>OX359280.1:22679784-23889784 GCA_947179155.2 Hedera helix
TAATATTATTAATCCTTTAATAATATTTTATTCATTTTTAAAATTATTATTCATATAATAATATTTTAATAATTTACTAATATTATTATTCATTTATTAATATTTTAATCATTTACTAATATTATTGTTCATTTATTAATATTTTAGTCATTTACTAATATTATTAATCAATTAATAATATTTTATTATTTTTTTAATATTATTAATCCTTTACTAATATTATTAATCAGTTAATAATATTTTATAATTTTTTTTAATATTATTAATTATTTAATTATTAATTAAATATTTAATAATATTTTAATTACTTTATTTAAGTCTTATAATAATATTAAATAATTTATATTTTTCTGACACATTTGTGTTGAAAAGATCCGACCTGACCCTGATTAAATTAAATAAAAAAACAAAATTTCAAGACAGGCGTTGCAGCGCCTGGTTTAACACTACCAGGCAGCGCCCCTTAGCAGAATACAAATTCAATGTTTTTTAATTTTTTTCAACTTGAACTACTTTGATTTAATCTTCAAGAAAACATGTTATACACATCCAAATGACACCAAATTTGATTTGTATCTTCGTAACTTAATATTCTTCAATATTTCATGAATCGATTACATTTTTGAAGATGTTTTTGATATAAAAATCATGATCGAACGACTAGGGTTTTAAAAAGACATGTTTTGGTACAAAGACTATAACTTGTTCATTTCAGTACATTTTTCAATTATTCAAGTTGGGTTATTCTTATAACTTCTAGAGTTATCTTTCAAGCCATAAAAATTACAAAAATAACTTCAACAACTCATAACACAAATCATCAAATCACACATTTAGTTAGGATTTTTTTTTATCGGTAAACATGTTTATGTACATCTTCATATACATTCTAGCGTACATAAACATATAATACCTCAAATTGACATATAAACTCAAGATCTACACAATGCTTGAGTACTTAGCTCATATAGCTTTTAAAAATAGGTTTTCACCATTAAAAATATATTTTGACCATTAAAATCATTTATCATGCGTAGATTCACATATATACACATATACACCATCATAACTCCACCTTACATCTTCGAAACCCTACTTGGTTTCCTCTCACAACATTTTCTCCCACAACCAACCATGACAAAGCATTATACTATAAATATTAACCATAAAATAACTAAGGTTTGATATGAAAGCACTTTTAAACCTTTGAGTTCTTGATGCTCTATTCCTTTTTCTTCTAAAGTAAGTTACAAAGCTTGATGACTCCACCTTGATCCTTTCTAGTCACCCACTTAATAATCTAGCTCATAATTCGCAAAGCTCTCTAGCTTTTCTTTCAAAGCTCTAGAGCCCCCTCTCTCTATACTTGAAAACACACAGAAATGAACAAACTCTTGCTAAGTGTATTAAGGCATGCCATTTATAGACACAACTCATCATGAAAAATCTATACATACATAACATATATCTATAGATATCTCCCAACTTATCTTATCTACAAAGCTCATCAAAACTAAATTTTAGGAATTTTCTCTTACACAAGGACTAGGGTTGGTAAGGATTTGGTAGGGTTAGTAAGAGTTGGTAAACAACTTAGTCATTTGAAAGATTTTCCAAGCAATCCAAGCTCATAAGCCACCCCCAATGCCCCATCCCTTCTAGCTGCCGAATTCTACTCCTTTTTCTATCCATTTTGCTTTATTTATATATATAAATATATATATTGAGCAAAATAATTGACCAAAATTTAACTTCACTTTGGGCTCCACTTTGGGTCATTTAATTAATTCAATGTGGGCTCCTAGATTAATTTTGTTTTAGCCTCCCACATTGATTCACTTGGACTACACAATAAATACAAGAAGTATCCTTGCTTGGGCTACTAGTTAAAATACATAATTCACTATATTGGGCTATCATTTAATAACCCATACAGGACTTATTATTAAATAGACTTGGGCTACTAGTTTAATTCCTTTTGACTTTAATTAATAAATCAATTGGGTTTAACACATAATCCAATTAGACTTGTCTTATTATCATTGCTACAGATAATATAAATGATAAATTTTGTGAATTTTAAAAACTTTTTATAACCTTATTCAATATCAAAATAAATATTACAACTTAGTTAATTAAAACTTTATAAATCTTTGGTTCCAAAATCGCAACCTTTATATTTCCTTTCATATTTCCAAAATCATATATTCTATGATTCAGTTTAACATCTCATTTGAATATAAAATGCAACTTATGATATCACATATATATTATGATTCATTCCAAAACGCATTTGTAAATATAAATATCCAACTTTTAATACAAGATTCATTCATCTATTTGATTATATATTACATACTCTATATAACTCCATCCTTACGATTATATGGTAGAGTACATAACTCTATAATAAAACGAATATTTGTATTAGTTGAAGCATTCAATTTTATTACAACGTAAACCCATAATCATTTCATTAAATATTTCAATCTAACACATAGTCAGCTAAAGAAAACGATCAATGGTAATTCATTACACAAACTACAGTTCATTTCTGTTGCTTTCGTCTTACTCCTCGATCTATAACTATAAAATCAATTGTAAGAATGAGCACGACGGCTCAGCAAGTCCAATAATTTACATATTTCATGGTTCACATATTATGCATGATTTACATTTTGTTTATACATCCTATATTTGAGGTTATGCATGTTATGATACAACCAACTTTTCATGTAATGCAACATACATTTCATGCTTCCTGTCTATGCATGCTTTATATTTCTACACTTTTCATTTCATACAATTAAACAGTTTACAGAGAATAGTTATCGTAATTTAACGATTTCATGGCAACAACTAAGTTCACACGGTTGCACATAGACACATCAACATCAAATCACATTTTTCATACAACAGGTTTACAAATCACTGAAAGAACTTGCACATGAAATTTACATGAAGCAAATAAAACTGAAAAACTTGCCTCGTTTAGCGTTTATCATTAACCGCGTCTATACGTTTGTTGCATAATTTGTACTTTGTGCCTTATATAACCCGACGTTTTATTCGCCATAACCTTCACATAACAATTCGGTTTATCATACATTAATTAATCTCATGCGAGATTTAATGTACTACTCGAGATTAATTTAATAATATTTTATTTCAACCTACACTTGACGTATTTACATTATGTAGTTTAACTTAATATAGTTACACACATTTTCATTTGTTTTATATAACTCATTAAAATAATCCTTCAAATTCTTAATTTTTTTATCTAGTTTAGACTTAACATCCTTTAGATGATCTAGTTTATTTTCTTAAAACCATCCCATGTTAGATTAAATTGCATTTAGAAACTGAATTTTAAAAATAAAATTAAGTAGAAAAATATGGCAGACTATGCCCCAACGCAGTTGGGCAGAGAACACAACACTGAGGGCGTAACCAAACAGCGCCCCGACGCAGTTACTGAACCCAGTTTCTGCAGAATTTCTTCTTCATTTAAGCTTCCAAATTTGATCATATCCAAAGCCAACCAATTATATTAAATCATATATTACATACCTATATATAATACCATTTAATTCATGCATTTATTTCATATTTAATCAAATTTCTTCACCACTTAGGCATTTTCACAAATACCTTACATACATGTACATAAAACTTAGTTTTATGAAAATCAAGCATGAAAACACTATCTCCATACACCAATCCATTCTTATTTCAACTAAATCCTCTTGATTCTCATTCATTTACAACCTCCCACAACCAATTTTCCACAACAATTAACTATGTATTTTTTGCTAATTCAACAATTAACTATTAACTTAACTAATTTTATGAAATTAAACAAACGAAGAATGTTTACCATTTTATTTGAAGCTTTGAATTTCATTTCTTAATCTTTGCTTATAGCTTCATCTTTGATGAACACTTGTCCATAACTTACTTTAAGTTCAGTTTGTGCCCAAACTTCCACCATCTTCGTTGTAATTTTAGTGAAAGCTTTGAATAGAATTTATGAACTTAGGACTTATTAGTTTTAGAGACTTGAAATAAGTTTGAACTTGAAAAAAGAAAGACTGATACAAACTTGACTGAGAATTGTTACTAACATCAACACATAACCAAACAGCTTGGTAGTCTAGTAATGCAACGTGGCACTAGTATTAAAGTATTACTGTAACGACCCCCGAAATTTGACAAACTTTATTACCTTACATTTCATATTTATTATACATTATTTCCTTAACGTCCAAATTTTGGTCAGTTAATAAATCTTTGATTACCTTATTTAGTCATTTAATGGACTTTAAATCATTAATTATCAAATTTTTCGGTATAAATTTTTTTCTCTTTTCTCAATCATTGTATTAAAGTATTTGGATATTTAAAAACTTAATATCTCGATCCTAGTCCTTGGATCGCAACCTTTACTTTTTCTTTCTATTACAAGTATCATAAAACTCAACATTCAAAATTTAGTATTATTTATTACCACACAAATATTCTTTGTTTCATAATTCATAATTAGACATATATTAGTTTCTATCGTAACAACTATCTTGAACAATCACAGTTCATAATTTAACTCTATTTGTCATGTCCGGATCCAATTTATATGCACAACACATCAACGTAAACTTCGCCAATTTACTCACATTGAATTATGATATTAAAAATATAACGATTACATTTACAACCTTCTAGGGTAATCCATCTCTAACACAATCTGATATTCTTGAAATTTATTTCTTTACCTGCAAAAGTTTATATTATGCAAGTAATGAGCACAACGGCTCAGCAAGTTCAACAGTATGCACATAGCACATAACATAACATGCTCTGTGTATTTTATACATCATGTGTGGTGCTTCTAGTAAAGCAATATATCTCATGTGCATCATATTTACTTTATCTTATTAATTATGTCCAGAAAACATTAAATTATTTCATATATAATCACATCATTGCACTGAATACACATTACGATCATGTTAACCACATATCACATAATACATAATTTCTATATGCATTTGAACATATAACATCATATAACAATTAATATTAAGTACTAGAGAACTTGCCTTGACGTCCAATTATTAAATTGGTAGCTCAAAACCCTTTCTCGAACTACCTATGACCATAAAATAATTAATTAATAATTATTTGTCCTCGTATGATATTAATTTAATAACTTAATATCATCTCCGGACCAATTATCAAATAATATGGTTAATTATATTAACCTCGTCCCTTAATATATTACTTTAACTTAATATAAAACATATTCAGTGCAGACAACCCGGCTCGTCAGATAAAATTTAGTGTATTTGGTTGTCTGAATTTTCATTTAATCATTTTCTAAATTTTTTTAAACTTACTAGATTAATATTTAAAATATTTATATATTACAATATTTAATATTTTTACAAAAATATTAAATTTAATGCTCAAACATCATTTCTATGTTTTTAGTTATTTTCTATAATTTTTAAACATTCATTTAATTAAAAACTATTTTCTAGGGGCATTTTAGTAATTTTCGCACCTTTAGGGACAAAATCGGCATTTTTCGGAAAGGCAGGGGGCATAATCGTAATTTCTGAGGCTAAGGATACGCTCGGTATTAATTGAAAAGGCCAGGGGCACGCTTGTAATTTTCAGCGTTGCTGGCCGCCGCGCATTGCGCGCGGTCCTACCCCCTTCTCCCCAAACGGCGTCGTTTTCTCACGCCGATCCCAGAAGTCACCGCGCATGGCGCGACCCTACCCTACCCACTCCAAAACGTCGTCGTTTTATTTGTGGCGGTAGAAAAAAACTGACCGCGCGCATAGCGCGGTCGATCCTTTATATATTCTTCATCTTCTTCCTGGTAACAGTAAGCCAACAAGCCATCAAAACACCATTTTTGTTCCTCAATTTCACAACATAATACTTCTAAAAATCATATAATTCATAACTATACATCCAAAAATTATTTAGAATAATTATTCTAATTATTTTCTATTTTTTCATTAAATTTATTTAACATCATAAATACTAAAATAAATCATATAAAAATGATTTATACCTTCCTTGGCTTGGAAAATCTTCCTTGGAGGCTTGTTCTACTCTTGGATGGCACCAAATATTATTCCTCTTGGTGCTGGCTACGGGTGGCATGGTGGTCTCGGTTGGTGGTGGTGTGCTGAAGAAGAAGGAGAAATGGAGAGTGTTTTTGTTTTTTGTTTTTTTTTATTTCTTTCTTTTCCTCCTCCCCTTTTTAACCCTTAATTTGCATGAGTTATATTTAACATTTAGCTCAAATCCACCGACCTACGCCACACCGACTTTGCCAATTCGGATAAACAGCATGCATAAATCTTGCATAATTAAATGTTTTAAATACATTACGTAATTATTTCGGGTAATAAATATTTTATATAATTTATATAAAATATTTATTTTAATTCATCAAAAATCATAACATGATTTATAAATAATATTTATACCTCTTTCAGATACTTTACATGACAAATTTTGTACAAGCATAATAACATGCGTGTAATTATATGAGGTAATTTATACCTCCAAAATTCATAAAATAATTCATACAACATATAAAAATTATTTTTCATACTTTTTCACTTCGTTATTTGGACAACATGTTACATCAACATGTTTACATTTCTGAAATATTATCCCCCATAAAAATCATAAAAATTTCATTATACATAAACATAATTTTTAATAAATTAAAATATTCTTTTTTCTCATTTATTTTCCATTTCTTCACTATTCGGCACACTTTAAATACACCATATAATAAAATATTGCACCATTTGTACAGTTATATTTCCTTTCTTAATTAATATATTCTTCTTATATAAATTATATAATCATTTTTATATAATTACTATTCACTTTAACTTTCCTTATATAAATTATATAATTTATTATTATATAATTTATATAATTACTTTATCCTTATATAATTCTCATTTTACACAAAATACAATTTATAAAAAATTTCTTCCATCCTAATTTAATTTAATCACCTTATATAAATTATATAATTATTCTTATATAATTTATATAATTATTATTTTACTTTACTTGACTTTAATTTCCTTATATAAATTATATAATTTATTATTATATAATTTATATAATTACTTTTCTTTTTAATTAATTTCTAAACTTCCTCCATAATTATTGATTAAATCTAAAATCAATAATTACAATTTTACTAACTTCCTCATTAGCTTTTTCATAAATTTTTCTGATTAATTTAATTATTAATCCCTTTTATTTCCATAATCAATAACATTTTGAACATATATATATACAAATATATATATATATATACACATATCTAAATCATATATCTCACATTACCACATAACACCATTTAAATAATAATTTATGTACATCCACAATAATTTTATTGTACAATTTTATTGTACCATTATATGTAATTTCTCTTATTCTTCCTAAATTATTTTTAAATAATTTATTTACTTTTTAATTATTTTAATTCAACACCATTTACCACTATCTTTGTACAGATTTAATTTACTAATTAAATCTCATCACACATTTTAAATCACATAAAATATAACAATCATAAGTAATTTAAATAACCTTAACAATTTTGTTATTTAAATTCTTATTTAATATTATTAAAAATGATCCCGAAATTTGGGTCCTCACAATTACTCAGCATAGCTACAATATACACATACATTATCTGCATATATGCATATATTAAAATACTAACACACACACACACACACACAGAGACATACATACATATATATATATATATATATATTAAGAATCAAACATAATTTGAGATTTTACATATTTGTGATTCTTTTCATTAAAAATGAAATTAATCCATAATAAATTTAACATTTTTAGTGTAATGAATCAACTATTTGAATAATTAATATTTACTCATTTAATTATTTTAATTAACTCATTTATACAATTAATATTATATAATTAAATTAAATTATTTCGTTTGTTAAAATGTTTCAAAAGACTTATTTAATCACTAAATATATTAATTTAATATATTCTAATCGTAAATTAAATATTCTTAATTTACTAATTTGATATCCAATATTTATTTAAACAAATATTGATTCATCATCTCATATCTTAATTTACATCCACTTAGTATAATATTAAATATTATACCATTATTCATGTTATATTTTAATTATTGTAACATAATTCTCCTCATTAACTAATTAAAAGAAAATAACTTTGTTTATTCGATTAACCAATATATTAATCTATAATTTAATTTAAATCTTAAATATATTAAATTTAATTAATATATTTACACACTAAATTAGTTAAATTAAACTAATTAATTAAATCTCATTATTCCAATATATGTATATATTTCACACACACACACACACACACATATATATACATATCTAATTCATCACAAAAATCACATAAATATATATAACACATATATATTTATATATATTCAGCCCATTTCGTTTTATAAGAATTTTATTTATTAAATTCTTATTTAATTTTTATTTAAAATTAATTTCAAAAAAATTCAGGTTGTCACACATCCACTACATCAAAAGAAGTACACCAAATAGAGAGAAACAAAGTGGAGTCCATAACCTTGCAAACTGCAAGCGTCCTAATGAGGAAGATGATTTAGGAAGAGCAGCTAGAACTTGAAATGGATAAAAGTTTCATTCGTAGAGCTGAAGTCTTAGTTCTCTGATAGTGTAGAGTGAACTACACATATATGGCAAAGTCGAAGAGTTGAATGAAGATCAAGGAGCAACTATAAATAGAAAGCTAGATTGTAGAAGAGTACCTCGGGAGTATTGAGCAGCAAGAGGTACAGAGCAAGAACGCAGAGCTACTAATTGTGTAAAACATTTGAGGAGTGACTTCATAGAGTGGAACTCTTGACATCAACAATTAGTCATTCTGACAAGAAGCTTCTCCAACACACCTTTACCTTGAAGATCTTTTGAAGTGTGTTGGGATAAAGGAAAATATTCAATCAGTCGCATTTCCAACAACTATATTTTAGAAACCTAAGTTTGCCATTGTACACATTAGTCTAACACAATTGACAACTTGGATGGCTACAACAAACTGCCTGACACTATCAGAGTGTGCAAAAAAAATTGAGCCAGGAACCAACTGTGCAAATGTAACTTCCAAAAGGCCATTTTTTAGAAGGAAATCTATAAATACATTTCAGATTCAAATGACAAGGGGTCGGTCAACCAAAAAAGGGACCAAAAAGAGAAGAGGAGATCAATCAAGATACATAGTTAAGAGAATGATCAAGAAGAAAAAGATCAAAGAGAGGATCGATTAAACAAATAGATAACATCATTAACCCAAAGTCACTCTATGTTTTGGATGATCGATTAGATAACAACTTCAATCATACAAGAGCCAGAGCAAAATAGAATGAAATATGATAAGAGATCACCAAGAGAAAAGATCAATGAAGTTATTTAGCTGCTAAGTTCTTCATAAGAAAGCTTAATATTAACTTAGCAATACCTCAAACATCATCAATAGCAAAAGATGAGTTTAGATGGCTCGCCTAATTTGGAGAGAATCAGACCCTATGTGGAAAAAAGACGAGTTTAGAAGGTTAGCCTGATTCGGAGATAATCAGACCCTGTGTGGGAAAAAGACGAGTTTTGGTGGCTCGCTTGATTCAGAGGAATCAAACCCTGTGTGGGAAGGACTATGTATCCAGTTGTAAGGTTCAGAGGAATCATTTATCTTATTGTGGAATAACCCTGCTCAGTGGAGTAGAAGAGAGGACTAGGAGTAATTTAAGCTCTGAATCTCTTAAACATCCTTATGTCTCATTATCTCTTTACTACTTTCATTATCTTTATTGTATTTGTCATAATTGTTATAATTGCCTTGATTATTACAAGATTACTTATTGCAAAATCTTTTCATTAGTAAACTTAAAACAGAACTATGTGTTTATCTTTCAATGTTCAAAAAGGGGTTTTACCAAATAACTAATTTCGCTGTGCTAATCAATTATATAAATATTTAGGAAACGTGCTTACAAGAAAAAATATACAACGATGTATAAAGATCTATTCAATTATAGATCACTTTTGTGCCATCTAAGGAATAACAATTGGTATCAGAGCAGGTTATCACAAAACTTGCTTAACAACATTGAGTAAATCCTATGGCATACTCATTAAAATCAATTATGAGGTTGGTGAACAAAATTCACCTATATGCGTAAATGTTTTAATTGCTAATTGGAAAGTTCAAGTGCAGACATTTATACTTATGATGAAAGAATATATGAAGCAGCTCTAAGAAATTCATATATTCAAACAAAGCTGGCTCTATTCACTAAAGATCCAAATTAGACGGCTACTAAATCTAATTCAAAATGGTTAGACACAGAGAAGCAGCTTGTTGCTCTAAACAAGCAAAGAATATCTTATTCATTTCTCTAGAGGACAAACTGCTTAGGGATGTGCTTAACTGTAAAATCACTAAGGAAGTCTGGGAAGCTTTATGAATAAAACATGAATGCGCTAAATTAGACAAGCAGTCTCTCCTAGTTTAAACGGAGTGAAATGTCTTCACTCACTTCTTGTGAAAGACATTACTACAAAAGAGAGACTCAACATCTTTCTCATCTCTTCAAAAGCCTTTGAAAAGGCATGCCCAAAGAAGGATGTCAACTACAAGTTCATGCTAGCTCTACCCAGTAAATGGAATTCCAAGAACTCACCCTTCAGAGAGTTAAAGAGTTTACACAAGATAACTTTGCAGCTACCATATGAAGAACAGTTCACTGATGAGCTTGAGCTTTATCAGAAAAGCTACAAAAATGTCATTCAAGATTCGTCTAGAAGGAAGATGAAGATATTGCTCTACTTACCATGAGGTAAATGAAAATTATGAAGAAAGGCAGGAGCAACTTCATCAAACACCGACTACAGTAGCAACAAAGTATTCAACTCCATAGATATGTGTTTCATCTATAAGAAGCCAGATCACCATACCTGTTATCTGTAGCAAGCTCCACATGAGGGGAATAAGTTTGATCTTTGACGAAACACGGCTTGTCACCAAGTGACTCTAATGTTGAATGTTGATGATGATGGAAGTCATCAAACCTATCATGTCTAATGCCACCTGAGGTTAACAATCAATAACGAAAATCATTTAAGGCAAGAATTTTCATACTATTCAACAACGGTAAAAATCATTCACAGATGTGTCTTAAACACAACGAAAATTTTAGCTTCGTTAACAAAAATAGGTTCTTTTCGTTGCCAATTAGGAGAATTTTGCAACGAAAGTTGCTTTTCAGTAATAATTTTTTAATAAATTTGTAACAATACATTTCGTTACTAAATGATCTATGTTTTTACACGAAAATCAACTTTCGTTATGAAATATCTCACTTTCTGCAATGAAAAAATAATATCTTTATTAGACAATTAGCAACGCTCATTGCACAATAGGTGGTCTAATGATTGAAAAATCGTTGCAAATGACCTTTGGCAACGAAATTTCATATTTTTAGCAACGAAAATTGTTTATTGCCGAATCGCTATTTTTTTTGTAGTGATTCATAAATTGTGGATCTTTTAGCATGTCATTCTATGATTTTTCAAATCTTAAAGTTAACAAAAATATTTCCAATTAAAAAAATTATATACATGAAGATTTTAACCTATCACACGAGGTAGTGCTATGAGTGAACCTATGCATTTGAATTCTAAACTTCACCTCTACTAATTTTTACAACTCAAGCTAACTTTTATCAAATTTGAAGGGCTTTACTTCATAAATTTAAGTAATGCAACTAAACACAATATACATCATCTAATCATTGAAAGATGATGAACAAGCAATTCAAAAATGAGTTATTTTATTCATTCATCTAAAACGTTTATAAATAATAAGCTATGACAAAGAATGAATGTATAAAGAAAATGTAGTTATTACAAAAATTTACAACAATGTGTGATAAAAAGCTAAAAAGTATGCCTTATGAAAAACATCCTCTGAAGAATTCCTTCATTCTAAGTTTTGGTCGAGTATGATCCCATATGCTCCTCTCCCTTTTATTAGAGTTGTATTTTTATGATCTTTGCCAATTTTTTTCCTTAAGAGACTTTCCTACTCGTAAGACTTGCAGTCACTTTTTCTTCACTTGAGTTGCTAGCTTTGAATCTCTCCATGGCTTCTTCATCTTGCCTTGGCGTGATCCATGGTTATAAATTCATCATCTCTTCCCATAAATCTACCTTCGATTACTCTTTTTCTCACCATTTTTGGAATCATTAATTGGTAAGCTAAAGTAGGCTATGAGAAGTTGTAGTTGAGAGGTAACTTGTGATGACTGTGCCTTTAGCTCAACACTGTCTTAAGGCCTCTATGTGTTTTGATTCATGTTCAACTTAGTTTCAAGTTTTTTGGCCTCCATACGATCTAATGTGCTTCAGATTAATTAAATCCCTCTTTGAATGCCATGTTGATCTAACTTGTTGATGAACATTTTGTATGAGTTTCTTACAAAGTGTCAAAGACTGACTTGAATTAAATTCTTGAACTTGGTAAGACTAGTGTCAAGCTTGAGCTAATTGTTTGCCACAATTATCATATCTTTGGAAGTATCCTTCACGTGTTTGTCCAAGCATAGGGCATATCGACTATAGAACTAAAGGAGTGAAGAGTAGAGTAGTGGCAATCGGTAGAGATGTTTATATGCTTGGCAAAGAGAGGTTGCTCATCATCTAGGGTGTGAGAGCGAGAGAAGTCTTAGCAATAGACGTTGATGGAGCACCTTCAAGTATAATTGTAAAACCCCGACTTTTATTGAATAAAATTTAATTTTTCTTCATATATTATTCTGAAACAGTAAGATGTTATATTGATAAAAGTTAAAAGTTAAGGATGTTATGTGTAAATTATAAAATAAAAGGGAATATTATTTTATCGGGGAATATTCGATCTATACGACGGCGCCGAAATAACCAATCATTAGTGGATCCCACAGCAAAATATTGTCGGATATAGAAAACGACAGCATTAACCTTTCTAAATAAAAATGGTCAACGGTACTATCACTTTTAATTATTTAAATACCGAGTGATAAAAGAACAGTAACATATGGTATTTCACGGTATTTTATAGTAGCACACGGTATTCTACAATAGCACACGATATTGCACAGTATTTTATATTATTGAACTGAAACAGTGACCATTGCATAATATTTCATCAATAATTGTCATTACACAGTATTTTACATTATTGAATCAATAATTATCATTGCACAATATTATACATTATTGAGTCAATAATCGTCACAATGCACAACATTTTGTATCGTTGGACCAATAATTGTCACAATAGTAGTCACGGATATTAAATAGTTAGACAAACTCATTATTTGAATAACACTTAATATTTAAATAATTGTAATATTAAGTCAATAATATAATAATATAAAAGATGGATAATATAATCTTTAAATGTGTAGTATGAAGCTTAAAAATGTGAAACGTGTGATAGATGATGTAGTTTAATGTATGAATCATGTGATTTACTAATTCATGGGGTAGATTAAGTTAGTAAAATGTGTGAATCGTGTAATTTGCTAATGAATTATGTAGATTAAGTTATATTAAGGTGTGAATCACGTGATTAGGGTGTAAATCATTGATTAGTTAATAGATGATGTAGATTAAAGTGTGAAAAATAATGAATGGTATAGATTAAAAAATGTGAAATGTGTTTTGGAAATAGTTAGTTACATTTTGGCTATAAATATGGGGCTTAGCATAAGGAAATTTCATATCCTTCTTTCTTATCCTTCCTTCCACTTTCTAAATATTCTTAGTGTGAGATTTCTCTGAGTGAGTTAAAGTTATCCTAAGTGTTGGTGAAGATCGGTAAAAGTTGAGTATTATCCAAGTTTGTTTTTTTCCCTATAAAAGTTATATAAGCACTTTCACACGTCACATGTTGTTTATAACTCTTCCTTTAGAAAACTCTTCTTTCAGAAGATTTATTTTAAAACCTTTCTTTGAAAGATATTATTTTGAAATATTGTTTACTTCTCCAAAAACTATTTTGAAGTATATTCCACTCTACTACACAAATTTATACTATCGAATCACTTTTAATTATTTCATACGAGTTAGTATACACCATGAAATCTATATGTGATAATTACTAATTAAATGATATATCCAGTCACGTGTTAAGGTAAGGAATATCATTTTATTCCATCCTCTTAAACTTACTATAGTAAGTATTGTTCGGTAAAATTCCTAAAATGATTAATAGTTTGTGTTTCATCTAATATCTTTTGACATGAACATTTATATTAAATTTTCATTATTATATTTGAACAATGAACTATTGGACCTTGAATTTTTTACCTATGAACATTTACTTAAACTGTGAAAATTGTGGACTGTTAAATATTTTTGGTACTGTAAACCTTACCGTTGAACTTCTTTCCTGTGAATCTTGGACATTATTCTTGGAACACTTTTTTCTCTACACCAAGTTGATAATTTGGACATTATTTGACTCTGGACAAAGTAAAAATTATAAATCTTCGATATCTATTGTTTATCCTATTATTCTCTTTCTTCTGTTCATCATTTATATCACTGTTATTTGTACTAATCATCAGAATCAAGTTGTTATAAATATATGTAGCCTGGTGCACAGATAATAAGATAAATGAGATATAATGGTGATGTGTCTTTTAGAACACGTGATGAATGTTCTATTTGGCCTAAGGCAAAGAAAAATTGTTGTTTAGTATGATCATGACCATTGGTGTTTCAGATAATAAAGATTGATGATGATTTTTCTGAAAAAAAAGAAGCTAGTAGACATCATGATCTACATGATTCTCCTAATGGTTGTTATTCCGCTACAGTTATTGATCTAAACTTTGTTCAAGAACTGAACTGCAATTGTTGATTTAAAACTTGTTGTTTATATTATTTTATCAAGAATTCAACTGTTGAATGTTAATGATAATTTATTCGTCATTATCTTATTCATGATATTTTTTACTAGGCTATTTGAGCTCACTCTTTCCTTTTTGTTCAATTGTTCAGGAAATGAGAGTGTAACCGGGACTAACGGGGAGAAAAGGGGAATGGAGTGATGGTCCGAGATAATTGTTATAGTAGTTTTCACCATATTGTAAAATAGTATGACAATAATAGTGAATACTTAGTTGTGTATTACTGGATAATGTATTGTTGTATTATATTGTAATAATTTTGTTATAGTTTTTTGACTACTCAAATTAGGTGATGTGGGTCCGTTTTGGGGGTGTCACAATAATGGTTCGTATTCTATCCTCTTTAGGCTTGACAAGATTGTTGTCCTTTTCTCACCTTCATTAAGAAGGCTTTCAACTATTTCTTTCTTCAGTTTGTTCCTCTGTCAAACTGCTAGAGGAGGAATCTTCTTGAGATTTTTGAGGACATTAAGGCTTATTTGAGGCTCTAAAGATTGATCTTTTAGAAGACTGATGAGTTTCTTAGTGTTGTGATAACTCTACGTTTTGATCTGATGATAACTCTACGATGTGTTCTTCCTCTAAAAGAGCAACATCATTATTTGTTGATTTTTCATCTACAAGATAGGAGTTTCATCGACAAGATTAGAGTTTCATCCACAAGATTGGAGCATAGCAACTCCCAATTACAATATACTCAGCTGCAATTGAAATTAACACCAAGTTTTACTTCTTGTTAAATCATGAGATTACCTTTCTTGTTTTTGCAATTTTAGGAAGGAAATACGGACTAGTGCTACACTATTACTTTATCCTTACGAGATTACTTTTGATAATCACTATAAGGATGTTTTGATATTCTATTATCAGTTACGACTCATCATGAATTGTAAAAAATGAATGCCTTTAAGTATATAATCCCAAAATTTGCCATTAATGATGTGTTGTTACAGAATACATGAATCCTCTTGTTCATATCTTAGACTTCAGCATACATGATACCTGAATTTCAATCCACTTTAATCAGAATCCGGTTCCTCATCGACAATATCAGGAATTGATTCCTCGGATGATTCTGCATCGAGTCCAAACATAATCCCCTTACCTTTCTCAATACTTGATGTTGTGACCAAGGGTTTTTCATCAGTTGTCGCAAATCCATCATCTCTGGCTGCCAAGAAATCATCTCCCATTGCGCTGCTAGTGTCCATGGTTTCCATATCCTTACTGTCTGAGATAACCCTACCAGATTGAGCGCTCATCAAACCAGCAGAAACAACACGAATTGTTTTATCTTCACGAGCAATAGTTCCTTCAGCATACTGAAAGGTTTCTTGAACTTCCCGAGTCTCAGTCATGATCTCATCACCCCCACTTTCTCTAACCACTTTCATAGCAGCTAGCACCTCCCTTCCTTCACTTTCATGTGGAACTATTAAGGCCGATGAACCATCCAAAGAAAACAGTTTTTCTGCCACAGGGTCTTTCAAAGAAACTGAAGGCCTTTCAGTAACATTAGCATTGTTTCCCGGGTGGGGCACGGGAACATCAACCTCATCATCATTCGCCAGCCAACTCTTGTAAAGATCATCCTCATCCGATTCGGGATCAAATGGTCCTCCCCCTATTGTCCCAACTGAAAATGTAGTGTTAAATTTTGGAACACCTGAGTAAATGTTTTCTCGGAATCTGTGCCTTAGTCCATCAGAGGCGATGGACTCAGATGCAAAATCAATCAGGGGAAGGGCCCTGGGATGTATGAGCACTTCCAAGGCCAAAAGAGCATGCAAACAAAATTCAGAAAGTTTTGTCCCTGTTTCTTGGATGCCTGCAATCACCAATTTTCACAAGATATGGATTAGAGAAAGCAGAAAAATAAGAACTTGATGGGGAAAGAAAAAAGTGTTGAACTGAGTTCAGCCCATGTTAGCTCATTTTGGAAAAGCCACGTGTGCCCATTGAACAACAATAAAAAATGACAATATTTGAAGGAAAGAAAGAGAGAAGAAGTGGATTGTGTTGATAAAAGCAATCCCCAAGACAAATATTGGCACGATGAGATATCCACAGCTGTAATTTCATAGGTGCATTTTTACATGGAGTTTTACATATGAATTGATATGGCTACTGATTGGGTAAAATGTTAATTTTTCTTACAAACCTAGATTCCAAAGAGACTATCAACAATACAAACACTGATAATTAGGTCAGATAAGATATTCTGTTTGCAAACATCAAAATACCTTCTCGTGATTTCTGCAGTTAGTTCCTCAATGTAGCAATTTCCCAATTTTGTAGGTGTGCTGAATTATCTATTGCTGGGTCGACATTATTCTTAAATTCTAGTGGTTAACTCTCAATTTTCGAATCTGATATTGGAAAAGGGAAACCTAGTTTTGATTGCAGCGAGATTTATCAACATATCATAAACTAAGCCTGCATTTGTTGCACATTATCACTCTGAGGGAGCTATATAACTACCATAATTTTCGTAAGATATTTCATGTCCAATGCATTAAAGATTAATTTCTTGTAACCCGAACAACTTCAACAAGTAATATCATAATGACTTACACTATCATGCATCTGTGAAGATGAGTGTCTGATTCTCCCACACAAAAATAAAATAAAATAAACAAATAAAATAAAAACCCAAGTATCTGGCAATATATTCTCCACACAACTTCAACATCTCTTTATCAAAGTGCACCGTGTTTGTCGTCTGTTAAATGCATGTGCCTGACTAGGGTTGTGCACGTATTTGTATTTGTTTAGTTGTTCCTGCATTATTTTATGTCATTAAGATATATCTAGAGTAAAACTCCACCAAGAATCACATCTTTTATCTCCAGCACTATCCACTGCTTAGGACTATTTCAACATTGATTCTTTACCAAGTCTGTTGCCATTGCTGGTGTACGTCTACAACTACTCAAGAAAACAAAGACTAGTATAACAGCCATGAACTCGGTTACATTTGTGTTATTTTATCTGATACATGTGTTTCTACATCATATCTCAAGACCCTCACAAGTTGGTTTCAACTTAGAAGTTTGATTATTGTGTGCCCAATACCTACCTGCTCTTAAAATCACAGCACTAGACATCTAATATGTTTAACTATTTCTACATGTGTACTACATGTATGGCAGCAGCAAGCATGACATATGCATGATGCTGAGAAACATGGATTTCAGGCACTGTTCTAAAAAAAAAGCCACCTAGACCTGCTTAAGCCTCCGCCTAGTTGCTAGGCAGTGCTCTTCCGCCTCGATTTGGCTGGGACCCCAGGCCCTGCCAAGGTGGGATCAGTCCTCAACCACATTGATGTAATGAAAGCTTTCAAAATCTACATGCTTGAAATGAATTTGTAAGCCTTATAAAAAAAAAAATTGGGTAATCTTACATGTAAAATTTAGAATCTTTACATCTACTATATCCCTTATATACTATACGCAAATATATATATATATATATATATATATATATAAAAAGATAAATAAATGAGACCGCCTAAGAAAACTCCTAGCCTGCATTAGAAAATGTTTAGGGGCACGCCTAATCGGCCTAGGCGCCCCCTTTGCCACCTAGCAATTTTTAGAACACTGATTTCAGAAACTCTAACAATAATTACCTCTATGAAAGACTTATCAAAAAGAAAGTACCTCTACGAAAGAGCTCAAGGCCCTGAGCTAGAAATTGGGGTCGAACACGGCCAGGGGAAAGAAGGGATGCTAAAAGTGCTTTTAAGGCTGCCAGTTGAAACTCTGCCAAAGTATTGGTAGGTCCATTGGGAAGGAAAACATTGTTTTCCTCTTTGGCCCAACCCCCTTTACAAGAATCTGTAGCAATGGTTATAAGAAGTCGATCGACATCTGGTCGCCAACTCTCTGATCTTATGGCACCACCCTACAAAAGGTAAAGATAACTAACATTAAATCCAGATCAAAGAAGATGAAGTGTAAAAGTTGAATAGAGAATGTAAGAGAAATAATGTTCAAGAGAAACCTCGTACATATCAATAAGACAGTTATTACTTATTAGACGAAGTGCATGAAGAATATGAATCAAGTACGAGAAGGAATGAAATCATGGCAATAGCTTCACGATCATTCAAATTATGAACTAAATGAAAGTCCAAACTCACTTCATCCACAGAGGTCAAAAGAAGTCTGACCATAATGGAAGGGAAGATAATAATCGAGGAAAAACAACTTGGAAATCCCGCAAAAAAACATCCTAGCAAAAGTGAATAGATTTTCCATCTCCAACATTTTACAAAACCAACTGGAGAAAAGATGCATAACCAAGACAAATAAGCTTCCTAAGGACTTGAGTAAGAAACATAAAAGGGATACGAATTAGCATCTCACCAGTTGTAATGGAGAGCGAACTTAAATTTCATAACTTCATGATAGAAAGTAGGTTCTAAAGGAAACTGCCACAACCATGTACCTACCAAGAATAAGTTCCTAAAGACCACATCTTCAAGGCCTAAAGGCCCTAAACCCCCTTCTCCCTTGGCCGACACACCTCACAATTAACAAATGATCCTTCCAATCCTCACCGCCCCCACCCCCACCCCCGCCGCCACCCCATACTACAGAAAACAACACATAATCTGCTCCAAGGAGTTCTCAAACCCAATTGGGAGGTTAAATAGAGAAAGGAAATCAAGGGCTGGAAAGACAAGTGTGACAGAGTAATTCAAACCCCAAGTGAGAGGTAACGGAAAACTCTTCCATCAATCTAACATTTTAGGCATACGTTTAACATTTGTAATTTTGTAAATAACCTCCGTTTTAATTATAAACTCTATTGCATATTAATATACAGGGAGTTATCAAGTCATGTTTGCAATACCTTATTGACATTCTCGTAGTCAAATTCCAATCTTATGTCACAAACACATTTGGTTGCTGCTACCGTTGTTACTATTAGTGAGTGAAAACTCATGTCAATTGGTGTTGCAACAGCTTACTAAGGCAATGATCTGTGGCCATAAAGATTTATCATCTCAATGGATGGTATCATGTAGTGTGGATATCATGCAACTCATGTGCTAAGCCATTATAATGATTAATGAGATAAATATGCAAAGGGTAAAAGCAATGGCAAACTGGTCAAATTGAGAAAGGATCATATGTAAACTATATACAAGTTGAAAGGACAGCTTCTCTGTAATAACTGAAAAGGTACATGCTAACACATTCAAATGGTCCCTTAATAATAACAAAGTTGTCTAATGTCCTCACTGACCAATGCTGACCTTTTATCCAACTGCATTTACAGCGTAAAAGATCGAGTAAATGGATCATACTAAAAGACTATATAAGTATCTCATATCTGATCCAGAAGAAAACATGGATCTCAAGTACAGAATGAGATTTGAACCATGCCCGATACAACCACAACCCCCTAAAAAAATTTCCTCACTCCTCACAGGAATACCAAACAAGATTAAAGGTATTCTACAAGTGTATGACCTTGCTTCTCAATCATTCAATAATATTATTCATTTTATATGGCATACCACGGTTAGAAGAGCTTCCAGTGTGTTTAGTGCAGCTATCTTCAGAGACATTGGAGTTGAGGTTTTAGACCCCATCACTTCCAAACCAACTCTGTCAGGCTGCTCGTAAAGAGATCCAGTTGTACTCACGTGCTTCCTTTTCTTTACCTCGTAAGAGATCTTTGAGTCCATGTTAGATCTAGAATCACCAGTTGTATAACCAATATAATCCAGATCAATAAAAGTGTTGCTGATAATGTCCTGGGTGAGGTACAATGCCATCCCTGTTTAATGATAACTTGCATCAATGAGTAAAAACTGTATTTTACGAAAGAGACTCCCAAAAAATTGAACATTAAGAGTTTATATGCTCAAAGCAAAGGTGTCTAACATGCTCAGCTACATACTAAAGATCCTAAAAAATAAACAATTACGAGAACCCAGTAGATCCATACAAAATAAATAAATAAATAAAATAAAAACTATAATAAATTTGATTACAAAAAATGAACACTATAAGGTGGTTTCCCTAATTGTTCTTGGGCATAAGAGTGCCTTTCTGATCCCCTGTGCTTTTTATACAGTGTGCGTACTTGGGTCTGGCCCCTTTTCAGTGCTTCTAGTGGATTACATTCCTATCAAAAATAGAAAAGGGTGTTTTCCCGAACCAATGGCATGATACATAGAACGGAATGAGATTGATTTACATTTTTTCTTCTTGGTATAATTAAGAGATACAGAGATATTCTATTTTAGCTATAAAAAAAGATAGGAGCCCCAACCCAAGAGCAAGTGATCTCGTGGGAGTGAGCAGAACGGGACTCTCTCTCTCTCTACACAAAAAATTATTTCATGGAGATTATGAACAGGGGTGGAAATGAAGTATGGTCCAACAAGCGTACACAATTATATCTCTGGCATAAGAGGAGATCCTTATAGCCTTAACCAGTTATAAGTTTGCACTAGCAGAGTATTGACTCCTACTCCAACCTAGTAAGCTGCTTAAATAAATTTATACTACAATTTCCGAGAAGAACTAACCTGGGTTTTAGTTTCATAAAAACATGACAAATCCTTTGGACTTTGCATGAGAGGATCCCACACTCTTCACTTTTCTGTTTTGGGCTTCATAGTATTTATATTTGTGCATATAAATACACACACACACACACTGTGTGTGAGTGTGTGTTTGTCTGTGTGGGGGTGGGTGTGTCTATATATTACTATATTAGATGATAACTGGAGTGACACAAGAACAAATACAGGTAACTTGCAGTCTTATATAAGTCATCTATAATTGATGATAGTGCATGACTTCAAACACTGTCTATGGAAATATAGATTTCTGGTTGGGAACTTATCACTTGCACCTAAGCAAGCATCAACATAATCAAAAACAGAAGAAGACGTCAATGAAGAATTAAATGCATACCAACCCCCATGGACATCAGCAAAATTCTTATAATTGAATACACCTTTGTCCTTAATTCTGGTAATGCACAATTCCTGAAATACTCTGTTAGGAGTCGTGCTATATCTGCAACGTGTGGTAACAGTTGACTGCAAAAAAAAAAAAATACTAATGTTAATGTTATGATACACATCCTTTAACGAGATGACTACCAGGAACAGGAATGAATACTTTCAAACATTAATATGCGTGCAAATACATAAATCCAAACTACAATTTTATATAACCCAAGAAATATCTAATAAAAGCAGTAGAACAAGAAAATCTAATACATGCATTTGATCCTCAGTTTTGAAAGAATATATGCAAACAATATTTCCAGCCTAACAACTTCTATGAAAATTAGAATCTAGACATTACGTGTGTCAAACTTTCATACATAAAACTTCAAGCATTGACTGACAGAATTTTTCCCAATATCTGACAATTAACATTAAACATTCCCCCCCTCAAAGATCTCGAACTAGAGATTGGGCAGCCACATAGGGCACAAGGCAAAGTGCCTCGTGCTCTCACTTTAATTAAGAACAACAAGAACAAGCACGTAATATCAAGCAAAATGACCAAACATAATAACAAAGGATACATTTGCTGACAACAGAAGGAAGGTGTTGGCACTTGAATTTTGAAACAAGGCCCTGAATAATATCTGAAGTCGAGGACTTGTGAATGAAGTAATGAACTTTAAAGCTTGGTAAGCTGTGTTTATCAAAGATTCAGGCAACGCCCAAACACATAAGAAAAGACAGCACAAAAGGAAGCTTGTAAAAGCCCATGCTTGTACGGTCATCTGATCATAGTCAGAAGAATCAATGGATGCACGACCATTGAGTAACATACTCTTGGGAGGGAAACATAAATTTGAAGTTAAAGCAAGAACAGGAAGACTCGTGTCCCAATAGTGGAGATAAGGTTAAAATGTGGGAACCTCTATGAAAGGAAGACTCATGTCCCAGGAGAGAGGGAAAAATAATCTCCCTTTGTGTCGAGCCTATTGCTCACAACACCTTCACAAGACATCCTTTCTATAATACTTTTCCTCTCCTTAACTTCTCCAGAAAATGGAATAACGGAAAGGTTCCAGTCTTAAAAGAAAGGCATTATATCGTACAACTGGGGATTAACTACCTTATCAACGAAATCAAAATATACTTCTCTGTCCTTATTTCTATTTATTTTTACAAGATTGAAAGTATTTGATCTTTTATACATTTGAATAATAAGAAGTATCAAATCGCGGACGGGAACTAGCATTATAACAAAAAACGCAATATTGACAAATAAACAAAAGGAAAGCTGGATATAGTTTAACACCTGCGCACTCCTTTTACAATTGCAGTTAGAAGTTCCAAACTATGTAAATGCAGAACTGGAAGTTCAGAACAAATGAATTCTTGTTGCATAGTGGTCATGAAGGGATACAAGGTTTGTGACACAGAGCCATCCACCATCAGCACCCTCCCGGCAAGCATCAATAACGGCTGAACAGGGACAGTTATCTACAAGCCAAAGTAAAATAAATGCATAAAAAACAAAGTAAATCCATATAATATAAAGCATATCAATTTTACACTAATCAAGAAAAAATGAAGATGAATTATATGGGCTCTACCTGAACAGGATATGAACTTGTAAGCATTGTACAACAGCAACGAATCAAGGTAGATACACTGCACATCAGTAATAGCTCAGGCCTCTTTGTTGCCTTGTATGAGGTTCCTGACATTGTCGGACCTCCAAGTGGAGTTGGGGAGTCTTTTCCTGGGGGAACCAACACCCTCATAGCTTCATCACTTTTACTTTCTGCAATTTTGAAAACAAATTAGTAATTCCCACTTCAGGCCAGCAATAGCTCCACTAAAGTCATAAATTTTACCTTCTTCCAGGCCTTGGAATGCATCTTTCAGGTGAAAATTTATTGAGATTAGGATTTTATGCATCATCAACAACCAGCTATCCTCGTCTCCTTTTGATTTAGGAAGTAATGCTAAGCAGTGACCAAGTTTCTGAAGATACACAAAGTAAGTTTGTTCACATTTTCTCAATTCCAAAAGATTGCCATAACAAACACAGAGGTGCTCTCACCTTTAAAATATTAACGCTGCATTTCCCTGACACAATCTTAGAAACAATAGCAGCTTCAACCTGTCATATTATTTCAAACTCCAGTTCTTTATTCAGAAGGTAAGACAATGAACAAAGATGTGCTCAATTGAATTTATATACTTATAAGTGATCTCGAGAAAGCAAAGCTGGTTACTAACTTATTCTACAGCAAACCACTGTTACAAGTGAGGT
This sequence comes from Hedera helix, assembly GCA_947179155.2. Taxonomy (NCBI): domain Eukaryota; kingdom Viridiplantae; phylum Streptophyta; class Magnoliopsida; order Apiales; family Araliaceae; genus Hedera; species Hedera helix. The sequence continues at coordinate 22,704,121 of OX359280.1, forward strand.
TAAGAACTGATTACTAATTTTATGCAAATATCACTGTATGCTACTAAACAACATTACACCTTGTAAACAATAATTGCTAGCCATCACTGAATTCAATTCCAAGCTCTAGATATGTTCCCGTTTAATCTCTTCCCTTTTTCTGTTTTTATTTTTTTATTTTATTTCTTTTTAGCAGAGTCACCTAAAGCCACCACGCTTCATCTATGCACTGGCTAATCCCCATTGGAGTTTTGAACCCATGACAATTACCAACTAGAGGCTCTTATCAATAGGCTCACTACCTATTGAGTTAACCCTCGAGCTTCCCATTTCAGCTTCTAGATGCACTATGCTACTATTTGAAGTATTTTTGCATCTTAAACGTATTAGCTAACGTAAGGAAGAACATAATATTATGACATTAAACACCATTAGTGCAAGTAAATACAGTTACAGCTCATACATGACGAATGTTCCCAATTTCGCTGATCTAAATGTAAGCTTGTAAGCTTGTCAGGATCTTCTAGGCTATTTAAAAAAAAACACACATCATCTTTTAAGAATCCAGATTATGTTTTCCTTTTCTTCTACGGTAATAGATGAGATCAAATTATTACAATACTGTTGTTAATCTTACAATGAAATGATAAACGAACTTACACTATCATAATGTCTATGGACGGCAGATGGAAAGAAAGTTGTAAGAGTGTATAGCAAGCATATGGCACCTTCCTGGGACAAAGCATACACATACTAAAGATTATTGAACTGGCAAAATATAAATTTGATGGCAGACAATAAATAAGGATACGCAAAACGTACTAAAGATTATTGAACTGGTAAAATATGAATGATGGCAGACAATAAATAAGGGTATGCATGGATTAGAACTTTCTAATGGCAAAACACAATTACAAGTACTTTTCAGGAATTGGCAGCATGTACAATTTCCAGGCCAAAGCAAAAGCAAAATCTCCAAAAATTAATACGAACCCTTGAAGCATCCAAGTTATCCTCATTTAGCAGCTTCAAGATTGGTTGAATAACTTTTACGGCATGTGAGGTTGCATCTTTCTTTACATTTGGAAATCCACTCAACCTATTCAGGAAAGAAAAACAGTTGTGAGCATTGAAAATACAGAGAGATTACAACATGCATCACGCCTGCAACCAAATGATTGTAATATGATAAATATATTTTTCGAGGTAAAATTCAAATGACCACCTGTCGTTTATAGGTTATTGCATGTCACCGGCACCTGTGGTTTAAAAACCACCAATTTACCACCTATGATTTTCTAAAAATTGTAACGCGCATCACTTATCCTTTTTCAACTAATGCCGTTAACTAAATGCTAAGATTACTAGACTGTCCTTGTATATAATCACTATGCTCATGTTTTAGTAATTCTAAACATGAACTATCTTAATTGTATAATAATTTAAATTACGTGTACTCAACCATTTCAGATTTAACATATTATTAAATTATTTGTAATATATATTATGTCAATGATATCTTTACATTTATCCATTTTAGAGCCACAAATATTTACCACGTTTGTCGTCAAATTGGTAAAATAGGGGCTGACTTGAATTTTATGAAAAAAGGATTATATTTTCACATGATATAATTTGAATTATTAAAATAATGCAAGCTCACCAACCCTGTGCGAAACACAGGCAGCATTAATAATGATTTATTATACAAACTATTAAAATAATCAATTAAAAGCAAAAAAAAATATTTAAATAAAATTTTGAGAAGATAGTTAATTATAGGTAATAAAGTAATAAATTGTTGAATTATATATTGTAGGTTCCTACGATCAATTATTAAGCTAAATATTTAAATGGAGTCCATATTTATTTAGTTATGATTATAAAAAAAATGATTATTTTAATTTTATTTAAGTTTGTAATGGAATCTATACTAGTAATTATATTAACAAAATTTGCTTAAAATTTCAATCCAAATAGAAGTATGAAACTCAAGTTTTAATAATTAAATAAAATTAACATTTATTATTAATACAATTAATCATGTGATTTGGTAAAATTTCAAGTTTAAATGAATTTAATTCAGTTACGATATTAATTTAATAATAAAAATTACGATTGATATTAATGTAATAAATCGATTGATATGTTAAGAGATTTTTTTAGATATCTTGATATCTTAAGAAAATTATAATAACATAATTATCCTACATAAAATTTGTTAAGATATATTATATTACATAAAATTGTGATTAAAAGAAAACTTTTAATAAAATTGGTAAAACAAAAAATAAAAATTATTTTAGAAGTTTATTTCTCTATTAAAGATATAAAAACAAAAAATATTTTCCTTTTTCCTAACATGTACACTTTACAAATTTAGATAGCATTTAATCGTTACTAATTTGGATACTATTTATACTAATTTGGATAGAAATACAAAAGATTGAACCAAAAAATTGTGAAACCAAAAATTGGCGAACCCATGTTTGTGCTTTTAATTATATAGTTGACTAGATACAATATTATACTCCCTCCCTTAAAAAATCTAAAACTATAATTAACTTTTAAAAATTAATTTGAGACACTTATAAATTCAAAATTGATATAGATTCAATTAATTTTTCTCAATATAATTAATGTTGCAGACTATCTAAAAAATATTACCAATTATAATATTCTTTATTTAAATGAATAATATCAACTTTTTATTTAAAAATATTTTAAATTGATTTTGTATATAATAAGATAGATTCTATGCACTAAATTTTGTTTAGAAATTTAGAAAACTACATTATTTTCATCAAATCCCAATTAAATTTATTTCAGTTTTTTTATCACATACCAATAACAGTATTTAATTAGAATATTATTAATTGTAATAACAAAATGGAAGTTAAATTGTAAGTAGGAGTGTTAAAGAAGAAGAAACAAACCAAAAAGAAATGAATAATGTTTGTATGCTATATTTATACGTGCAAGGGGGGTATTTTGGACCATTAACAACACAAGGCTTAACCCCTCGCATATGGCCGAGTGCAGAACACTCACTGTTATCTTGGACGGAAAAGCACCAAATCAATTAAATTGGGGCAAATGGATTTGCCTAGAACAAGCTAGTTCAAACAGACCAATCATTGCTTAAACAGCTAAATGACCCAAAGCTCCACCAGGTCAAATAAACAGTCCAGTCACCTGTTCACTGTTTTAACTAGCCCAGTTGGCTCGGTTTAATAAGACTGCTTTGTATCATAAATAGCATAAACTAATATTAGTGCAACAATAACAAAAAAAGGCAAGTGCAAGAAGCGGTCTTAGTGAATTCAAACCTCAGCTAATTTAAATTATGGACGTCAAACCCAGTACTCAGTTCATTGTAACTGGTGCAGCTAGCTTGGTTTGATAAGGTAGCTTTATATAAAACATGCATATATGATTAAAAATAGATGAATAGTGACAAAAGGCAAGTAATAAAAGATGTCGAACTGGAGCCAACCATCAGCTAGTTTAAGATATTAACTTTCAAAACGCAAAGGTACCAAAGAGGTCATCTTGCAAACCACATTAGTCAAACATAATCCCATAATTATGTTGATGTGATTAGTGCAAATCCAAACCTTCAGTTTTCTATTGGCTTGAGTAATTACATAATGCATGCCACAAAGCCCATTTAGATCCATTTTTCGTTGCAATATACTGTGACCAAGGGTCTAAAACAAGTATAATGGCAGTTAAAAAAATATCATTCTTGAGAATAAAAATGAGAAAGAAAGTTAACCTCGTGAAAAGATCCGACACTGAAGCACAAGAAGCAACCTTCACAAAATGAGATTCTCCTGAAGACTGCTAAGAGTTCAAACAAAATATGCACTGTTAGTTTTTAAATAAAAACCCGTATGTTTACCAAGTATATTGAAAGTTAAAACAATTTGAAACAATTAAACTTCAACTATTTTATTAAAACTAGACTTATCAACATATTCTCGGTTACAAAAGTCAAATTTTTTAAATGCAAACCAAATGTTCCTAAAAGAAAATGGTGGAATTCAAGGGTCTACAAGTTACAAGATGAAATTGTGTTGCGCTATGATATGTCATGGAGATTACTTTTTCAGTTGGCATGATGACTTCACGAAAGTAAACATCGAATGTGCATTACATTGGGATGATAAATGAAGAACAATGTGATATATCAGTTACAATGTGTATCTGCAAGATACAACAACATATTTAAAAAAAATCATTTTAATTTATTTTTGGATAAAATAAGAATATTTATTGTCGTGAAAGTGGAGCTACAATGCACATGGAAGACAAGAAATCCACCCAATGAAAACATAAGAGGAAACAAGAAAACAAATGAAACCCTCCCAACATGCTTGGCAATCCTTTATGTAAATCTGAGAAATAGGTTCCTCGAAAATATCCCATGGAAAAATCCAAAGAGATGCATATGACACTCTAGCCCCAAGTAAGCCAACAATAATTGACCGACCACAAAAGTTCTTATAATTTCTCTTCATCCAAACACCCAGAAAAAGGCAAAACAAGCGCACCTCTATAAAATCCTCCTATCATTCCCACCTACAACACCTTTTGAAACTGCAGAGTAGAAGGCCCTTGATGAGGACAACGAATCCAAAGCCAATAAGAAATTTCTATTTATTTTATGAAACTTTTGTTATATTTAATTTGGGGAAAAAATAATGTATCTGTTTATTTATCAATTAGTGGGGATTTAGAAATTTAGTAGTGATTAGGATTTTAATATTTAGCAAGGGTATTTTAGTCGTTTAATTATTTTGTTATTTCTCAAGTAATGTTAGGGTTTAGAGTCTCTACCCACAAGTTAATTACACTACAGATATATTATTGATTATTGATGTTTAGCTATGAGCTATTTTTCCCTCTTCTGCGGTTGAGAAGCATAACCCAAATAAAAGATCTTTGGGATAGTGAGATGCAAAGCCTCACCCGAGTTACTTTTCACTGTTTTCTTCAATTATCTTTCTCCTCCAAATCTTGTCGTACATCAGCCCTCAACCCTAACAGGATAAACCTAACATTCACTCGCAGCATCAAATAGAAAACAGTCAAAACACCACAGCTGCCAAAATATCAAACAAAGAACAAACAAACGAGAATGCCTCTCAATTTCATGCATACAAGCATCACACACATCTATAGACTTCTAAGGCCTACGCACCCGACACATTTCTTTAAATGCTAAACAATAGCTCCAAAATTAAAGATAAATTTTGTGGCACCTTCAACAACTAAATAAAACAAAATTTCCAGTTTGTTTTACCCTTTATCAAATTAAAATGTTGCATTTTTTTAGCTTTAAGATTTAAAAGAAAGGTTAACAAAAATTACAATATTTAGTATTATAACTTTTTAAAATGGTGCATTATTTGGGACTCCAAACACTGGAATGGAATTTAAACTTGGGATAGTGAAATTAAGCAAGGAGTAAAATTATATAGAGCATATAAACATGTTAAAATTGACTCCAGCCTTGCACAAATCTGACTCCTTTTGCAAGTCTTGTCGAATCTATCTCAATTTTACAATTTGCATGGTCAGGAAAATTGGAAAAAAGAAAAAAAAAGAATGAAAGAACGAAAGAGGAGAAAATAAAAAGATAGTGCCTTTGATGATGATGGAAGTAAAATATATTTAATATTATTGAGTTATTATTATATACTATTACTTATGGATAATTTCAACGTAATAAGTTTATTTAGTAGATAATATTAGGCAATTTTTAATTATATTAGTAGAATATTATAGAGTAATAATTATTTAAAGTAGTAGATAATTACTAGGATTTAATTTTCTTATTGAATTAGGTTACTTAATATTTTACTTCGCCTCCAAGTATTAGAGTTTTTCCTACTCCTATATAAACAATTGTAATCCATCATTATTAATTATTAAATGAATGATATTATTGAATTAAGCATTGTGCTTTGTAGGTTTTAGCCTAATTATCTTCTTTCAATCCCCATTATTCTTTCCTCCATCTTTTATCCTACATCGTAAAGGTATCAAGAGCCAACGTTCGTGATATATTTTTATTTCATCCAATTTCATTCTATCCTTACTTTTCTGACCTCTATCAATTGTTGAAGTCGCTAGAGAGTCGTCAACAACATCCGAGACAACAACGTGGTTTCAAACCTATCCCAAAATTTTGATAAAATAAAAATAAAAAACTTCTGCTACAATATGTGGTGTTGTTCATCTAGGGAAAAATTATATTTTGATATCCCAAGGTTTCTGAAACATTCAACTTAGCCCCCAAAGTTTCTGCAAATATCTCCCAAAGTTTTTGAAATTTCAATTTAGCCCCTGGAGTTTCTGCCAAGGTTCAAATCAGCTCTCAAAATTTCAATTTTGACTAGCCTTGAATTGTTTAATTTCTTCATAGAGTTGGATATTTTGAAACTTCGCACAGAGTATTCATCAAAGTGCGACACTACCTTTCATACTTTTTTTCTCGTTGTGGGGGAAAACGATGTAAAATTATCATCGAATAAGATTTTGCAATCAATATTGTGCCACCACGTGCGATAGAAAAATTAAAACTTGGTGAACTGCATTCAAGACCTTACACTATTCATTGGCTAGATAATACTTCTTTCCATGTTACAGAAAGATGTTTAGTTCTCATCCAGATGCACATATATTATGATTTAGCATGATGCAATGCTATAGACTAATTAACAATTCACACCCCAAAGGAGTAATTTCACCTTAAATATATTTTTTTTCATCTTTTCTATTTCCTTTCCTTCTCTCTCTGCCCTTCTTATCCTCTTTCTCTCTCTCCAGCTCTCTGTTTTCTCTCTTTTTCTACCTAACACTCTGTAACTTTTCTTCCAAATTCAATCAAATTTACACCCAATTGATCCAATTATTAGCTGTCAATATATCCCAATTTCAAACATCCTTCAAGTACAATCCTTTAGTTTAACGATTTTCAATCCTTCTTTCATCACATTAACCAATTCGTCAATAGAATACAATAAACCAATATCTATAATTTGCATAGCAGCACAATCCTTTAAACAACTTGCACCTAATTATAACAAGCTGTTGAGACTTAAGCTTCAAATCAAACAATATTTTGTTTTTTCCTAGTAATTTTAATTTTTAGCGAGAGATAATAAAATTGAAGGGAAAAAGGAACAACTTACCTAGTGAAACTTTCATGGCTTCGGGAGTGAAAGAGGAGAAAGCTTGTCATTCCGTTAACAAATTATCTGTAATGGTACTTATATATATATACTTATTACATATATATATATATAAGAGAGGAATAGAAGCAAAGTATTAAGTACAAACAAAGAAAAGTGTAAGGGATGAAAAGGAACGAGGTTTGATAACCCTTTATGCCATTGAATAGCCAACTCCCTGTGAGGCACGAATGCTATATTGCCAAGATAGCTTGGACTACACTGTGTTTCTGAGTTTGTGAAGGGAAAAAGGGAAGAAAAATTAAAATTTAGGAGAGTGAAGAAGAAAGCTTATTTGTAGTTTAATTCAGGGACCCATTATTGATATTGCCTCCATTTTAATTAATGAAGAACGAAATGCAGAATTGCTTAATCTAGAGAACCATTATTGATATTGCAATCCAGAAACCAATTACCATAAAACACAAACCAAACCCAGCAAAATTGCAGAAAGAAATAAAAGACCAACAAGCTTCAAACGGAGAATTTCAGATCCGGCAGAAGAAAGACTAAATTACACTTTAAACTAATATACAAAGATTAAATCCTCATTCCAAAATGGCGGGTTGTTTAGGCTCCGGTTTGGTGTGGCCGAAGCTATTCTAGTCCTCAAAACTTGATTTCCAACTTGAACTTTTGCCATTAGCTCCGAATATCTCATCATTGATGACCCTTTTTCACCCAAAAGAACATCTTGAGCTTCAAGAACACACACCCTTAAATACCAAAGCTTGGGAGAAAGATAAATTAAACCTTTGACTTTATTGAGCATAAACCATCTAAATGCACATTTGCCGCCTTCGAATGCCACGCCTCTGCAAAGGCCTCATCCGCTTCCAAGAACCCTAAGAGAGAGAGAGAGAGTAAGTTTAGGGAAGAAGATGGGGTAGAATATATGTTTTTATATATTTTTTATAAGTTATATTAATAAAACTTTATGATTTGCCTTTTTTACCCTTTATTTTAAGAGCTTGGGTAAAGATTTGACCGGAAAATCGAAAATCTAGTGGAGGGTTATTTAATTGTCTTAGTTGAAGTTTAGGGTGCTTTTAATATTTTAAAACGCAAAAGGGTGCACATCGATTTTCGAAAAAATGTTTAGGGTGCAAATTGTTAATTAGTCCAATGTTATACCCATGAATGTTGCACATTTCATTAGGTCAAGATTGGATTGAATATTTAAATATGGATCATGAAAAAGGTGATATATACTCTTTTGAATACGAGCAGTATACTATCAAATTAATTTCATTCACACCTAAGAAGAAAGTTCAAGATGCAGTGAATGAAACAAATGAAAAAATTTCGCAACTCAACGACAAGTCATATGAAAATAAAGTTGAAGTTGATGATATAACGAACGAGAACAAGATTGAGATGAAAGTTGATGATATATTCCAAAAGCAATTTCATAATCTATATGAAGAAACCAACGATCAAGTCATCAATTTCATTATCAACGAGAGCTCTAACAAGATGCAATCCAAGGAAGTTCACTCATTACTATCTTCTACTTATCAATATGTCTACAAGGAGAATTAAAATTTCTTGCATGTTTGGAGTCTAATTCGTGGACTGTGGATTCTTCTATATTTCAAAACTCAGGGACGAGCTTTTTCAAAGGAGAGGAGAATGATGAGCATGGAAGCAAAACAAATTTAACATTATTGAGTTATTATTATATATTATTACTTATGGATAATTTTAATATAATTAGTTTATTTAGTAAATAATATTAGGCTACATTTAATTATATTAGTAGAATATTTTAGAGTATTAATTATTTAAGTAGATAATTACTAGGATTTTATTTTCTCATTTAATTAGATTACTTAATATTTTACTTAACCTCCAAGTATTAAGATTTTTCCTATTCCTATATAAACTGTTGTAATCGATCATTATTATTAATTATTGAATGATTGATATTATTGAATTAAGCCGTGTACTTTGTGGCTTTTAGTCTAATTATCTTCTTTGAATCCCCTTTATTCTTTCTTCCATTCTTGTCCTACATCAACCATTCTAAGAAAAATAATGAGAACTTTTGGGATACCACATCTTGTAATTTGTTGTGAATGTGTATTTGTGTACGTTGTTACAAAACATAAAAACTAATACTCACATATGCACAACTCAGTTCACCCCACAAAAGATGTCTAAAGTAAACTTTTCACACAAATTATATGAGTTTAAATTCTCATTTTTATCCCTCAATGGACTCCACATAAGTACACTAAAGATTTATTCTTTTACCTAAACATAATCGATCCTTCTTTAGTACTTTTTGAGGGAAAATAGATATTATATAACATTTTGATTTGAATTGTGTACTTTCGACACCTTTTATGAGATAAATTTTGTATACTTTAACCATCTTTTGTAGGACGGAGGGACTTAAATTACTGGGTCATATCTCGGAACTTTGACGCAACAACCAAAATTTGTCAATTACATGTAGATAAATTTCAAAAAAGAAAACAAGTTTGCCATTGGAGAAGCTATAAGATGCAAAATGCAGCGAAGCAAAACACTGGTATAGTACATACTAAGCTAAATAATGAAAGCTTTTCGGGATATCACATCTTGTAATTTGTTGTGAATGTGTAACATGTCACAAATCATACAACCTAACATTCAATTACGTACCACCATTCAAAATTTGTTGGTTCATACCTCGGAAAACTTTGACACAACAACCAAAATATCTCAATAACATGTAGATAAATTCAGAAAAGAAAAAAAGACTGTAGTTGGAGAAGCTATAAGATGCAGATTTCAGGTATCGCCTGTTGCCTAAAATATTTCAACGATATGGAACTCAATAATTTTAGCAAGGTCAGACTATCAAATTGGATGCAATAAATTGTTGCCTAAAATATTTCAATGCTATGGAACTCAATTTTAGACAAGGTCAGACTATCAAATTCGATGCAATAAACGCAAATTACTGTTTTTCATCAGAGAAAGAAACTGAAAATCTAGTCCTTGGATATATGTTCTTACTGTTTCAAGACGATCTAGCAAAGTGTGGATGGGGTCTTGGAAATCAGGGCCATTAGCACATAACATGCTTACAAGAATTAGCGGTTAACTGTTAACATAAGTATGTGTTCTCTTCTTTGAAAGGTTTTTCTGTAGGCAATATTCACAAATAACAGTTTGAATTTTTCACATTATTAACTATGGTTTCAGAAGTTTCGGCATAATTTATGTAGTGGGAGTGTGGGACTATTAGAAGCAATCCCTTGACAAAGTTCTTTTGTCAACATGTGCTTTTTCTGTTATTTACATTTCTATGTGCACAACTGATTAAACTTCGATGAACATATACAATTGTAGAGTTTTAATCTTGCTTCACAATTTGCATCTTTGAACAGGCATTTAACTAATGAAGATCCCCAAAAGTGTTTGCATGAAGAATGGTACCTCCCGGGCAAATTGAAACAAGAAGAAATACACTAAAATTGTAAAGTGAATTTCTGAATGTCTCGCATGTGTCTGCCAAGGATAATGAATTCATGACTCAAACTATTAAGTATTTTGTGGTATTTTTCCATTTTAATATATATTCCCTTGAAGTGAAGAGGGGTGATAGTATCATTTGATTGCTTCAGTACTTGACCTAACCTAATGCTTTGTCTACACTCCCTATACCTGAACAAAGATCTCGTGCAATGCACAAGTTTGAGGCTAGTATCTATACTTATCTATATAATGAGGCCAGGAATAAATATGTACTAAAAAGAAAAAAAAATCGATTTAAATACCTGAATATGTGACAAGAGCTTGTTAAACCAAACAGAGTAAGAAGCTAAGAATCGTTCAGGACTGCATTCTTCACAAGTAACACCTAGCAAACAGATTCCAGCCCAACATTTATCTGGCTACACCATACACAAATAAATCAAATCTCTAAAAACATAGAATAAACAAAAGATTGCACTTTTTGTATGAAAGGAAAGTTTCACAAAGATTATAAAACCTAAGCTAAGTAAAATTCATTGAAGTGGGATTAAAATAAGAATAATGAAAAATTTACCATGTTGGAAGAGACGAGTATGAGCAATCGATCGACCCATGAATCAACGGCAGACTTCCAATTCTCCATCAGTTTTTGATCAACGGACTGTGAAGCAGATTCTGATAACAGCCGATGAATTCTCACAATAGAAGCGACGTGCAAGAGCTCTGAACTATCTCGAAAAGGGTGTTTTTCATCTGGTAGCTTTTCTTTAATCAGTGAACGGAGCAGTCGAGGCTTCAAAGAAATGCCATACATTCCTCCTTGGATGTGGTCGAAGGCCGCCATTGAAATCAGAGCTCCAATTTCTCAGTTCTGAACACGAGAGAGATAGAGGTTAGGATTTAAGTTAACCCTTGTCCGACTTACGGCCTGTTTGGAATGACTAATTTTAAAATAAAATAATTTATTATGTATAAATAAAAGTGTTTAGTATTATTTTAATTTATAGATTAAAAATTAAATTAAAATAAAATATAAAAGTGACTTTAATTAAGATTTGTTTGCGACTTTAAAATGCTATTATAAAGTTACTTAATAATGATATCCCCTTAGTACCCTTAATTAGGGGTGTAAACACGCTCGAATACATTAATATTCGTATTTATATTTGAAAATTTAATTTACTATTTGTATTTGTATCTGGTATTCGATGAATTTTAAAAATATTATTCGTATTCGGTATTCGAAATAATATCCGAATACGGATAATATATGTTTTCGTTTATTTTATTCGAATAAACAGATTATTCGAATATTCGGATATCCGGATTCGTTTATCAGTCATTTAATATAAAATTCATTCAAATTGTTTACAAAAAAATAAAGAAAAAAATTGAATAATTACACATAATCAATCACAATTTAAAGTTTAAACCAATACATATTAATAAATGAATGTTAATTTATTTATTTTTAATAAATACAATAATCAATACTCTAAATTACAATTCAAATAGGTTTTTATTATTTTTGAAATCCTAAATTCAAAATGAATGCTCTACTTATTAATGTTTAGATATCCATTAATACGTAGATGTCTATTTTATGTGTTAATTTGGAGTAATACTGTAGTGTGTATGAGTATTTATAATCTATAATTATAATATTTAAATGATATTTATAACACTTGTTAAATGATACATTTTAGATATATTATAACACTATATATAGCTAGAATAAAGGGGGAAAATAATGAGTTTTAAAGTATGGTTCATTAATGAATGAATATTAATTTATTTATTTTTAATAAATACATTAATTAATGCTCTAAATTATAATTTAAATAAGTTTTTATTATTTTTGAAATCTTAAATTCAAAATGAATGTTCTACTTATTAATGTTTAGATGTCCATTAATAAGTAAATATTCATTTTATATGTTAATTTGAAATAATATTGTAGTGTGTATGAATATTTATAATCTATAATTATAACATTTAAATGATATTTATAACACTTGTTAAATGATGTATTTTAGATATATTGTAACACTATATATAACTAGAATAAGAGAAAAAAATAATGAGTTTTAAAGTATAGTTCATTAATAAATGAATGTTAATTTATTTATTTTTAATAAATATAATAATCAATGTTCTAAATTATAATTCAAATAAGTTTTTATTATTTTTGAAATCCTAAATTTCAAAATAAATGCTCTACTTATTAAAGTTTAGATGTCCATTAATAGGTTGATGTCAATGTTATGTGTTAATTTGGAGTAATACTGTAGTGTGTATGAATATTTATAATCTATAATTATAACATTTAAATGATATTTATAACACTTGTTAAATGATACATTTTAGATATATTGTAACACTATATAAAACTAGAATAAGGGGGGGGGGGGGAATAATGAGTTTTAAAGTATATTTCATTAATGAATGAATGTTAATTTATTTATTTTTAATAAATGCAATAATCAAAGCTCTAAATTACAATTCAAATAAGTTTTCATTATTTTTGAAATCCGAAATTTCAAAATGAATGCTCTACTTATTAAAGTTTAGATATCTATTAATAAGTTGATGTTCATTTTATGTGTTTTGGAGTAATACTGTAGTATGTATGAATATTTATAATCTATAATTATAACATTTAAATGATATTTATAACACTTGTTAAATGATACATTTTAGATATATTGTAACACTTGTTAAATGATATTTATAACATTTATAACACTTATTAAATGATACATTTTAGATATTTTAACTTTATAATAGTGAAAATCCATTAACTATACTTAAATCAATTTATTTCAGTCTATTAATATTATAATAAAAGTGTTATTTCTTATTACTTTTAGAAGTAAAATGACATATTTTAAAAATAATATATATATATATGAGTTATTCGGATACGGATTCAAATTCGGATATCGATTTTCGGATATTCGCTATCCGTCGGATATATTCAGGGTCAGATGTTAAACGAATACGAATACATCTATATCCGTATTTGTATCCATTTATTTACGGATATCTTTAAACCGAATACGGATATATCCATTTTTTACCCAATGCGAATACTATCCGGATTTTTTCGAATACGAATACAGACGGATACGAAATTTCTAGTTATCATTTACAGCCATACCCTTAACTGAACCAATTATAGCTAAATTTAAAGGTGTGGTTTCAAAAAAAGACCTTTCCAGATTAAACAAAGAATAACTTTTAAACCAAGTGGGGGGAATCAATAAAGGCCTACCTCTGGGGATATATACAAGTTTTTCTTACATGACATAATTGTTTTTAATCAGTTCTTGCATAGAGTAGAATATCATAACAAGAAACCTTAAACATTATATAATAGCAATTGTGGGTAAAGTCAAAATGCTCATAATATTATAAATCAAAAGATTCAAAACTGCTTCTGTTTGAAGTAGCATTAGGCCTCTAGAAATAATTTATCTTCATGTAATTGAACTGTTTTCAAAGAAGTCTAGACATATATATATATATATATATATATATATATACGAGGACGGATCTAAAATATATCTCTTAAATAACATATATTTATCAAAACGACGTCGTTTTGAAGATTCTAGATGTGACATTCTGCGGCCTCACTTGTTTTTTTTTTATTTACGAAAATGCCATCAAAGAATCTTCAAAATAACGTCGTTTTGATAAAGGTATGTTATTTAATTAGATGTTATTTAAGAGGTATGCTTTTGAATATATATATATACACATACTTGCCTTTTGTCTATTTAGTATATGTTTCTGATTTTATAATCCCTATAGTTCCGTTCTTTATGCTCATCCTCAAGAATTCAATCAAGAATGAAATCTAACCAATCCTTTAAAATATCCATAGATAACTATGATAATACCTCATCACTTCAAAACAACGTTATATTTGTGTCTTGGAAAAGAAAGGGGTAGGCTTCCCTATATGCCAACAGACATCATACATAGTTCATGGCATGTTAAACAATGTTATATTTGTTTTGTTGGGGCGGGGCGGGGCGGGGAGGGAGGGGGGGGGGGGGGGGGGCTCTTTTTTATTGCTTGTTTATTCTCACTTTTTTTTCTTTTAATAAAATTGACTCTCTTTATTTGTGCTTAAAACTCGATGCATGTTACAAGAAATTAATACTCACATTACTAAGAGCACCTTGCGTTATCATTGTGTAGTGGACTAAATACATTTTTATGCTGCGCTTGGATTGAGGGAATGAAATGAAAGAGGGAATGAAATAGGAGAGGGAATGGATTGATTTTTAAGTATTCCATATGCATGTTTGGTTGGTGTTAAGAATACATCTAAGAATGGAATAAATAATGTAAAAATGACTTAAATACCCCCAAATGTTCAATTTTGATTTAAATTTAATTTATATTTAAAATTTAACTCATATTTCTCTAGATTTTTTTCTACTTCATAACTTAAAAAATGATTAATTAATATTAATAGGATTATAGAAAAACTTGTTAAACTCATAACCACATATATTTACTAGCTAATGTCACAACTTAACATGACAAAAATTTTAATATTTTTTCTTAATCTAATAATTAATTTAAGTCTTTAAACCAACCTATTAACCTTATTTTAATTTATGGCAACTAAAGATATGTAGTATATAAAATATAATACAATCAACAAAACTAAAGCAACTAATATAACACCCCACTCAATAATATAAAGTAATGATAAATCAAATAACATAACTAATAACTTCATCATTCAACAATCAACAACATAATAAAATGTCTAATCAACTAGTAATACATCACATCAATAAATTATTGGCAAAAATCTAATGTCATCATTCAATAACCAACAATATAAGAAAATGTGTTTCATTAATTACCATTGGACTCACTCATTGCAATAGCTCATACATTATGTATTAAACTGTAAACATTGCAACAATTTTATCATAAGCCTGTAAAAGGCATAATACATATCAAATTTCAAAAAGGTAATTGGTGAAAAGTACCTTAACATCTCATTAAATTATGTATTTCATAATACATAAGGAAAAAATAACATAATTTTAAACTAGAAATTATGGCTAGCCCTCCACACATTAAGCATCTCGACGACAAGATTTTCTCTAAAATTTGTCCACACATGGGATGTCTCAACTGTATTGATATAGTCTTCATCCACTATAGTTTCATCATTGTTGACAGATTCTATCTCCTTATCCTCGAACGGATCAATAGCCATTTCTTACCTTATGAAGTTGTGCGTTAGACAACAAGCAATAATTATTTTATTTTGCATTCGAATAGGATAAAATGAAGGACTTCTAAGAATTCCCCATCTTTTCTTCAGAAGGCCAAAACAACGCTTAATGACATTTCTAGCCGAGGAATGCTTCATGTTAAACAATTCTTTGGCAGTAGTAGGTCGATGTCCATCTAACCAATCATTTAAATGATATCTTTGACATCTAAAAGGTGCAAGAAACCCCTTCCATTGGTATATCTAGCATCTACGAGGTAGTAGTTACCTTAATCAAATCAAGAAAGATGGTTAAAGTTATTTGTATATATATACATCCATTGTGTGTTTATATTCTTCAGTGTGTGTATATATTTATAAATATTAATATATATTAAGATATTTTTTATTTCTTACCTCGATTTACTTTCAAGCCATGATTACGATGCATTGCAGAATAAAGTACCCTACTGTCAGCCACGGACCCTTCCCAACTAGGTAAGACATAGATAAATTGCATCTCCAATGAGCAAACACCCAACACATTAGTTGTAATCTCATTTTTTCAATTTCGATACCTAGGTTTATCTTCCTCAATGACACGAACCTTTATGTATGTTCCATCCAAAGCCCCTAGACAACCCTAGTAAAAAGTACTTATCTTTTTAAAAAGAACAAATAATAAATACATAATTTAGAAAAATCAGTGCTAGTAAAAAAGAAAATAGCTAACTTAAAGTAATACCTTGAACCATTTTCACTTATCGTCAATATAGTTTTCACGTAAAGACTCTGGTTTCTTAAAAACTTAACCTTCTAATCTTATCACGGCATTAAGTACGTTATTGAAGTGTCAACTAATTGTCTCACCGGATCGACGAAATTGTAACACTATGACACAATTTTTCACATGATGCGCTAACACATACAAGAAAATGGCAACTTGTTCATCTATTTAGAGGTACTTTGTACTATTAAGCTTGCCCGTGGTATGTAAAACATCACATAATTTGCTAAAAGTTGGCATATCCATTCTAATGTTATTGTGACATGTAATGTCATTGTCATACACTAGCTCCCTCATAAATTTTAGCCCACTCGAGCAAGAAAGGGTATATCTTGGCCGAGTAAGTGCTCTCATATGTCTCCGTCGTGCCATAGATATAACAAACTACATGAATAAGGTAACCATGGCAACTATTTCGGACCAAAAATGAAAAAAAGTAACTAATCTCTTCATCTTCTTCCTTTTGTCTAATCTACGACGAGCCATGACTACAATTCAATTAAAAAAGTAAGAGCAAACTTAAACAATTAAAAGAGGAAAAAGTAGCAAAATATACTATTTAAAATTCCAAAACTGAAGTATTAGTTTGAACCTTTGAGAATTAAATGAAGTGTTAATAGCTCAATTGCAGATAACTTCCTCAGCTCATTGTGGATTGTATGGTATGTCTCATCTGAATAAGTAACAACAAAAGAATATCAAGCTTAGATGGTAACATGATTATTGATTATTAAGCCTTATATGATTAAATTTTTAAAGCACTAGATTGTCTAAAAACCACAAACAGGAGGTCACTTCATATAAATGGAACAATAAGGAGTAACAATAAGGAAGGTTTTTTTTTTATCATGTTTCTAACTTAAAGTAATACCTCAAACTCAAATATATAACACATGTTTCAAAATTGAATTAAACATATAAAAACTTTCAGAAGTTCTAGAATTTAGTTAAACAAGACATCTCACAAGTCCAATTTATCAATGATCACATAAAGAATGAAGCAACAAATCAAACAGACCATTTAATAAAAAAAAAAGAACAATTATATTCTACAACTAACAAAACAAATAATATCATAACATATAGAACAAATGCAACCAGTCATGCTTATATCTATCATATATAGCTAATGTAATCAAAATTCCAAGTAAAAATGTGTTCTACTAGATTAATCTGGTAGAAAGAAAAAAAGATTTGTGTGTGAACAACTACATACTACAAATAACAAAATCAGTGCATGCATTGCCTACTACTTATACCCATAAAAAATAACAAACAAAATTAGCATAAAAAGAATTCAAAAATCAAAATCCAATAAATAAATAGGTTATATCAACTCAAATTTATCCTCAATCAGTAATCACATCTATCACATATATGTTAAATAGGTTCTATCAGTAATTAGATCATGTATGTCCAGGAGCTTTAATGGAGTATTAAAGCCCACTCCAACCCAACTGTCAATATAAGGTTAATACACCTTATAGTAGCATGATATATATCCATTACTGAAGATAAATGTTCAATTGAACATGATAAAAGAACAGAGCAAATTTCTCTCAAGCTACAAGAGAACAGTATGCACTAAACCAAAATAATCAACATACTTCAGATAAGCAGACAGAGTATAAAATCAATTGCTAAAATCACTAACTTAACAACGTTACAACATTGTTTAATTGCCCCATCCCAAAATCAAATTAGTTTTGAATTCCTACGCTTAAGAACCATTAGAATAATGGAAAGCCAGAGTAAATCAAGTTATATGTGATGTCCAACAGACAATTAGACATCGCATAAACTTACCAATACATTCAGGCATTGATCCAACTGTTTAATCAAAACACTAAAATTGAGTCACAACACATTATCAAACACACATAAGTTTTTAATTATACCCATGTAAATTACTAGTACTGTATTGTTTCAACAGTACAAACTTTTTAACGATTTGAGATGAAATCGATTGGAGATTCAATTAAAAGCATTGGAAGTGTTGGTTTGCAAAAATATGGCATACATATAATCAAATTATATAAGCCCAACGGAAGCAAGAAAAATCAGATTTTAAAAATTTTGTACAAACCAATAACCAAGATCTTTCTTATGCGACTAATATTAATTGAGGAAGGATAAAAGAATTTATACCTTTGTAGAACCAAACTTCCACGGGTACAAGTTCATCTCCCTTTAATCCTTCGCGTTCTTTTTCGAATTCACCGATTAGATTCCACGGATCAATGTTAGCTCCCCAAGTGTAAAACCTCTAGAGGTAATCCACTAAAAGATCTATGAATTAAAGAATTGGATTTTGGTTTCTCCAAACCATGGGTGACTAGCCCTAATTCTCTCTCTCTCTCTCTCTCTCTCTCTCTCTCTCTCTCTCACTCCTTAGATATAGAGAATTATGGAATACTCTCTCTATTCTAATGAAAGTGTGTGTAACCTTGATCTATGATAAGACTCATCTTATTTATAGATCTAGTCAACCATCCTAAACTATTTAGGATTAGGGTTTTAATTTAATTTTTAATTTAATTAAGAATTAAATTAATTAATTATAATTTCTAAACCATTTAGGAACTTAATTATTTAATAATGAGAGTACTTCTTATTAATTAATTACTAAACCATTTAGTAACTTAATTAATTATTATAATTACAATTCCTAAACTATTTAGAAACTTAATTATTTACAATAATACAACTACTTATTAATTAATTCCTAAACAATTTAGGAGCTAAATAATAATACTAGTAATAATAATAATAGTAATAATAATAATAATAAGACTCCTCTTATTAATTTATAATTAGTATTTCTAAAATACTAAACTATAAATATTAAGCTATTTAATTTATTCTATCACCATAGTATAAATTAAATATACTTAATTTATTATTATGATTATGCCATCCACTTCTAAAATAAATATTACTCTTTTGCGGTGTGACCCTTTAGGTTCTCCATATTAAACTGGTTGTATAATAAATAAATTAGAATAATTCTAATTCATTTATTACGAATTAACTCTTTAATTCAGAATAAATAATTATTCCACAATAAGAGCAAACCCTCTTAGCGATTAGTTGACATTTCAGATAATATAAATTTCAACATTTGATCGTAAAAGAATGTTTCGGCTAATAGTTATCGTACAATTCAATCCTTCTACCATACAATGTCCTAATCAAATATAAGACATGGAATTTCTGTCAAGTCTTATTAATTTGATCATATGCATTTCAATTCACAAATACACAACTCTAGTTAATGTAAATTAGAAACTCCTTTCTAATTCCATTCAACCCTGGCCAGAGATTTCTGAGTTGTCACATATTGAATCGCATATGATATTCTCTCCATTTACTGGAAGTGGTAGACCCTTTGTTGATCATTCTCCTATCTCCATGTGTACCTTATTATACCCAAGTATATCATTTGATATACCAACATGTCTTAAGGAATATGTCAAAGTATAACTTAGTACACACAAGATACTATGATGATCTCAAGTCCAAGGATCACTTGTACGACTATCACATAAGGAACTCCTATCGATAGACAAGTAAAACTCCATTAGGTGTTTCTTGAGCGAGTCACGTTCAGTGAACTTATTATCTAATACGCACCTACACACTTGCTTTAGTGGCTTTACACAAATGATTATTAGATCAATCACCCTCTTCATAAGAGCAAGCATAGTATGTACCAATATATCCAGATATACTAATCCCTATTTTTAGTGATCCAATGATTAGGAACAATTTTAGTTTTGAGTTATCTTGAATTTAGATCTCATTAGCATGATCTTCATCATGGTTCTAAAAGCATTGCTCGAAAACTATGGGTTTATCCATTTGATTAATTCAAGTAATTAATCATGAATAAAGAAATGCCTTAATACTTTTATTAATAAATGAACAAGATTATAAAGTATATGTTTATCACATCAAATGTGATTGGCTTGAGGGCATATTACTTTTAATCTCCCACTTGCACTAAAGCCTATCGCCCTTTGGTATCTCCATACCATTCTTTTATAAGCGGCGTACAAATTGCTTAGTAAATTCTTTAGTTAGTGAATTTGTAATGTTGTTTTGAGAGTCTACCATCTTTATGGTGTCGTCTCCTTTTCAATGATTTATCTAATCATATGAAAGTGCTGCAACACATGTTTAGATTTTAGATGAGACCTAGGTTTCTTGGCGAATTAAACTCATTTAATGTTAGGAACCATTATAAGTTCTGTAATGAACTTGTTGAACCAAACAATCACCTTTGCAGCTTCACTTATAGTTATTTACTATATTTTTGTCACTAAATCAGCAACTCTTTGCTGTTTGGAACTTTTTCAACTCACTGCAGCATCATTCACGGTAATCATATTACCTAAAACGGATATACTGTTATCTTGATTAGTCTGAACAAACTTGAGTTTGTTAAACCCTCTAGTTTTATATCAGACCCATCATTAGAAACTCTTTTATAATATTCTTCTCTAAAATTGAACTGATATCTGCTTATCATACATAAGCAATATTAAGTCTAATACATATCAACGAATCAATGTACGTTCCTTGGGTCAAGCCGAGCATCCTTTAGGATCGATCTCTATAGACCTTTATACTGAATGGAATGTTAGGATGTTTCTCTAAAGTCCTTAAAGGAGAAGTTTTTAGACAACCACATCTTTACTGATTGTAGCATTGGTATTATATCAGCATATAATAATAGGAATGTCACAGTACTCCCACTAACCCTTGTACTCACTTGGTTCAACATCGTCTTTGATAAAATCAAACTCTTTTGATTATCTCCTCAAAACAGATGTTTCATCTTCGAGAAATTTGCTTCAATCCATAAGTGGATCGTTGTAGCTTTCATACTTGATTTACTCCATCATTATGGAGACAAATCCTTTTGGTTGTATCATACATACATCCTTTTGTATAGTAAACTGCAACTGCAAGTAAAATCCGAATTGATATATGCATTTTCACTAGTGAAATTTTTTATTTTAGTCAACTCATTGACCTTGTTTGAAATCTTTTTACTACTAGTTAGGTCTTATAGGTCTCCACCTTGCCATCTGCTTTAGTCTTTCTCCAAAGACCCATTTCAAATTTTATGGTCATCAGCCATTTCTTTTGAGTATCTAATACTATACCTCATCGTATGTATTTGGATTATCATCCACTATGATGCGTACCTCATCATCATCATATATGATGAATTCATACCTTTCAGGTATCTTTGGTACTAAACCAAATTTACGACTTGGTTGTGATACAATAGGTTTATCTACTTGTACAGATTCTTTCACTTTATCTGTAATGTTTTATGGTTCTTGAACTTTTTTAAGATCTATTTTACTCCTACTAACCCTTTAAGGAAAAACTCATTTTCCTATAAGGCAACGTGTTTCAAACAAACACCTTTTAGTTAGTCGGATTATAGAAGTGATACCTTAAACTTTCTTTAGGATATCCCACAAGTTTACACTTATCAGATCTTGTCCCTAGCTTATCATGTCAAACCTTTTGACATAAGCTGAACAATTCAAATCTTAACATGCTTAAGACTTAGTTTCCTCCCTATCTCATAACTCATATGAAGTCTTAGGGACGAATTAAGAAGGTATCTTATTTAGTAGATATGCGATCGTTTCTAGGGCATAACCCTTGAAGGATACTGGAAGATCGGTAATACTCATTATAGATCATCACCATGTCTTTTTTATGAGAATACCATTTCTCTTAAGATGATCTAGAAACTTACTTCTTAAGTATTCCCTTCTCGATTTAATCGAAGAACTTTAATACTTTTGGTCTTTAGTTTCTATACTTCACTTTTGAATTCTTTGAATATTTCAAACGATTCGAATTTGTATTTCATCAAATACATATATCGAAATCTAGAATCATAAGTGAAAGTAATGAATGAATACCCTTCTCTTGCATTTGTTGTCATAAGTTCCACACACGACTATGTGTACCATCTCTCACAACTCTGAAACTTGCTCTCCATGTCCACTAAATGGAGATTTAGTCATATTGTCCATGATACAAGATTCACAAGTTGTATTTGATTCATAATCAAAAAGGCTCTAAAACCTATTTTTATACAATCTTGTTTGGTCTTGTTTCATTAACGTGACTGAATTAACAGTGTTGCATAAAGGTATGATTCATATCATCTCTTTACTTTTAGTTTGTTCAACTTGGAATATTTTTCATGGAAGTCAAAATACATTAAGTAATCAACCAATTCTAAATAAAACATTATCATTATAAATAGAACAACAATTTTTCATTATTATAATGTCAAAAAACCTTTCCTTGTCATTACATGGAACTGAAATAATGTTTCTAAAAACTGGAACATAGTAACAACTTAGTAACTTAATAGGCTTGCCTATAGACAGTGCTAAACTATAAGTTCACATAGCTAATGCAGCAACCTTTACTTTATTCCCCACACACATGATTACTTATCCTTTGTTTAGCTTTCTACTTCTGTTTAGTCTCTGCAATGACTTGCATATGTGAGACCACCAGCCGGTATCTAATACCTAAGTAGAAACTTGACTTATAGAAAGTTCTATTTCATTATGAATAAATCTATACTTCTTCTACTTAACTACTATAACTCTCTTGCAGTTGTTCTTCCAGTGTCCCTGCTTATCGCAATAAAAGCAAACTCCTTTGCCCTCGGGATCACTTTTATTTATGTCATTTGTTTAGCCTTTCTTTTGCCTTCTACTATTTATGACTCCTCAGAAATACCTTTGGCCATCTTCCTCCACTTAGAAGATTCATCTACGAGTAAGACTTAGTTTTTCTAGGAAGGAAAGTGACTCTCAACAGTCTTCAACATATTTAAGCTAATCAGTTAAACTAACGTCTTGCTTATTAATGTTTGAAGTTCACAACAAATTGTGAATAAGAGTCAGTGAGTGACTGCAAGATCGAATCTTGACTCAACTCTCCATCCTTGACAAAACCTATTGTCCAAACTGATTAATCGAATTGATCATCTTTAGGATATGTGTCTTTACTGTAGTGTCATTTGCTATTATAGATCAGAAGAACTCCTTAGATATCTTATATCTAGTTGACCTACTTTGCTCACCATACAACTATTGAATGTGCAACAATACAGTATGTGCATCCATTTTCTCGTGTTGACGCTGTAATTCGATACTTATGGATGCGAGTATGATGCATTAAGCCACCTTTGCATCATCTTGCAATTTAAAATAGCAATATCTTCCTAAGAGGCTTAGTTTACAACGTTTGCAGGAATAGGCAAATTAAAGACGTTTGCTAGCTTTTCAACATTGAGAACTATTCTCAAATTTGTTTAATCAATCCGAACAATTCGGTTCAATTAATTGTTAGCATATAATATGCTATGCAGTGTTAGTAAATTAAACACAGCAATATTCTTTAAGTGAATTAATAACAACATTATCATGCATTCATTTTATTAATTACCAAAATAAATTAAGTCTTTATTTAAAATGGTGTCTCCCACTATTTTCTTCAAACTATATTACCCTCTTTATATAGTTCGACAAATCTAGTTAAAGATTTGCTAGTGAGAATAAAGATCCTATTTCAAATGTATATAGCATTGTGTGACACAACAAACGATATATAAATAAATAGGTAGACAACTCTTTGTCAATTACATCAACATGTAACTCCTTTTATTTTCCCTCTTAGATTATTATGATCATGTGTGACACATCCAAATCAAAATTATTCAAGTTAAGTCTAACCTAGCATTTTCTTATATTAGAAGAGAAAAAGACCGTCCTTGTGTGACACAACAAAACAGTAATGTTCAATTCTTTTATAAACATCAAATGTGTTAAAACAACATCTCAAAAAATTAATATAAGACTTGTGTGACACAACAAACTATATTGATTATTTGATACTATATCGTTTTACCATACTAGAAGGCGACGTTCGATATTTTTAATAAATATCTTTGAACGTTACAACTTAATATTATGAGTGGTATAATAAATAAATTAGAACCATTCTAATTTTATTTAATTGAATTAAACTCCTTTAATTCATGAATTAAATATTTTAATTCATTTTATAAATAATATTTATTCTACATCATGAGGGGTTTGTTAATATTAATTGTCTCATCTTGTTTAGCGCACATGCACATATATATATAAAATACGCTTCATATTAATTAACATGTAAAGCATGTTTGATAATATATAATATATATAAATAAGGATGCACATATAGAATACTATATTCTACTTGGATTGATTATGAACTTTTATTTTAATTTGGTTCACTAGAGCCACCTAGTGAGCCAAAAGGTCAAACCTAGGGTGCAAAAATAAATTAAATTAAATATAACTATTACATTTAAATTCGGGCTCCATTACAAACGGGTCTTCATGCACTCCTTGCTTCTTTGCTCCAATTCTTCAAAATAATTCTAATTAATCCTATTACAAATTATTTACAATAAATAGAAACCTTGATTAACAATCAAGGGGAAGTACATAAGAGAGAGATATAATTTTACATCAGAAAAATTAGAAAAGACGAGATACGCATACCTCATTTATTAAAACTCATTTATTTAATGCATCCATAAAAAATAAATTCAATCATATTGGTCAATAATCCATAATTAATCTCATTTATTATCAACATATATATTAATAAATAATATTCATCTCATGAATTAAATAAATCATTCTATATATGTATTTGTATCATTTAATGGGCAATTAAAGTTGCATGAAATTCAATTTCATGTTTAAAATAAACCTTTTGTTTTAATTATAAAATTATTTAAAAATAAACTATTTATTTTTATTATTTTAAAATTATCCAAAATAAACCCTTTTATTTTAAAATTTTAAAATATGTATAAAAATTATCAAATTGTTTGACTAATTAATATATATTATAAACATATCATATATATTAATAATATATATATATATATACTAACATTCGGTAATGATTATATATATATACACCAAATCCGAAGTGCTTTTACATATATATAATAACCGAATTGAAGGACAATGTTGTGACACATATTACGGGGCAAGGCAGAATGCTTTGCTTATATATATAATAAACCGTAGGCTTGCTTGCTCTTTTCCTTTTCACTAAATCCGAAATCAAGCATTGCCTTTTATATCAATATATATCAATACCCGAAATCATTGCCTTTTATATCAATATCTATCGATGCTTGTTTACTTTATATATATAATATATAATATATAATATATATCAATACCCGAAAGCCATTGATCAAAACCGAAGCATTGCCTTTTACCGAAACAGTGGGTTGCCACCGAAGATTGCCGTGAATCCAATTTCGGTATTTTAAAAAAAATTTATACAACAAATTATACTCAATAAATTATTCTAAACACATACTCATACATATATAAAATTAAAATAATTAATAATTCACATAAGTTTGGCTCTTGATGTCACTGTTAATTTGCAAAAATATGACATACATATAATCAAATTATATAAGCGCAACGGAAGCAAGAAAAATCAGATTTTAAAAATTTTGTACAAACCAATAACCAAGATCTTTCTTATGCGACTATTATTAATTGAAGAAGAATAAAATAATTTATACCGTTGTAGAACCAAGTTTCCACGGGTACAAGTTCATCTCCCTTTAATCCTTCGCGTTCTTCTTCAAATTCATCGATTAGATTCCACAGATTAATGTTAGCTCCCCAAGTGTGAAACCTCTAGAGGTGATCCACCAAGATATCTATGAATTAAAGAATTAGGTTTTGGTTTCTCCAAACCATGGGTGGCTAGCCCTAATTCTCTCTCTCTCTAACTCCTTAGATGTAGAGAATTATGGAGTACTCTCTTTATTCTAATGAAAGAGTGTGTAACCTTGATCTATGATAAGACTCATCTTATTTATAGATCTAGTCAACTCTCCTAAACTATTTAGGATTAAGGTTTTAATATAATTTTTAATTTAATTAAGAACTAAATTAATTAATTATAATTCCTAAACCATTTAGGAACTTAATTATTTAATAATGAAAGGACTTCTTATTAATTAATTACTAAACTATTTAGGAACTTAATTAATTATTATAATTACAATTCCTAAACTATTTAGAAACTTAATTATTTACAATAATACTACTACTTATTAATTAATTCCTAAACCATTTAGGAGTTAAATAATAATACTAGTAATAATAATAATAGTAGTAGTAATAATAATAATAAGACTCATCTTATTAATTTATAATTAGTATTTCTAAAATACTAAACTATAAATATTAAGCTATTTAATTTATTCTATCACTATAGTATAAATTAAATATACTTAATTTATTATTACGATTATGTCATCCACTTCTAAAATAAATATTACTCTTTTGTGGTGTGACCCTTTAGGTTCTCCATATTAAACTAGTTGTATAATAAATAAATTAGAACAATTCTAATTCATTTATTACGAGTTAACTCTTTAATTCAGAATAAATAATTATTCAACAATAAGAGTAAACCCTCTTAGCGATTAGTCGACATTCCAGATAATATAGATTTCAACATTTGATCGTAAAAGAAACTTTCAGCGAATAGTTATCGTACAATTCAATCCTTCTACCATACAATGTCCTAATCAAATAGAAGACATGAAATTTGTGTCAAGTCTTATTAATTTGATCATATGCATTTCAATTCACAAATACACAACTCTAGTTAATGTAAATTAGAAACTCCTTTCTAATTCCATTCAACCTTGGCCAGAGATTTCTGAGTTGTCACATATTGAATCACATATGACATTCTCTTCATTTACTGGAAGTGATAGATCATTTGTTGATCATTCACCTATCTCCATGTGTACCTTATTATACCCAAGTATATCATTTGATATACCAACATGTCTTAAGGAATATGTCAAAGTATAACTTAGTACACACAAGATACTATGATGATCTCAAGTCCAAGGATCACTTGTACGACTATCACATAAGGAACTCCTATTGACAGACAAGTAAAACTCCATTAGGTGTTTCTTGAGCGAGTCACGTTCAGTGAACTTATTCTCTAATAAGCACCTACACACTTGCTTTAGTGTCTTTACATAAATGATTATGAGATCAATCATCCTCTTCATAAGAGCAAGCATAGTATGTACCAATCTATCCGGATCTACTAATCCCATTTTTAGTGATCCAACAATTAGGAACAATTTTAGTTTTGAGCTATCTTGAATTTAGATCTCATTAGCATGATCTTCATCACGGTTCTAAAAGCATTGCTCGAAAACTATGGGTTTATCCATTTGATTAATTCAAGTAATTAATCATGAATAAAGAAATGTCTTGATACTTTTATTAATAAATGAACAAGATTACAAAGTATATGTTTATCACATCAAATGTGATTGGCTTGAGGGCATACTACTTTCAGGAAGGACTTCGAAATTACCTGAGAAATAGAAATAAAAAAAATGATTTGAGATGAAATCGATAAGAGATTTGTGGTTTGATCATATACCAATCTCAGCCAAGGACTTTTGTGGATCGATCGATTGGAGATTTATGGTTTATCATATTCTTTCTTTAGCTCCTCCTCTGTCATTGTTCCCAATAAAATTGATCTATCGATATTGATCGAATAATGGCACCCATAAATGCCTTATTATATCTTTACAGGGGTATGCTTGTCATTTGCTTAAAAACAATAGACGAAAAGGATAAATCTCTTCTATTGTTTTACCATGAGTAAGGACATTTCAGCAGTTTTTGGGGCACATAAGTGCCTTTTTACGAGAGTGATGGAATGGAAGAAAAGTAAGAAAGCTTGCGATGGCTATTGAAAAACCTCATCTTATTTTCTTAATAATATGACCTTTGACCTTTGTATTCCCTACGCTTGTATACTTTACACGTACTTGGTTGGCCCCCTTTCTTGTCATTGATAATGAATTATTTATCGATTACAAAAAGGCCATTTAAGAGGTACTTACAGCTAAATGAACTAAAGCTCTTCATTGAAAGTCACCCCAATACCGGATAGTCTCTTAGTAAAGCTTTGTTGTGCCACTAAAACACACATATCAATATACAAAAATGCTAGCTATGAGACCAAAATTTCATAACTTGGAAATGAAATCAGGAAGGACAAAAACTGTTAATATCTCAATTTAAGCTTGCCACCAATTCCAATTCGAGGGCAGGGATTCCACGCAAGTCGCAACCAAACATAGCTTAAATGCATTAAATTTACATAAACATCACATGATTCACAGTCTACATTATCTTCATTTACCATAAAAAAATTAATAAAATCTATATTACCTTTAAATGATTCATTTTATATACTAATAATTCGTGAGTAATTTCCCACGATGGCATAATTTCTTTTCAGCTTTCTTGAATGTAATCCATTTTGTTCACACTTTCGTGATTTTAGCCTCAATGCCAATTGAATTGGCGTTAAGTACATTTTTTAAACTCAGCACTACTTTAAGTGACATTCAATATTAAGTCTTCCAATTAATCACTTAATTAAATTTAACTTAATAATTTTTTTTTAAAAATGTTAAAAATAAATAAATTGTACCAATAAAAAAAATGCTAAAAAAATAATAAAAAAATTACTTCATTGCCAATTGAATTGGCGTTCAAATCCCTGCTCTGCAATTTTTTCCAAAGCCAATTCAATTGGTGTTGAAGTAATCAATTCCACAAAAGTCAAAGGCAATTTAAGTTATTTAATTGTTTTTCTTCCAAGAGTCCAAATCCTCATTTCTACTATAAAAAATAAAAAAATTGTACTAACGGCCATATTAGTTTTTATATCAAAAATTTTGGTTTCTTTATCGTACAATTTTTGTAATTCTCATGCAGTTTTGGCGTCCAATTATTCACAGAAAATAAATAAATTGTACCAACAAAATAAATAAATTACTTCAACGCCAATTGAATTGGTGTCCAATTGTTCAGAATTATTTTTTTTTAAAATTGCTTTAATGCCAATCATAGTGGCGTTTACTTTTTATTTATTTGTTTTTTAAAAAAAGAATAGAAAAAATAACTTTTGACTTTTAAAAAAGAATAGAAAAAGCTAAAAGAAAAGAAGAAGCTGAAAGACTTGCGTTGGAATATTTTAAATTTTTGTAATTTTTTTTTATAGCAAATTTAAAAAAATAAAGAGTTAAAAGCCAGTTCAGATAGATCTAACGCCAATCTGACTGGCGTTGGAATCTTTTTTTTTTGGTATCCATCTAGACCCTAGCTTGTATACCTATATATTCTCCTCTTATTTTCTTCACTCGTCCTATCCATTCCTTCTCATTCATCCTCTTTATCCTCAACTTCTACTACATCAATTGCACTGTAGGCTCCCTAAACAACATGCTCTCCACTGTGATTGTAGTAATGGAGACAATTTTGTTCGTTATACATTGGCATCCCTCCATGACCACTACCACCAAAACCAAAGTCCTAATTTTGATACATTTGAGAAGCACTTCTATATGACATGTTGTTTCCCAGAGGCGCAATATAGATCTAGAAGAGAGGGTTGAATAGATCTTTAGAAACTTTTGTTCATTTAAAAGATCAAGTATCAGATAATTGATTTGTTTAATTAATTATGCATAGCAGAATATTAGTATAAAATCCCCCTTTTAAGGTTTAATGAAATCTTGATTCTCTCTTTGGTGTGTGAAGATTAGTCTCTGACAGATATAACAGTTTATAACAGTTAATGATAGAATGCAAATGCTAAAAGTAAATAACACAATATATTTTAAGTGGTTCAGAGTATCAACACTCCTAGTCCACTCTTCTACTTCAACAAGTAGGATATCCATTAAGGATAAGGTCACTCAGACCATATTACAACTGAATCATTTATATTTCTTCGAGTCACTTAGTCTCGAGTTATTCAGACACTTAGACCTCTTCAAGTCACTCTGACTTGGTATAATAATCACACAAATCAAGTTAATCACAATTGATTATTAATTGAGTTTGAGGTGCTGCTAAGCTTTGCAATGATGCTTGTTTTCAAGTCACTTGTTCTTCTTGGTTTCGTAGAATAGATTTCTTTGTTTAGCTTTTTGTAAAGGTTCAGCTTTGTACTTTTGGTGATTCGTATTTGGATTTTAATCCTCATATGTTTTTATATCTTTTTAGAAATAGTTCCGTTGAAGAGTTTCGTTGGAGCATTTAATGTTCTGATAATGCTTTTAATGTTTTTCTGACTTTGGGGTAGATAAAAGACTTTTTTCTAGACCTAGTATAACCCATCAGTTAGTAGTTCTCACCTACCTCTGAACTGAGGTGACATACTTTCTGCAATACAGTCTTTTTAATTTTCCTTTCTAAATTAGAAGATGGTGAGAAACATTATTGAAATCTTTATATTTAAGCTCTACAATACTTTGTACTTGTCAGATTTATAACCATTCTGACAATGTCTTCAATCGTGACTTGTTCTTTGAGTTTTATGAAGAACGTAGAGTATGATATAAAATACTTAACATACTCAACTCTACGAATGCCTTTCTTCAAGTTAGTGAGATGTTCTAAGATCTATTCTACTAACTGTGTTTTATGATGTTGGAGCAAACTTTGTGGACTTCTTCTTTCAAACAGCTTTTTTAGGTTTAGTGTCGACTTTGATAGCATCTCTATAAATTAAAGAAAAATCTCTACTTTTTTGATAGTAATCTTTCTGGCTTAATGCTCAGATTCCTTTGCTACTTGATGAAATACTAGAGTGCTCTGCTAGCAGCTTTCACATTATGATTCAGCAAAGGTACTCTACGATTCTTCAAGATTGCTTTGACAGCTTTAAGACTTATTCTACGATTGCTCAGATAGCTCAAGTATCTTCTTGACGATTTTGACTGCTGCACTACGAACTCAAGACTTACTTTGCGAACAATAAAGACTTTACGAATAGGTAGAGTAACTTTACGATGCTTTACAATTGCTTAAACAACTTTATGGCTTGTTCAACGATTTCAACTATTGTTCTGCTAACTCAATACTTACTCTGCTATCAGTAAGGATTTTACAAACATGTAGAGTAACTTTACGAAAGATTTGATCCTATCAGTCTATACATAACATTATCTTAAAGATCAACCTAACACGTTTGATTATTCTATTCTAAGTTCTTGTACAATAAATCTCAGATAAGGACTTTATAAACGCTACTGAACAAATATATATTAATTATTTTTGTATCATCAAATCATACATATAGATTCCAACAATCTCCCCTTATTTGATGATGATAAAATCAACAATATAACTAATTCATCAATGCATTTGTTCGAATTTAAAGTATGACTTAAAATACAGTAAGCCACTATATTGCTAATGCAAAATCATCATTTTATTTATAGTAATAATGATTAAAAATAGTTCATACAAAAAAAAAGCATGATAAATTTGCTTGCTCTGGCTTCTCCTCTTCCTCCCCTACCTATCTTTCTTCTTCTCTCCATTTTTGTTATCATTGTGTAGATGATGAGTCATTTACTGAATGATAGATCTTATCTGTGCAGATAACTCATTATCCGACAATATCTTATTCAACAGAATCCGTTTTAAGGAGATAATCTTCATCAAAGCAAATGGGAGATTCAGGTTGCTCAACATCCATAGAGATTGACTCTACGACTTCTTCATCAGAATAAAAGAATGAAGCAACAAATGAAGAGCAATATATATCTGAGATAGAGATTACTTGACATCCTCGATATTCTAGGTAAAAGGGCTCGTTGCATATCAGCAGAGTTGGATATGATAGAACTCTTGGAAATTTTGAGCTATCAAGATGAGATTTAAGAATTTGGAGTAGGTCCAATAAATGAAGCTCTGGTCTTTCAAACTTATTGCCATCAGTAGTGGCAATATGGGTAAAAAGTACATCATTTGTTCACTTTGAGCATCGTAGAGTGTGGTACTTCTGTTTATTTTCAATTCATCTGGATTTATTAAAATTATTCTCTCTAGTACAATGTATCATTGTATTCCTGCTTCGATGAATGTATGCAAGGGAGAAGATACTTGAAATTCACTGAGTTGCTCCCCCTCAGCAGCTTTCTCCTTTCCTTTTCGTTCTCTTGCCTTCGTAGACTTAAAACTTGAGACTTTGACTGATTTATCTTCTATCCATCCTTGATCCTCTGAATCATTAGTCATCTCAGTTTGAGACTCTTCTATTTATAGTGACTCAGACTCATCCACCTTCGCAGCTTCTTCATCATTAGTATTAAGTTCAATGACTTGAGAGTTGTCTGATTTAGCATAGGTTTTCTTTTGTTGAAAAAATTCTTTCACTTTGTCTTCTTGGAAAGAATCTAGAAACTTTTTCTCTTTTGCTTTGATCAGAATTAGAGGATTTCTTTGGAGAATCCCGAGAGGCCTTTTTTTTCTCTTCAATGATTGTCCATTTGTAAGATCTATAGCTCTACGATCTTGAGATGTAGTAGAATTTTTAGACATTTTCACTTTTGTTTCTTCAATCTTTCTCCTTCCCTTAGTTTTATATGTACTTCCACTTTCTGATTTTCTTAACCTCTTGCTACTTCCTGGATTCTTTTTCCAATCTTCAAATAGCCTAGGAGTAATTCTCTTGTTAACATTGAGAGACATTCCCTCTTCATCTCCTATCTTGACTTTCAGTCATTTCTTCAAAATAGTTCTCATAAATCTTTCATAGGGCATCTTAGGAATTTGCTTGCCAGTAGTATTCTATAGTTTAACATCTTCAATCCATTTGGCTAGCCAATCAACGAATATGGCTCCAAAGTTGATTTATGTTTTCTGGACAATAGCAGTCATCATGAACTTCATTTGTAGTTCACTTACTGTATCGTAAGCAGTATCCTTGTAGAGAATACATTTGTTGATGATGTCTGTAATATCCCAGATATTTCCAAGATTTGAAATAATATCTTATTTGATTTTATTAAAGGTTAAGGTTTAAAACCTAGAATTTGAAAAGTAAGATATGTAGAAAATGGGCAAACATTTTTTTAACATAAATTATTTGTTAGAAATTAAATGTGGGAATATTTTATTGATGCATGTAGAGAATTTATTAAGGAAATAAATTCAATTGAGAAGTGAAGGTGATTATATTAATAATTATATATATATATATACCTAAAGTTGAGTTTGTTAATCAAACAAGATGATGTGTGAAGTAAATTAAGTACTCAATAAAACTAATAAATTAATTAGTTTAAATATGAAGTAAAAAGAAAAGTCATGAAATATAATTAATTATGTTAATTATATTAGTTATGAGTTAAAGTAATATAAAAATTAGAAAATTTGTCTAGAAGGACAATATTAAGAAGTTAATTGATTAAGTAATTAACTTAATTAATAAGTTGTGGTATAGAGTCCAAGTAATTTAATTACTACTAGTGGACTAGCCCAAAAGAAATATATGTGTTAGCCCAATATGAGAATATTTACATGAAGGTGGGTAATTAAATAAGAGAGTCCAATGGAAGGTAAACTATGTAGCCCAAACATTTAAAAGTCCAATGTTGGTCAAAGTATTGAGAAATATTATTGAGTGTAGAGAATTAACTAATGTAGGGTTAATTGAATAACCCTAGTTGGTAGACAAGAGAGAGAATTAACCCAACATTGGTTAATTGATAGAGGAAGGAAGGTAGTGTTGAGAATTAACTATGGGTGAGTTAATTATGTAACCCAATGTGGTAGAATAATTAAAGGTAAGTCTAATTGGATTATATTATAAGTCCAATTGATGTATTAAACTAAGTTAAATAAATTAACCTAGTAGTCCATGTAAGTAATTAAACCTTGATTCAAGTTATAATTAATCAAGCTCAATGCTTGTTTTAATTAAATGTAACATAGGGTATTTAATGTTAGCCCAATGTGATAATTAAATTGAGCCCAAACTAATTAATTGGATGAGCCAAATATATTAAATTTTAGAGTCTAATGTGGAGCCCAAATGGTAGTTAAAATTGGTCAACAATTGATCATGTGTGTATATATATATATATATATATATATATATATATATATATATATATATATATATATATATATATATATATATATGTTCATTAAATGAAGAAAAAATAAAGCAAAAATGGAGAATAAAAGGCCATTTTGCTGAGATTTTTAGGGGCCCCACATGGGTAGCTTGTTTCTTTTATGTTGCTTAAATAACACACAATCAATAACTTGTAGTAAAGTTGATGGAGGTCAATCACCTTGTCATTCACAAGGTCAATCACTCCAATAGTAAATATGTTTAAGACCACTAATTGACTAGTGTTAGATGATTAGGGGGTTGATGTATGATTAGCATATGACTATAAATAGAAGTGCTACATTCATTTGTTAGGTTAGTTAGTCATTTTACAAGAAATCCTAGAGAGAAAAGAGAGCTTCTTTGAGAGAAAAACCTAGAGAGCTTGTGAGCTAGTGTGCTAATGGTTCACTCAAGAAGGAAGAAGAGGCCTAGTAAGAAGAAGATCTCCATAGAAGGAACTATGAAGGTTGAAAATTGTTCTAACCCTTCCTTAGATAATTTCTATGGTCTATTTATGTTTTAATCGGTCAAAATATATTTTTAACCGATCAAAAGTTATTTTGATACTCTAGAAGTCTTAAGCTATGTTTTATTGGTAGAATCATGGTTTGATATAGTTAAATCATGTTTTGGTATGAGCGGTATGCATAAAAATGCAAGAAAACGCTATATAAAGCTTTATCGGTAAAACCCTAAGTAGCTATGTGTTATATTTTGTGTCATTTAGAATTGTACAAGTTAAATACTTGATTTATATGGCTAGAAAATTTATGAGTGTGTTATAAAGCCAACACAACTTGAATCTCACAAAAAGATGAAAAAACAAAGAAGTTATGGTTTTTATCGCAAATGATGTTGATTTTAAAACCGTAGGTTGCATTGTGAGCCATTTTTAGTCTAGTTTCGTTCGGAATTTGGATTTGTGTTCTAAAGAGAAGTTGTAGATCTTGAAAGTTTACACAATTTAGACTCAAGAATCACTCAAAAATAGTTCCGTATGAAAAAGTTATGCCAGTTTTAGTAAAGGAGGTCCGGACAGCCAAAATGAGCGCCGCCAGCGCTCGGACATTCTGTTTTGAGCGCTGGCAGCTCTCAATTAACACTATGACCAGCGCTGGTACAGTGTGAAAAATTCCAAATTTTGATATTTTTAAGTTTTATCAAGTCGGAACTCCGGTTTAACTTGTCGGTTAATGAAAAGTCTAAACGAAACGTCGTTAGGGAGTTAAAACCTAAGATAAACTTGTAAAATAAATGTGTTTGAATATTAAACTAATATAAATAAAGTCTATTAGTGACTCATTGGTAGTTAAATGTATAAAATAAAGACTAATGTTAACATTATTAAAAAGTTAACTATTTGTATGGTTTGAAGAGTATTAAAATATGGTTAAAGGA
Organism: Hedera helix; assembly: GCA_947179155.2. NCBI lineage: Eukaryota > Viridiplantae > Streptophyta > Magnoliopsida > Apiales > Araliaceae > Hedera > Hedera helix. Next base: position 22,740,359 of record OX359280.1, read on the forward strand.
TTAAATATGTAAGTAGGCAAAACTGCACAAGAATTACAAAAATTGTGATATAAAAACTAATATGCTTGTTAGTATATATATTTTTTATTTTTTATAGTGGAATTGAGGAGTTTGACGCTTGAAAAAATAATAATTAAATAACTTAAATTGGCGTTGAAGTAATTTTTTATTTTATTTTTTAGCCTTTTTTTGTTGGTATAATTTTATTATTTTTAAATTATTTTTTAAATTTTATTAAGTTAAATTTAATTAAGTGATTAATTGGAAGGCTTAATATTTTTATTAAGTTAAATTTAATTAAGTGATTAATTGGAAGGCTTAATATTGAACGCAAAAAATTGTACTCGACGCTAATTCAAGTGGCGTGTTTAGGCTAAAATCAAGAAAGTTTAAACAAAATGGATTACATTCAGAAAGTTGAAAGGAAATGACGCCATCCTGGGAAATTACTCAATAATTCATAAACAAAGTTGTTCCAATTTTGGTCTTATTTCATAAACATTTTGAACACTAGAAAAATTAGAATTACTACTCAGTCTCTTATTACGGAAATATAATTTAACAAAAATTAGCTATAAAACAGCTAAATTTATCATCTTTCTAGCAAAATCTCAGAGCTAAGCATTTGGGCATTATTAGATAAAGGAAATCAAAAAATTGTGATAACTTACAGAAATCATATAAAGACATGAATGTCTTCATTAAAAGTTCCGAATTTGTTGGAATGCTGACCCATCAGAAGATTGAGACAGGATTTAATCGATCCCGGGAGGAACCATAATTCGCGCAAGGAGTGATGAGACCGTTTTATAACGTGCACACATTCTTATCCAGCGCCTATTTTGTTTCCAAATAGCTACAAAGCAGTCGAAGGAGTCGGGAGTACTTGTATCCAAACATCCTCCTTTCTTTTCTTTTCTTTTCATTTTTTTCCTTTTCTTTTATCATCCGTTCTTCCTTGAGACTTGGGGGGTGTAAATATTTTTCTTCTCTTTTTTATTTTATTTTATTTTCGTTTGTTTCCTTTCTTCTTAATTATTATTATTATTAATGTAAACCTATGACCTTGGAATATTATAAATAATGAAATATTTAACTTAACGAGTACGATTTACTTTCTTCTTAATTATTGTTATTAGAATTTATCATACTTAAGAGAACGAATAGAAAATCGAATCTTGTCTTCATTTAATAGATGGTATTACCAACTGGTTGCACATGATTCATCTATCAGTTTATTTTAACTAATTTTAAACCCGTGCAAAGCACATATTTAGTGGCCATAATTTAGTTACATTACTCTTTTGTTATTGCGCATTTTTATCTAGTAAAATAAAAATATATTTGTTCATGTATTTATTTTAGGGACAATGAATGAATAATTCATTTAAATAGTTTATTATTTTCATTTGTTATTATAAAAGTATAGAAATATTCTTGTTATTCAATATTGAATTAATTATAAGTTTTTAAAGTTTTTTTTTTCAAAATTCATGCAATTCATTGCTATTTATAAAAATATTTAACCACCTGTAAATATGTGTGATTTAATACTCATCATGACTTCATATGATTGGGCATAATAAATAGCTAGCATAAATACTAAACATAACTACATGTAATAATATATATATATATATATATATATATATATATATATATATACACACTTACTCCGTCATAACTAAATGTAAAGTTTTTTTGTCCCAAAAAATATGAGATAAACTACATAAAGTGAAGGATAAATATGTTGTAGAGTCCATTAGTAAAAAAAATAAAAGTATTCATCACTTTATATAATCTTGTGGGGCTACTAGCGATATATTTGAAACTTTTTTACTCATTTTTCTATACTTTTATTTTCTTAATATGTGTACAAATTATACTTTACTCATAGTTTTGGCCTTCGGGAACAGAGAGAGAGAGAGAGAGAGAGAGAGAGAGAGTGTGTGTGTGTGTGTGTGTCTATATATATATATAAGTAATTAAGTAATGTCAGATAATGAAATACATTATATACTGAGATAGACACAAAACAAAGAATAAAAGATAATTTATGATAGATCTGGTACTTGATACCATGGCCTAATCCATAGGTTATATATGTGATTTTCAATTTCTGAGTTCTCCTTACAATTGCAATACAATCGATCATTACTTAATTAATTAAAAACGTTACACAGACTTATGAGCAATTAACAGCTACTTTATGCACATCTACTCGTGTTTTTCAACAATGCTCTCATTTCTCCTTTCCACAATTTCCTTAACTTTTTCTAACGGCCTCACCTCCTCAAACACTTGCTTCTCAGTTACTCCTATCTTTCTCGCTACTACTGATATATGTATATCAAACTTTTTCATACATTTTTGAATATATTTTAACTCAACACATCATACCTTGACTTCATCCATTTCTATTGAACTTCTACCAATTTCATAAAATTATATTCTCTTCTCGTTTATATTTTTTAAGTCGAACACCTTCTGGTCCTTTCCCTCCTATTTCCCTTTCCATCTCTTCAAGATCCTCGTTCAGATCTTCCTTCTTTCGGATCTTCTTTTAGATTCTCTTCCCATCCTCTTAAGATCCCACGACTGGATATTCTCTCACATACTCCTGATTACTTCTAACTTCTCCTTCACTCAGACATAAGTTTCCTCAGTACCACTCTTATCGATTAAAACTCTATGTGAGTTTATTCCTTACTACTCATTGACTTCTCTAAGGTTATATCCTAAGGTACTTTCACCTATGGTTTATAACTTACAGTTCTGAAACTAACTTGTGACGCCCCCAAAATCCGAGTTCTCTAACACCGGATATGGTGCTCATGATACAACACATTCATTACATTTGTCTATACTCATAATGCATAATAACATAATAATAATAATATTTTCTAACATTACATAACTGACTAATATCCCAGGCTCTGCTAACCTTTACTAATACAATACATACTTTTATTAATTCGTACATTAACAACTAAAGAACATCGTGCGTTCGATACTAGTTGTCGACCTTTTCTCTAGCCTTATCTTTTCTCTATCCCGCGAAACCTTCGACCTTAGTTGAAAATGTTTTTAAAAATAGCAAAAGTGAGCAAAAAAATTGCTCAGCAAGTATAGAACATTCAGTGAATAATAACTTATTAATAGAGGAATTTAACTTCCAAGGACATCATAATATTCAAGGAATATGAAACATTTTTAACGAACAATCTATCACAAATCATATGGTATCTTTTAGGAATCTTCAACAATTTGTCAAAGATTGAGAAGTAACTTGAACAAAGAGGAATCAATAATTTCTTTTAATTTTCACAATCATTAGTTTTCATACTGAGTGGTCACTATGAACCGTGAACTCCATTTAGGGTTGATCATATCCATGATCAACTGAGAAACTCCATCCAGGGTTGGACATTAATCCTACCGAGAAATTTTAGAGTACTCTAGGTGATCAGCCTATTGTACCCTATGTTATACAAACATTTGAACATATAAACATTGCATGCAACGTCAATCTCCCGACAAATAATACCCCTTTTTTATAAGGGTTGTTGTTCATCTCAGCATTATTATAAGGGTTTGTATCAACTCATTTTAGTTTAGATTACATTTCAAGAAGTTATATCCATTCAATAAATCTTTTCTACATTTGTCTATCTGAATCAAATGGCATCAACATACGTCTTAAAATAACTTGTAGAACTTTACAAGTTCAAACGATTCAATAATTGAACGAATCATTTTGAAAGCACATAAGTGCGAGCATAGCATTCACATGAAATTTAAGGAATTTCAAGGACAAGTTCAAATAGAAAACTTGCACAATATCATATTTGGGTAAGTTCGGGAAACTTGCAATAAAACAACGTAGTTTAAAGAATTTGCATAATCATAGAGTTTTGCATATACTACGGGAACTTGCACAGAATAATAAATTTGCACAAGTTAGGAAACTTGCCTGAATCATCGTCTAATATTAGTTTGAAATTCTCGTTCTTTGGTCGACCAATAAATCGATCTACCAATTAGTCACTATCAGATTACACGTACAAAATTTATTCGACTCACACATTAGGGTAATCGTATTTCATTTATCATCATCTTCGAATTCTACAAATAAAATAATTTTTTTCATTATAATTAACATGATCATAAAAATAATCATAACACCCTTTGCTAGTCACATTCGCCCATTTTATTGCAAATTAGTTGGAAAAATTATATTATATAATTTTTTAGTTTATCTTTGATTATTTTTCTTAATTTTGTTTACTCAAATTTATTAATTAAAAATACATAAATACCTTATTATTTTTATTTCTTTTGGAAACACTTAGTTAATTTTATTTCACAAGTAAAATATTTTTCTCTTAATTTTTCAGCATTATTTACTATTTTTAAAAGGGCCATATATGCTCAAAATTCCTGAAATTCACACGGTAGGTTCCTCATATCAGCTTGTGTTTCCAGTAAAAAGTTCAGCCCCATCGGAGTTACATAACTCCAAAATTTTTAGTTCCAACCTAAAACTTTGATTGGCCATATCTCACTCATCTAAAGTCGGATTGGGCTTATGTTTGGATAGGAGCTTCATTATAACATATATTTTTAGAATCCAAAATTCTGGATTTAATATCACTGGTTTAGTCCCAAAAAATAGTCTAGGTCAAGGGATTTAACGATTTTCGGGCAGTTTGGACTGTTTTGGTAGAAAAATCACTATAAATTGAAAATTTAATATTTTTGTTCATTCCATTTGGGTTGATTTGAAAATTCATAGATCTAACTCTCAAAGTTTTTGGATCATAAAAATAATAAAATCACAGAGATTTATAATCATCCAAAATTTCCATTTTATATTAGGTTTTACCGGTAAAAATGTTCATGTTCTTATTTTTTTTCCATCATGAGTTTCTACACCTTTTAACGCATAATAACATATAATCTCCATCAAAATCACCTTATAATTTCGAAATCCACCATTATTCCCCAACACATATATCCTCCCACAACCAAACATGATATAAACACTATGTAAGCACACAATGATATTATAACTAAAGGTCTTCAAGTAGGAAATACTTTTAAACCTTGTAAAGTAGCTTGATTTTCTTCCTTGACTCTTGCTAGACACTTGATATGAACTTCTCTTCCTCCTTTGCTCCACCAAGATAACTTCCTACACTTAGTGTATTTCCTTCCAAACTCTCTCTATATTCTCTCTTTCTCTTTTACTCTCACTTCCTCTACCCAATACTTGGAAAAATGAAGTAACCCTTGTAAATGATTTGGGTGGGGGCTATTTATAGGCCAATCTTAACCTTACATGATTAGCTTTAACCAACCAACGAAATAAGTTAAGCAAGATTAAGCTTAATTAATCATCCAACATGCCTCCATGTTTTAAGGAAAAGTAGATTCTTGGGGAGGGTTTTAGGGAAAAGTTTTTGAAAATCCAAGGCTGCAAAAGGCTCCATGGGAGCTACCTCCTCCCCCTAATTTTCCCATATTTATTGTTTTCATTGTCAATTTCTTTACATGAATCTTATTATAATAATTTTCAAAAATCTTGGTTATTACATTTGACACGGAATAGCTAGCGACCATTTTGTCCCAACCGTCTCATTTATCGAGTCTTGTTGTTGAACATCCAGTAGGGCTTTTTTATCCTATATGCTTGGTGCTTTTCCACTTCACTCTTTACTTGCAAAACTGTTTTGTAGTTTCTGCACATAGATGTACTTTTTTTTAGAAGTTGTAAGTTGTAACTACTTTTAGACGTTGTTACATTTGTCGTTTACCAAAATGGATTGCGTGATTTGGGAGTTTTCTAATTGTTGTGTTTGATTGATGATAAGTTTTGAGATATTGCTATATTGATTGAATTCATGGGAGAATTATAAGTTTAGTTTTTCTTTTCCTTTATCCTTTTAGAATGGTGGAAGATTAATGGTTGGATTATTTAATTAAATAACTATATTTATTTAAAGTTTAATTTGTGCATGATTTATGATAATTCACTTCACTGATTATATTCTTATATGATTTATAATTTTCTAACCTACGTACATAACATTTACATTTATTTAATTGATGGAGTCATTTTGCGTCTTCAATTATACACTAACATTAAACGTGGAACATATATAAATCATATATATATATATATATATAAACATATAGTGACAAACTATTGACGTAAAGAAAACGGTTTTAACATGTAATGCATGAGAGGAATCGAAGATTTATTTTTATTGATTTCTTTAAGAGATTATAATGCATATTATTTATATGTAGGGGAAAGGAAATGTTTAATTTGTCGTAGTCAAGCTTCGTCTGCTTAGTTATAGACACACTTGTTAATGATATATTTGTCTTTTTGTCATTTTTATTAGTGACATTCCGGGTATTTTATTATTTTGTTAACAAATATTGTCTCCTCTTTGGCTCTATCTATAGCCAACTATCCAAGTTATAGTTATTAAATTGAAACGGACTGATTGGTTCAACTGGAAATCAGACCCTCAACAGGTTCGATTCTTTATAAATATCGAACCTAAAAACTATTTAATTTTTCTTTATACCATTTGAAGTGGCGGATTTTTCAAAAAACCGGATCGGATTTCATAATTTAAAATAAATAAAAAAACTAAGTAGCAGCCTGTTATACTTTCATCAGTCCCTCCACTAATACTTCTTCCATCTTTATCTCCACGTTATCTCCATATAAAGCTTGCATGACATTGAGATCTGATCACTTCGATAGATTTAACAAAAGGCTTGTAGTTGAATTTAACTAGTATAACAAAGAGAAGGATGAAAGGAGAACACGAATAAATGGACTAGCTTATGTAATATATATATTATTAGTGCCTGATTTTGTACGTCCGCTGAAATCACCAAATAACGAACAACCTGTACTATGAATAGATAAAAGTCACACCAAAAAGCTGATGGCTTGGGCCGTCGGGGGATAATTGTAATGATATACAATTTGGAATATTATAAATACTATTATTAATTAATGGAATTTAAATTTTTGAAGTGTGACAAGTGTTTTGGGACAAGCTAATTATGGATTATAAAATTGAGGAATTAAATTCAAGTCTAATAAAATAAATTTGGATCAAAATGGATTTGAATTGGATTAAAAATGAACAAGGAATGATTTTTAAGGAATTACTTGGAATTAAATTTTTTAGAAAATGGGACAAAAGACCAAGATGCCCTTAATAATTAGAATAATGCCTATGGTATCCTTGTGGTGAGAAATGACCAAGATATCCCTAGCTAAGCATGTGAAATGTCATGAATATCCTAACCATGCATGGTTAAACTAACCAATGCATGGTTAGTTGTTGGAGATGATATAGCACAAATGTTGATTATATTTTCAAGTATCATCTCTTAATTCCTAAGTTGCTACGCAAGTGAGCTCTAAAAGAGAGAGAAGAGCAAAGGCTAGGGTTTCATAGAAACCTTGAAGGATTTCAAGAACAAGGGTTCAAGTGAGGTAAAAGAAACTATCAAAGTGGAGAATCAAGCTTTAAGAAGCTTTATATCAAGAAGGAAGGTAGCACATAGAAGGTATACATGAGTTCAAGCTTTAAAACTCACTTCTCATGTGTTTAAATCCAAGTTAGAGTGAAGTCATGCATGTATCTTGGGCTATATGTGTTTATTATGTGAATTTTTGTAAGTTTATGTGCTTTATGTTTGGTATTGGAGGAAAACTTAAGCTCCAAGTTGCTAGAACAAAGGTGATACACTATTCATGTATATATTGAAAGCCACAAAGCATGATTATAGGATGATCATGTGTTATATGTTGGTAATTAGGATGAAAACCTAGTTCAAAGTGTTCATCATGTTAGATACATAAGAAATTTATGTTTGATAGCATATTAGAAGCTTTAAAAGATTGAAAAACATGTTTTGTAAAGGAAAGTTAGAATATTAGACTATATTTTGCGTTTAAACTAATTCATAATCTGTAAAGTGCTTTTGAAGGTACATGTAGAAGTAATAAAAACATACAAAGTTGATATATGAGCATATGTTAATATATATGAAGTGTAGAGTTGATAACTCAAAGATGGCTCAAGTTTCAAGTTATGGAATTTTGGCAAAAATCCCATAAAAGGGTAATTTTTGGCCATTTTGTGTAATTGAAGATCAAATGAGGCCAAATATCTAAGTTTCATATAAAGACACATGTTTGAGTGGATTTGGAAGTCATTCGGTGCTTATGGCGACAATTGAGGATTTTAAACGTTTTAAAACGTTCGCCGGCACCTAAAACTAAACCTTTTGAAAAATGAATTCATTTGAGAATTTTAAAATGTTTTGAAGGCTCATGCAAGTCATATATATGTTATATATGCTAAATCATGTGTTGGAATAGAGGAATATGGTTTATGGCCAAAAATAACATCAAAATGGGAAAGAAATTTTTTTTAGCCAATCGCGGCCCCAACCGTGGTTTTCAGTACAAATCTGCGGCCCCAGCCGTGAAGCACTTAGCCAAACATGGCCCCAGCCGTGGTTTTTAGTGTAAATTCGTGGCCCCAGCCGAGGGTAGCAGAATTTGGAAAATTTTTATTTTCAAACCAAAATGAAATATTTAATACTAAATGATAGAGATATGTATTATAAGCCATAAATTGATAAAAATGATTAATGTGGTAGATGCTAAGGTTAAATGAACAATATGTTTTACGTTAAGGGTTATGTAAAGATAAAGGGTAGCTTGTATAACAAGTTATAGCATGCATGTGTATGTAACTAATGCATGAACCCATATTATGGTCATGTAGGTTATAAACGGGATAATATTTTACCAGTTATGGTAGACGGGGATACAGACAAGTGTTCTACCTGAACTCTTATTTGCAGTTCCTTGAACAGATATTCATGTCATGCATTCATGTGATCATATAAAGTTCATTTACCATTGAACTACTTTGAAAAAGTCGATGCCAATCTTGATTCAGGCTAGACACATATGATGATACATGTTGTAATATGTTTATTATTATGTGACCCAATCCACATTGCTGTGGTGCGGATTCTATGATATGCTGTAATAGAACAACCCTGATAAAGGGGAGTAAAGTATAAAGTGAACATGATTTTATGGCGTGGTTGCGTCGCTAGATGTTTATGTTGTATACAATATAAAGGTACAATGGACTGATCACCCAGAGTACACATCTAATTTGAACAACAGTCTTATGACTACCCTGGGCAATGTCAGTCTGTATGATTGGTATTGTTCTTAACGAATTCTTGGTCTTTTGACCATACAGCACATGAGTTAAATGTTTCTAGTTAATCACATAAAGATCATGTTGTATTTCTTAAGTTCATTCATTGAACTGTTATTGTAAATGAACCAGCTCATTGTTTATGACTCAGGTTATTGTAAAAGAGTCAGTTTATTGGAAACGATTCTTATTCATTGTAAATGATTCTTCATTCATCATTTCGAAATATCATGTAATCATTTGTTTATATACTTGCTGAGCTATTTTATGCTCACTCTTGCTTTTAAACATGATATTTCAGCTAAACTTGAGCAGGCCGAGGGGTCGGGTACAGATAAGTGAAAAGAAAAAGTCGGCAAACAGTAGATGTACAGTGATATAGTCATGTATATGTAAACGTTATCTTTCTTTTATAATATGTTATGTGCGGAGGTGTATGTATAAAGGTATGTAAAACCTGGGATAGTTATGGATGAATGTAAATTAAGTTTTATTATTATTTAGATTGAATGGATGTGATAACAGGATAAAATAGTATCGTGAGCACCGAACTCGTGGTTCAAGGGACCCGGATTTGGGGGCGTCACAATAATTCTAGTGTGAGAATAAGTATAGGCCAAAAGCGTAAACAATTGAGGGATGTAAAACTGCTAGAATAATAAAAACGTAGTGATATTTGATGTTGTGTAAGGTGTTGATGGCCTCCAATTGTAACTGTATTTATATTTTTCTCAACTACCTTACTATCGCACACCCAAGACCAATTAGGATTAAAAGTCCTGACCAGAGTTCTATTGTGATCGTAATACATTACTAAGTTAATCCTTATCACATAGTCTGATAAGGAATCGTAAGTCAATTTGGACTTTGACCCTCATAACATGTCAAATCGTTAAAGGACACTGTAATGGGTATGCCCCTATACCAGCCTCACTAAAGTGTGTAAAAAGTAGGCCAACACATGCACCAAGCCGCGAATGATTATGGGCCAACACTAGATCCGGACCCTAAATAATTATATTCCAACATTGCCCCTCACTCTCATATTATAAATAATTTATAATAAGAGAGTAACACCTGGAAAATAATGCTGACTGGATAAATAAAAAAAGACCAGCATACCCCTTAACTGCTAACTGTAACTGATGCACATCCAAACCACTCTACACAATTCCCCAAGAACCCGCACGTGCACTTAATTTAAATTAGCCATCCTTGATAACTGTGCCCTATCTTTTTAGCTTAAACCCCAAAAACCTCCTGTGTCCCATCACTTTCTCTTCCCATAAAAACTCCTTGCTTTCCCGCTTTTCTCTCTCTGTGTAACAAAGGATATTTTCGGCAAGTCCATTTCTTCTCAAGAAAAAATCCCCTTTCACAGGCAAAACTCCGTCAAAATTCCTTTAGTTCCAGTCACCCATGGCCCTCCTCTTCCACCCCTGTTAATCCTCTAAGCCCTGTTCTCACTAATGCTAAAAAAACAAAGATGGCCAACCAAGAGTTTTACAAATTATACAAAGCCTTCAGTTACGCCAATACCATCTCTATCGTAACCCTAGATACCCTTGCAGAAATTTGAGAACAATTCCAAATACCAACCCAATATGATCTTTAAGTCCCAGAACATAATAAAAGAATGTACTTTCGTGTCGACGAGAAGTACATCGGCGTCCCAACTCAGGTACTATAGTTCGGTGTACATTTCCCTCTCCATGACTTTATTTATTCTTTTTTGACCTATGCTGGCATCAACCTTGCCCAACTTGTACCTAACTCATACATTCACCTCATCTCTTTCATCGCTTTCTGCAATGAAATCAACGTTACCCCTTCCCTAGACTTCTTCTTTTCCATATTCTCCCTCATCAATTCTAAGGAACTGGGCTTTCAAGCCCTAAATAAACTTCCCGGTTACCAAGCTTGGATCTAGAGCCCATAAAGCAACAAAGGGTGGCACTCATCATGGTTCTTCCTCTACAGCATCGACACCAACCTTTTACCCACCTGGGGTGAACCTCAGAAGATGAAGCTTAGGTACGAACGACTATCCAAAGCTTGTAAAAAAGAATTCCACGCCTTCTGCAAAAAGATTCCTTCTGAACCCAGGAGCATGGACCTTCTTACCAATGAATAATGGTTGTTTGACCACAAATGTAAGTTGCCTAACCGACCTTGTTTAATTTATGCAAATTAATCTATTTTATTTTTTCCATCATCCAGACCCCATTCCCTTTTTTCGTAGTAGTGATAATCAAGCATCAAACCCAAATTCCAACCCCTCCCCCACTAATCATCGAACAAATTGAAGCTCCCCCATATAGCCCCAAAACCACTAAACCCGAAATCAAGGCCATCGAACCTTTCCATGACATAGCCGAACCCCAACTTAACACCACCGAACCCGTCTTTAATACAATCGAATCCATTCCTAACATCATCGACCCCATAATAATTGATGTCGTACCTATTTCAAACATTGCACCAACAACCACTTCAACTGTTGATTCCTCCGAACCCCAAAATAACAAAAAGAGAGACCATTTTAACATGTCCGAATCCGAAAAACACCAACTTAGAAAGTAAAAACGCCAAAAACTCCACAAGACTATCAATAAAACCATACCTGATCCACCACAACCACTCTGACCCAATCTGAACCTACTCTTGAACCCACTAAACAATAAAGTCCAACTCCCGATCCTCAACCAGAATCATCATCAATCCACCATCCAAAACATACTCAAATCGAACACATGACCGAACCCACTCCACCTCCTCCCCAACAGACACACTATGAACCCCAAGTCGATCTGATGCCATCCTCTTATACATAACATGAACACTCAATGCAAACTTCCTTAAACCCTTTCTCCCAATCTTTCACTGACAAATACGCCGAAATCACTTTCTGGCCAAAAGATTCAGATTATTCCCTTCCTTTCTCCCTATACAAATACTTTAGCCTCCCAACTGATGAAGAACGACTTAGAAAAATCAGCAACCGTGATCTCTTACTGGTATCGACTATGTACTATGACTGAGTAAGCAACTAAACACCCCTCTTTTTAACTTTAATCCTGAGCATTATGACTTATTTTTTATAAACTTCGTTTTGCTACTTTTTACAGGCTTTAACACACTTCAGCAGAAAGGTGTTGAGAGAGATCCAAGGTGAAGACACTGAGGAAGCTATTGCTGACCTAAAGCCAAACTTGAAATCGCCGAAAAAGTAAAAGCTGACCTTAATACCCAACTCCAAGAGGCTAACAATATAATCAAATCACAATTATCTGAGCACACTAAAATCAAAGCACAACTGACTGAAGAACGTGATGAACTCCACACACAAAATAAACACACTACAAAAAAATGGACATTTAACAACGATTTTTCGGGCAACGATTTATAAAATCGTTGCCAAAAATGCATGTTTAGCAACGAAATTTGTCATTCGTTGCAGATTTTAAAAGGCTTTCATTTTTCGCAACGAATTTCATAGGTCGTTGAAAAATTTCGTTACCAATTCGTTGGCGGGAAAAAAAATCCCCGCATTTTTACTTTTGTCGTTGCCAATTTGTTGCCAATTCTTGATGGACATTCGTTAACGATTTTTGTCACTGCCAAAAATGCATGTTTAGTAACGAAATTTCTCATTCGTTACAGTTTGTCAAAGGTTTTCATTGTTCGTAACGAATTTTATAGGTCGTTGCAAAATTTTGTTGCCAATTTGTTATAAAATTTTGTTGCCAATTCGTTGGCAAATTATGATTCATTATACCAAATCCCTCATGCCAATCAGATTATGAAAATATTATTACATCATTTAAATAATCCATCCCCTAAAATATAACAATCATAAAACATTCCATTATAGGGACAAAATAACTACAAAGAAATGGAAATTATATTTATATATATATATATATATATATATATATATATATATAGTAATAAAACTGAAATGAAAAACACCGCCACCAATAATAGTCGGTTGTTGGTGTAGCAACATCTATGACATAAGAAAGGTACCAGGAAATAAGCATTATAGATGTGTATCAGAAACAATAATGGTATAAATAGTATTAAAAACTATTTCAAGTTGATTAATAGGCAAATAAGAAAAGCCAATATAACAAGTCTAACAACATCCCAGTACCTTAGCTTGGTGTATACATCAGAAACTCCAAAATATGATGCAAATTCAGTGAGTAACCACTTCCATGGTCCATGCAACAACAAATTCCTTTGCTGAAAAGAGACAATAATGTACAACAATATGGATGCCCTTCAATGTCCAAGAATAAGCTCAAAAATATTATTAGATCTGCAACTTCTTCAAGAATAAAAGCAATATTATTAGATTTGCTACTTGTTCAAGAATAAAAGTAATTTTAATCAACAAAATCAAAATTAAAGAAATCTCGTTATCTAAGGAATCTCAGTTACAAAGGGGTTGAAAGTCCAATACGAGCATAAAAGCATTATTTCTGGACATTCACCTTGGAAAATCGCAATTCAGGAAAATTAGAGCAGGGATTCACCCGCACCTCTCCTCTTAGCCTGTGAACATTGGATATGTTCCCAATTTCAACAAAGTCTGATCCGATGTGGCTGGTTTCAACAAGATCCTGAGAAGCTGACATAGAATCAAAAGAAAAATGAAAACAGGATAAAAAAAATTAATCCATTAGTCACCACCTTTACTAATAAATTATAGGCACAGTAACTGCTCACATCAACAGAACATGAATTGCACTAGCTTTCAGCAAGCTATATGGATACAACTTTTGAATCTTTTAAATGCTTTTCAAGATATGTAATTAACTACTGAACAAAAGTTGCAAAGATAGTTCCTGGTAATAAGGTCTGGAAATTGTGAAATGTTCTTTTACATATATTTACTAAAGAATTACAACATCATCTTTCATTAGAGTGCCATTTTGTTATAATAGTTACATTTAGTTAATTTTACTTCTTTGACTATTAACTCCTCTTTTGATGTTCTCAAAATACACGCCAAGGAATCTATGACTGCATGGAATTATGCACCCATAACCCGGACATAGAGTTGACTATTATGAAAGGATTTGTGCAACTGAACCAAATTCTCTAGGCTTTACCTAACATGTGACCATCAAGCTTTTACCCTCATGTCATTTCCTATCAGAAATAATGAGTCCTGGACTGCGAAACTTTTCATTTTGCTCAAAATAGGTTCTCATTTGTTTATTCCATTATGATTTTAAGGTCTTTCAATCTAAATGAATTAATTCAACTGATAATAGTTCCAACATTCTTAATATTGGTTGATCATTTTAAGTTATTCTATTTTTTTTAACTCTGCTTCCGCCATCTTAAATATATCATATTTATCATTTTAATCTATCAAAGAAAAAAGAAAAAACTTAGATGTGTCATTCTATTGTTTCACCCATCATTTAATTAGTGTTCTCCCATATTCACATGCTTGCAGACCATTGAGAATGCTTTTAAGGTATAAGGTCACCTTGTTTTCCCCTTTCTCCTCTTCCTGCTATAATATTTTTTTTCTTTCAGTTAGAAAAAATTGAGTTGGAAACAACTGTAATTTTTTTTTTCTTTCCTCCTATTTGACAAGCCCTGAATCATTTATATAGAGTTAATGATTGAAAATTTGCAATGCCCAAATAACTATGCATCCAATGACGCATCCTTTATAGAAAACAAAGAAAACAGTAATAGGCATACAAAATCAAATCACAAATGCAATATGTAATACATCTATGAACATCAAAATCAATAAGGAAAAAAGTTAATACAAAAACTTAAAATCAGATGCTGTAATTTTTTTTGCTAAAACACGGTGTGAAAATTAAAGGGGAAGACAACAAGGAAGGGGGAGGGAGGAGGATGGAAGCATTAAGAAATATTTTTCTTATACTCACTGCATTATTGATCAATTTTGACAATGTTTACTAATGGATAATTAGCTCGACTCACACCAGCAAAGTAGCTACCTGACGAGTTTTGATGTCCAGGAAAAGCAGCTACCTGAAGGAAATTGAGGTTTTGATTTAAGATGACTTTGCGTAGTATCAGTCTGTAGTTGTGGGCTAAAATGCACTTTTTTAAGTCCAAACATATTAAATTTTATTCCAGTAACCTGGAGATGACTCGCTACGTTATGTCTAGTTAAGCCTTCCACTTTCATAACCTCTAATATTTTAGAAGGAATGGCCTGATTTGTGTAGCAAGTTGCTCTCTATAGCTTGCACAAATTTTTTTTGCAGTTCAGATGTCCAATATACCTGAAACCCAACAAGAGATGATAAAATCACATTCATAAATGAAAAATTCACCCTAGATAACTATGTCCATTTGTGATCCAAGAGATAGTGTTCATGTTAAATCTATTGTATGCTCGTGAATGGGATTCAACCTGATTTCTACATCTGAAGTTCTATGTAAGACCCCGAATTTTATGAAATACAAAATTTAATTTTTCTTCATATATATTTTTTCTGAAACAGTAAGTGGTTAAATTGGCAAAACTGAAAGTTAAGGATGTTATGTGCAAATTTTATTTTGTCGGACAATATTTGTTTTGTCAGAGAATATTCGTTTTGTCGGAGAATATTTGGGTCGTACGACAGCGCCGAAATAACTAATCATTGGTGGAACCCATAATGGAATATTTGTCAGATATAGAAAACGACAGAAGTAATCTTTTTAAATAAAAATAGTCAATGGTGTTATCACTTTTAACTATTAGAATACCCGGTGATAAAAGAATAGTATTATACGGTGTTTCATCGTATTTTACTGTAGCATACGGTATTCTACAATAGTACACGGTATTGCACATTGTCTCATATTATTGATTTGATAATGTGGTTATTGCACAGTATTCATCAATAATTATTGTTACACAGTATTTTACATTATTGATTCAATAATTGTCATTACACTGTATTTTATATCATTGAACCAATAATTGTTATTGCACTGTATTTTAAAATTATTAAACCTAATAATTGTCACAGTAGCAAATATACAGTAAATTATATTATTAAAATAATAATTATTAGTAAAATATTTCTTACATTATTGTTGAATTATTATTGTCGTATTATTTTATTATATATGTTGGACCCACAGGAAGAAATAAAAAAAAAATTATTGTTATTTTGAATAGTAAACACGTGGGCCCTTTGTGGGGGCTACATGGAAATGGCATGAAAAATTTGCTGAAGTTTGGTGAAGAAAGCAGTCAGGCGGCTGCTGAAATATTCTCAGGTTGGCGCGCAGCACGCCAGCCCACCTACCGCGCATAGTACCTTATTTTCTCCTATAAATAGCTTGCTCAGCTGAATAGAAAAATCACACCTAAAACATAAAAATTTTCTACAAGTATTTTGTAAGTTTTCTCCGAGAATAATAAGGTTATATTGAGTGTTTGAAAATCAAAAGGAGTGCAGAAATTTTTCAAGTAAGTATTTTATTAAAAAGTAGTAATTGCACAAATACGTATTTCACATGGTATTCATAAATCTTCCTTTATAAGACTCTTCTTTGAGAAGATTTATTTTAAAAAAAACTTTCTTTAGAATATTTATTTTAAAATATTATTTCAAAAATTATTTTTGAAGTTATTATTTTACACTACAAAAAATTTATATTATATAAATAATTTTGATAGTTCATAATATATGAGTTATCATACACCTTAAAATTTATATGTGGTAATTACTAATTATATTATAAATATATAGGTTGATCAACCTCATTTTTATCAATATCCAGTCACGTGATAAGGTAAGGGGTATCATTCTTTTCATCATCATAAATGGATATTATTTTCTTTCTTATTTATAAGGGATATCATCTTTTTCATCTTCCATTATTCAAACTTACTACAGCTTTTAAACTTACTATGGTAAGTATTGTCCGATAAAACTTCTAAAATGATTATAATTTTCTTAGCAGTTTGTGCTTTATTTAATATCATTTCAATTGCTCCTTCCTAATTATGTGAACCTTTCTATTGAACTGTAATCGTTATTCTGAACTATGGATCTTGAATATCATTTTTGAATTTCACTCCACATCATGTTGATAATTTGAACACTATTTGAATCAGCACAAAGTAAAAATTGTAAACTTTCGATATTTATTGTTTATCCTATTTCTTCTGCTCATTATTAATATCTCTGTTATTATTCTAATAATCAAGAATCAAAATGTTGTTGATATCTATGGCCTGGGGCACAGATTGGATAAAGGTGTTGATAGGTTAAAGGCGATATATTTGATGATGTGTCTTTTAAGGCACGTGGTAAATGTTCTCTTTGGCCTGAGACAAAGATGAACTGTTGTTTGGTATGATTATGACCAAAGGCTGTAGACTGGTATAATCATGACAGTTGGTGCTATATTGATTATCTTTGGCCCGTAGTACAAAGATGAATTGTTGACTTGCATGATTATGACAGGAACTGTGAAATTGTATTATTATGGCTAATGGTGTTTCAGATGATAAAAGTTGATGATGTTTTTCTTAAAAAGAGAAGCGAGTGGACATCATAGTCCATATGATTTTTCTAATGGTTGTTATTCTACTGCAGTTATTGATCTGAACTTTGTTTAAGAACTTAACTATAATTGTTAAATTAAAACTTGCTGTTTAAATTATTTTATCAAAAACTCAACTGTTGAAGGCTAACGATAATTTATTTATCATTATCTTAGTCATGATATTCTTTACTGGGTTATTTGAGCTCACCCTTTTCTTTTGTTCCATTGTTTTTCAATAGGAGATGAGAGAGTAGCTGGGTCTAGTCGGGGGATGGAGTAAAGGTCCGAGTTGTAGTTGTATTAGTCTTCATAAGTTGTAAAATAGTGTGACAATAATAATGAAGACTTAGTTATGTATTATTTGAATATTGTATTGTGGTATGTTGTACGTTGTATTGTAATAGTTGTTGTGTATTTTGACAACTCAAGTTTGGGCTGTGTGGGCCCAGATTTGGGAGTGTCACAGTTAGTATCAGAGCTTAGGGATATAGTCTTTAATGGAGATCTGGGGTTAGAATTAGGAGGGGAGAGACAAATAGAATCAGTCACTAGCGTGTTCAACCTAAATTATGTACATATATGCAGAGTGCCAACAGATAATGTTTAATGTACATATATGCAGAGTGCCAACAGATAATAATGTTGCAGATCCACTGACCAAGGCTTTGTCGCAGCAGAAGCACGAAGGTCACACTAGTTCCATGGGTATTAGATACATGAGTGACTGGCTCTAGTGCAAGTGGGAGATTGTTAGAGTTTATGCCCTAGAGGCTAATTATTTGATGTAATTGCTTAACATTTTTGATATTATATTTGATTGAATAAATGGATTATTTTATTATGATTTCATTTACTGCGTTAAATAAATGTTAACGTAATAAAAGCCCTTAGAATAATGATACGAATTATATAGCTTTAAGTATGTGACTTGAACATGAGATTATATAATTATAATTAGTATCATTACTCTTAAATGTCCCTAGTCGAGTATCATTGTTAATGGGACAACAATGATGCATTGAGACTAGTATGTGGATTGACTGATGGCCAAATCTCATTGGTCATAAATATATGAGATATTTGAGTCAATGCATAGGTACATGTTAGAGAATAATGTACTGGACTGACCCACCATAAGAATTCTACATGGAGCATTATGCAAAGTGTCATAAGAAATTCTTATAGTGACAATGATGTAATGATCCTCCGACCTGAAGTCACTATATTATTACACGAGAATTTATGTACTTTGATATCATCAAATGTCACCTTTAATAGGGTGGACAATAAAGGTGATCATTGGGTACATCATGAATCGTGTGAGGAATATGAGTGATCTAGATGGAATTTAACCCTCCTATATATTAGGAGTGATATCCATAGGCCTCTTGATTGAGTAGGACTATGAAATGCATGGCCATGCTCAAATATTGATTTGTTTCATATAGTCTACTCATTGATCAAGAAAACTCAGATTAAATTATGAAGAGTATGACATATTCCATGCCTCGAGTTTAATCTAGGATATAAGGTTAAAAGGATTAAATTACATTGAAACATTGGTCACGAAAAGGTTGTATCGAATCACCGATCTTATTATTATTTGGGTAGCAGTGATGCATTGCTAGATGCCGCTCACTGTTTATAATTTTATAATATGATTTTAAAATTATTGCCAACATAATAATAACCTATAGGGTCACACACTTAGAACGTAATTAAAAGGGAATTAATTTAAATTGTAAGTATTTTAAATATGTCAATATGATTGATAGTATTTAGAAATTACGAATTTAAATTAATAGGATAATTTGTATATATATGTATATTAATTAAGTAAGACTTAATTAAAATATAATATATATAAATTCGGATTTTATTTTTCTATTTATTTTAGGTTTTAGTTAATTCCTATTAACTACTATATATATGATATATCAGTAGTCTAAAAGTCACGTAAGGAAAAACTAAAACCCTAGCCGCTTTCAGAAAGAGGCTAGAGAGAAAAATAGGTTAGAAATCCTGATCTTGGTGGCTAGTACCGCAGATCCCTTTCGCTGCAGATCGTGTGACGGTTCGCGGATCGTTCGTGTGGATACCGTAGAGACGTAGTCGCTGGATTGCGTTGAAGATTCGAAGCCGTTCCAGAATTCCATCGTCTTCTCAACATCTCAGATAATCGGTAAAATAATCTAAACCTCTGATTAATCTGTTTTCGCATGGATCCTGTCTTAGGGTTTCAAAATTTTTTTTTAAATTCCGCTGCTTTCACTGTGTCGAAACCCTAACATAACTAACATTTATTTTGTGACTACAGTTAAGTATGACATCTGGAAATCAGGAAGTTAACTATGGAATGCCCGAAGCAGATGTTGCTAAGAACCAGGAAGTGACGAATAATCCTCCTACAAACTCAGAGTTGAATCATTTGCTTAAGGCAAAATTTATTTGTGTTCTACCCAGGAAGGATGAATGTGAAAGATCTACTACAGTCGTTTTAGATCCATTCTTAGAAGTAATTAAAGGATGTAATATACTTGCGAAAATTATTTCCTTTAATCTGTTCACTAATTGGAAGAGTCATATCACCTAGTTATGCTCTATAATAAATGATCAGGATATATGGACTTTTCATATTAGTCTTTGGGATTTATGGTGTTCCAGCTATGATTTTCAAGAGTATTTGAAAATGATGTTTCTATACTTTTAGGCATTACAATTTAGAGGAATTCAGGTTAAGTTAGTCATTATCGTGGAAACTGCAGTTTATCAAAAATACTATTTTAATAGAAATCATTGGTACGTTACTACTGATGAAGTTGATGAATTCGAGAAACAGTTTGTTAGAAAATTATTTAGTGGTATTCCCATAGTTGAAATACGTGAAGATCCAGATGAAGTATTCAGTACTCGATTTGACGGTAACAGTCTTGCTGATCAAGAAACCGAATGGGGTGATAACCGGTAAGCTATTTATAAATTCTTGTGAAGTTTATGCCCTGTTAGATACTTGCTCTATCCAATCTTTTATCTCACCTGCATGTGCTTAACGTTTAAACTTAACTCCTAAAAATTTGGACTTTGACTTATCAGTTGAAATCCCATTAGGAGAAATAACTATTACATCTACTGTATATAAATCTTGCCTAGTTCAAATCAACAACCTTACATTACCATTGACCTTATTTCTTTGAAAATGCATGAATTTGATGTGATTTAAGGAATTAATTGGTTGACTACCCATCATGCTAAAATTGATTGTTTTCATAAAATTATTAGTTTTCATATTCCTAATCAACCTGTCATGCAAATTCAAGAAACTAAATCAATGAAATCTATAATTGTTATTTCTAGTCATAAAGTCATTCGTTTATTGAAAAACGGATGTCAAGCCTTTTTAGCTCATGTCACTGATTTGAACAAAAACACGTCAAACTTGAATGATATTTCCATTGTTAATGAGTTTTTTAACATTTTTTCCTGAGGAACTTCCTGACTTACACCCAAATCGTGAAATTGAATTCTGTATTGATCTTAAACCTGGTACTAAGCCCATTTTCAAAGCCCCATACCGAATGGCTCCCATTGAACTTCAAGAGTTAAAAGTTCAACTACAAGAATTATTGGATACTGATTTAATTCGTCCGAGTGCATCACCTTGGGGTGCTCTTGTTTTATTTGTGAAGAAGAAAGACGGGAGTATGAGATTGTGCATTGATTACTGAGAATTGAATCATGTCACCATCAAAACAAGTACCCGTTACCTCGAATTGATGACATGTTTGATCAATTACAGGGTGCTCAATATTTCTCAAAGATCGATCTCCGTTCTGAATATCATCAGTTAAAGGTTAAAGCTGAGGACATTCCAAAGACTACTTTCAGAACTCGTTATGGGCATTATGAGTTCTTAGTAATGCCTTTCAGACTAACCAATGCTCCTGCAACTTTCATAGACGTGATGAACCGAATATTCAAAGAATATTTGGATCATTTTGTGGTTGTTTTTATTGATTACATCCTCAAATACTCCAAGAGTCGTGAGGATCATGAACAACACCTGAGATTGATACTCCAAAAGTTTTGTGAGAACAAGTTATATGCCAAGTTGAAGAAATGTGAGTTCTGGCTTGAGGAAATCACGTTCCTTGGGCATGTAATTTCAAGACAGGGAATATCGATTGACCTTACAAAGATTGAAGCAATACTAAATTGGGAACAACCAAGATAGTAACGGAAGTCCGAAGCTTTCTGGGTCTAACTGGTTATTATCGGAGATTCGTAGAAGGATTTTCTCGAATCACCACTCCATGAACTCAGCTTCCTCAGAAAAGCACCAAATTCATATGGAGCGAGGAATGCGAGAAAAGTTTCCAAGAACTCAAGAGGAGCATTGTTTCAGCTCCTGTTTTGACCATACTATCAGGATTGGGAGAATTTGTTATCTACAGCGATGCTTCAGGAAAAGGTCTAGGTTGTGTTCTTATGCAACATGGAAAGGTTATAGCCTATGCATCTTGACAACTCAAAGATTATGAGAAAAATTTCCCTACTCATGATCTAGAGTTGGCATCGGTCGTTTTCACGTTGAAGATTTGGAGACACTACTTGTACGGAGAAAAAGTGGATATCTATACGGATCATAAAAGCCTCAAGTATTTCTTCACTCAAAAGGAACTCAATATGTGACAACGACGTTGGCTTGAGCTATTGAAAGATTATGATCACACCATCCAGTATCACCCGGGAAAGGCAAACATTGTAGTTGACGCTTTGAGTAGAAGATCTTATGCGAGTACAAGTTCACTGCTGACAACACAAAAGCGTATTTTGTATGATTTATAAAAGATAGAGATAGAGCTAAAGATACCAGGGACCCACTTGAAGATTGCGCACGTGCGAGTAGAACTGGCTTTAATCGATAAAATTAAAGCTGCTTAAGCTACTGATCCTGAACTGATGAACATGATGAAGAAAGTACAAGAAGGTGCTATTCCCAAAGCAAGAATCGATGAGCAAGGAATACTTTGAGTTAACTCTCGACTCTGTGTTCCTAACGATCCTGAATTGAAGTGTAAAATCATGATAGAGGCACACAACACGCCGTTTGCAATCCATCCAGGAGGTACCAAAATGTATCGTGATCTTTGACATACATTTTGGTGGAACAATATGAAAATGAAGATTGTAGAGTTTATCTCAAGGTGCCTAACTTGTCAACGTGTCAAGGCAGAGCATCAAGTGCCTAAGGGTCCATTACAACCACTTGAGGTTCCCGAATGGAAGTGGGAACACATCAATATGGATTTCGTGACGGGTCTTCCCAAGGTTTCTCAAGGCTTAGATGTAATTTGGGTCATCGAAGATAGATTGACCAAATCAGCTCATTTCTTACCTATACGAGAACTTTTCACATGAGTGTCTTGCCGGTATATACATAAATGAGATTGTGAGATTGCATGACATGCCAGTTTCCATAGTTTCTGATCAAGATCGTAGATTCACTTTACGCTTTTGGATTAGTCTACAAAAAGCTATGGGTACTGAACCACGTTTTAGTTCTGCATACTATCCTCAAACGGACGGACAATTGGAAAGGATGATCCAGACCCTCGAAGATCTTTTGAGACTTTGTGTACTAGACTTCAAAGAAAGTTGGGATAAGTACTTGCCATTGGTTGAATTTTTCTACAACAACAGTTACTAAGCAAGTATAGACATGGCTCCATTCGAGGCTTTATATGGATGCAAGTGTCGCTCTCCAGTATGTTGGAATGAGGTAGGAGAAGCACAATTGTTAGGACCTGAATTGGTACGCTTGACAACAGATAAGATCCAAATAATCCGACAATGAATACAGACCGCACAAGAACGACAAAAGAGTTATGCTGATCTTCATCGAAGGACGAAAGTTTCAACATCAGAGACCATATATTTTTATGTGTTTCCCCATGAAAAGGAGTTACGAGATTTTTAAAGAGAGGAAAACTCAACCCTCGATTTATTGACCCATTTGAAATCCTCGATCGAGTAGGAATCGTGGCCTACAGACTAGCTTTACCGCCAAGTATGTCCCGCATCCATAACGTTTTTCATATATCTATGTTAGTAAATATGTGAAGGACCCAAACCACGTAATTGAGTTAGAACCGGACGTTATAGTGAACAATTTAACGTACGAGGAGGTACCTATTAAGATCCTAGATAAGGAGCAGATTCTATGCTTAAAGGTTATACCTCAAGTCAAGGTTTTATGGAGGAACCAAGATACTGAGGAAATGACCTGTGAACTAGAATCTGAGATGAAATCTAAGTATCATTATTTCTTCGAAATGCCAAGTACGTCAATTTCGAGGATGAAATTTCATAAGGAGGGGAGGTTGTAAGACCCCAAATTTTATGAAATACAAAATTTAATTTTTCTTCATATATATTTTTCCTGAAATAGTAAGTGGTTAAATTGACAAAGTTAAAAGTTAAGGATGTTATGTGTAAATTTTATTTTGTCAGACAATATTCGTTTTGTTGGGAATATTCGTTTTGTCGGGGAATATTCGGGTCGTACGATGACACCGAAATAACTAATCATTGGTGGACTTCACAACGGAATATTTATCGGATATAGAAAACGACAGAACTAACATTTTAAAATAAAAATGGTCAACGGTGTTATCACTTTTAACTATTAGAATACCCGGTGATAAAAGAATAGTATCATACAGTGTTTCATGGTATTTTACTGTAACACACGGTATTCTACAGTAGTACTCGGTAATGCATAATGTTTCATATTATTGATCTAATAACGTGGTCATTTCACAATATTCATCAATAATTGTTGTTACACAGTATTTTGCATTATTAATTCAATAATTGTCATTACACTGTATTTTATATCATTGAACCAATAATTGTTATTGCACTATATTTTAAAATTATTGAACCTAATAATTGTCACAATAACAAATATACAGTAAATTATATTATTAAATTAATAATTATTAGTAAAATGTTTCTTACATTATTGTTGAATTATTGTTGTAGCATTATTTTATTATATATGTTGGACCCATAGGAAGAAATAAAAATAAACTCGTACTTTCAAAATGCCAAAGCCAAACCCATACAGTTGTCTCTGAACTACAATTTGTGAGCAGAGAACTAATTTACGATCTGTAACAAATTGGGATAACACTTTGTTGTAATTTGGGAGTTCTGTATTTTGGCTTAATCACTATATTGTATATGTATATGAGAACTGATAATGGGATAATCAGATGAACTGGGGGGCGTGAGCGTTTTATAGGCGTAATGGTTTAACCCACTCCCTATAAAACCTCCAACCACTCAGAATGTTAATGTTATAATTATAAAGTTATAATTATAACGTTATCTAATTGAGTCCATTAGTCATCTGATTAACCTCCAAATGGGACGAAACCTCCACGGGGTGCCCTATTTGGATACCCAAGATCCAACATCTCCTACTTGCCCATGGCGAGGATGACGTAATCATCATTTATGCCAAAATCAGCTCAAACCAAAAATCATGAATCCTTATTTGTCGGATTATGTGACCGTTAAGTTCACTTGCAATGCGGGAGCTCTACATCAAACCCGTTAGGGCCAATATAGAGACATCTACCCTTTTAAAGAAAAACACCGTGGGAGCTCTCATGTCAAACTTAATTAGTTCATGTAGAGACTACAACCCATAAACTTATAATACCACAGACACATTTGAATTTCACTAGGTTAAGTATTTCTAATCCCTAAGAGAGCCATACTTAACCACCTTTGGGCCCAAGTCCATTTCGTATCTCACATATTATTATGCCGCTATCGAAGCGCTAAAGTTGTCAACAATAAGTGCATAACGAGGTGAAATCAAATTGTCTTCCCTTTGCCCTAATACTACTTAGATATGAATTAACTGCTTTCCCAGAATCGGTCCTTAGAGTCTTATCAATCATAACCTTAGGAATTGAAACCAAAGCAGCAACACTAATCCATGTCTTTGTAGTATAGTCAAAGATCACTAGATGTAGGAACAAAGATTTTGTCCTACAGGACTCACATGGTGAGGAAACAGGGATTTATTCTCTCACCTCTTTTACATGGTCGCTAAGCACATGTAACACTCTCACAACATACTATTCTATAGCCTTGTTATGTGAACCTTAATTAGTCTAGTTACTCCTAGAGTGTCTAACTCGAACATTTCAAACTGCTTGCTTATCAAAGCGCCACATTTAAAATCACTCGTTCGGTTATCATGTCACGTCAGACAATCTCATCTATATAAGCATATGTCCAATGGTCATGTTGTATAGATCTTAGTTCAGTCGCTCCACAAGTGCCTAACTTGAATTTCTAGATTGCTCGCTTTCCCAAGCGCCAACTCTGAAACTTCGCATTCGGCTATCAATACAGGTTAATATAGATGGCAGGGCATTCTATATTTGGTTAATCCAAATTAACCTCATCTTGGCCCATGCCAAGATGACATAATATTTCATATTGCTCGCTACCAAGCACCAATTGATTACTATCCAAAGCATAAAAAAAAGTCACTATTAAAAGCACCAATATGATCTGTCTCAACCTTGCTCGTTCTTCAAAGCACCATGGGTGATTGTTCGTGTGAGTGAGCCAATCAACTTATTGACATATATTTAGTGTGTGCATATCCAATATGCATAATAACTGTGTGAACCATTAATATTTATCATTTGCGCTAAAATAACACAATCATAAGTGGGAATAAATGAATCTAGCATAAATGATAAATATCTTGATACAACAATAAATATCTCCAATACAAGCCAAATAATGAGTGATATACAATAAAACAAGAACGTACATCAAACCCTATGAAGCCCTAATGAACTAACGTGCCTACAAAAAGCGTATCTGGGTATCGACTTCGTCAAGGGATCCGCTATCATAAGGTCAGTGGACATGTATTCCAATATCACCTCATTATTTTCTATGTTCTTTCTAATGAAGTTCATCATCAAGTCAATATGTTTCGTCCTACTGTGATACTTAAGGTCCTTAGTGTAATCTAGGGCAGCTGTGCTATCACAATAAACAGTCACAGGATCCGAAGCATGAGAGATGACTCCAAGATGTTCGAAGAATGTCCTTAACTACATGGCTTCCCGAATAGCTGACGTACATGCTACAAACTCTGACTCCATCGTCGAAAGAGCAATGCAAGTCTATTTCTTGCTACACCAAGTGATGGCACCACTATGTAATAAGAATGTATATCTTGAGGTCGACTTGTGCATCCCTTGGTTACCTCCCCAACTAGCATCGGAGTAACTAATCAATCGCAGGTCCGGTCCTCCATAGCACAACATGTAGTCCAAAGTACCTTTCAAATATCGTAAGATCCTCTTGATTGCCCTCCAATGAGCAATCCCAGGGTTTAACTGATAACGACCGAAATAACCAACTACATATGCTAAATTAGGTCGAGTACACACAACTGCATACATTAGCTTTCCTATAGCACTGCCATAGGGGTAGTGGGACATTTTCTCAATTTTCTCGGAAGAACTAGGCATTGCTCGGGTCCAATGGTATCGCCTTTAGCGATATGAGTGTCTATGGATTTATAGTTGCTCATTTAGAATTGCTCCAGAACCTTCTTAAGGTAATTCTCTTGAGACAAACTAAGAAACTTTCTTGAGCGATCTCTATAGATCTTGACTCTAAAAACATAAGTTGTTTCCCCCATGTCCTTCATCTCAAAGTTAGAGGACAACTACCTTTTGGTGGTAACAATCATCTCTTTATCATTTCCAGCTAATAGGATGTTGTCAACATACATCGATAGGATAAGGAGTTTATCTTTGAACTGTTTGATATACTCACAATGATCTTCCTCAATTATTGTAAACCCATCAAAAATGACAACTCGATGGAATCTCAGATATCATTGCCTGGATACCTATTTCAAACCATAGATAGAACATTTGAGCCTGTAGACTTTACCATCTTGTCCTTTTATATTAAAACCCTATGGCTGATCTATGTATATCTCCTCAGCTAAATCTTTATTGAGAAAAGTTGTCTTAACGTCCATTTGATATAACTCTAGATTCAAATGCACGACAATCGCTAAGATAAGGCGAATTAAGCTAACCCTCACAACTGGTGAGAAGGTTTCCTCATAATCAATTCCCTCTTACTGGGTGTAGCCATTGACTATAAGATGAGCTTTGTACCGATTTATGGAACCATCCGCCTTGCGCTTGACTTTAAGAATTCACTTGTTCCCAATAGCCTTTCGCCTTAGTGGAAGATCAACCAAGTCCTAGACTTGATTAGTCCTCATAGACTCTATCTCATCTTTTATTACAGGCATCCACTTATCACTAACAGTAGATGATAGAGCATCTCGATAAGATTGAGGTTCCTCATCATCACGTGCATTGGCCAGAAAGGTAGTCCCCTCAATCTCAAAGAGACGATGTAGAATATTACTCTTTTCACTTCTACGCATTTGAGAAGCAAGAGACTCTTCATTTGATGGAAGAGAACTGCTTGAAGGCATGTAACTCCCACTATCTACAGGAGTCTAAGAAATAGTCTTATCGGACTCAACTGTATGAGCTGCTGGGGTGCCCAAATATTATCTGATTGAGTCAATTAGTCATATGATTAACCTTCAAATGAGTCGAACTCTCCATGAATGTCCCATTTGTATACCTAAGATCCAACAATATATATATATATATACACACACACACTTTGACACATCGTTGTAGATATTGTCAAACTGATTTTGAATCGGTTACATTTACAAAAATATGAATCGACACTGTATTGAGATTTTCCCGAACTTATTATATGCAACCTAGTATATATCAACATTTATTGTATCGATAAAGATTTCATATTTACATCTGCCTTGTTTGATCAACTAGGCCCTTTATTGGGCAACACGAACCCGTTACTTTATCAAGCACTAAAGAGTAAATGATAGCAGTGAGAATTTATAATAGTAGAAAATTAGGAATATTGACACTGAATTATAAAATATCAAAATTAAGGTACAAATCATAACGTATTGAAACGAAAGTACAAATTATCAACACAATATATACAAACAAACATCAGAATTCATAAATATGGAATGTAGAGAATTTTTATCTTGATAGTAAAATGATACTTAAACCATGCATCATATAACCTGATATTTCTAATTAAGTTTTTTTTTATATTATTATTTCTCTTATTTTTGTGTATGTTTGTTATAATTTCTTGTAAGTTCCTTTTAATTATAGTTGTAATATTAATTTTGTGTCATAGACTTTTTCATGGTTTATGACTCTAATATAGAAATAATGTTTGCATCTTCAAAATTTATATAGTACAAAACTTTAACTTTTCAATTTGAAGTTTTAAAGTAAATTTGTGGTTGGTTTTCAAGAATTTAACTTTTTGTAATTGGTTATTATATTTACAACAATAATATTTGAAATTTATTTGGAATTTGAAAAGTATAAAATGCCTTAAAAAAAAATTAATTGATTTTCGAGGCGGCACCACTTGAAATTTCACCACATCCCTAGAAATTTCCTAATCTAAGTGATTTCATGTTGTAACTTATTTAAGCAAATGCATTAAAGCGTTTTATCTATTCACAATCGCATCATACTCACTCTTAGTTCTGTGTAGTAAGAGATGAATAAATATTTTAATGTAACACCTTAATCCCACATTAGTTAATATGGAATATTTAAATGTGTATATAAAAGATTCAAGTTACTATCATTAATGTTTTCAATCACGATTTTTTAAGCAAGCCTATTGTGGACTAAGATGGCCTAAAAAATATTACTGAGAGAGTGCATTGAACCTTATTATATTATAATTTGATTTGGACTCGTGATTTAACCCGAGTTATTACATCCAACCTTTTGGATAGGCGATAGGCTAGGTAGATTATGAGTTGATTTGGACTCGTAATTTAACCTGAGTTATTACATCCAACCTTTCGGATAGGCTAGGCAGATCTCGATATGTAAATCAAAATAGAGTCAGAATTAATTGTGTTTTTAAAATTTAAAATATAGAATTTTGGATTTTACACATAATTTGTTACAAATTATAAAAATAGTGAATTTGTTTGGAAGCCATAACAACCAAATATGACTTATATTATCTTGAAAATTATTTGATTATTTTAACATAAAAAAAGACGAGATCAATTAATTTTGGCCCTGATGATGCTTATTATGATGAAATTCCTTGTTTGTTTTTATATTCACAATCTAGCTATAGACATTGATGTTTTCCGTACATTTGAATGTGAGTGTGGAACTGAAGACGCTAAAGTTAAATGTAATTATTATGTAGGGTACCTAATTATAAATCTAGCAAGAATATAATCATTAGAGTGAAATCATAATAAATTTAAACTCATCATAAATCTTAAATTTAAATTTAAATAAATGTATGTATTTTATTAAAATAATCCAATATTCCGCTACCTTAATAGATTAACTAAAAACAAAGCTACACTTATAAATCTCACATGAATTCAATCGTTATATCAGTAACTTCCTTTTGGACATACGAATTTTTTTTTCTAATATCTCAAAAACTTATAATCAATCAAACAGATTAGATCAAGAGGATGAATTATGAAAAAGAAACTCATACTTCTTGCCTTATGTGTATTTTACTCTACCAAGTATTTGGATGTTTGATGGTTATAAATAAAACAATGTAAAATAAGTTTTGAATTGAAAAGTATTTCATTTTCAGTTGTCAAACAAACAAGATAAAATATATACCAGTTTAATTAAATGTGATAATTTTTATGTAAATGTTCTCCAAAAACCTTTTTCTAGCTTTTTCAAAAATAATTTTTGTTGAATATATAGTACATTTGAAAATATGAATGGTAATTAATTATTTAAAATAGAATAGGTTTATGGAACTAAATAGTATCTCGTTACAAATTAAATATAGGATTATTTGCTTTTGTATTTTGATACAAAGACAAGTGATGTTATATTTTAAAACAGACGAAGTATAAACTTTTCATTCGATCGACCCTCACTTTAATTTATTATGAGAACTTCGACCAATTAAAAAGGTTATTATTGCAGAACAATTTTTAGATTTTGAGAGCTGTTTAGCACATACAACTATGGAAATATAGGAAGTGATGGAATGCATGTGATAACTCGGATATTTATGAGGCTAGTAAATATGATCTCAAAAGATTAATTAAAGGTTAAAGATCAAAAACCTAATTTTGGTTAATAGAATACTTAATAAACAATTTCTCGAGTATACTTTGAATGATTTAAAGACCTAATATGATTCAAATATGCGATCATATATGGTTAAGAGTTAAACTTATAAAACCTAATTTATGTATTAGGAATTAAGTGTGTATAATTTGTTGTTTGGTACAAGTATTGTATATATATACTTGTTTAAAACCTAGAAATAGTTAATAGGGTATACTTGGAGTATATTAAGTTGTAAGTATTTATACGACGTATAAATATGAAATCACTATTTATAAATACGAAGTAGAATACGAGTATAATACGGATTATTAGACGAGTATAATATGAGAATTATACGGTACAAATACGAAAATAAAATCAACTTTGGTGACAAACTAAGTTAGCTACCATCGAATTAGAAGGTTAACTAGGTTTGAGAAACAAAACTAGAAAACAAACTAAGAATCCTATAAATAGGGCCTTCCCTATTTACTTAAAACTCATAAATTCACAAGTATTCCAAGAGAAAGAGAAGCTATTATAAGTATTTGTGAGAGCAAGAAGCCTAGCATAATCAAAGATAGTAAAGCTTGCACTTCAAAAGGTAACAAAACCCTAGTGTGTGTAATTTTAGTTTTGCTCATGATTCCTTGCATACTTAGGTTTATGATTATGTAATTCAGTGTTATAGAGTCATAAAACATGGTGGCCTAGCTAATTAATGCTTGTGGCATCAAGTTTTATCAAGTGGATCATAGACTTATGAAACTAGTTTTCATCATGTCCTTGTGAGCGATTTTGAGTCCACTTTGATTAGATTTTGGGTTCTAAATGTAAAGATGAAATGTAGAGGGGTAAGTTACGAAGACGTGGTCATAAAAACACCAAACAATGTTTTAAAACGAAGAAGTTATGGGCGTTTAAATGAGCCGGGGTCAGGCAGCCAAAGCTACAGGAAACACATAGCCAATACTGCTGGGGGCAGCCTGCGGCACCTTGGGCATTGTGCGATGGGCGCACACGACGCTGGGCACTGGGTGGCAAGCATGGTTATGCGTGTGCGGGCATGTGCAGGCATGTGTGAGAGTGTACAGACAGGTGGGGGTGTGTGCTGGGTGCGTTGTAGGGCGCATTGGGGCGGCATACGACAAGCAAGGGCGTTGTGCAGCTGTGTGCGGGGGTGTATGGGAGTGTGTGGGGTTGCGGTGTTGTGCGACCACTATCGGGTACTTGCGGCAGAAGTCGAGCGGCCATAATTTTTTTTAAAAAAGTTAGGTTTTCTAAGTTTTTGAAAATCAGACAGCTTGACAATTAAAAATATGAATATATGGTCATAATTAAAACTAAGTAAATTGTGATTACTATAACTAATGATTATGTTGATCTCATAAAATCGTAGGTCGTACGAATGACGTAGAAATTAGCATAAACGGTATTAAGAGGTATAGGCAAGTCATATTAATCCTTTTGCACTCCATGTAATGATGTGTTTTTGAACTGTTAGAAATTCATCTGTTCTATGAAATTCTTTGTAGGTATGTGATTTATTTATTTATTTATTTATTAAAATGACTTATTTGCCATTTAATTCGGCTTAACTCAGTCATTGAGATATTCATGTCGAAGTCATAATAGTTGATATATTGAATTGTTATAATTCTTGATATTAGGATAAGTTGATTATATCAAGTTTATTCGTTTTGGTGATATCTATATGTTAGTAACTGTGACATCCCATATTTTTACAGGATTTCCAAATGGGGATTTTGATTAATTTAGTAAATGTTAGTAGATAAAACCTAGATTAAATGACATAATGTATTAAGGGTGATTAAATATGAATTATTATGTGATCAATGTGTTATAAATGACCTGTGTGGTTGAAATGGTATAGAAGGACTCTTGATGTAAATAAGGGTCTATAGAACGTATAAAGACCAGTTATTTATGTAAAGTGTATAAGGGACGTAACAAATTTTAAAATCGAAATGAATATGAATTTTGATGGTTGAATGGTAATCCAAAGGATTAAAGATGAATGATTGATTGAAATGCCCATAATAGGGTAATTTAAAGAGAATTATGGAAGACACTATGTTGTGTCAGTATGTAATAGATTGAATATGTGAAGATGTATATTTGGGCCGATAAAGAAAGAAGAAATGTTAAGTTAGAGAATTAAGAAAATGAATAAAGCATATTTGATTTGATGCTTTAGTTATGAATGTTAACAACGAACTTAATGAATTGACCTGGAGAGGCGAGGGTACGAGAATGACAAGTTGAGGTAAGATAATATGCGCAGAAGGAAAGATATTGAGATTAAAGGAATAATAAGTATATTGATCGTTGAACGTTTAAAGTTATTAAGAAATTGATCTTGAATGTTTGAAATAAGATAATCCTGTATACAATGTGTAGATACAGAATATAATACCCCGAGAATGAGTATAAAGAATGTAATATGCAAGCAGGGTGCAAATTGGCATTATGTGTGTGAGTAAATATGTGAATGGATGTTAAAGTCATAATTACGATATTATAAGTGAGTAAGGTTAAATGATAATGAATTTTGGTAATTCAATCGAGATTCGTTTCTCGAGGAAGCGGTTTAGAGAGAAAATGAGCAATTCGATTATATTGAGATATCGGAAACTAAAATTGATTGATCATGGAACCGAAATAGTTAGAAGCAAATTAAGATTTTATTGATATGTAATTGGGCATAATGATAAATTGATGATTATGTAATTGATGGAATTAACGTTTTGAAGTGCGACTAGCAAGTTATGGAGTATTGGATGCTAGAATAAAACTCAAGCCTCATGAAATGAATTTGGATTGAAATGGACTTGAATTGGTTAAGGAATGAGCAAGCTATGATTTAATAGAAATTAAATTGTTTAGAATTGGTGGCTAATGACCATGCTACCCTTAATAAATTATAGAATGACTTTGGAGTCCTATGTTGGAGAAAAGACCATGTTGCCCTTAGCAAGTTATGAAATGACAACTGTGTCCTAGAAGGGTGTAATGACTAAAATGCCCTTAACAATATAAAGAGTGACCATGGTGTCCTAATAGGTTTTAATGTCTAAACTAACCTTGTTTAATATGTGAATTGTCCAAAGTGACCCTAACCCTACATGAGTTAACTTAACCAAGATGGTTAAGTGTTGGAGCTTTTGATATAATATATGTATGTATTAAGCTAGCTTTTCACTCTTCATTTTACAATTTCCAGCAAAGTGAGCTCTCAAGAGAGTTAAAGAGAGAAAAGGAGAAAAAGCTAGGGTTCTTGCTAGAGGCTAGAAGAAATTGCTGGAAAAGTGTTCTAGGGAAGCATATAAAGCCATCAAAGTGGAAGGTTCAAGACTAGCAAGCTTCATAGTAAGAAAAGGAAGAACTTAAAGAAGGTATAAATGAGTTTTATTATTAAAAGTTATCTTTTATGTGTTTTTATGTAAGAACAAGAGAAGCCATGCATGAATTAATGGCTTGATGTAAAGATTTTCTGAGTGTATGTGCTTATGTTTGATTTATGATGAAACCCTAGACTCAAGTTGGTAGAACAAAGTTGATGGATTATTCATGTTCATGTTACTAGCTAGAAATCATGATTTAAGATATGATCATGTGTTATATGTTGCTAAATGTGATGGAAATCTAGACTAGAGGGTTGATCATGAAGAAATCTTGTGTAATTTCATGTTTGATAGCATTCAAGATGCATTGGAGGTTTAAAAACATGTTTTGTAAAATAAGCTACAATATTAGGCTATGATTTACAATGAAATGAAATCATAATCTGTAAAGTATTTTGAAAGATGCGTATAGAAGTTACGTGAATACACAAAGTTATTAAATATGTATGTGGTAGTCTATGTGATGTATGGAGTTTAAGGACTTAAGTTGAGTTTAAGGTTTGAAATTTAAAAGTTGACAAAATATCGTCAAGTGTGATTTTTGGCAATTTTGAGGATTTAAAGGTGAAATAAAGTCAAATAACCTAGTTTTATGTAAATACACATGTTTAAACTGATTTGGAAATCAACAGATTGAAATTTGAATGAAAAGGCGATTCGAACGATCGAAATCGATCGTTTCGACCCTAAATAGATTTTAACGGACAAATATCGCCTCGTGTGAAGTTTTATGGTTTTAAAAGTTTGGGCATGTCATATATGACGTATATGAACTTCATTGAGTGCTAGAATGAAGTTTTAAAACAAATGGCCAAAAATCACAAAATTGGTAAATTTTGGTTTTAAAGCTTGAAAACGAGTTTAAACGCCCTCCTACGGGCTATTGTTTCTATGATTATGATAAGACAAATGAGGCAAGTAAAAATTTTATAAAATACTAAGTAGTAAGACCTAGTACTATTCCAAAATTGGACTTAATTGGATGTATATTGAAGGAGTTAAAAATCAGCAAAGCAGCAGCAAAAATCAGGATTTCTGTACTACAGGACTGCGCCGGGGCATAGTGTTTTGTACTTAACATTGCGCTGAGGCATAGTGTACTATTCATGGTCGAGAAGATTTCACGGCCAGCGAGGTCTGAAGGTGCCGGGGCGCAATTGCTTTACACTTGAAATTTTTTTAAGTTTCCAAAAAACTATATTTTGATGTCAAATGATAAGGATAAGCTATGTAAATCCTAGATTGATAAAGAATGGTCAATATAAAGGATGTTAAGGTATAATGAGATAATGATTGGCATAATATAACATGCCTAAAGTTAAGCCAAATCATGATATGAGTTTTGAAAATGTCGGTAACGAGTTAGGATGTATTATTAACCTATATAAGGTATAATACATCAAATGTGAAATGATTAGAGATGAATGGTTGTGTAATTATAAGATAAGTTTGACAAGTTATAGAAAGTTATATAATTCTATATTGATGTATATAGTGCAATGTTTACAGATAGCGCTCGAAGAAGCAGACAGACAAGACGGTTATGACAGAACAGGAAGGCCACGCGAGGCAGTAAAGGTTAAGTGTAAGATAAATGCAAATCAGACAAGTTTTTCAGACTTAAGTGTACTAATTGTTCTACGTGAACTATGTGATAGTTGAAATATGCACTCCGTGCAACTATGTGTATTAATTGTTAAGTGGAATATGTGTCATTAAGCATAACATGATAAAATAGAGGATGCATGACGCATAAATATAAACTGTAAGCATGAAATGTGTTATCTGATTGACTTCCTGAGCCTATGTGCTCACTCTTGCTATGAACTAATATTTCAGGTAAAATACGAGAAGACCGGATGTTCCGGTTAAGCTAAGGTAAAGGAATGTGAATGTACGGATAAACGAGAAGCAAATTTGTTATATGTAATTTGTGCAATGTGCAAGCAAGCTAGTTAAATGTAAAGTTGTACAGATACAAGTGATGAAACGTTTTAGTTTTAAATATTAAACTATGATTGTAATAGGGATGGATGAGTGATTTGTAAATCTATTGCAATAGTAGTAAATGTAATTTATTTCTGAAAATGTGGTAAAGGAATAAGGCGAAGGTATTATTTGGTAATCGAGTTTTATATGTAATAAATTCCTATACATGGTACAAATATGTATAAACAGATACATGCATGTATATAAATACGATGGATGATTGTATGTAAACAGGATCAGATACGGAGCAGGCATGAGGCAAGCAGAGTTTTATATATGACAGAGATAAATGATGCATGTATATTCACAGGTGATGTTAAGTTGAATTACAAATTATATATGGTTTTAAACTGTAACAGATCAGGTCATAATTGATAAATGGTTGACCTAAGTTCTAATGAAGGGTAAGTGAACGTTATGATCCTGAGACAGGTAAGAAATTTAAAATAAATAAATAGATTTATGGACCGCATTATGGTCAATTAATATATTTAAAGGTTAAAAGTTACATTTTAATATAATTTAATTTTAAGATTAATGATTATGAAATCCAAAATTGAATGGATAAAATTAAGGAACGTAGGGATTTCGATAGCGTTACAGTAACTAAGTTGAACGACCCTTGTATGGGTAGGGGTTGCGGTATGTCGGCCAATCGACTTATGAGATGTTGCTACGAATTTTAGATAATCAGTGAGTATCAGAGAACTGATACGCATTGATGGTATTTTCATCCCAGTGTCGATAAGCCAGATAATTGATTTATTTGTTCTGAGTTTAACAACCACTTAGTTTACTATATTACTATATTTGTAAAACTTGTGTTGAGCTATTCTTTATAAATATCTGGAGAAGTTGATTATTTTCTCATATGTATATCTTTTAGACTTGCTGAGCAATTAGTTGCTCATTCTTGCAAACATGTTTTTAATTTGCAGTTAATGAAGGTTACCTGAAGAGTCTGGCAGTAAAGGAAATAAATGAAGTTAGAATTTAAAAACATATTATTATTGTCTTCTTTATTTTGTAAAGGGAAAGAAGTGTAGTTAATTAGGAGGCATTTTATTATTGTACTATTTGTGTAATAGAACTTAAGTCGATATGACTTTTTGTAACGAAAGTAAATTGTGATAACATTTAGTCATTTAACTATGCTAAGAAGTACATTAATGATAATATATATCATATGAGTAAGGGTATTAATAATACAGAAAGTTCTACAATGACTGGGGTTAGGTTATTTAATTGTGCGCCGTTAAAGTGTCATCTTTATCGGAAAACCCCTTCTTTACCAAGAATGATCTTATTGTTGATACTATGAATCTTGGATAGATAGAGGTTTTGAAAGATGGACTACGAATAATTGTAGAGAAAGTTAAAAACAAGGATTTAGTGTTGGATTGAAAGATTTATGTAATAGATTCAATCATAATGTATATGATTTTGAGATATAATAGGAAGATTGTAAAGTATATGATTCTAGAATAAAGAATATGATGTTAAGTTTTAAATAAACGAGTTTTTATCAATTATATTGTTGATGAATATTATGAAAACTGTTGAATAGTCAGCACCAAATCCGATATAAAAAGGAGGCGGATTTGGGGTCGTAACAATACACCTAAGAAAATAATAATAAATAAAGTTAATTTTAGTGTTATCAATAAAAATACGATATTTATTTTGCCAAAAAAGCTAATTTTATCCACATTAATCATTTTTGAAGTTTAACAATTAAATTAAAAATTAGTATTTTATTTTAATTTAGTAGACGTACAAACACTTGGATATATGGTTAGTCTTTTTATAATTTTGTTTTAATTATTAATATATAGACAAACGCGCGACGAACATTAAGGAATGTTTCAAAATAGTAATTTTTAGGCTATATATGACTAGGGATAACTTTAACTGAAGTACTTTTTAGTA
This sequence comes from Hedera helix, assembly GCA_947179155.2. NCBI lineage: Eukaryota > Viridiplantae > Streptophyta > Magnoliopsida > Apiales > Araliaceae > Hedera > Hedera helix. The sequence continues at coordinate 22,778,798 of OX359280.1, forward strand.
ATTTAATCTTCAGAGGGCGCCGAAGATGAATAATATCTCACATTTCCGCGTGAACTGTTGCCCAAACTAACATTATTTTGAAAATTACAAAACATCTTTTATACACGTCATGGAAATGTATTTTTTACATATACAACTACACAAAACAATGTCGTTTTTGTGTGCAATATCTTACCTAAAAATGAGAAACAATTCAAAACAAAATAGTGATATAATTAGAAAGAAATAAGATCAGCAGAACTAGAAATATAATTAACTAAAGTTTTTAGCATGTGATACTATCTTATAATATAAAAATCTAGTTGGGAAAAAAACCTCTAAACAAAAAGTCAGAAATAAATTGACATAAAATTCAAGTTTTAGTATTTAAACTTAATTTACTTCAATTAAGTTATAACTTTTCATTTATTAGCTAAAGACAATTAGGCTATGTTTGTTTGCAAAATACATACTTGGGATTGGACTATTTGCATTAATTTAAAGCTATTTCCGACTTTTTTATCCCATGATGAGGGATTAATAGTCCTTTAAATAGTCCTTGGACTATTTTTTATCATTCTTAAGGCTATTTATGAGGGATTATATAATTCCATAATGAATTTGGGATTAATAGTCCATCTCATTTTAAGCTATTAAATGACTTTATGAGACTAATATTTCAAAATGAAGGGATTAATAATCCCTCATCATGGGATAAAAAAGTCGGAAATAGTTTTAAATTAATACAAATAGTCCTATCCCAAGTATATATTTTGTAAACAAACATAGCCTTAGAGTATAATATCAATAAAAAATCGATCAATTGTAATATGAGTAAACATATTTTCTGATATACAGAAACATATAGATTTATATATAAGGAGAATTATAGGAAGCATATTTTAATTATAAGATTCGTTAAATCTCTTCTCTCCATAATTTCAGTAGTGATTTGTTACTTCATTTAATGAGTTCCCTAGTCGGTGTGTTTATGACATAATAATTGTAACTAACTGAAATCAATATATATGTATATATAGATATAAATTCATGGTTTATGACTCTAATATATAAATAATGTTTCTACTGTAGTAATGTTTGTATTTTTTAAATTTATATAGAACAAAATTTTAATTTTTCAATTTGAAGTTTGAAAGTTAATTTGTGGCTGGTTTTCAAAAATTTAACTTTTTGTAATTGGCTATTATATTTACAACAACAATATTTGAAATTTATTTAGAATTTAAAAAATAGGAAATGTCTTTAAAAAAAATTAATTGATTTTCGAACTGAAACCGCACCATTTGAAACTTTATCACATCCTTAGAATTTTCTCCATATTATTCTAAGTGATTTCATTTTGCGACTTATTTAAGCAGTTGCATTAAAACTTTTTCTCTATTCGCAACCACACCACACTCCCTCTTAATTTTGTAGAGTAAGAGATGAATAAAGGATAAGAAGTACTAGGCTTTTTTTCTTTGACATAAATTTATTAAAGGTTCCCAATGAAACACTCTAATCCCATATTGGTTAATGTGAGATATTTAAATGTGTATATAAGATCGAATTCAAATTGTTATCGTTAATACATTCAATCATCACCTTTTAGGTGAGACTCTGGTGGGCTAGGATGACACAAGAAGATATTATTGAAATAGGGCTCGGGTCGGGTCATCCGATCGGGTTGCTAGGTGGGGACACGAAGGCGGGCCTAATAGATCGTTAGTATTATCCCACAATGGCTAGATAGACAAATATATGGATCTTGTGTGGCTATATATTTGGCCTAATGGGGATGTCAGTTGTGATGCCCCCAAATCCGTTTACTTACTACAACAAATTTGGTGCCCATGTTGAGCGCAATTGTAGCACGTTCTTTTTCCTCTCATGCATTCTCCTGAGTGATTCTTTTCTCACTTTTCACACTTGTGACCCTTCTTTATTTCACTTCCTGGTTTGCTTCTCGGGCTTTAGTTATCACTCCATTTACTCTTGTTAGGATTGTTTCCTCCGCTACTACCTTCCTTGTGCCCATCATGGCCTTTTTCTTTTTTTGATCTTGGTTATACTTTGTAAGGGTTTCATTTACACCTTCCGCAATAATTGCTTTCTCAAGCAATGTAGAAAACGTATTAATCTATAGCATCGTAACTTTGCTGAATGCCCAGGGCTTCAGCCCCTGCTCAAATCTCCTCGCTTTTCTAGCTTCGGTGTCCATTTGGTGTGGAACAAACTTGACCAACTCATTAAATTTTGCGGCATACTCGACGACTGACATATTTCCTTGCTTCAATTTTAAGAACTTCACCTCCATCCTTACTGCATACTGTTTGGAAAGTAATTTTTGAAAAATAGTTCCTTGAAACGGGTCCGTGCAATGATCCCTTCTCCTGCTTGATTCTTATTCGCCTTCCACCAGTAGTTTGTCTCACCCTTTGTCATGAAGGTGGCAAATGATGTATTTTGTTCTTCGGTCACACATTCCACATCAAATACTTTTTTTTCTACCCATGTCTAGGCTTTGATTAGATCTGTGATTCAGCGAAACTCTAGCGGTTCCACCAGTTTAAAATCCTTAAAACTTGCTAAATGACTTCCTGGCTGATCCACAGCCGTTGGGGTTCTACCCTGTATTGTTTCTGCTAACATATTTGCAAAAAACCCTCATTGGGTCTGCTTGACCCTCCACGTTGTTTACAGACTCCTCAACTCTCGGATTTTAGAGTTGTCTTCTCGGCAGCATTGTATATTATAAACAAAACCTTACACTATTATTTTAGATTTTATGTTTTATGCAACATTTTATTAATGTTAGACATTTAAAAGTCAAGGCACAATTCAAGCTAAATTAAAACATATAACATAAGCACATTTATATTCATATTCCACTGTTTTTAGTACATCAAGCAACACAACCCGTGGGATATTTCTATAAATACCTATAATATCATCATCTATCGACTGATATGTATCCGTTAATGAATAAAAAGTGGGGATCTACACCATTCTGTCCATCTATCAAAACAAAAGTTGGGGTCACAACCACTATCCCATGTATAAACAAAAGTACGGGGATTTACATCATATATGCTTCCCTAATATGGACAAAAGTGGGAACTAAACTGCATCTATATACATAACATGACTGCTAAACTATGCTATCAATGCATGCCTTCGATCACAATATCCTCGTGCTCCTGTCATTCAATCATGTCCACCACCCGACGACTTACAGTGCGTTGACTCTGGTCGTTTTCCCTGGGATACTTCCTAATCATGTCTCTCAGCCTGCCAAAGGATGTGTCCAATGCAAAGTTCATGGAATTAATCCTAGTTTCCTGGCTCGGACCTCCCCTCCAGATCATCTACCCTCCTAGTAGATCTCACCCAAGCCTCCTCTACGTGGAACGCGGATCTTATCTGCGATCTCCAAATCAAACTCAGCATTCATGGCCTCATGCTCTACCTTTAGCTCTGCCAGCTCCAACTCTACCTTTAGCTCTGCTAGCTCTAGCTCTACCTGTTCATATTTCTCTCTCAACTTAGTGTTACTAGTAAGCAACTGATGTACCAAAGACTTGTATTGTTCTTCCATGTCTTGATGTGGCTGATTTTGTTCCTCCAAGTGCCTCACCCGGTCCTCTAACTCCAAGTTCCTATTTGCCAATTGCTCAACTAAGTGATCCTTGGCAAACAGCTCCTATGACGAAGTATAATAATCCACCTCATCCATAGCATCAACTATAAACTTGTTTACATCCACTAGCTCCTCCTCGGCTACCAACTCCTCATTAATCTCAGTGACATGATCCTCATCGGCCTCCTCGGCCTCATCATCACTGTATGGTCTCATCACTCGACCTCTGACCGACTCCTCTCTATCATCATAATCTGACTCCATCTGCAACACTGGTTCAACTGGCTTAGCCACATACAACTGCTCCGTATCTACAGGTATATCAGTGAACTCATTTACCACTCGAATATACTCACCTATCTAGGACATCCTACAACTAAAAACAAAAAACATAAACAACAACAAACCATCATTTATCATAAAAAATATATTTATTGATGAAATAAAATGATATTTTATTATGCACAAAATCGACTCGATGAATTTTCACAATCCATCTCCAACATACACGACTCAATGAATCTCCTTGATCCATCTCCTAACGTACTCTGTATGAGTTTAACTCTAAGGTTATAATCTAGGTTTCGCATCCTAAAATTTATAACCTATAGTACTGATACCAACCTGTGACGCCCCCAAATCTGGGTACCAATACCTCGAATTCAGTGCTCACGATCCATACATTCAATCCCATCTGAAAAATATTTAATAACTAATGTGGAATAATATAAACATATGTTGTTTATTACAAAAAGATCATCTATGTCTTAAGGTTCTACAACCTTTACCAAAATACATCACGAATATCTTAATTATACAAAAAAGTTCGTGTTACATGATATAATATTTTAATAAAAACAACAAACAGGAAATTAGCCATCAAGCATAGTTAATTTTTCATCTTTCCTTTACTTTTTATCATTGTTCAAACTTTTTGGTTTAGCTAAACTAATTCATGTTATAGCAAGGGTGAGTAACTACTTTGCTTAGTAAGTTTAAAATAGTCAATAATGATTATATCCTGAATGAAAAGGAATAACTTCAAAAGATTCAACAATATAAAATAATTTTGAACAATATAATCAATAATCAAGTGAAAGAATGAATATTGATTATTTACCGCTGAGTGCTCAATCAGACCTTAAACTAATGTGCATGAATCAATCATTCGACTGACCCTTGTAGGTTATAATCCACTAGGTTTGTACTTGAGGGGATCAACCTCTCGTACACTCCACATATGCATAACATTCACTTGTGTGGGTAATCGGATAACCGATGTATATTTTCCCCATTAAGGGTTATTCTCTTAATCTAAGAATCCGCACCAAAAATCGGTTTGGATAGCTTTTAAAATATATAATATACAAACGTCTAGGCGAAACAATTGGCATAGACTACTTCTTAAACAGTTCATGGATAAAAGAACTTAAAATGCTTTACAAATTTAGTAATGGAGCATGAATTCAAATGCACTATGTGCAAAAGCTAATAATAATAACAATGTGGAATAATTTGTAATAATTAAACCACTTAGCATATATTTAAAAAATATAACTCGAGTTTGAGTTAGGAAACTTGTCTCGATCGTTGATAGCTTATACAATTTAAATTAATTCATTGTGACGACCTAACATTAACAACGTTGATCTACCAATTAGTATCATATATAATTGTTCACTTAAATGTTTACTATCGCTAATCAGTTAGCATATAACCACCTATTATCACATAACACTTTCATTACTTTATTATCATTTACAAAACTTCAAACATTCATTTTCTTATTTATTTAGACCCTTAAACAATTTATCATAATTGTTTAATCACCTTATTTATTATCTAACATTGTTTGGATAATAATTAATCATTTTAATTACCTTTATTTATTACCTAATATTAATTAAATTATAAATAATTATTTTATATAATCTCATTCCTATTCAATTATTATTTGACATCCCTTAAATAATAATTGAATAATTAACTATCGTTATTTATTATTTAATATTTATTAAATAATAAATACCTATTTTATTAACTTCATTCCACCTTATTTATTATTTAATAATTAAATAATAAATAATTAATTTAGTTTCCTTGCTTTCTTTATTTATTATTTAATATTAATTAAATAATAAATAATTAATTTATTAACTTTAGTTCCCCTTTAATTATTATTTAATATTATTTAAATAATTAATTAATTAATTATTCTTATTTATTTTTAATATTAGTTAAATAATAAATAATTATATTATCAAATTTATTTTCTTTATTTAATATTTAATATATTTAAATATCAAATAATGACCTAATTGCTTTATTTATTATTTAATATTAACTAAATAATAAATAATTAATTTAATTATTTTTAATTTCTTTTATTTACTTTATTTATTATCTAATAACAATTAAATAATAAATAATTAATTATTTCTAGTTACTTTAATTATTATTTAATATTAATTAAATAACAATTAATCACCTTAAACGTTTTTATTTTACTTTATTTATTATTTAAATAAAAAATAATTATTTTATTCCAGGTCCATATTAATTATATTAATATTTAAAATATTATACGACTTGATTAAATAAATAAAATTGACCCGATCCGTTACCGCTCGATCTGAAGTTAGAAGCAACAACAGTCGAAGCAGCAGTAGCAGCGGCGCTTAGGCGCCTAGAATATAAAGGAAACAGGCGCTGAGACACCTGTTTGCTAGGAAAATTCCAGCTTTTTCATTTTTCTCTCTATTTTTTTATCACTTTGATAAACATGATTCCAACTTGCATAAAATGAAATATATACATCCAAATGTTGCAAGATCAAGTTTGTTGGATTCCTAACTTGATGTTCTACAATATAATATGAAGCAAATAATATTTAAACATCATTTAACACAAAATATTTTGGATCAAAGGTTTCGGGTTTCATAACTCAACTCATTTTGCTAGAAAAATCATATCGTCGCCAACATAAAACATCTTTACATGAAATCAACTTTATTTTGCTCAACATTCAAAGTCCTGAAAATTATTTTTAAACCATCAAAACACATTTTAGTGCATAAAAATATATTTTGACTATGTAAAAATCTTTTTATCCATAGATTCACATGTATACACACAATTACACATATTTTTCTACCATTATAAATCCTTACTTCAAATATTTCAACATCTAGCCACAACAAAATATATATAACAACATATATTAATTATAAACTTTAGATTTAAAGTTTAAGAATATTTTTCAACGTCTTTGTCTTTGAAGCTCTTTTTCTCTTTCATCAAAAGTAAGTTATTAAGCTAGATGACATCCACACCTCCACTCCTTGACGGATTTAAGTCTCTCCAACCACCAACACTTGAAGGTTTAATGGACTTCTAGGATTTTCTCAGCTTTCTCTCTCTAAGTTTCCTTTTTTTGTTTTCTCTTGAGAGTTTCTCTCATTAAAAGCTAGCAACTATGATTAAAATGAAGTATCTAGTTGGTCAAAAAGGTTTTTAATTAATTCAAATCCCATCTTCCAACATCTATACATATAACTTCTATATGTATAGATCTATCTATAATTTTATCCAATCCAATCCTACTTGGAGATATTGGGTACTTCCTAACCAATCATCCTTGCCAACTAAGAGATTACATGGGTCCCATTGGACACCCTCCTTATCCCCTAGTTTTGATTTATTTTTATTATCTAATTTGTAGAACAATTGACCTAGACTTTTACTTTGACTTAATGCACCACTTGGGCTAATGTTTGAACTACTAAATAAATTCTGTTGGGCTACAATAATCAACTTATTGGACTATTAGCGTACATAATAATTAATTCAAGTAGTGGATTAGTTAAATTAATTAAATGATCACACATTAATTATCCATAAGTCTAATACACAATTAATTTTTTGGGCTTATTTAAATAATTTACAAGGCTAGTCCATTAAAATTAAATTGTATACTTGGACTATTAAATAAATTCATATAACTTAGAATAATGACTTATATAATAATCACCTCAATTAAATCACATAATTCAATTAGACTTGTTAATTTTAAAGTTAATTGAATTATTTACATATCAATTTATTAAAATTAAATTCCCTTAGGTTAGTCTATTAGTTAAATAAATTATTAATTGAACTTTCTTTTAATTAATTTCAACTCATAGTAACATAATCAATCATTCACATAATGATTTAAATTAATTCACATAAAATTCACTTAATCAAAAAATAAATTCTTAATTTTTATTTATAATATTATTTAATATTCGTGGTCATTACAGGTTAAGTTTGAGAGTATTTAATAAGTGAGTTTTATACATAAGTATTGATTATAATTTTGCTTAATAATTTGTGAGTTCTTAAGTGTTTTATATTAATTTTATGTGTTTTGACTTTATTTTGTAGGAATTGGAGTAAAGGCTTGGTGGATCAAAGTTTGGAGTTGCTATGCTTGCATTTTCAACTTGTAAATTACGCACCAGTCACTTCAGGCCTGATTTGGACCTTAATGTGAGCAGAATTTGTCAAATCAAACATGAAAGTTATAGACATACTTCTCATCTTTCCAGAACCTATTGGATCATTTCAATGGTAGTACGTATACAAAAGTTATGGTTGTTCTATTAAAAGATGTCAAAGCAGAAAATGGGGCGACACAGCTGCGTCAAAAATCGAGGCAGCTGCGTGGTGCATTAAAATATTTATCCGAAAATAGTAGCAATCAAGGTAGCTGTGTGGGGCTTTGCGGCAGCTGCATTGAGTTGTGGCTAGACTTATTTTTTACACATTTTTGATATTTTTGACTCCAAATTGGATTGTCCATATATATTATGGATTTGATGTATAACCTATAAATTCATGTCATAACACATAAACCAAAATAATTTTGGGTAGTTAACATAGAATTAAGATAAATTATTATAGTTTATAGTAGATTCAAGCAATGTTTTATTAGATCTAAAAGAGAATTCAATGAATGATTGTATGGATTGAAGAAGAAGATTGGAGATTACGCTTCAACTCAGATTTTTCTCTCTAACTCTTCTCTTTAACTTTTGTGTTCTTGAGATGATTTATATATATACGATGATGTCATGTGCTTTAGTTATGAACTAATCATGTAATTAAGATTACAATAGAACCCAATATGTAGTTTATATTAATTTGCTTCCTTTTTTATTATGTTTAATTATATATGAATTGTATGTCATATTTTGTGCATTTGGGTATTAATTATTCGTAGTAATTAATATGATAATCAATATGAAGTTGTCTAATGGATTATAGATTGAGATTCAAATATTTTTGTGCTAAATATTTGTGGGCATTCATGTATGAATTATTTGCGGGTAATTAATTGAGATAATCTATATGAAATCTAAAGATTAATTATAGGTTTAGATCTAAATATGATATCATGTGACTGATTTATTCTTTTTCGCACTGAACAGTTGGGTTGTGTGTAGGATGAAAGTACATATATGTTATATGTAACTTTTTTAGGAATTTGTTCTTAATGACTTTTGCTTAATTTAATTCACATGGACCTATAATGACTTATTTAAGTAGGAGATACTTATTTGCTATTTATAGAGGCTTATAAATATTATAAAAAATTATTGGCTAATAATTCGATATAATTAATTAATTAAAAAGGGAGCGAAGAGATTTAAATGAAGTACTAAAAAAAATTGTGATTTTAAGTCTTTAAAATCTGATTTAATCCTTGTCATTAAATTAATTTAGTTAATAATTTTAATTAAATTTTATTTTATAATTTAATTGATATTGTTTGAATAGAATTAATTTGATATAAAATTAGTATTTGGTATTAATTATTTTTAATTCCCAATGGGTTTGACATTTAACTTAATCACTTTATTACTTTTTGGCCACGTATACTTGCGTGTAAATTTCTAATTAAAATTAGGCAAACAATGTGAAAAAAAAATTAAATTAGGGGGTATTGTATAACTATTATGCGATACCCCTTAGTTTATTCTTTATCATTTCTACAGCTCGCATTAACATACCACATAACTATTAAAAACAAATTTAGGGGGTACAGCATAATAGACCCCATAACTATTTTGCGGTACCTCCTAATTTTCTTTTCCTTCTGTAGTTGGGACATACTGCATAACTATCATGCAGTATGTGATTTTTTTTTAAGGGATACTGAAAAATTGTTGTGTTATCCCTTTTTTTTTTGCACATTCCACATAACAGTTATGCAATATATCACTGTGAGCAGCAAAAAGGAAAAAATAGAATAAAAGAGTATGACATAATAGTTATGCTGTAATCCTAATTTTTTTTACATACCGCATAATAGTTGCGCGGTATATCCATGTGAGTTGCAAAAAGGAAAAAAATAAATTAAAGGGTATCACATAATAGTTATGCGGTACCCCTTAATTTTTTTTCTCATGTATTCCTTTTTATTGCTAGTAGGTGGTATATGACTAATTTTTTTTTCATGCATTCTTTTCTATAGCTATTATGCGGTATGTGACAAAAAAAAAAATTAGGGGTATCGCGTAACTATTATGTGACTAAATTTTTTTTACATACTGCATTCTTGTTATGCAGTACCTTAATTTTTTTTCCCTACATGCCTGTTATACTGCATAACTATTCATACCACTAAAGGGAAAAAAATATAATAATTACTATGCAAGGTATAAAAATTCACTTAAGCCAAAATTTGAATTAAGCATGTTGTAAGTTATAAAATAAGTAATGCTAATATATACAAATGACCGTGAAATTACATTACAAATTGACCTTTGCTTTGTATTCAGAAAATGACATATCAGGAGATTTATTTACACGGATCTCGTGTGCTATCCTTTATCTAAATAATACAGCGTCTTTTGCAGTCCAATCCATTCCTGCAAGATTTTTCCCACGAGTGATGTAGTCACAATACTTCATGATATAAATGGCACAATTTGTTCCATTCTTTTGCTTAGGCGACCTTTTATTATTGCGCAATACATAACTTTCTTTGAAAAATTCCTATCCAAGCGATATATACACAGAGTATTGAAAATATATTCACGTTACATATCAGAAGAAAAACTTGTTAGTAAACGTCATATAATCAACTATTAAGACTATGTAGACAAATGAACAGATGCAGTTACACACTTACCAAAAATCCTATCTCCATTCTGTATCTTGTGGTCATAGAAAGTCCTTTGATTTAATTAAACGTTGGGTTAGTGAGGACGAATTTCCATTATTTAATAAAGATCGCAAACAAAAAGAAGTGATTTGCAGAACATACCAAAAGGAAGGCAATATTGTTATTAACAAAGTTACAATATTGATCGCCTTGATTTTTAAAGAACTGCACAATCTGCTCTATGTTAAGACTCCCCTTTGCATTGAATTTAAAGGTAGCGTATTTTGGCCACCACAATGCCATGAGTTGGAACAACACGTACGCACGACATGAAAAAACTTGCGTCGCTCCATGTTGTTGTCTATAATATCTAGCTCCCTTAACTATAATAAGTTAAGGTAAGCGTCAACGATAGTATCCAAAACATCATTCCTTTGTAGTATATTATACACACGTCAATGTGTAGACTTGTTTGGTATGGACAATTGCATACAGACTTTGGTCCACATTCTTCAAGAATACATTGCAATTGATCCACATAACCTTATCCCGTTTGAGGGTCTAAGTGGATCGTACCTAAACCTTGAATTACAGTATAAGGTTTGGAAAAAATAGAAGCTCTGTGTTTTCTCCTAGTATCAGGTGCTTGTCAAGCTGGCCAGCCCTAAGCAGGGTCTCTTCTAGAATAAGAGTTAATTGCAACCCTTGCTCGGAGTAGGTGTCATACCTTTAAAGATAACATGTTCCAACCAAATACGATGGGAAAGGACAGTGCTCCATTATGTTGTCCATTATAACTAATGGATTTGGTTGATTTGGAGATTGTGTGCTTGGATGGAATAGGGAATACAAAATCTCCTAGGTGTACTCATATTCAGAAGTCATTGACTACTGTTTTGGAGTAGTATACGGGGGAGGAAGTACATACGGATGATTGTCAAAATGCCTCATATTTTGTTGGTCAAAGTCCACATCTTTCTCATATCAATCTAGGTACATTGCTATATCTTCGTACATAGGTGGATTTTGCAAAATTTTGCCGACAAAATCCATGGCATAAGGAATCTACAAAAAGGATAAATACATATTAATCAATAACTTTGTGTATATAAATTAAGATAAGGTTAGGGAAAATTAATAATTGCATTAATCTACTTACAAGGTTCATGGCGTTGTACTATTAAAAAAGTCCATGTGCTGCATATTTATTGTCTTCTTGGAGACGCGAACGTTGAATTCTTAGTCTGGTCATCCTTTTAACCACTAAAGGTATTTTGATATAGGAATAACTTGTCTTATGGCGGTCACTAATATGACCAACAGATCTAACCACTGATTCCAAATATTAATATATGGTCATCTTAGCTCAATGAAGTCTATTGATTCAAGGGTTTCATGTGGTGCACGTAGTGTTTCCATATGCCCTGCACCAATGAGGATATTTTGTAGATCCCCAAATTGATGCAAAACACGATCTGGCATTTTGAACTCCACCACATCGAACCAAATGAGCGGTATTCTGGACGTATCCCCTAAATAGCCTTTTCGTACTCAGGTGTCGTCCAGTGGTTATGCTGTTGCTATGACATCCACCTAACCATTGCGTCATTCATGGCGTCAAGTTCTATCTTGTAGGCCATAATGTTGTGGTGGGGATACTTATGTCTTCCACTAGGGATTTTATCTTCTTTACGACGATATGCCTAAGTAGAAGCCCGTGGTAAGAAGAATTTGCGATCATTAGCAAATATTGGGCGTCTAATGCTAATATGTTCATATGCCCATACCTGAAAATAGAAAATAAATAACAACTAAAGAAACTAACAAACTTGAAAATTTTAATTTAAATTTACTTATAATGAAATTTATCTGTAATAGTGTTTCACATACGCCAATTGTATTTACACCAATCCTTGTCACTTTGTGCAAACTACATTATAGGCAAGCCAACATGGCATCACCCCATACATACTCTGCAATCTTTGTTATATCATCCAGGAAAATCAAATACCGATGATGGCATACGTTACAATGTGAATTTGCAAATAAAACTCTCCCAAGTACGAACATAACATATGCCTTGGTATATATCCTAACAAGATCCAGAGTGGCATGTCGGGGTAATTCCCCAAAATGAAAAACTAGCTAAGTAGTGCTTATACCATCGTGTTCATAAGCTTTGTCTCCATTTTTCACAAATTAATATAATTTAGATGTCTCCTATAACTCCCTTTTCGGGTGTGCATAAAGCCCACAAGTAATGGACTTCCCTATCATAGGAAATCCTAGTATATAAAACACGTCTTCTAACGTGATAGTCATCTCGCCAATGTTAAAATGAAAAGTATTAGTCTCACTCCTCCATCATTCGACTAATGCGGATATTAAAGAAGCATCCATTTTATTGGCAATCCTAGGCTCATTGAAGACCCCAAAATCCCACTCTTCTAACAAATTCTTTTGGGTTTCGAATAACTTAAATACGTCAAGGGATCGCCCAACCTTAAAACTACGCAACCTACTAGTACTAACACCTTTATTATTCCATACTTCTTAGCTCAAATCAGTGTTGTCTTTGATCCCAAAGTACAGAAGTATATATCATGTGGTCCAGGATTGAAGTGCATTCTATATTCCTAAAATAAACAATATACAAATTATGAATATTCATAAATGATATAACTACCAATATATAGATTATCTAACTAAAATTATCTAATTTTATTATATTATCCACACTAATTTTATACATTATTAATCAACATGCACATTATATATCCAAAAAATACACTATATATTAACAACAGGCAGGACAATAAATTATCAAAAAAAGAGCAAAAATTATCTAACCAGTATTAATAGTCTTACCAAAATTAAATAATATCATTAAAGATTAAAAAATCATAATTTACCAATAACCACCAACACCATCTAAATAAATTAGCAATAAAAAATTATAATTTATCAACATTGAAAATTATAGATCAACAGTTATAACATGCACAAAAATAAATCCTCCAAAAAATATTGAAAGTATCAAATATATTGGATCCACCGTTGGATCCACATCTATATCCAAAGTTGGATCCAACTCTACCCACTAAGTTATATGTTTACCATTCATCCAACATGTGAGAATAAATAAAATGCTTACTTGTTAATGTGATATTTGATGAAAAATTTGATAGATGTTGGAGAAGTTGTAGATAAGACACATGGTCGGATACAACACACATGGTCGAAATGGTTAGAAATAAACAGTCGGAGATAAAATTTGAAATAGTCAAGTAAAGAGGAGAGAGAGAAGGACAAAATTTTGGGCTCACTGTTTTTGTTTTGGGAATAACATAAAGCCGTTTTTTTTTTTTTTTTAACATACAGTGGAGGATTTTTGTAGTGGAGGATTTTTTTTTAAAGGTAGCCAAATTTTTTTTGTTTGGGGTACCACATAAAAGTTATACGATAGGAGGATATTTTTTTTTAAAGGGTACTGCATAACAGGAGGAAAAAATAAATTAAAGGATATCGCATAACAGTTATGCGGTACGAGAAAAAAATTTATAAGGTACTGTATAACAATTATGCTGTACCTAAAAATTCTAAGGTACCGTAAAACAATTATGCGGTACGTAGGAACTTTTTTTTTCCTATTGCATAACAATTGTTTGTTTGGGTACCGTATAACTGTTATGCGGTGTGTTTTTTTTATTAAAAAAAAAATAGCGCTTGCATCTGAGGGGTAAGATGGATATTTTTTATGTGAGTCATATACCATATAACAATTGTGCGGTGATATTAATAACTATTATGCGGTATATTTATTTTTAAGCCGTTCGATCTGGCAACGGATGGACAAGATTGAATTGATTAATTTTTATGTTGTATATGCCTAATGTTTCAAATTATTAATTTTTATGCTGTATATGACTAGGGATAGTTTTAACTAAATATTTTAATAATTTAATCTTAAGAGGGCATATAAGGTGAGTGATAAGTCACTGCGTGAGCTTTTTTTCAAAATAACATTACTTCAAAAAGTTACGAAACATCTTTTGAACACATCATGGGAGAGAGAGTGCATATTTTTACATATACAATTATATAAAACAACGTTGTTTTTGCACGATAAATCACCTACTTATATGTGGTGTTGATCAAATTCCTTTTTGCCTATTCTTAATACTAATAATGAGAAGAAACTCAAAATAAAATAGTGATTAAATGAAAGAAAAAGGACATAAGATCACTAGAACTAGAAGTATAATTAATTGTATGTTGTCCTAATCAAAAAAATTAATTGAAGTATTTGGCATGTGAAACTATCTTATAATAAAAAAAATTAGTTAGAAAAAAAATCTCTAAACAAAAAATTCAGGAATAAGTTGACTTAAAATTCAAGTTTTAATATTTAAATTTAATTTCTAGTGATATTATTTTTTCACTTTGGTAACTAAATGTTAGAATTTAAGATCGAATAATAACACAATTACGCATAATATTAAATAAAGAACAGAAAAGTGAGAACACACGATATACCAAAGTTCACCAATTTGGCTAGTCCTATTTGTCTGACGTATTTATTAGATATCTCACACCCTCTACAATGATTAACTCACCAAACAATTATTTTCATAGTAACTAGAAAACCCCAGCTGCTATAACATAGGCTCAACCCAATACATTAGTAAATCAAATACTGGACTACCCTGTTGTAGTGACCATTAGTCGAACCCTTAGAAGTATGAGTCAATCCTAACAACTAATTAGTCTACTGGTTAAACTAAATTTGTAACACCCCCTTTCCGAAATAAAAAGGGAGGTTAAGCACAAAACATAACAAAACTACAAAACAAATGAAGAGCTCTATGCTACCAAAGTGAATAACTCCAAAAACTAATGAATGCCACAAATCAAATCTTAATAAAAGTCAAACTAGTTCAAACCACAATCTAAGATAATTATTACAACTCCAAACAAACTAATATATCATAACCTAAACAAAATATATCTAAACCATTAGAAAGAAGGGAGCTCTCATCACACTTGCCCTTGATCCTCTTGATTACCTGTTGAAAGAAAAACATAGCATGAGCCAAATGCCTAATACGGATATAAAATACCAAAAATAATGAACTGAAATAAATAGTGCGAATAACTGAACTGAAACGAACAAAATTAACACAACAAAATAATAAGCAAAATTAAATAGTTGGTTTTTATTTCATACTGAGCTCAAAATATAACAGAAATATACCTTGCCACACAAGCAAGTCAAAATAATGCCACACAGACAAAATAATGCTACACAGGCAAATCACACATTGGATTGCGAGTCCAGATGCATGTAAAATCAGAAGGTGTGTTGGGCACAAACATCACCAATCCGCAGAATAGAACAGAATAAAAACTAGGGTCAATTCATACGCCTCGCACAACAAAACACCAATTTTGGCCATCGCCCACCATATCACAAAATGGAGATGCCGTGGACTAATCATATCGCCACGGAAGGTGTCATGCCTCGGTGCCAAGATGACATGTTTGTGGTATCCCCACAGGTGGTTATAGCTCAGGTATACCCCACAGAATATTCTAATAAAGATATCATGTCGCAACACAATATACACACAAGGGGTTCTAAAATGTACATGTCAAATCAAAATGAATCATCGACACAAGTCTCCAAAAAATATTTACATGTACTTTTCTACAAAGATTGAAATAAATATTAAGCATGATGAACTAGTTCAAAGAGTACAAATACGAGTTCTAAATATCAATGCCAAGACGAAATTATCACATGAATTATAAAAGGAACAATCAAGTAAAATAATAACTAACTTTTAAACGAAAAAATCAAAACGAAAAAAATTATTGTTGAAGGAATACGGAATCTGTACCTGAATATAAAACCAATTAATTCACCGAACCCTAGATATCACATGCTAGAATTCCTCAATTCGATCTATAAAATTTCCAAAATAAATACAATACCATTAATTAAATTACTAACTTGCAAAATTTTTATGTTCATAATTTTAATAATTTTAATGTGATAATATATTATATACATTCTGTAGTCAAGAATTATATTTTACTATAGTTTAACTCAATAATATAATATTATAAATTCTTATATTTGTTCCCCATTCCTTAATTAAAGCTTCCAGTACATATGCATTCTAAATTAATATAGGAACATGTAAGCAACATTCTGACTCGTCATTTATATCGTCAAAATATATGCTATCAAAATTAACATTAAAATAACATATTATAATTGTGCAATCAAATTACTTTATACTACAAACAAGCTTAATCAGAAACCAATTTCATTGCCTTACTATTATACTTATTAATTTATGACATTCGTGCGGGTCACTTATTGTTGGACAGAAGCATATTAATCCCTTTACTTCAACCACTGTTTCCATGGAAACAAAAATCCAACAGATGGAACTCAATATACAAACATACAATTGTAACTCGTTGGAATATGCCCCGTTAATTAAATTACTCCCATTGATTCACGGTAAACCTTCCAGGAAAAGAAGGTGCAATTAATAAAAATTGAGATGATACAACGAAAGTAAATTAGGTGATTGATAGCGCGTTTTACCCAAAGGATTGATTATGAAGAATCAAACACTAAAATTGGAACTTGGTGACATGGATCCGAATAACCCACGCTATAGTAATTAACATCATATTGTAAAAAGAGACGCATACAAATACATATATAACTTACTTGCAGTTAAATCTCAATTTCTTATTCCGTAATCACTTGCAAAGTATAATCAGATGTCTCATTTTCTTTCTTTCTTGTTTTCCCAAACCTTTGATCGTGAAATCTCTCACTTAGCGCCGCTTCTCTTTAGTACGTATAAATAATATGGGAAGAAATTTAGGCTTTTAAGGTTTAACTATATATCTATTATATATATTAAAATGCAGTATATTGACACCATATTATGCCAAGTGTCAATCTTTTATGCAGTTAACTTTTTTCATAACTCTCTCACATAAAAATCCCATCAAATAATTTAATATTATCCCATAACTCTCTCACATAAAAATTCCATCTATTATATATATTAAAATGCAGTACATTGGCAATATTATGCCAAGTGTCAATCTTTTATGCAGTTCACTTTTTTCACAACTCTCTCACATAAAAATTCCATCAAATAATTTAATATTATCCCATAACTCTCCCACATAAAAATTTCATCCAATAATTTAATATTATCACATAACTCTCTCACATAAATTCATGGATGATTTGATCTAAAACATGTTTTATTATGATATTATTCAATAATTTCGGTTTTGAATATTATCCCATAAAAATATGAAACTATCCATTAATAAGAATTATTTATTTTTGACCTATCACACAATACTTCATTGAACTTTTTTACAACTACATAAATATTTATTATTATCCCATAATTGTTGCAGATAATTATATAATATTTCATATTGACAAATAATTTGGAATATAATTTTTTTTTACAACTAATTCTCATACGATAACTCTCTCACATAAAAAAACTGATATTACCTATAAATATATCACAAAATTGCATCAAATCCATATTGCTTTTATATCCCAAAATTTAAGCAATCACAAATTGATATTATCCCAAATTTATGGATGATTGATCTAAAACATGTTTTATTATGATGTTATCCAATAATTTCGATATTGAGTATTATCCCATTAAAATCTGAAACTGTCTATTAATAAAAATTATTTATTTTTAAACTATCACACAATACTTAGTTGAATTTTTTTACACATAAAAATTTATTATTACCCCATATTTGTTGCAGATAATTATTTAATATTTCATATTGACAAATAATTTGAAATTTAAATTTTTTTACAACTAATTCTCACACGATAACTCTCTCACATAAAAATCTGATATTACCCATAAATATGTCACGAATACAAAATTGCATCAAATCCGTATTGCTTTTATATCGCAAAATTTAAGCAATCACAAATTGGTATTATCCCAAATTCGTGGATGATTGATCTAAAACATGTTTTATTGTGATATTATCCAATAAAATTTTTAAGATTTTTTAATTTCATACTCGCACAAAAAAATAATGATATTATAAAGTTAAAAATTGCAGCGAACAAATCTAAACTAATATTTATATCCCAAAATTGTAACAAATTTAAATTTATTTTATATTGCATAATTTAAGTAATTTCAAATTGATATTATCCCAAATTCATGGGTGATTGATGTAACACGTTTTTTTATTTGCCCTATAAATAGAGACTCTAACACTTAACAAATAATTCTGACACATTTTTACAGATAATTTGATTTTTGAATTGTTTTATTATCCCATAAATACAAGTGTAAACTGATATTATATCCCAAAATTGCAACAATTCCAAAATAATATTATATCCCATAATTATATCCCGAATTGATAAGTGACTTATCTAAACACGTGTTTTATTCATCCAATAAATAAAGACTAGCTCCTTTTGAATTGTTTTATTATCCTATAAATAGAAATGTAAACTGATATTATATCCCAAAATTGCAACAATTTCAAAATGATATTATACCCAAATTGATAGCTGACTGATCTAAACACGTGTTTTATTCACCCTATAAATAAAGACTAACTCTTTTATTCCTAATTATACCAGAAATAATTTTTAATTATATATATTTTTTAACCTTAATCTTTTGTCGTTTAAAAATAAAATACTATATTACTCTTAAAATAATACTCTCTTTAATTAGTTACTCCCTTTAATAACTAAATTTATATATATATATATATATATATATATATATATCCAACCACACACCAAAACAAACGGAATATTGATCGTATTAGTTTACTTCATTTAGGATATTTTTTATATTATTATCCTTATTGAATACTTTCTTCATTTTATAATTTTTTTAGCACATTAGTTTTTATCGTATAACAATCAGTTTTAAAAAATTAAAAATAGCACTTGGAGAAAAAATATGACATACTATGTGTAATTTGGTAAAACAAAATATACTTCAAATCAGTCACTTTTAAATTGTACTTTACTGTTAAGGTTGCCCACGATAATTAAGCTCTATCCCTGCGATCTCATCTCCATCCACTTCTAGGTTTTCCTACACCAACACTTATATATCCTCTTTATCTCACTCATCTTCTAAAGTCCTCAATTACCTCCACTTCTAGAGTTTTTTCTACAACAAGAAAATTCAATTTCTCTCATGTATAAGGTAATTTATTTATAGTTGATGCCAATTTGCTCTGGTTCCCAATTTTTTAATTATCCTTTAATTAGATGCACACATTTGTGCGTGTCAAACTATCATTATTTACATTTTTACTATTATATCTCAATATTGCAGCAATCCTAAATTGATAAAATCCAATAATATGATTTTTGAATTGTTTTATTATCCTATTTTTGCAGATAACTCTGACATATAAATATATGATATTATCTAATAATTTGAAATTTTAATTTATAAATAATTTTCAGCCACAAAAATATGTAATTTTATAAATAATTTTCACACATAAATTTTTAATTTTTTTTTTAATTCCTTACTCACACAAAAAAAAATGTAATATTGTCCCATAAATATGTTACACATACAAATCTAAACTGATATTATATCCCAAAATTATAGCAATTCCAAATTGATATTATCTAATAATTTGGTTTTGAGAATTATTATAATTACATCTATATTTTTTTAATTCCATACTTACAAAAAATCACGTAAATATGTCACGCATATAAATATAAACTTATATTATATCACAATATTGCAACAATTCCAAATTGATATTATCCAATAATTTGAATTTGTTTTATTATAACATTTTTGCAAATAATTTTGACACATAAATATATGATATTATCCAATAATTTGAATTCATAATTTTTTACAAATAATTCTCAAGCAAAAAAATATATAATATTATCCCATAATTGGGCTTTTGTACTTTATTTACAAAAAAAAATCATGCATAATTTTTTTTTTAAATTCTTTAATCACACAAGAAAAGTAACATTATCACATTAATACAAATCTAAACTAATATTATATCCCAAAATTACAGCAATTCTATATTTATATTATATCCCACAATTATATCCTATAATTCCAATTTGGTATTATCCTAAATTTATGGGTGATTGATTTAAACATGTGTTGTATTCACTCTATAAATAATGACCAACTCTTTTATTCTAAATCACACAAAAAATAATTTTTAATTATATATATTTTTAACAAAATAAATAATTTCGCCGCAAAGCGCGGGGTTATATCTAGTTAATATATATTATTAACTCTCCAAATTTTAATAGAATTTAATATTACCCAAACATAAATTAGACCCAAATAGTTTTAAGGCCCAATTTTTACCAAGTTAATATTATCCAATACCTATTTTTAGACCACAAAAAATTTGACCAAAACATAATATAAAATTCAAATAAATATCTAAAAAAAATAAATTTAAGTATAATTTTATTATTGACATATTTTTATATTTTAAAATTAATATTTTTCACTTTGATAACTAAAGAATTAGAGAATAATATCAATCAAAAATCAATCAATTTTTAATGAGTAATTAAACATATTGTCTGATATATACGAAAACATATAGAGTTAAATTTGTATTAGGAAACATATCTTCATTATAAGATTCCTTAAATCTCTTCTCTCCGTAATTAGTAGTGATATATCACTTACTTTATTTAATGACTCTCTAATCGGTGAGTTTAGGACATAATAATTATAGTTAACTGATCAATTTTTTTTTACTACTCATCATTGTAATAAAAATAATGTTAAATAAACCTGTAATAGAGTCATATCTACATACGTGTGTGCATATATATATATATATAGCAGGATTCGAATTTTGAATCACCCGTTTACATCATAATTGGATTACTAAAGATATATATTCGTAGTTATCTAATACTTCCTCTTCAAGTTTTGTGGCATATATATATATATATATATATATATATATATATATATATATATATATATATATATATACACGCACTCTAATTGTGTGCTCTGAGTTAGTTGATTTCAAGTTCAGACAGAAAAAATATACAGAAGAGATAAAAAGAAAGTAGAGAGAGAAAATGGAGAAGAAGATTGAAATTCCGGCGGGTTTTCACTTCTGCCCAACTGAGGAGGAACTCATCAACTCATACCTGAGGCCAAAGATTATGGGACAAACCTTACCCTGTAACATTGTCGAGGAAAAACCACTCTACGCCGGCGATCCTTGGGTTGTATTGCACGATGCAAATCAATGGATAGTATCCGAAATGGACAAAGGAAAAATAGTCAAGATGATTATTTATGTTTTCACCAAGTTGACCAAGAAAGCGGGTGCAAGAAAGCTGAGGAAGAACGGCGGCAGCGGTGTAAAGGAGCAATTTGTTCGAGCGGCGGGCTGCGGGACTTGGGATGGGCAAACGGGGCCTAGGGAAATCAAGAATGATAATGGTGAAGTGATAGGGTTTAGGAAGATGCTAGTTTTTGAGATAGGAGACATAAACCCTAATAGTGCAACTATTAATATGGGCCACTATATAATGCACGAGTACTCTCTTCCGGGTGGCGAATCGGATTACGTACTTTGCGAGATTATTCTTGATTTGAATAAAAGATCGAAGAGGAAGAGGGGAGTAGTAGAAGAGGATGAGGAAGTTGTTATTAATCCGAAAAGATTGATGAAAATTGATGAACAGAAAAAAGATGAGGAGAATACTATTATTTATTTTGCGGATGTTCCAGTAGTACATGATGAAGGTGGTCCGTCTTCTTCTGGCATGGAATATTCACAAGTACCCCTTGCTGTTGAATATCCTAATACTAGTAATACTGATCATGAGTTGGTGCCGACAACAGAATCTCAAGAGCAAACATTAGAATGGGATGATTTTATTAACGATGATGAATTACTAGATTCGGAAGTTCCCACATTTAATTTGATCATGCATGAGTTTGAAGAACTTCTTAATCACGATGGAGGAGGCATGCAGCTGGAAGATATTTTGTAATTTTCAATTTTTTTAGTTTGTGGGATATTCTTTGTTTGGTGTTATATAGTGCTGTATTGGTTTTGTTTATTAATTAGATTAGATTTTGATTTTGAGAATAGCTGTATATGTGTTTTTGATTTGATTCAGCCATGGATGTGGTTGTTACTCTTGAATTCTTGATTTTGAGACTAGCTACATGCAATGATTTGGATTCAGAATTAATTGATTAAATAATGATTCTATTTTTGTCTCTAAATTAAAGTTTTTTGACGTCTATTAAAAATATACATATTTATTTTGTATTTTTTTGCAATTTATTTGTAAGATTAATTCTAATTAATGTAAAGGATCGATTACTGAATAAGTTTATATATTTCTTTTATGTATGATAGAGAGCTGCACGTTTATGTTTTTGAATTACGAGAATAATATTGTTTGAATATACACTGGGCAATTAACGATAGAAAACTACTGGTATAAATAAACGAGCAAATTAGAGGACTTTGTGATAATGGATAACATTAATGGCTGACCAACTGTATGGAATTTGGAAAAGAATGAGAAGTTTTTAATGACTAAATGAATTTATACGAGACAGTTTGGTTGAGACGATTGAGATATGAAGTTTTATATCGGGTAATTAAGACCTAAAGGTTCAATATATATTCAACTTAATTTTCAGCTGATTTAAGTGAACTGGTTCAACGTGGGTGTCAATTAATTTGGCTCAAATTAGACTTAAATTATACCTGTTGTCAATTGATTTTGAATCGGATACATTTACGAAAATATGAATCAATTTTGTTGCAGGTATTGTATATTCTACGTTTTCTACATCTGCAAGACCTATTAAGACTTCTTGGATTATAGACAAAGGTGTCACTAGATTATAGACAAAGGTGTCACTAAACACCACTGACCATATGTGTAATCAGTTGGAAATTACGCATGATGTACAGTCTCTCAATCACCCTGTTCATATTTCCATGCCCACTTGAGTAACTGTTAAAATTTCACCCATACATTGTTGGATTTTTTACTATAAAAATTCTATTTATCTATTTATTTAATGTTTATTAATGTTGAACATTTATTTATTAATAAAAGTACATCATTCATCATTCATTAAATGGTCATTTATTATATTTATATATAAATCTTCAAATTTATATATATTATGATATGTGTATAAATAAGTATTATACACAAAAGATATAAATCATATGTAATATATATAAATAAATAAATAATAGTTTATAACCTATGATAATTATAAATGTATTATCATGTAGGTTATAGTACTTTGATAGAGATGATTTATCTTGATCATGAAAGTTGAATTTCTAATTAAAGTACTAGTACATTAACGGTGTACATTAAACAGATCATGTGATAATATTTTATTTATAAAATATTTTCATATAAATACTAATTTGTTAATACTTCTTAATTTTGAAATAATAATAGACTTAATATTGTTAAATATATTAATTTAATATGTCAACGAGTGAAATTATATTGTACTAATTAATACATCGGAATGTTAATTAATATATTAAATTAACACTAGGAACATTATTATTGTCAAAACATCTATAAGATTTTTCATAAGATAATTTATTATTGATCATAGAATCTTAGCCAAGTCTTTTAATATTATTATTAAAATGATTGATTTAATTGTTAAATCAATTTATGATCAAATAATGATAAATTATGGACTTATGAAATTAGTTTAAATATATTGGGATTATATTCAATTCTGAAATATTTATGTACATCTATAGAGAAAATATTTACAGTTTATTATTAAAGGTTTTATTTTATTTAATTTCTGGACTGAAGTGCAATTACAATTATTTAGTGGAATTAATTGTAATTAATATTTATTTAGTATATTATTATTAGATAATAATATATGAATAAGTATTGGAGTCAGAATAGGAATTCCTTATGGGGTCATCCTAACCTAATATGAATCAGTTTCATAAGAGAGATAATGATCAATAAGGATATAAATATATCATTGATCAGATACGTAAAGAAGGTTATTATTTCAAATCAGAGGAAAGATCAAATAGCGTATACTCTCTCTCTTCTTCTAGAAAAAACACGTAAAGTGTTTTTTCATAAGGGTGCTTTGGAGACCACACTCTAGATTCAGCAGAAGGTCATAGGAAGGAAGATCTTGAGGATACTTGAAGATTCAAACGTGTTAATCCAACCTAGCACTAGGTAACGATTCATACTCTCTCTCTCTCTCTCTCTCTCTCTCTCTCTCTCTCTCTCTCTCTCTCTCTATATATATATATATATATATATATATATATATATATATATATATATATAATTGTTGTTTTATATAAAACCATAACGATAATCTTGTTTTATTAAAATTTTAAAACTACTTTGCAGAGAATTTTTCCAACAGCTTTTGTGAAATTGAGTCCTCACCCTTCTTTCCATTGTAACTTGCTGTCTATTAGCCAACTAACCAAAGACTCTACTTGTTCTGTTTTATTCTTGCCTCAAAAATGCATTTTTAAGGACTAGAGTCAGATGAGAACTTTGGCAATTAGTAAAGTGTAAGATGGACTTTATCATTTACATCTTAGTTGTAATAGTCGAGAAATTTTAGTATGAAAATATAATAATAATAATAATAATAATAATAATAATAATAATAATAATAATAATAATAATAATAATAATAATAATAACTAAATAAAAAAGGAGAAAGTGATTTTTTTAATAAAATTAAAAATTTAATTTCGGAATATGAATTATGATTGTGTATAAATTATATTTATGAAAATGAAAATTTGAGAATTGTTACATAAATGAATATATGAACTCATAAATAATGGGACAAGAAAGAAAATGTACTACGAAGGAAAATGAATTAAGGAAATGAAGCAATTACAAGTGTAATATCTCGAAATTTTAAATAAAGAAATAAAAATAATAAATGAGAAGTTATAAAAGAGAAAAAGTAAAATTTAAATTTGAAAAGGAATTTTGGAAAACAGACTGCGTCGTTACGTCTAGAATGTCAAAAATAGTATATAAGAACTATAAACACGTACAATTTGGGTTCGGGTTGACTTTTTCAGTCAACGGTTGATTTTTATAGGCAAAAAGTCAAACTTTGAGTTCAGAGATGGATTTGAAGAAACAGACATCACCATGACGTTGGAGACGTATAAATTAGTAGGAAACGACTATAAATATGAATATTTAAGTTTTCTGGTCAAAAAGTCAAAGATAGGTTTTGGCACTCTAGAAGTTAATATGTGACCCACGTGGGCTAGGAACTCATGGGAAGCTGCTGGAAGCAGCTGGTGAGTTGTTTGGATAAGGGTTTAAGGGGCATGACTGTCATTTGATCAAAATGATATTTTCTAAAACTTAACAATTAATTAAGGCTTTAAAAAAATAAAAATAAATAAACAACAACGACAACAACAACAAGTAGCATCTAAAGTCGGTGGAAGAAGCCTAGAGCTTTCTAAAGGATATGCCTTAACTGGAAAGGAACATGCGGGGGAAATGATTTTTTAAACCCAAAACTTATCAACTTAAATATTATTAAAAGAAACAAAACCAAGCCATCTTTTTTCCTTTCCACTCTCGGCCGGGATTAGAAGGAGAGAAAAAGAGAGAGAGAGATGTAGGTTGTTAGAGAGGAAGGAAGAAGGAGAAAAGAAATCAAACTATGCATAGAGAAAAATAAGTTATCTCATGAAGGTATGTTCTAATGTTTGATAAATCATTTAGTTCTCATGTATGGATTCAATTTTTATGGATTTTATGCCAAGAGGGCATGTTTATGTATATATATGTAACAAATTAAGCATATAGAAATCTGCAGAAAATTGCAGAAATATGCAAAAAATTAGTCCAAACCTTATTTTTTCGAAGATTATATCTCCTATATATAAGGAGTTAATATGAGTTCTTAATATATAAAAATTGTATGTAATATCAGCTACGCGTGGGCTAAAGAATCACTGAAAAATGTTTTAAAATGAATTAGTTATGATTTTTCAAAACTGGCTAGTTGATCAAAGAAAATCTAGCAGCAGCAGGGCAGCTGTGCTTGGCAGCACTTTTGGACTGTTTTATGTTTCGATTGGTATAAGGGTTGACATTAGAGCCTATAAGTATTAAAGTAGGATGAACAAGCTTTAATTTGACATATGAATGAATGGAAATCTATTATATATATTAAAATGCAGTACATTGACACCATATTATGCCAAGTGTCAATCTTTTATGCAGTTAACTTTTTTCATAACTCTCTCACATAAAAATCCCATCAAATAATTTAATATTATCCCATAACTCTCTCACATAAAAATTCCATCTATTATATATATTAAAATGTAGTACATTGGCAATATTATGCCAAGTGTGAATCTTTTATGCAGTTCACTTTTTTCATAACTCTCTCACATAAAAATTCCATCAAATAATTTAATATTATCCCATAACTCTCCCACATAAAAATTTCATCCAATAATTTAATATTATCACATAACTCTCTCACATAAATTCATGGATGATTTGATCTAAAACATGTTTTATTATGATATTATTCAATAATTTCGGTTTTGAATATTATCCCATAAAAATATGAAACTATCCATTAATAAGAATTATTTATTTTTGAACTATCACACAATACTTCATTGAACTTTTTTACATCTACATAAATATTTATTATTATCCCATAATTGTTGCGGATAATTATATAATATTTCATATTGACAAATAATTTGGAATATAATTTTTTTTTACAACTAATTCTCATACGATAACTCTCTCACATAAAAAAACTGATATTACCTATAAATATGTCACAAAATTGCATCAAATCCATATTGCTTTTATATCCCAAAATTTAAGCAATCACAAATTGATATTATCCCAAATTTATGGATGATTGATCTAAAACATGTTTTATTATGATGTTATCCAATAATTTCGATATTGAGTATTATCCCATTAAAATCTGAAACTGTCTATTAATAAAAATTATTTATTTTTAAACTATCACACAATACTTAGTTGAATTTTTTTACACATAAAAATTTATTATTACCCCATATTTGTTGCAGATAATTATTTAATATTTCATATTGACAAATAATTTGAAATTTAAATTTTTTTACAACTAATTCTCACACGATAACTCTCTCACATAAAAATCTGATATTACCCATAAATATGTCACGAATACAAAATTGCATCAAATCCGTATTGCTTTTATATCGCAAAATTTAAGCAATCACAAATTGGTATTATCCCAAATTCGTGGATGATTGATCTAAAACATGTTTTATTGTGATTGTGACGCCCCCAAATCTGGGCCCACACAGCCCAAACTTGAGTCGTCAAAAGACTACAACAAAATTATTACAACAAAGCACAACGTACAACAATACAGTGTATAATAATACACAACTAAGTCTTCACTATTATTGCCACACTATTTTACAAAACGTGAAGACTATGATAAATATTCCTCGGACCCTCACTCCATTCCCCGGCTAGACCCTGTTATGTTTTCATCTCCTGTTGAAAAACAATGGAACAAAAGAAAGGGTGAGCTCAAATAGCCCAGTAAAGAATATCATGACTAAGATAATGACGAATAAATTATCATTAGTCTTCAACAGTTGAGTTCTTGATAGAATACAATAGACTACAAGGTTTATATCAAAAACTGCAGTTAAATTCTTAAACAACGTTCAGATCAATAATAGCAGCGGAATGAGTAATCTATTAGAAGAATAATGCAGACTATAATGTCCACTCGGTTCTCTTTTTAGGAAAAACATCATCAACTTTTATTATCTGAAATATCATTAGTCAAGATAATACAAATTCACAGTTCCTGATCATAATCATGCAGATCAACAGTTCATCTTTGCACTACGGGCCAAAGACATTCAATATAACACCAACGGTCATGATTATACCAGATTCAACCTTTGGTCATAATCATACCAAACAACAGTTCATCTTTGCACTACGGGCCAAAGAGAACATTCACCACGTGCCATAAAAGACACCGAACAGATGTATCGCCTTTAACCTATTATATCGCCTTTAACCTATCATCTGTTCAACAAATATATCACATCTGTGCCCCCGGCCACAGATATTCACAACAGCTTGATTTTTGGATGATTAGAATGATATAAATGATGAACAGAAGAAATAGGATAACAATAAGTATCGGAAGTTTACTTTGTACAGATTCAAATAATGTCCAAATTGTCAACATGATGTGGAGCGAAATTTAAAAATGATATTCAAGATCCACAGTTCAGAATAACGGTTACAATTCAATAGAAAGGTTCACGTAAATAGGAAGGTTCAGTTGAAATAATGAAGTTCAACTATTATGGAACATATAATATTTTCAGGAATTATAGAAGCAATAGTTCCATAATAAATTTCGATTTAGGAGTATGAAAGAAAATAATATCCCTTACCGTAGCAGGTTTGATTAACAAAAGGTGAAGGAAATTAATACAAAGGGTTATTCACCAACAGGCGGCAATCCGCTCCGTAAGGTTATTCCCACAATTTAATAGAATTTGAGTACAAAGAGTTATTCACCAAACAGGCGGCAATCCGCTCCGTAAGGTTATTCCCACAATTTAATAGAATTTGAGTACAAAGAGTTATTCACCAAACAGGCGGCAATCCGCTCCGTAAGGTTATTCTCAGAGATTAATAATGAATGAATACGAAAGGTTATTCACCAACAGGCGGCAATCCGCTCCGTAAGGTTATTCCCACAATTTAATACATGGAAATAAAAGGCACGTCTTATGAGTAAGGAAGAAACAATATTATTATCGAGAATCAAATAATGATAATCCCTTACCATAGTACGTTTGATTAATGGAAGATGAAAAAGATGGTATCCCTTACCTCAACACGTGACTGGATATTGATTTAAATGAGGTTGATTAACTTGAACAGTACACGTATACTTATAGATCTTCACAAATACTCAAGATGACTTAAGCACACTTAGAGAGAACTTTCACAAGAAGTATTTAGAGAGAGAAAGAAAGAACAAGTAAGGAAGTTTATGAAAAATCCTTAAGTTAAGGCTTCTATTTATAGCCAAAAATCTTATCATTCATTTAATCTAAACCATTCATTTAAAGATCATCTTTTAATCTACACCATCCATTTCAAATATTATATTATCTTTAATCTACACCATTCATTTCATATCACCTAATAATCACCTAACTTTATATTATAAACAAATCAATTTAATTATTCAACAATAATTCACACTTTAATCTACACCATTCATTTCATATCACCTAATAATCACCTAACTTTATATTATAAACAAATCAATTCAATTATTCAACAATAATTCACACTTTAATCTACACCATTCATTTCATATCACCTAATAATCACCTAACTTTATATTATAAACAAATAACTTTATCAATTCAATTATTATGACTAATTGTTATAAATACAGTATAGTTAGCTCTTAGATATAAAGTCAATAAATTAATGAAATACAACTGTTTAAATAACATCATAATAGAGATAACAATAATGTAAAATAAAGCATACGTTACTGTGTAATGACAATTATTGATTCAATAATGTGAATTACTGTGCATATGTTACTGTGACAATTATTAGGTTCAATAATTTTAAAAATAGTGCAACAACAATTATTGACTCAATGATATAAAATACAGTGTAATGACAATTATTAAATCAATAATGCAAAATACTGTGTAACAACAATTATTGAATTGATAATATAAAATATTATGCAGTGACAATTATCGATGAAATGATGCGTAACAGTTACGGTGTCAATTATCAGACCAAAAATATGAGACACTATGCAATACCGTGTGTTACTGTAGAGTACCGAGTGCTACAGAAAATACCAATAACTACCGTATGCTACTACTCTTTTATCACCGGTATTTTAACAGTTCCGTTGACTGTTTTTATTTAAAAAGGTTACTTCTGTCGTTTTCTATATCCGACAAATATTCCGTTGTGGGGTCCACCAATAATTTGTTATTTCGGCGCCGTCGGACCAAACGAATATTCCCCGACCAAACGAATATTGTCTGACAAAATAAAATTTGCACATAACATCCTTAACTTTTAACTTTATCGATTTTACCACTTACTGTTTCAAAAAATATATATATGAAGAAAAATTAAATTTTGTATTTCATAAAATTCGGGTTCTTACAACCTCCCCTCCTTATGAAATTTCGTCCCCGAAATTGACGTACCTGACATATCGAAGAGGTAAGGATACTTAGATTTCATCTCAGATTCTAGCTCCCAGGTCATTTCCTCAGTATCTTGGTTCCTCCATAAAACCTTAACTTGAGGTATAACCTTTGAGCGTAGGATCTGCTCCTTCTTATCCAGGATCTTAACAGGTACCTCCTCGTATGTTAAATCCTCTGCTATAACGTCTGGTTCTAACTCAATGACGTGGTTTGGGTCCTTCACATATTTACGTAACATAGATATGTGAAAAACGTTATGGATGCGAGACATACTTGGAGGTAGGGCTAGTCTGTAGGCTACGGTTCCTATTCGATCGAGGATTTCAAATGGGCCAATAAATCGAGGGTTGAGCTTTCCTCTCTTTCCGAATCTCGTAACCCCTTTCCATGGAGAAACACGTAAGAATACATGATCTCCGACGTTGAAACTTTCGTCTCTCCGATGAAGATCAGCATAACTCTTTTGTCGTTCTTGTGCGGTCTGTATTCGTTGTCGGATCATTTGGATCTTTTCGGTCGTCAAGCGTACCAACTCGGGTCCCAACAATTTTGCTTCTCCTACCTCATTCCAACATATTGGAGAGCGACACTTCCTTCCATACAATGCCTCGAATGGAGTCATGCCTATGCTTGCTTGGTAACTGTTGTTGTAAGAAAATTCCACCAACGGCAAGTACTTATCCCAACTTCCTTTGAAGTCTAATACACAAAGTCTCAAAAGATCTTCGAGGGTCTGGATCGTCCTTTCCGATTGTCCGTCCGTTTGAGGATGGTATGCAGAACTAAAACGTAGTTCAGTGCCCATAGCTTTTTGTAGACTGATCCAAAAGCGTGAAGTGAATCTAGGATCTCGATCAGAAACTATGGAAACTGGCATGCCATGCAATCTCACGATCTCATTTATGTACATACCGGCAAGACGTTCAAGTGAAAAGTTTTCTCGTATAGGCAAGAAATGAGCAGATTTGGTCAATCTATCTACGATCACCCAAATTGCATCTAAGCCTTGAGAAACTTTTGGAAGACCCGTCACGAAGTCCATATTGATGTGTTCCCACTTCCATTCAGGAACTTCAAGTGATTGTAATGGACCTTTAGGAACTTGATGTTCTGCCTTGACACGTTAACAAGTTAGGCACCTTGAGATAAACTCCGCAATCTCTCTTTTCATATTGTTCCACCAAAATGTATGTCGAAGATCTCGATACATCTTGGTACCTCCTGGGTGGATTGCAAACGGCGTGTTGTGTGCCTCCATCATGATTTTATGCTTTAATTCAGGATCGTTAGGAACACATAGTCGAGAGTTGGCTCGAAGTATTCCTTTCTCGTCGATTCTTGCTTCGGGAATGTCACCTTCTTGTACTTTCTTTATCATGTTTATCAGTTCCGGATCGGTAGCTTGAGCAGCTTTAATTTTATCGATTAAAGTTGGTTCTACTCGCACGTGAGCAATCTTCGAGTGGGTCCCTGGTGTCTTTAGCTCTATCTCCATCTTTTGCAAGTCGTACAAAATACACTTTTGTGTTGTCAGCAGTGCACTTGTACTTGCATAAGATTTTCTGCTCAAAGCGTCAGCTACAACGTTCGCCTTTCCCGGGTGATACTGGATTGTGTGGTCATAATCCTTCAACAGCTCAAGCCAACGTCGTTGTCGCATGTTGAGTTCCTTCTGGGTGAAGAAATACTTGAGACTTTTATGATCCGTATAGATATCCACTTTTTCTCCGTACAAGTAGTGTCTCCAGATCTTTAACGCGAAAACGACTGCTGCCAACTCTAGATCATGAGTAGGATAATTTTTCTCATAATCTTTGAGTTGTCGAGAGGCATTGGCTATAACCTTTCCATGTTGCATAAGGACACAGCCTAGACCTTTGCCAGAAGCATCGCTGTAGATAACAAATTCTCCTGATCCTGATGGTATGGTCAGAACAGGAGCTGAAACAAGTCTCTTCTTGAGTTCTTGGAAACTTTTCTCGCATTCCTCGCTCCATATGAATTTTGTGCTTTTCCGAGTAAGCTGCATTAATGGAGTGGCGATTCGAGAAAATCCTTCTACGAATCTCCGATAATAACTAGCTAGACCCAGAAAACTTCGGACTTCGGTTACTGTTTTGGGTTGTTCCCAATTTAGTACCGTTTCAATCTTCGCAGGATCGACTGATATTCCTTGACTAGAAATCACATGCCCAAGAAACGCGACCTCCTCAAGCCAGAACTCACATTTCTTCAACTTGGCATATAATTTGTTTTCACGGAGCTTTTGTAGTATCAATCTCAGGTGTTGTTCATGATCCTCGCGACTCTTGGAGTATATGAGGATGTCATCAATAAAGACAACCACAAAATGATCCAAATGTTCCTTGAATATCCGGTTCATCATGTCCATGAAAGCTGCAGGAGCATTAGTTAGTCCAAAAGGCATGACTAAGAACTCATAATGCCCATAACGAGTTCTGAAAGCAGTCTTTGGAATGTCCTCAACTTTAACCTTTAACTGATGATATCCAGAACGGAGATCAATCTTTGAGAAATGTTGAGCGCCTTGCAATTGATCAAACATGTCATCAATCCGAGGTAACGGGTACCTGTTCTTGATGGTGACATGGTTCAATTCTCGGTAGTCAATGCACAATCTCATACTCCCGTCTTTCTTCTTCACAAATAGAACAGGAGCACCCCAAGGTGATGCACTCGGACGAATGAAACCGGTATCCAACAATTCCTGTAGTTGGACTTTTAACTCTTGAAGTTCAATGGGAGCCATTCGGTAGGGAGCTTTGGAAATGGGCTTGGTACCGGGTTCAAGATCAATATAAAAATCAATTTCACGGTTTGGGGGTAAGCCAGGAAGTTCTTCAGGAAAAACGTCAGGAAACTCATTAACAATGGGAATATCATTCAAGTTTGACGTATTTTTGTTCAAATCAGTGACATGAGCTAAAAAGGCTTGACATCCGTTTTTCAATAAACGAATGGCTTTATGGCTAGAAATAACAGTTATAGATTTCAATGGTTTAGTTGTTTGAATTTGCATGACAGGTTGATTAGGAATATGAAAACTA
The DNA here is from genome assembly GCA_947179155.2 of Hedera helix. NCBI lineage: Eukaryota > Viridiplantae > Streptophyta > Magnoliopsida > Apiales > Araliaceae > Hedera > Hedera helix. Next base: position 22,813,026 of record OX359280.1, read on the forward strand.
ATAATCTTATGAAAACAATCAATTTTAGCATGATGGGTAGTCAACCAATCAATTCCTAAAATCACATCAAATTCACGCATCTCCAAAGAAATAAGGTCAACAAGTAATGTAAGGTTGTTGATTTGAACTAGGCAAGATTTATAGATAGTAAATGTAAAAGGTATTTCTCCCAATGAGGTTTCAACTGATAAGACAAGATTTAAGTTTTCAATAGTCAAATTTAAACGTTGAGTACATATAGGTGAGATAAAAGAGTGGGTAGAGTCAGTATCTAACATGGCATAGACTTCACGAGAATTTATGAATAGCTTACCGGTTATCACCTCATTCGGTTTCTTGACTGTTATCGTCAAATCGAATCCCGAATACTTCATTCGGATCTTCACGTATTTCAACCATGGGAATACCACTGAATAATTTTCTAGCAAACTGTTTCTCGGATTCATCAACTTCATCAGTAGTAAGGTACCAATGATTTCCATTAAAATAGTATTTTCGATAGACTGCAGTTTCCACGATAGTGACTAACTTAACCTGAATTCCTCTAAATTGTAACGCCCAAAAGTATAGAAACATCATTTTTAAATAATCTTGAAAATTATAGCTGGAACACCATAAATCCCAAAGACTAATATGAAAAGTCCATATATTCTGATCCTTTGTTATAGAGCATAACCAGGTGATATCACTCTCCCAATTAGTGAGTAAATTAAAGGCAATAATTTCCGCAAGTTCGTTACTTTCTTTAATTGCTTCTAAGAATGGATCTGGAACGACTGTAGCAGAGCTTTCACCTTCATCCTTACTGGATAGAACACGCATAATTTTTGCCTTAGGCAAATGATTCAACTCTGAGTTTGTAAGAAGATTATTCGTCGCCTCTTGTTTTGCAGCTACATTTGTTTCGGTAATTTCATAGTTAACCTCTTGATTTTCAGATGCCATACCTAACTGTGGTCACAAAATAAATGTTAGTTCAAATAAACTGACTCATCACTTCATGTTCCTACATTCAAATCGACTCATTAGATAATAAAATCTATTTTAGGTAGGACACACTAGTGACTGATTCTATTCGTCTCTCCCCTCCTAGTTCTACCCCAGATCTCCATTAAAGACCATATCCCTAAGCTCTGATGCCAACTATGACGCCCCCAAATCTGGGCCCACACAGCCCAAACTTGAGTCGTCAAAAGACTACAACAAAATTATTACAACAAAGCACAACGTACAACAATACAGTGTATAATAATACACAACTAAGTCTTCACTATTATTGCCACACTATTTTACAAAACGTGAAGACTATGATAACTATTCCTCGGACCCTCACTCCATTCCCCGGCTAGACCCTGTTATGTTTTCATCTCCTGTTGAAAAACAATGGAACAAAAGAAAGGGTGAGCTCAAATAGCCCAGTAAAGAATATCATGACTAAGATAATGACGAATAAATTATCATTAGTCTTCAACAGTTGAGTTCTTGATAGAATACAATAGACTACAAGGTTTATATCAAAAACTGCAGTTAAATTCTTAAACAACGTTCAGATCAATAATAGCAGCGGAATGAGTAATCTATTAGAAGAATAATGCAGACTATAATGTCCACTCGGTTCTCTTTTTAGGAAAAACATCATCAACTTTTATTATCTGAAATATCATTAGTCAAGATAATACAAATTCACAGTTCCTGATCATAATCATGCAGATCAACAGTTCATCTTTGCACTACGGGCCAAAGACATTCAATATAACACCAACGGTCATGATTATACCAGATTCAGCCTTTGGTCATAATCATACCAAACAACAGTTCATCTTTGCACTACGGGCCAAAGAGAACATTCACCACGTGCCATAAAAGACACCGAACAGATGTATCGCCTTTAACCTATTATATCGCCTTTAACCTATCATCTGTTCAACAAATATATCACATCTGTGCCCCCGGCCACAGATATTCACAACAGCTTGATTTTTGGATGATTAGAATGATATAAATGATGAACAGAAGAAATAGGATAACAATAAGTATCGGAAGTTTACTTTGTACAGATTCAAATAATGTCCAAATTGTCAACATGATGTGGAGCGAAATTTAAAAATGATATTCAAGATCCACAGTTCAGAATAACGGTTACAATTCAATAGAAAGGTTCACGTAAATAGGAAGGTTCAGTTGAAATAATGAAGTTCAACTATTATGGAACATATAATATTTTCAGGAATTATAGAAGCAATAGTTCCATAATAAATTTCGATTTAGGAGTATGAAAGAAAATAATATCCCTTACCGTAGCAGGTTTGATTAACAAAAGGTGAAGGAAATTAATACAAAGGGTTATTCACCAACAGGCGGCAATCCGCTCCGTAAGGTTATTCCCACAATTTAATAGAATTTGAGTACAAAGAGTTATTCACCAAACAGGCGGCAATCCGCTCCGTAAGGTTATTCCCACAATTTAATAGAATTTGAGTACAAAGAGTTATTCACCAAACAGGCGGCAATTCGCTCCGTAAGGTTATTCTCAGAGATTAATAATGAATGAATACGAAAGGTTATTCACCAACAGGCGGCAATCCGCTCCGTAAGGTTATTCCCACAATTTAATACATGGAAATAAAAGGCACGTCTTATGAGTAAGGAAGAAACAATATTATTATCGAGAATCAAATAATGATAATCCCTTACCATAGTACGTTTGATTAATGGAAGATGAAAAAGATGGTATCCCTTACCTCAACACGTGACTGGATATTGATTTAAATGAGGTTGATTAACTTGAACAGTACACGTATACTTATAGATCTTCACAAATACTCAAGATGACTTAAGCACACTTAGAGAGAACTTTCACAAGAAGTATTTAGAGAGAGAAAGAAAGAACAAGTAAGGAAGTTTATGAAAAATCCTTAAGTTAAGACTTCTATTTATAGCCAAAAATCTTATCATTCATTTAATCTAAACCATTCATTTAAAGATCATCTTTTAATCTACACCATCCATTTCAAATATTATATTATCTTTAATCTACACCATTCATTTCATATCACCTAATAATCACCTAACTTTATATTATAAACAAATCAATTTAATTATTCAACAATAATTCACACTTTAATCTACACCATTCATTTCATATCACCTAATAATCACCTAACTTTATATTATAAACAAATCAATTCAATTATTCAACAATAATTCACACTTTAATCTACACCATTCATTTCATATCACCTAATAATCACCTAACTTTATATTATAAACAAATAACTTTATCAATTCAATTATTATGACTAATTGTTATAAATACAGTATAGTTAGCTCTTAGATATCAAGTCAATAAATTAATGAAATACAACTGTTTAAATAACATCATAATAGAGATAACAATAATGTAAAATAAAGCATACGTTACTGTGTAATGACAATTATTGATTCAATAATGTGAATTACTGTGCATATGTTACTGTGACAATTATTAGGTTCAATAATTTTAAAAACAGTGCAACAACAATTATTGACTCAATGATATAAAATACAGTGTAATGACAATTATTAAATCAATAATGCAAAATACTGTGTAACAACAATTATTGAATTGATAATATAAAATATTATGCAGTGACAATTATCGATGAAATGATGCGTAACAGTTACGGTGTCAATTATCAGACCAAAAATATGAGACACTATGCAATACCGTGTGTTACTGTAGAGTACCGAGTGCTACAGAAAATACCAATAACTACCGTATGCTACTACTCTTTTATCACCGGTATTTTAACAGTTCCGTTGACTGTTTTTATTTAAAAAGGTTACTTCTGTCGTTTTCTATATCCGACAAATATTCCGTTGTGGGGTCCACCAATAATTTGTTATTTCGGCGCCGTCGGACCAAACGAATATTCCCCGACCAAACGAATATTGTCCGACAAAATAAAATTTGCACATAACATCCTTAACTTTTAACTTTATCGATTTTACCACTTACTGTTTCAAAAAATATATATATGAAGAAAAATTAAATTTTGTATTTCATAAAATTCGGGTTCTTACAGTGATATTATCCAATAAAATTTTTAAGATTTTTTAATTTCATACTCGCACAAAAAAATAATGATATTATAAAGTTAAAAATTGCAGCGAACAAATCTAAACTAATATTTATATCCCAAAATTGTAACAAATTTAAATTTATTTTATATTGCATAATTTAAGTAATTTCAAATTGATATTATCCCAAATTCATGGGTGATTGATGTAACACGTTTTTTTATTTGCCCTATAAATAGAGACTCTAACACTTAACAAATAATTCTGACACATTTTTACAGATAATTTGATTTTTGAATTGTTTTATTATCCCATAAATACAAGTGTAAACTGATATTATATCCCAAAATTGCAACAATTCCAAAATAATATTATATCCCATAATTATATCCCGAATTGATAAGTGACTTATCTAAACACGTGTTTTATTCATCCAATAAATAAAGACTAGCTCTTTTTGAATTGTTTTATTATCCTATAAATAGAAATGTAAACTGATATTATATCCCAAAATTGCAACAATTTCAAAATGATATTATACCCAAATTGATAGCTGACTGATCTAAACACGTGTTTTATTCACCCTATAAATAAAGACTAACTCTTTTATTCCTAATTATACCAGAAATAATTTTTAATTATATATATTTTTTAACCTTAATCTTTTGTCGTTTAAAAATAAAATACTATATTACTCTTAAAATAATACTCTCTTTAATTAGTTACTCCCTTTAATAACTAAATTTATATATATATATATATATATATCCAACCACACACCAAAACAAACGGAATATTGATCGTATTAGTTTACTTCATTTAGGATATTTTTTATATTATTATCCTTATTGAATACTTTCTTCATTTTATAATTTTTTTAGCACATTAGTTTTTATCGTATAACAATCAGTTTTAAAAAATTAAAAATAGCACTTGGAGAAAAAATATGACATACTATGTGTAATTTGGTAAAACAAAATATACTTCAAATCAGTCACTTTTAAATTGTACTTTACTGTTAAGGTTGCCCACGATAATTAAGCTCTATCCCTGCGATCTCATCTCCATCCACTTCTAGGTTTTCCTACACCAACACTTATATATCCTCTTTATCTCACTCATCTTCTAAAGTCCTCAATTACCTCCACTTCTAGAGTTTTTTCTACAACAAGAAAATTCAATTTCTCTCATGTATAAGGTAATTTATTTATAGTTGATGCCAATTTGCTCTGGTTTCCAATTTTTTAATTATCCTTTAATTAGATGCACACATTTGTGCGTGTCAAACTATCATTATTTACATTTTTACTATTATATCTCAATATTGCAGCAATCCTAAATTGATAAAATCCAATAATATGATTTTTGAATTGTTTTATTATCCTATTTTTGCAGATAACTCTGACATATAAATATATGATATTATCTAATAATTTGAAATTTTAATTTATAAATAATTTTCAGCCACAAAAATATGTAATTTTATAAATAATTTTCACACATAAATTTTTAAATTTTTTTTTAATTCCTTACTCACACAAAAAAAAAATGTAATATTGTCCCATAAATATGTTACACATACAAATCTAAACTGATATTATATCCCAAAATTATAGCAATTCCAAATTGATATTATCTAATAATTTGGTTTTGAGAATTATTATAATTACATCTATATTTTTTTTAATTCCATACTTACAAAAAATCACGTAAATATGTCACGCATATAAATATAAACTTATATTATATCACAATATTGCAACAATTCCAAATTGATATTATCCAATAATTTGAATTTGTTTTATTATAACATTTTTGCAAATAATTTTGACACATAAATATATGATATTATCCAATAATTTGAATTCATAATTTTTTACAAATAATTCTCAAGCAAAAAAATATATAATATTATCCCATAATTGGGCTTTTGTACTTTATTTACAAAAAAAAATCATGCATAATTTTTTTTTTAAATTCTTTAATCACACAAGAAAAGTAACATTATCACATTAATACAAATCTAAACTAATATTATATCCCAAAATTACAGCAATTCTATATTTATATTATATCCCACAATTATATCCTATAATTCCAATTTGGTATTATCCTAAATTTATGGGTGATTGATTTAAACATGTGTTGTATTCACTCTATAAATAATGACCAACTCTTTTATTCTAAATCACACAAAAAATAATTTTTAATTATATATATTTTTAACAAAATAAATAATTTCGCCGCAAAGCGCGGGGTTATATCTAGTTAATATATATTATTAACTCTCCAAATTTTAATAGAATTTAATATTACCCAAATATAAATTAGACCCAAATAGTTTTAAGGCCCAATTTTTACCAAGTTAATATTATCCAATACCTATTTTTAGACCACAAAAAATTTGACCAAAACATAATATAAAATTCAAATAAATATCTAAAAAAAATAAATTTAAGTATAATTTTATTATTGACATATTTTTATATTTTAAAATTAATATTTTTCACTTTGATAACTAAAGAATTAGAGAATAATATCAATCAAAAATCAATCAATTTTTAATGAGTAATTAAACATATTGTCTGATATATACGAAAACATATAGAGTTAAATTGGTATTAGGAAACATATCTTCATTATAAGATTCCTTAAATCTCTTCTCTCCGTAATTAGTAGTGATATATCACTTACTTTATTTAATGACTCTCTAATCGGTGAGTTTAGGACATAATAATTATAGTTAACTGATCAATTTTTTTTTACTACTCATCATTGTAATAAAAATAATGTTAAATAAACCTGTAATAGAGTCATATCTACATACGTGTGTGCATATATATATATATATATATATATATATATATATATATATATATATATATATATATATATAGCAGGATTCGAATTTTGAATCACCCGTTTACATCATAATTGGATTACTAAAGATATATATTCGTAGTTATCTAATACTTCCTCTTCAAGTTTTGTGGCATATATATATATATATATATATATATATATATATATATATACACGCACTCTAATTGTGTGCTCTGAGTTAGTTGATTTCAAGTTCAGACAGAAAAAATATACAGAAGAGATAAAAAGAAAGTAGAGAGAGAAAATGGAGAAGAAGATTGAAATTCCGGCGGGTTTTCACTTCTGCCCAACTGAGGAGGAACTCATCAACTCATACCTGAGGCCAAAGATTATGGGACAAACCTTACCCTGTAACATTGTCGAGGAAAAACCACTCTACGCCGGCGATCCTTGGGTTGTATTGCACGATGCAAATCAATGGATAGTATCCGAAATGGACAAAGGAAAAATAGTCAAGATGATTATTTATGTTTTCACCAAGTTGACCAAGAAAGCGGGTGCAAGAAAGCTGAGGAAGAACGGCGGCAGCGGTGTAAAGGAGCAATTTGTTCGAGCGGCGGGCTGCGGGACTTGGGATGGGCAAACGGGGCCTAGGGAAATCAAGAATGATAATGGTGAAGTGATAGGGTTTAGGAAGATGCTAGTTTTTGAGATAGGAGACATAAACCCTAATAGTGCAACTATTAATATGGGCCACTATATAATGCACGAGTACTCTCTTCCGGGTGGCGAATCGGATTACGTACTTTGCGAGATTATTCTTGATTTGAATAAAAGATCGAAGAGGAAGAGGGGAGTAGTAGAAGAGGATGAGGAAGTTGTTATTAATCCGAAAAGATTGATGAAAATTGATGAACAGAAAAAAGATGAGGAGAATACTATTATTTATTTTGCGGATGTTCCAGTAGTACATGATGAAGGTGGTCCGTCTTCTTCTGGCATGGAATATTCACAAGTACCCCTTGCTGTTGAATATCCTAATACTAGTAATACTGATCATGAGTTGGTGCCGACAACAGAATCTCAAGAGCAAACATTAGAATGGGATGATTTTATTAACGATGATGAATTACTAGATTCGGAAGTTCCCACATTTAATTTGATCATGCATGAGTTTGAAGAACTTCTTAATCACGATGGAGGAGGCATGCAGCTGGAAGATATTTTGTAATTTTCAATTTTTTTAGTTTGTGGGATATTCTTTGTTTGGTGTTATATAGTGCTGTATTGGTTTTGTTTATTAATTAGATTAGATTTTGATTTTGAGAATAGCTGTATATGTGTTTTTGATTTGATTCAGCCATGGATGTGGTTGTTACTCTTGAATTCTTGATTTTGAGACTAGCTACATGCAATGATTTGGATTCAGAATTAATTGATTAAATAATGATTCTATTTTTGTCTCTAAATTAAAGTTTTTTGACGTCTATTAAAAATATACATATTTATTTTGTATTTTTTTGCAATTTATTTGTAAGATTAATTCTAATTAATGTAAAGGATCGATTACTGAATAAGTTTATATATTTCTTTTATGTATGATAGAGAGCTGCACGTTTATGTTTTTGAATTACGAGAATAATATTGTTTGAATATACACTGGGCAATTAACGATAGAAAACTACTGGTATAAATAAACGAGCAAATTAGAGGACTTTGTGATAATGGATAACATTAATGGCTGACCAACTGTATGGAATTTGGAAAAGAATGAGAAGTTTTTAATGACTAAATGAATTTATACGAGACAGTTTGGTTGAGACGATTGAGATATGAAGTTTTATATCGGGTAATTAAGACCTAAAGGTTCAATATATATTCAACTTAATTTTCAGCTGATTTAAGTGAACTGGTTCAACGTGGGTGTCAATTAATTTGGCTCAAATTAGACTTAAATTATACCTGTTGTCAATTGATTTTGAATCGGATACATTTAAGAAAATATGAATCAATTTTGTTGCAGGTATTGTATATTCTACGTTTTCTACATCTGCAAGACCTATTAAGACTTCTTGGATTATAGACAAAGGTGTCACTAGATTATAGACAAAGGTGTCACTAAACACCACTGACCATATGTGTAATCAGTTGGAAATTACGCATGATGTACAGTCTCTCAATCACCCTGTTCATATTTCCATGCCCACTTGAGTAACTGTTAAAATTTCACCCATACATTGTTGGATTTTTTACTATAAAAATTCTATTTATCTATTTATTTAATGTTTATTAATGTTGAACATTTATTTATTAATAAAAGTACATCATTCATCATTCATTAAATGGTCATTTATTATATTTATATATAAATCTTCAAATTTATATATATTATGATATGTGTATAAATAAGTATTATACACAAAAGATATAAATCATATGTAATATATATAAATAAATAAATAATAGTTTATAACCTATGATAATTATAAATGTATTATCATGTAGGTTATAGTACTTTGATAGAGATGATTTATCTTGATCATGAAAGTTGAATTTCTAATTAAAGTACTAGTACATTAACGGTGTACATTAAACAGATCATGTGATAATATTTTATTTATAAAATATTTTCATATAAATACTAATTTGTTAATACTTCTTAATTTTGAAATAATAATAGACTTAATATTGTTAAATATATTAATTTAATATGTCAACGAGTGAAATTATATTGTACTAATTAATACATCGGAATGTTAATTAATATATTAAATTAACACTAGGAACATTATTATTGTCAAAACATCTATAAGATTTTTCATAAGATAATTTATTATTGATCATAGAATCTTAGCCAAGTCTTTTAATATTATTATTAAAATGATTGATTTAATTGTTAAATCAATTTATGATCAAATAATGATAAATTATGGACTTATGAAATTAGTTTAAATATATTGGGATTATATTCAATTCTGAAATATTTATGTACATCTATAGAGAAAATATTTACAGTTTATTATTAAAGGTTTTATTTTATTTAATTTCTGGACTGAAGTGCAATTACAATTATTTAGTGGAATTAATTGTAATTAATATTTATTTAGTATATTATTATTAGATAATAATATATGAATAAGTATTGGAGTCAGAATAGGAATTCCTTATGACCCACATCCTAACCTAATATGAATCAGTTTCATAAGAGAGATAATGATCAATAAGGATATAAATATATCATTGATCAGATACGTAAAGAAGGTTATTATTTCAAATCAGAGGAAAGATCAAATAGCGTATACTCTCTCTCTTCTTCTAGAAAAAACACGTAAAGTGTTTTTTCATAAGGGTGCTTTGGAGACCACACTCTAGATTCAGCAGAAGGTCATAGGAAGGAAGATCTTGAGGATACTTGAAGATTCAAACGTGTTAATCTAACCTAGCACTAGGTAACGATTCATACTCTCTCTCTCTCTCTCTCTCTCTCTCTCTATATATATATATATATATATATATATATATATATATATAATTGTTGTTTTATATAAAACCATAACGATAATCTTGTTTTATTAAAATTTTAAAACTACTTTGCAGAGAATTTTTCCAACAGCTTTTGTGAAATTGAGTCCTCACCCTTCTTTCCATTGTAACTTGCTGTCTATTAGCCAACTAACCAAAGACTCTACTTGTTCTGTTTTATTCTTGCCTCAAAAATGCATTTTTAAGGACTAGAGTCAGATGAGAACTTTGGCAATTAGTAAAGTGTAAGATGGACTTTATCATTTACATCTTAGTTGTAATAGTCGAGAAATTTTAGTATGAAAATATAATAATAATAATAATAATAATAATAATAATAATAATAATAATAATAATAATAATAATAATAACAACTTAATAAAAAATGAGAAAGTGATTTTTTTAATAAAATTAAAAATTTAATTTCGGAATATGAATTATGATTGTGTATAAATTATATTTATGAAAATGAAAAATTGAGAATTGTTACATAAATGAATATATGAACTCATAAATAATGGGACAAGAAAGAAAATGTACTATGAAGGAAAATGAATTAAGGAAATGAAGCAATTACAAGTGTAATATCTCGAAATTTTAAATAAAGAAATAAAAATAATAAATGAGAAGTTATAAAAGAGAAAAAGTAAAATTTAAATTTGAAAAGGAATTTTGGAAAACAGACTGCGTCGTTACGTCTAGAATGTCAAAAATAGTATATAAGAACTATAAACATGTACAATTTGGGTTCGGGTTGACTTTTTGAGTCAACGGTTGATTTTTATAGGCAAAAAGTCAAACTTTGAGTTCAGAGATGGATTTGAAGAAACAGACGTCACCATGGCGTTGGAGACGTATAAATTAGTAGGAAACGACTATAAATATGAATATTTAAGTTTTCTGGTCAAAAAGTCAAAGATAGGTTTTGGCACTCTAGAAGTTAATATGTGACCCACGTGGGCTAGGAACTCATGGGAAGCTGCTGGAAGCAGCTGGTGAGTTGTTTGGATAAGGGTTTAAGGGGCATGACTGTCATTTGATCAAAATGATATTTTCTAAAACTTAACAATTAATTAAGGCTTTAAAAAAATAAAAAAAAATAAACAACAACGACAACAACAACAAGTAGCATCTAAAGTCGGTGGAAGAAGCCTAGAGCTTTCTAAAGGATATGCCTTAACTGGAAAGGAACATGCGGGGGAAATGATTTTTTAAACCCAAAACTTATCAACTTAAATATTATTAAAAGAAACAAAACCAAGCCATCTTTTTTCCTTTCCACTCTCGGCGGGGATTAGAAGGAGAGAGAAAGAGAGAGAGAGATGTAGGTTGTTAGAGAGGAAGGAAGAAGGAGAAAAGAAATCAAACTATGCATAGAGAAAAATAAGTTATCTCATGAAGGTATGTTCTAATGTTTGATAAATCATTTAGTTCTCATGTATGGATTCAATTTTTATGGATTTTATGCCAAGAGGGCATGTTTATGTATATATATGTAACAAATTAAGCATATAGAAATCTGCAGAAAATTGCAGAAATATGCAAAAAATTAGTCCAAACCTTATTTTTTCGAAGATTATATCTCCTATATATAAGGAGTTAATATGAGTTCTTAATATATAAAAATTGTATGTAATATCAGCTACGCGTGGGCTAAAGAATCACTGAAAAATGTTTTAAAATGAATTAGTTATGATTTTTCAAAACTGGCTAGTTGATCAAAGAAAATCTAGCAGCAGCAGGGCAGCTGTGCTTGGCAGCACTTTTGGACTGTTTTATGTTTCGATTGGTATAAGGGTTGACATTAGAGCCTATAAGTATTAAAGTAGGATGAACAAGCTTTAATTTGACATATGAATGAATGGAAACAGATAAGTGATGAAGAAGTTGTGATTTAATGAAAACAGCGTTCGTTAACAATTAAAATGAGTTTTATAATTTCTTTTAAAATGAAACTTTAAGAATTGATATATTATGATGTATGATGATATATTTGGACGTATAATAACATATTGATCAGGGTTTTAAGAATTTTTGGATTAAATTTCAAATAATAGGAATTATTGAATAAACAAACGGGAATATAAAATATAATTACAGGAAATAAAGTTGAGACTATCATAAGAAAATTAATTTGTTGATGAAATATATTATGTAATGTTGTAGATGAATCATAATTGAATACGGAAAAAAAAGAAATACTTGATGTAAATAGTCAAAATGATGTACTACAGACTAAGACAAGTTCTCTTACTTTGAAAAAAGTTATTTATTTGATTTATTGAAAGTTCCCTAATTTGTGCAAGTTTATTATTCTGTACAATATCTTCTTAACTATTCAAGTTTATTTTTACAATATCTCTAACTTATGCTAGTCTTTCAAATTGTGTAAGTTACTTGTTATATGAGCTTCCTGAATTATTCGTTTCTGCATTTATGTGCAATTGTGGATCATTCTTTAATGAAATGCGGCTATTCTTGTTTAACATATGATTCATGAATTGCTACGAGTCTATGCCACTTGCTTTGGCTAGACATTATTGATGTGATATGTTCAGTGGTTAATATTACTTTGAAAGTGTTTAAATCCAATCCAAATTATTTTGATGCGGATTCTTATGTTAAGACTGAGTATGAACAACCCATTTACAGGGGATATTTATTTTATGCTTGCAGTGTAAGATGAATTATTGTGCATAACGACGGGATGCGATAAGTTGATCACCTAGAGTACCGATGGTTTTATAGTTCATAGTTATAAACTGCTGAACTAGGAAGAAGTTCATGGTCCCTGCGAATGTTGTTTCTAACCAATTGTTGAAGTTTTTCTTTGATGATTATTCATTTTGTTATTTTATACTTGCTAAGCATATTTGATGCTCACTCTTGCTGTTCATTAACATGTTACAGATAAAAAGGAATGATAGGCAAAGCAGAAGGTTCAGAAGGGTAAATGCTAAAGATAAGGGAAGGGTAAAGATGAGGAAGAGAACTAGAGCCGTAATATTAATATATTGTTGATAGCTATATATCTAATGATGTATTATTTTGAGGCACTTATGTTTTTATGTAACATAAATAAATCCTGGGTATGTAAGATTAAATTATGAAATTTTATATTAAAAATTATGAGATGGATCGTAACGCACTAAGTCTGGAGTAATGAGTACTCGTATTTGGGGGCATTACATTACTCAAGCTACACTAAGTGATTCTATTACAAGTGTTGGCTATAGTATAATCAATCTTTTTTCTAAAACTAAACTCAGTGCATTATGTCACATGAGGCTATGACGGGCATATCCTGTTGTTATTAGTAAGATATATTCTATTTCTTTTAGTGCATCAAACAATTGAAATATGTCATGTCTTGAATGTTCTCATGCCAAACAATGCAAACTATCAGTTTGGTTTATCTATCCATTGCTTGGGGGGGGGGGGGGGGGGAATGCATCTTATCAACCACTTTTTTAATAAACAGATTGCCTACCTCCTCCATACTTAAATTTAAAACACCACATATCTAATATCCCTAAATTTTCAAATAATAAAATAAGGATCATAAATATAAATAAATAAATTATATGTGGTCGAAAAGGAAAGGGACGTATGGACATGGAAATAAGGAAATTATATAGGTTAAGTTTTAAATTTTAAGTTCGAAAGAAAATTTTGAGAAACGGATTGCATTGTTATGTCCAGAACATCGAATTTAGTAAAAAAAAAGGACTATAAATACGATATAGTTTTGGAGTTAATTTTTGGTCAAAAGTTAACAGTTGACTTTTACGATCAAAAAGTCACTTTTAGAGTTTGGAGATAAATTTGAAGAAATAAGCATCGCCGTGACGTCGGGGCCGTTGAGTTTAGTAAGAAACGGCTATAAACATGAAAATTAGGGTTTTCGAGTAAAAAAGTTAAAAGGCGGGTCAAATAACTAAACGTGGGACCCACACGGGAAATTGAGAGCTGGAATTTCTAGCACATAAGGGGTACGACAGGGGGAGGAGTGGAAGAGGAAGGAGACAAGGGATCCTAGATGAATTAAAACATGTTGGAGTTTTGTGTCATAAGGTGAATGGAAGTGTATTAAATGAGTTTGTGACTCACCTAAGTGAGTCATTAAAGAGGAATTAATGAGCCATTGCCTCGCCTAGGTGACTCATTAAAGCAATAAATGACCTAAGTTTGCTAAGGAAGGATGACTAAGCTAGTTAAATTAATTACGTAAGTGTTGGTATGAAATGAATGGACAATGTGGCACATGGGATAATAAGCAAGGAATGAAACAATTGAGAGAAAGTATTCGATCAGGTAAGGGAAAGGGGAAGTGTCGGTTATGACTAAAAAGGCCCAAATGGCTCTCTTGTTAGGCATACGTGGAATTGTGGCTTATTTTGATTGGGGCAAGCAAAGTGGGTTAATTAAACACCACATACACACACGACTAGAGAGGAAGCCATGTGGCCAATCTCCACACACACACACACACACACATACACACACACACATTGAAGTCACAAGAGTATTTTGTTAGAAGAAAGTGAATGGGCCACTTGTGAGCAACATTAATTACTTAAACTTTATAAAAGCAAGGTTAAACCATACACTACCTAAGCCTCTTAGTTCCACAAGAAAAGAGAGGGAGAGAGAGAGAGAGAGAGAGAGAGAGAGAGAGAGAGAGAGAAGCTAAGGAGCAAGGAATAGAGAAAAGAAAAAGGAAACAAAAAGGTATGATCAGAACTTTGGTTATTTCTCTTGTGATTCATGTATGGATTTAGGTTGGTATGAAATTTATAGCAAGAGTACATATATATGCTTATTTGGGAAAGATTAAACATGTATAATCATAAATCAAGTAAAAGAAAAAAAGAAATCAAACGAAGAACAAAAGTTAAAAATCAACAAAATTTAGTATGAAACCTAGTTTTTCCAAGAACAATATCTCCTTGTGTATAAGGATTTGGGATGAGATCTATACATATAAAAATAATTTTTAGTATCAGCTACGTGCAGAAAAAATAAGCACTCAAAAATATCTAGTAGATTATTTGTTGTGATTTTTTTAAAAATGGGCTAGTTGAGCATATAAAATATGTCGAAAAACTAGTTCGTACCCTATTTTTTAAGAAATGATATCTCCTTATGTAGAAGGGGTTAAGACGAGTTCTATGTAGTAGCCCCGAAATCCCATCATTTGCTAATGGTGATCTCGTGCATTAAAATATACATTTCCATCTTCATTAAAACATAATATAGTTCATAAACTTGATTATTTAACTTACATTCATCACCTGTCTCAGAATCATAACATTCACATCATCATCTTAGAACTCAGATCATAGTTACATATATTATGACCTAGTCTATTACAAATCAAAATCATATATGTTATGATTTTTCTTAACGTAGCCTGTGGATTTAATCATCATTCATATCTATACATGCATATAGACATGCACAACAAGCCAGGCCAGGCCGGCTTTTACCGTTGACCAGGTCAGGCCAGGCCTTGACTTTTAGGCCTGCAGGCCAGGCCGGGCCGAGCTTCTCAAAAAAAAATGGGGCCTGTTGAGGCCTGCGGGCCAGGCCAGGCCAGGCCTAGACCGAGAGAGGGACAGAGAAGAAAGAGAGAATGAGGGAGCCCCAAAATCGCCGGTTGCAGATTTTTTTGTACGAACGTGTACAAAATTACAAATCAAGAAGACCAAATATTGAAAAATTCATCAAAATCATCATTTTTCATAGTTTTTAGTAGTGCTGCATAAAAATTAGAAATGACCCACAGTGATAATGATTATATAATATAGGGTGGTTTGCAAATCACCATTACCCCAATTTGAATTAAATATTCACTCACAGACTAATAATCATATTATAATATAATATGATAGGAGAAAGAGGAATACAATTTAATATTTAGTGTATCCCAGTTCAGTATTCTTGTCACTTTACTAAAAATCAAGGTAGACTTTAGCCAGGCCAGGCCAGGCCGGGCCAAACTTTTGCCCAGGCCGGGCCAGGCTTTTTCCCAGACCAGGCCGGGCCGGGCTTTTGCACTCAAATCGTGGCCTGTTTAAAGCCTGCAGGCCGAGCTAGGCTGGGCCAGGCCAGGCTTTGACCAGGCCGGACCAGGCCAGATCAAGGTCAGGCCTCAGGCCGCGGGCTTTTTGTGCATGTCTACATGCATACACCTGCTTGCTTATATTTGTTTCATACATGCGAGTTTATTACATATCAGACTCGACTTACCATAATATCTTAATTGTATCTCTTTATAACATTTCTCTGAATCAAACTTACATACATAGCTATTTCTATGGATTTATAAAATCATACATCCCTTTATTAACAACAAGGTTTAATATTTAAAACCAAGACGTTTCTTAACTTGTACCTGTACAAATTTACATTCATCCATTTACTTATTATATTACACAAATGATTATAATACACTATTTCACATCCTTTAATGCATTTACCATTCTTTACCTTTAGCTTAACCGGAACCTTCGACCTTCTCATACGTTGCCTAAAAATGTCAGTTTATGGCAAGAGTGAGCACAAAGGCTCATCAAGTCTAACAGATAACACCTTTCATGCTTGCAGTTCATAACATGTGTCATGCATTCTTTACTTTACCATGCTGTGCATTTTTAAAATATACATGTCACATATTGCATTTAACAATTAAAACACATAGTTGCACGAAGTGCACATTTCAAAATATTTTCTGTCACATAGTCCGTCAAATGGTTCGCATAGAACAATTATCACATTTCAACAAGTTTGAAAAACTCGCTTGTTAACCATCACTAACTTAATCCTTACGCTTCTTGAATGTCTTTCATATTCTCTATCGCGTTGGTTTGCTAATCCGAACTCTAGCTGTCAACATACAACTTATATATCATTATAGGATCATAATACGTCTCATACATTCTTTAAACTTAATCATAAATACAAGACCATTTGTCTCTATTCATTTCATATTTGATGTATTATACCATAGGTTAATAATAACTTATTACCGACCCTTTTACATAAGTATTATGTTACTTTTACTTAGATTTAGGTATGTTATATTATACCATCCCTTGTTTCATTACACGTTAAAACCCTTTACGTTGACCATTTTTTTTTTTTTATATCAATCTAGGGCTTATATGATTTATCTTTATCATTTCATATCAAAACATAGCTTTTTAGAAACTTAAAAAAAAATTATGTGAACAATAACCTCGCCCCAGCGCCTATTGAACTCGCTGGCCGCGAAATCTTCTCGGCCACGAACAGTAACTTAGCCCCAGCACAGTGTTTAGTACAAAACACTTCACCTAGGCGCAGCGATAAAAAATCAGGAAATCTGATTTTTGCACTACCTTTGCAGATTTTTAACTTCTTCATCTTACATCCAATTAAGCTCAAATTTGGACCATAGCTAGGTATTACTACCTAGTATTTTACAAAAATACTACTTAGCTCATTTGGCTTCTTATCGAAGCAATAGCCCATAAAAGGGCATTTAAACTCGTTTTTATACTTAGAAATTTTTTCAACCTTAAAACTCATTTTTACTAACTTTGTGCTTTTTGGCCATTTGCTTCCAAACTTCATTCCAACACTTGATAAGACACGTCTAGACCTTTGAATCAACTTTGTGTTGCTCAAGGTGGGATTTGTACGTAAAAATCAATTTTACGTCGAAACGATCGATTTCGATTGCTTAAATTGCATTTTTGTTCTAATTTTCATCCATTGACTATCAAATTAATGTAGACACGTATAATAGCATAAAACTAACTCATTTGACTTTATTTCACCATTAATTACTCATAATTGCCAAAAATCACCTTAATGTTGAATTTTCATCAACTTTACTTAAAATTTCATTTTCCAATTCTTAGACTCAACTTTTCATACACTTATAATTAGTTCATTTATCAACTTTGTGGCCTTATACTACACATATAAGACTTATTCCAAACTTCTTTACCTTTAATTTATGTTTACATAAATAAATTACCATCTTAAGTAGATTTAACCTCCAAAATCACATTTTCTATACCTTAGAGTATATAACATGCTATATACATGTTAATACCTTTCAAATCCTTACGTTCAACCTTATAACTTAAGGCTTCACCAAAAACTTTCAACTTTAAACACATATTCTTTCATAACTCTTTACTTTAACCATACATGCATGCTTAAACTAACATAAATCAAAGTTTTAAGTGTAGAAAACTTTTAAACCTTCATGGATGATCAACTTCTTCACATGAATAGCTTTGCTATGTCGAGGCCTTCCTCTTTTCTTCTTGCTCCATGACCATCTAAGCGTCTTAGCTCACACATCACAAGCTTTTCTCTCAAGCTTTCATGGTTTCTTACTCTTTTTCTCTCATAGGTTATATTTCCAGTAAAAATGAATTAGGAAGAAGCTAGCTTTACTTGATTTTTATGAGAGTAAACTCATGTGTGGTCAATTACATATAACCGTAGTTAATCCAACTAAGGGCATTTTTGACATTACACCTCTTGGAACATAATGGTCATTACTTAATTTGTCAACGGTATTTTGGTCATTTTGCCTTTTAGGACACAAAGGTCATTAATCAAATTGTCAAGGGAATTTTGGTCAATTGCTCTTTTTGCTAGATTTTTTTTTAATGTTAATTTCCATTTAAGCTAACCTTTATACACTACAAGAAAAAAGCTTATCTCCGACGGAATTTTCCGTCAGAAATAAGCAAATTTCGTCGGAATTACCTTATTTCCAACGAAAAATTCGGTCAGCAATTCGGTCGTAACTAATCACGTCAGGATTTATTCCATCGAAAAACTGAAAGTTATTTCCGACGGAATTTCTGTGGGAAATAACTTATTTCCGACGGAATTATTTCCAACGGAATTTCCATCGAAAATAACTTTCAGTTTTTAAAAAAAAAATATAAAAATAACTTTCAGTTTTTAAAAAAAAAATATATGCAGTGGATACCTTGCAAAAATGGGTCAGCCATCTTTGGGAACTTCCTGTGATCCATGTTGCACAAAATAAAGGAAACGGGAAAGAGAGATTGTTTTCAATACAATAAACATGCTATCATGCATCTTCTCAAGTTAAACAAGAGAGATCCCAATGAAGAATTCAATAAAAAAAATGATATCAGTAGAAAACTATTTACCCATGCTACAAGATTATGCTCTCCATGATTCTTGATATTATCAAAAGGATAATTTTCAGCAATAATATCCCAATTTCAGAACATCCATAATCCCAATTTCAGCACACACAAAAATTCAGAGCATCAATAATCCTAATTTTCAAAGCATCAATAATCCCAATTTCAGCAAATAATCATAATTTCAGTTCCAATAATTGCAATTTCAACAACAATATATACATATATATTTAACCAAGATGCAACAAAAATTTAATATGTATATATACACACACACACACACACACAAACCTTATATACTCGGACGGGGGCGGAGGAGAAGCAACACCGATGACCGGAGGTGGTGGGTCGGAGGGGAAACGAGAAAGATGAGAGAGAGAGAGAGAGAGAGCACTGAAAAAAAAAGAAAATGAAAAGCAGCAAAAGTGAACTAATCGGGCTGAAGTACTGGATTCAAAAACCTTATTTTCGACGGAATTTTTGACGGAATTAATCCGTTGGATTTAACTTTATTTACGACTGATATTCTGACGAAATTAATATTATTCTGTCAAATATAACTTTGGAAGTGGCGGGAATTTTGCCACCAAAACATCTTGCATATCCTCGACGAAATTCTGTCGGTTATAAATTATTTCCGAAGGAATTAATTTCGACAGAATATGCCGTCGAAAATAATATATTTACGACTGAATGTATTCCATCGAAATTAATTCTGTCGGGATTAAGCGTTTTTCTTGTAGTGATACATTTCTCTCATTAATTCATTTCATGCTCATTCAAAGTGGTTTTTCTTACAATCAACCAACCAGGTCATTCGTTTTCCACTGTGCTATGTTCACGTAGTCTCATTTTATAGTTTAATTAGTCATTTAATCTTAAATCGATAAAATAATTTTTACATAATTATAATTACATTTTTAATTTCTTACGAACCTTCTCGATTCCACATTCAATCAATTTCCATTCCCGACATCTCAAATAGTCGAATTGTTCACTTTTTTAATAAATTGCTTTCTCAAAAAGTGAACCCTAACCGGATTACCAAATTCATCCTCTTTTATCCTTCTTACGCTCATATTATACTTTTACAACTTTTACGTCTTTACGTTCATTTACTTAATACACATATGACAATTTGCGTCATACATGCATTCTACATTCCTTCTACTCATATTTGAGAGTATTACCTTCTGTATTTACACGTCGTGTAAATACAGAATTCATTTCAATCTATTGATATTAATTCCTTAATAAATTCTAAATATTCAAAAATCATACTCCTTATTATTTTGTTAATTCCTAATACACTGATTAGTTTAAACTGATCCTTCATTTCTGCACATGCTGTCATACATTACCTTGTCATTCTCATAACCTAGCCTCTCAAGGCCTATTCATTAAGCTAGTTATTTTTGTTTATAACTAAAGCTTAATTTACATATTCTTTCATCATTTTATTTTTCTCTCTAAATCTTAATTTTCCTTTTTATTCATTAGATTAAATATATACATATATTTAATCTATCACATTCTGACACACTACAGTGTCTTACAATAATTCTTTTCTGACTACCTAATCATAGGTATTACAATATATCTTTCGCCTTTAATCCATTATATTTTCATTAAATCATCATAAATTATATTATATATAATTTCAACATACATCAAGCCACTAATGTTCCTTAAATTAGTGACTTGATCCTTATAACCTCAATAGAACCTTTGCAACATTAGGAGTCTCTCTTTACAAATTGACCACATAGGTCATTCTTAGCACATTAATTAAATAATAAATTATATTTAATCACTTGTTAATACTTTTTATCCTTCAAAACTAGGTTTTAACCTCTAACCTGTACTTAATTAACGAAGATCCTTATTTAGAAATTTTGTCAAAAATATGGGATGTCACATTCTATATATCTAAAAATAGCTTGGAATGCCATCTACGCATGAAAAAAAGAATCACCCAAAAATCCCTAGCAGATTATTGGTTATAATTTTTCAAAACAAGTTAATTGGGAACGAAAACTGTAGAATTTGGACAAATTAGATTCTAGCAGCCCTTTTGGATGATTTTTTTTTGAATTAATTATTATGAGGATTAGAATTAGGCCTATATGGTGTTAGAGTAGGTTGAATAAGTTTTAATTTGGCGTAAGAATGAATGAAAAAGGATAAGTAAAGAAAGAGTTATGATTAAACGAAAAATAGCGTTCGTTAACGATTAAAATACTTAAAACAAGTTTTATAAGTCATTTTAAACTGAAACTTAGGGGATTGATATATTGTGACGTATGATGATATATTTGGACGTTTAATGACCTATTTTGACATAACAAAGAGATTGGTCGAGATTATAACAATTTTTGGATTAAATTTCGAATGATAGGAATTATTGGGTAAATAATCAGGAATGTAAAATATAGCTACGAGACGTAAATTAGTGAAAGTTAATGTTATTGTAAGAAATTAATTTGTTGATGGAATATATTTTGTAATGTTGTAGATGACTTAGAATATAATTGAGTACGGAAAAAGAAATATTGGATGTGAATGTTGTGGATGATGAACTATGGACCGAGACAATTTTTCTTAACATTTGCAAGTTACCTCACTCTGAGTTAAGTTATTTATCGTTATGTGCAAGTTATCCTAACTTGTGCAAGTTTATCATTCTGTGCAAGTTTATTATTGAGTTATTCAAGTTTTTAAAGCTTGTTTGTACGTTTCCTAATTATTGCAAGTCCTCTAGCTTGTGCTAGTCTTATAAATTGTGCAAGTTACTTGAGTTTTCTTAAATTATACGTACTTATGTGTATTCGTGAATTGTTCCTTGATGAATGATGATTATTTCTTTAATTATCATGTAATTCATAAATTGTTACAAGTCTATGTCATTTATTTCGACAAGAGATAATTGTTGTTATGATAAATTAAGTTGTTGATATTACGTTGGAAGTGAGTAAGTCCAATCCAATTTGCTTTGGTCTAGATTATGTATCTAAAACTGAGTATGAAAAACCCTGATAAAAGGGATATATTATATTGGTGTAAAAAGTATGTTGTGCACAACATAAGGTACGATAGGCTTATCACTTAGAGTACCGATGGTGTTAAACATGGTGAATATTTTAACTTGGTGTAAGTTCATGTTCCCTACAACCACTCAGTATGGTGTTAAATTAATTATTTTTCTTATATATTCATGTTGTCTCAAATCAATTGTGAAAGCTCTTTGATAATTGTTCATCTTGATTATAACATTATATTCCTTGTGTTATTCTATACTTGCTGAGCTATTGGTTGCCCACTCTTGCGAATTATATTTCCAGTTAAGATAGAAGGCCTGAAAGGGTCGAACATTAAGGATAAAGAAAAGGGTAAAGTGGAGGAAGAAGATTACAGGATATATAAATGATATTATATTAATAATTAGTTAATGGTGTAGTATTTTGGAATGTTGTAGCCAAATGTGATGTAATTAATCTTGGCTTATGTGTATTACTGAATAATGAAATAATGTACTAATAATATGTAATAGTTTGTGTTCGTCATACCTGGAAGTTCTATCGAGAAAGGGGTTATTTAATTACGCGTCGTTTAACGGAAGACCCACTATTTGCTGGGAACGTTCTAGAGTAACGCACCAAGTCTAGAGTAATAAACACTCGTATTTGTGGCATGTATTAGGGGTGTTACATGTTGGTATCAAAGTTGTAGGTTATAATCCTTAGGTTAAAGAACCTTAGGACATAACCTGGGGATATAGAAAAATAATGTTCTAATAATCTGAAAAGATATCCGTGTAATTTGGAAAGAGCTGTGTGGTGTCACCGGTTAACATAAAAAATTGGTATAAGAGTTGAGAAGATTTGAGAAGCACAAGACTTAAATAATTGATAAGAATTAATGGAGAATAGTAAGAAATAAACTCAAGTCGAGTTTTAAGTGATAAATGATAAGTAGTGATGAACTTATATTTAAGTAAAGAGGAACTTAAAGATATTTACAAAATTTTAAGAAAGGACCCTGTAGTGGGAATCTTCGGAAAAAAAATTAGTAGAAGAATTTAGAAGAAAATATAAGGAGAATCTGAAAAAGGATTTGGAAGAGATAAAAAGAAATAAAAAGAAGGGGAAAAAAAGATCATGAGGTAATTGATTTAAGAGATAGAGATGGAAAGAGATAATAAAATGTGAATGGAAGATGTTATGTAGAAAGAGATGATAGTTAACATGCAAGAAATATTTAGGGAGAGGTCTTGAGATACTTAATATGAGAATAACAAAAGAGGATAGTGAAGTACAAGTTATAAAGGAAGGGAGTTAAGGAGATTAGAAGATTTGTGAGAAATAGAAATCTAGATGAATATTTATAGTAGGACAAAATGTTAAACAATTGTAAAGTGGAATAATGGAATAATAGGATGATTGTAAGGTAAAATGATGATGGTGTTAGTCAATCAAGAGGGGAAGAGTGAGACAAGTAGTAGAAGAGTAAGATGACAATAACATAAAAATGTAGAATAAGATCATTGTAAAGTAAAATGATTGTACAAGAGAAAGAGGAAGGGTAAGGCAATCGTAAAGTTGAGTAATAATAGAACAATGGTATAAGAGAAAAATGATCATTGGTGAATATAATAGGAGATCATAAAATAACATGTAAGATGTCAAATATTTGGAGGAGTGAAGCTTTAGAAGAAGTAAGACAAGTAAGAAGACTAGAATATGGTTTGAAATCTTGAAGATACAGTTAATGAATGTTTAAAATTAATACGTAGGATAAAAGTTTACAAAAGACTATTATAGCAGAAGGCTAAAGAAGGAACAGAAGAAGAATGGGGAAGAAAGAAGTAAACTTAGATGTATGGTAGAAATGCGAAAAGAACCCCAAAAGAATGTGATTAAGAGAAAGGAATGATTACTACAATGGTTAAGCAGCACAATTTTGAAGAAGGATAGAAGTTATGTAAGAGCCCTAAGTAAGAAATAATCCCAAAGAAGGGATGAGGATGAAAGAAAGAAATAAAAGTAACAGTGGTAGTAAGTTGATAATGACTATTATTGAATTTGAAGGTATTTCATTTAAGGATAAAGGGACATATGAGATGTACTTGATGATTTAACATTGTAAACGTATAAATGTATGCATATAAATAAAGATTCCAGTTATAAGAAGTTTATGAAGTGAAGGTAATGTGAATGAATTATTTTTGGAAGATACCATGTGATAGCTAAAAGATAAAAAGGAAGAGATGATAAGGTTATAGTGAATAGAATAATGTTAGGATATGATGTAAAGTAGTTCGTGTTTAGGAAAAGGGTCTTGAGATGGTTGATAATTAAAACTCAGTATCTGTGGAGTAAGTACTCAATAAAGTGTAAGCTGTTAGGAGAAGAGTTGAGGAGTTAAGAGATTGGTGAGAGGCAGAATTTTAGGTGAATAGTATAAAATGTAGAGCCTATTACTAATAGACTATAGATCGTGGTACAAATCGTTGAATAAGAAATCATAGAGTAAGTAAGATTTAATGAAAGGATTAAATGATTGTTGGGAACTATAATTATAAAATAAAAGGATGATCAAATTGTAGAGTAAAGTTATCATGAAGTGGTCATGGGGTCAGAAAATCGTAGAATGGTTGAAGAATAATGAGATTATCGTAGAATAAATGACTATAAAAAGAAAAATATAGAGTGGATTCAAAAAGGAAGAATTATAGAATTGACATTAAAGTAAAAGATTGTAGAATGAGCAGGAGAAATTCTAAAGTGACAAAGTAAAATCACAAAGGAAGGGTAAATTTTTTTGAATAAGAGTTAAAATTTGTGGTGTATAAGTGATTACTAGTATTACAAATGAACATGTATGCGATAATTTTTAGCGAAGGAAGAAAATGTTGGTTTGTAATATCCATGAACATGTAATCAAATTACACAATAGCAGCGAAAACATGGTAAAATCAGTATTTAAAATTTTATAAATCATAACTAGAATTGACCTTTATGCACAATTATTAATTAACAAGAAAAAGATAGAGAATTATACCCTTGTAGATATTAGCTTTCCACATGTACGTGTTCAAGTCTAATTTTTTCCTGTTCTCCTTGAATTTCACCGATTAGATTCCTTTGATCAACGTTAGCCACCCAAGTGTTTGGCCTCTAGAAGTGATCCACCAAGAAAGAATAAAGATTCAAGAAGTGGGTGATGACAAACCCTAGATTTTTGTCTCTTATAATTTCTTAGATCTAGATAACTTGTGAGTACTCTCCCAAAAATTTATGGATGTGTATTTAACCTCTATACATAATAAGACTCCTCTTATTTATAGATATAGTAAACACTCCTAATACCTTTAGGAATAGGATTTTTAATTAAACTCTTAATCTAATTAGGAAATTAATTAATTTAATATAATAATTACAACTTCTAAACCATGTAGAAACTTAATTAGCATTTAGGAGAATACTCTTATTAATTGATTCCTAAACCATTTAGGAACTAAATAATAAGACTCCTCTTATTATTTTATAATTAGTATTTTTAAAATACTAAATAGTAAATATTAAGCTATTTAATTTATTCTATCCCGATAGTATAAATTAAATATACTTAATTTATTATTACAATTATGTCATTTACTTCTTAAATAATTATTTTTCTTTTGCGGTATGATCCTTTAGGTTCTCTATATTAAACCGGTTATAGAATAATTTAATTAAAACTATTTTAATTTTATTTATATAAATAAATTAAACAATTTAATTTATTTAAATAAATAATATTTATTCCACAATAAGGGTAAACCCCCTTAGCAATCAATGACTTTTCAAATAATATAGATTTCAACATTTAATCACAAAAGAACCTATTTAGTGAATAGTTACCGTATAATCCAATTCTTCTACCTCACAATGTCTCAATCAAATATAAGACATAGTACTACTGTCAAGTCTTATTTTATTTGATTATATTCATTTTGATTCTCAAACTCTAATTAATGTAAATTATAAACTACTTTTTAATTTTCATTCTGCCTTAGCTAAGGACTACTAAGTTGTCATTTATCCAATCGCATAGGACATTCTCTTCTTTTACTAGAACTGGTAGATTCTTTGTTGATCATTTACATATCTCCATGTACAACTTATTATACCCGACCATACCCTTTGATACACCCTAAAGGTTTTAAGGAATATGTCAAAACATAATTCATCATACACAAGATACTATGATGATCTCAACTCTGAGGATCACTTGTACTACTATCACAAAAGGAACTCTTATTGGCAGGCAAGTAAGACTCCATTAGGTGTTCCCTAAGGGAGTCACGTTCAGTGAACTTATTCTCTCATAAGCACCTAAATACTTACTTTAGTATCTTTGCATAAATGATTATGAGATCAATCATCCTTTTCATAAGAGCAAGCATAGTATGTACTAATCTATCCGGATTCACTAATCCCCATTTTAGTGATCCCACGATTAGGAACAATTTTAGTTTTGAGCTATCTTGAATTTAGATCTTATTAGCATGATCATCATCACGATTCTACAAGCAGTGCTCGACAACTATGCATTTATCACAATTAATATCATCTATTAAATATGGATAAAGAAAATGCCTTTATATAAATAAACTTTGATTAATAAATGAATAAGATTACAAAGTATATGCTTCATCATATCAAATATGATTGACTTGTGTGCATACTACTTTCAGTCTCTTATTTTCACTAAAGTCAATCGCCATGGTATCTAATACCCATCTTCTCTAAGTGACAATCAAACTTCTTTTGAATTAGAACTTTAGTAAATGGATCTGTTATGTTGTTAATAGAGTCGACACGCTCCAAGACGACATCTCCTCTTTCAATGATTTCTCTAATCAAATGAAATTGCTGCAACACGTGTTTAGATTTTTGATGAGACCTGGGTTCCTTGGCTTGTGCAACAGCTCCAGTGTTGTCACAAAATAAAGGTATTGGCCCTTAAATGCTAGGAACCACTCCAAGTTCTGTAATGCGCTTCTTCAACTAAATAGCCTCATTTGCAGCTTCACTTATAGCTATGTACTATGCCTCTGTCACTGAATTATCAACTATTTGTTGTTTGGAACTTTGCTAACTTACTGCTCCACCGTTTATAGTAAACACATAACCCAAAATGAATTTACTGTCTTCTCAGCCAGTTTGAAAACTTGAGACTGTATAGCCCTCTAATTTTAAATCAGATCCACTGTAGATAAGAAATATATCCTTAGCCATTCTCAAGTACTTTAGGATATTTTTAACTACCTTCTAGTTCTTCTCCAGGATTATACTAATATCTGCTTGATACACTAAGTGCAGGAACAACATCAAGTCTTATACATATCATCCCGTACATGGTAGATCATATTGCTGAGGTATAAGGAATCTTATTGCTGAGGAGGCATAAGGAATCTTACTCATACGGTCTCTCTTTTCAAGTGTCTTTGGGACCTGCTTTTTAGAGAGATGTATTCCAGGACCCATCTGCATGAGTCCTTTCTTGGAATTTTCCATGCTAAACTTCTTTAGCATCGAAACAATGTACATATCTTGGGACAAGCCTAGCATCCTTTTAGATCTATCTCTATAGATCTTTATTGTGACGCCCCCAAATCACTATACTTACTATAGCTGACTTGGTGCTCACTATAAATGCTAAATCATTATGTTTATAGATGATTTTCTTTATTCATAAACAAAGTTCTCATCTTAGTTCCCAAAGAACTTTCATTATTTAATATCAAGTCCTTGTAATCGATGCAAGGGACTTCATACTCATTCATAACATTTTAAAACTTAAAATTTAGATATTCTATAACTTTACATATTCTAAGATTCACGACATTAAATCATTCGAACGGTTCTGGGGAACAGAGAATCTAGTTGTGAATGTTTGTATCTTCACCCGTGATAAATGTTTGCATATTTATCCATGACAAATGGTTGTATTTTTGTCCAGTATAAAATTTTCTTTGTCCGTATAGAACATACCCAACTGGTTAAAACCCTTACTCGAAACACATTTGGTTGTAGTGATATCTCTTCATATCAATAATCCTACTTATCCGACATTTAGAATAGTAATAACAAGTTTGTACCTGGGTCCGAGGAACCTAACGATGATTTTTTACCAGTTATCATCGATTAGTCCTGTCTCAGATGTATAGTACTCACAAGTCATTTACCGATCATCATCCAGATAAATAGATCATTATCAATACTATGTTAAGTTTAACAACTCTAAGTTTTTTTCAAAGTAAAGACATGACAAGAATATCTGATGAAACTTGATATATATTAATATAGAGTCAGTTACATGATTTGCTTGTTTATATTACATAAGTCATCAAGACTTTAAAACAAAAAGACAAGTAATTTAATAAAGCATGTAAATTAATCTACGAATTTCTTCTTTCCTTTCTTCTTCTTAAAGCCGGAGCTCTCAGGTTTGTTTGCAATTTAGGTTTATTTGCAAGGGTGAGCATACAAAAGCTCAGCAAGTCTAACACACATCATATAAGTGAAAAATGATTTAAATTAATTCACACAAAATTCACTTCATCGAAAAATTCATTGAAAGATGAGATGATTTATAATATTAAAATTAATTCACACAAAATGATTTAAATTAATTCACACAAAATTCATAAATTAATTCACAAAATGAGCATACATAATGATTTGGGAGTACTTAATTTTTATTTATAATATTATTTAATATTCGTGGTCATTACAGGTTAAGTTTGGGAATATTTGATAAGTGAGTTTTATACATATGTATTGATTATAATTTTGCTTAATAATTTGTGAGTTCTTAAGTGTTTTATATTAACTTTATGTGTTTTGACTTTATTTTGTAGGAATTGGAGTAAAGGCTTGGTGGATCAAAGTTTGGAGTTGCTATGCTTTCATTTTCAACTTGTAAATTACGCAACAGTCACTTCAGACCTGATTTGGACCTTAATGTGAGCAGAATTTGTCAAATCCTAAAACATGAAAGTTATAGACATACTTCTCATCTTTCCAAAACCTATTGTATCATCTCAATCGTAGTACGTATACAAAAGTTATGGTTGTTCTATCAAAAGATGTCAAAGCAGAAAATGGGGCGACACGACTGTGTCAAAAATCGAGGCAGTTGCGTGGTGCATTAAAATATTTATCCGAAAATAGTAGCAATCAAGGTAGCTGTGTGGGGCTCTAAGGCAGCTGTATCGGGTTATGGCTAGACTTATTTTTTACACATTTTTGATATTTTTTAATAGAATTAATTTGATATAAAATTAGTATTTGGTATTTTATTTTTAATTCCCAATGGGTTTGACATTTAACTTAATCACTTTATTACTTATTGGCCACGTATACTTGCGTGTAAATTTCTAATTAAAATTAGGCAAACAACGTGAAAAAAAAAATTAGGGTGTATTGTATAACTATTATGCGATACCCCTTAGTTTATTCTTTTTCATTTCTACAGCTCGCATTAACATACCACATAACTATTAAAAACAAATTTAAGGGGTACCGCATAATATACCGCATAACTATTTTGCGGTACCTCTTAATTTTTTTTTCCTTCTGTAGTTGGGATATACTATATAACTATTATGCGGTATGTGAATTTTTTTTTAAGGGATACTGCAAAATTGTTTTGTGCTATCCCTTATTTTTTTTTTTCACATTCCACATAACAGTTATGCGATATATCACTGTGAGCAGCATAAAGGAAAAAATAGAATAAAAGAGTACCATATAACAGTTATGTTGTAACCTTAATTTTTTTTTACATACCGCATAATAGTTGCGCGGTATATCCATACGAGTTGCAAAAAGGAAAAAAAAAAATTAAAGGGTACCACATAATAGTTATGCGGTACCCCCTAATTTTTTTTCCTCATGTATTCCTTTCTATTGCTATTAGGTGGTATATGACTAAAAAAAATTTCATGCATTCTTTTCTATAGCTATTATGCGATATGTGACAAAAAAAAAATTAGGGGTACCGCGTAACTGTTATGTGACTAAATTTTTTTTACATACTGCATTCTTGTTATGCAGTACCTTAATTTTTTTCCCTACATGCCTGTTATATTGCATAACTATTCATACCACTAAAGGCAAAAAATATAATAATTAATGTGCAAGGTATAAAAATTCACTTAAGCCAAAATTTGAATTAAACATGTTGTAAGCTATAAAATAAGTAATGCTAATATATACAAATGACCGTGAAATTACATTACAAATTGACCTTTGCTTTGTATTCAGAAAAAGACATATCACGAGATTTATTTACACGGATCTCGTGTGCTATCCTTTATCTAAATAATACAGCGTCTTTTGCAGTCCAATCCATTCCCGCAAGATTTTTTACACGAGTGATGTAGTCACAATACTTCATGATATAAATGGCACAATTTGTTCCATTCTTTTGCTTAGGCAACCTTTTATTATTGTGCAATACATAACTTTCTTTCAAAAATTCCTATCCAAGCGATATATACACAGGGTATTGAAAATATATTCACGCTACATATCAGAAGAAAAACATGTTAGTAAATGTCATATAATCAACTATTAAGACTATGTAGACAAATAAACAGATGCACTTACACACTTACCAAAAATCCTATCTCCATTCTGTATCTTGTGGTCATGGAAAGTCCTTTGATTTAATTAAACGTTGGGTTAGTGAGGATGAATTTCCATTATTTAAAAAAGATCGCAAACAAAAAGAAGTGATTTGCAGAACATACCCCGAAGGAAGGCAATATTGTTATTAACAAAGTTACAATATTGATCGCCTTGATTTTTAAAGAACAGCACAATCTGCTCTATGTTAAGACTCCCATTTGCATTGAATTTAAAGGTAGCGTATTCTGGCCGCCACAATGCCATGAGCTGGAACAACACGTACGCACGACATAAAAAAACTTGCATCGCTTCATGTTGTCGTTTATAGTATCCAGCTCCCTTAACTACAATAAGTTAAGGTAAGCGTCAACAATAGTATCCAAAACATCATTCCTTGGTCGTATATTATACACAAGTCAATGTGTAGACTTGTTTGGGATGGACAATTACATACAGACTTTGGTCCACATTCTTCAAGAATACATTTCAATTGATCCACATAACCTTCTCCCGTTTGAGGGTCGAAGTGGGTCGTACCTAAACCTTGAATTACAGTATAAGGTTTGGAAAAATAAAAGCTCTGTGTTTTCTCCTAGTATCAGGTGCTCGTCAAGCTGGCCAGCCCTAAGCAGGGTCTCTTCTAGAATAAGAGTTAATTGCATCCCTTGCTCGGAGTAGGTGTCATACCTTTGAAGATAACATGTTCCAACCAAATACGATGGGCAAGGACTGTGTTCCATTATGTTGTCCATTATAACTGGTGGATTTAGCTGATTTGGAGATTGTGTGCTTGGATGGAATAGGGAATACGAAATCTCCTGGTTGTACTCATATTCAGGAGTCACTGACCATTGTTTTGGAATAGTACACGAGGGAGGAAGTGCATACGGATGATTGTTAAAATGCCTAATATTTTGTTGTTCAAAGTCCACATCTTTCTCATATCAATCTAGGTAAATTGCTATATCTTCGTACATAGGTGGATTTTGCAAAATTTTGCCGACAAAATCCATGGCATAAGGAATCTACAAAAAGGATAAATACATATAAATGAATAACTTTGTGTATATAAATTAAGATAAGGTTAGGGAAAATTAATAATTGCATTAATCTACTTACAAGGTTCATGGCGTCGTACTGTTAAAAAAGTCCATGTGCTGCATATTTATCGTCTTCTTGGAGACACGAACGTTGAATTCTTAGTCTGGTCATCCTCTTAACCACTAAAGGTATTTTGATATAAGGATAACTTGTTTTCTGGCGGTCACTAAGATGACCAACAGATCTAACCACTGATTCCAAATATTAATATATGGTCATCTTAGCTTAATGAAGTCTATCGATTCAAAGGTTTCACGTGGTGCATGCAGTGTTTCCGTACGCCCTGCACCAATGAGGATATTTTGTAGATCCCCAAATTGATGCAAAATACGATCTGGCATTTTAAACTCCACCACATCGAACCAAATGAGCGGTATTCTGGACGTATTCCCTAAATAGCCTTTTCGTACTCAGGTGTCGTCCAGTGGTTATGTTGTTGCTATGACATCCACTTGACCATTGCGTCATTCATGGCGTCAAGTTCTATCTTGTAGGCCATAATGTTGTGGTAGGGATACTTATGTCTTCCACTAGGGATTTTATCTTCTTTACGACGATATGCCTAAGTAGAAGCCCGTGGTAAGAAGAATTTGCGATCATTAGCAATTATTGGGCGTCTAATGCTAATATGTTCATATGCCCATACCTAAAAATAGAAAATAAATAACAAATAAAGAAACTAACAAACTTGAAAATTTTAATTTAAATTTACTTATAATGAAATTTATCTGTAATAGTGTTTCACATCCGCCAATTGTATTTACACCAATCCTTGTCACTTTGTGCAAACTACATTATAGGCAAGCCAACACGGCATCACCCCTTACATACTCTGCAATCTTTGTTATATCATCCAGGAAAATCAAATACCGATGATGGCATACATTACAATGTGAATTTGCAAATAAAACTCTCCCAAGTACGAACATAACATATGCCTTGGTATATATCCTAACAAGATCCGGAGTGGCATGTCGGGGTAATTCCCCAAAAATGAAAAGCTAGCTAAGTAGTGCTTATACCATCGTGTTCATAAGTTTTGTCTCCATTTTTCACAAATTAATATAATTCAGATGTCTCTTATAACTCCCTTTTTGGGTGTGCATAAATCCAAGAAGTAATGGAC
Source organism: Hedera helix (assembly GCA_947179155.2). NCBI lineage: Eukaryota > Viridiplantae > Streptophyta > Magnoliopsida > Apiales > Araliaceae > Hedera > Hedera helix. Next base: position 22,846,523 of record OX359280.1, read on the forward strand.
TTCCCTATCATAGGAAATCCTAGTATATAAAACACGTCTTCTAACATGATAGTCATCTCGCCAATGGTAAAATGAAAAGTATTAGTCTCACTCCTCCATCATTCGACTAATGCGGATATTAAAGAAGCATCCATTTTATTGGCAATCCTAGGCTCATTGAAGACCCCAAAATCCCACTCTTCTAACAAATTCTTTTGGGTTTCGAATAACTTAAATACGTCGAGGGATCGTCCAACCTCAAAACTACGCAACCTACTAGTACTAACACCCTTATTATTCCATACTTCCTAGCTCAGATCAGTGTTGCCTTTGATCCCAAAGTACAGAAGTATATATCATGTGGTCCAGGATTTGTAATGTCCTAGAATTTCCACGTCATTATTAATTAAATTAATAATTTAATTTCTAACGAGTTAGTTTTACGAGATTATTTAAATCTTTTTATGTGATTAATTAATTACGTGATTAAATAATTATGTGATTAATTACTAGAATTAATTAAAGGGGGTCACTAATATGTTATTTAAATTAGTGAACAAACCCTAAAGTTTTAATATCAAAATAATTGATAAGTTTCCTTTTAATTAAATATTCAATTAAATTGAATATAATGAGTTAATTAAATATAATAAATTAATTAATATGATTATTAATTAATGTAAATAATGTGAAATATTAATAATAATATTTATTAGTCCATTTAGTAATTTCATACTAATGGGTTAGAGTATTTAATTATTTATTCAATCTAATTATTTATTTAACCATGGATTGAATAATTAATGTGTAAATTATTAATTTATCCCAACATGGGTCAATTAGTAGCCCAAGTAAAGAATAATAAAAGTTTGACAAATTAGTAGCCCAAACAATTTAATAAAAGCCCAATTGGTATTTTAAATAAAGCCCAAAACTTGAGCCATTTGGAATTTAATTATGTAAACTATTATTAAATCAAAAAGTGACTCGTGACAATGATTTTGGGACAAAAGAAATTGCATCAGCCGAGCATACTAGAGGAGAGAGAGAGTGTGAGTTGATTTTTTATTTTATTTTATTATTTCTCATTTATTAAATAGGTTGCTTGTTTTGATTTATTTCTTTTTCAAGTACATGAAACCGTGCCGCTTTTCACCTAATATGTTAGTTTGTGTAAGTATCCTTGCTATCTCATGATGGCAATTTTAATAGATATAGATTTTATATCTATCCAAATTGTAAGTATACTTACAATTTAGGAGTTTATGTTGGTCATTTCTTCTTCTACTACTTTTCAAGCAAGAGAGCATTTGAGAGTGTAGAAAAAATATATTTGAGAGCAAAATTATCAAGAGAATGAGTTCTTGGTTCATGTCATCTTCTTTCACCACTTATTTTGGAAGAAAAAGGAAGATAGTCATTAAATCAAGGTAATGGTTATTCTAAATCTAATTTTGTTTTAAATTAAATAAACTAACATGTGTGTATAAATATGTTAATATAGTTAATAATGTGTAGTGGTAATATTTATGCCATGCTTGAGTTTAATATGCTTGGTTTGTATTTTGGTATATTTTGTATTCTAAAATATGTGTTTAGTAGTGTATAAACAAGTCTTGGAATTTATAACCAAAAATATTTTTATAAACCTTAGGTTTAATGTTCTAATATTATAGAACATTAAATCATGAGAAAAACAAAGTTTGAATCACTCAAAATGGAGTTATACACAAAAAGTTATAATTTGTGGTAGTTTATGTGATGTAAATTTTTTTATAAAAATAAATGATATTAAATCATGAAAAATTAATTTTTCATGTTATAAATTGATATAAGGTGATTGGTAATTTTTTTGGATTTTTATTCAAGAGTTAAAGCTTACTTGATGGTATATTTTTATTTAAAATGTGTATTGTCGAAACACTGTTCACGTTCTGCAAAGGGAAAAAAATTAAAGGGTTTCCGCGCAATGCGCACAAGCTGTTTAGGCTGAAGGACGCGGAGCCAAACGACGTCGTTTGACGTCGGTAGAAAGTTACTCTGCGCGTTACGCGCGGAAGCCGTTTCCGGCTTCTCAAAACGGCACCGTTTTGGGCCGTTCTTTATGTCTTCACGCGCAATGCGCGGTAATCGGATTTTGTCGGAAATTACAATTCTGCCCCTCCGTGTTTTTCTTGGCGAAATTACTATTTTGCCCTCGGATCAGTTTTCAACTTATTTACAGAAATGCCATTCAAGTTAATTTTAAATAATTTAAATATTTGAAAACTAATTTAAAATTATAACAAAAATAATAATAATACAAAAATGGTATTGGGGAGGATATTTTTCATTAAGTTTAATATTTAAATATTTTAAATATTAATCTAGTTAGCTAAATCTTGGTTAAGTGAAATAAATTTATTATTTATTATTTAAAATGCTAATAATAAATAAAGGTGACAAATTAGCAAATTATTATTTAATTCCTATTAAATAATAATTAAAGAGAGATAAAAATTTATAAATTAATTATTTATTATTGAAATATTATTAAATAATAAATAAGGATAATTAAGTATTATTTAATTAGCATTAAATAACGATTAATGGAAATTAAGTTATTAGAATAATAATTTATTATTTAATTTAAATAATAAATAAGGATGAATTGATTATTATTTAACCTTAAATAATAATTAAAATTAATTATTATTTAATTGGCATTAAATAATAATTAGAGAGGATTAAAATTAGTAAACTATTATTTAATTTCCTTAAATTAAATAATAAGTGAGGTTAATTAATTAATTAATTATTAGTTGATTATTATTAAATTAAAGAAGGTTAAAATTAAATCAATAATTATTTATTATTTAATTATTATTAAATAATAAGTAAGTACAATTAGTTATTATTTATTTTAAATAATAATTATAGTTAATTAATTAATTTCTATTTAACCAAGATTAAATAGTAATTAAATAGAGATTGAGTTAATAAAATAAATTTAATTTAATTATGCTTTAATTAAACAATTGTAATAAGTTGTTTAAGGGTTTAATAAGTGTCCAACACTTAAGAAAAATATTTCTAACTTATTAATTTATTAACCTAATATGATTGAGGGTCTATAAGGTTAATAATATTGTTTTGACTAATGTAATTTATGTGTTTGTACTTATGTGATAGATAAGTTCCGTAGTGAGCGTATAGTTGTACAAATACGCCGTACTAATTATTAGACCAACTTTATTAATGTTAGGTCTTTCCAAAACCAGTTAGTTAAAGCTAGACATTAATTGTAGCTGAGCAGACAGGCAAGTTCCTTATCTCTAAACTCATTTCATTGAGCAAATTATTTAGTTATGCTTGAACTGTAATTCCAAGCATGCTTTGAGTGATTTAATTACTTTACAATTATCCCACATTGCTATTGTTGTTATTCGCATTTGTTGCACTTGAGATTGTACAGTCATTGACTTGTACTTAATTATTGTTCTACTGTTTAAAGAACTGTTCAAAGTAGGTCTAAGTCATTGTTCAGCTAGACATTTATGTTAAAGATTTTAAAAGCTATCCAAATCATTGAAGATGCGGATTCTTAGACTATTATGAACACCCCTTTATTATACGGGAGTACCATGTATCTAATATCAGGTACAAAAATACGGAAATTAAATGTTATGCATACACATATTGTACTGAGGCTGATCCCCTCGGGTACATATTTCTGGTAGTAACCATTGGGTCAACCTGCTATTGACTCCAGTTGATATTTATAGTTCATAGTCTATTTGACTATCCTAATTTTAAAAGCAAATTATTATTCCTGCTTATGTTATTCACATTATTGAATTGTTCAATTATTCCCTTTCATTCATGATATATTGTTCCTTGTTGTTATTTAAACTTGTTGAGCAAACTAGTTGCTCACTCTTGCTATATCATGAAACTTTATTGCAGTGCAACCCGAGACTTCGGGAAATAACAAGGGTAAAGGAAAGATGAAGTGATAGACTTCGAGATGCAGCCTTGTAGTTAACTAAATTAATTGTTATGTAATATAAACCCTAAGTACTTTATTAAGGGTATTTGTGTACTTTTGTATAAGGTTATCGTATCTTGAGACTAGTAACACCTTTTGAATGAACAACATATGTTTATTATTCCGCATTTAGTTGTTGTATGTTGTTTAGAGGTGAATGTTTGTATTGGATCGTGATGACCGAATCTGGGTATTTGAATCCCGAATTTGGGGGCGTCACAGGATTGAAGTCCATTCTATATTCCTAAAATAAACAATATACAAATTATGAATATTCATAAATGATATAACTATCAACATACAAATTATCTAACTAAAATTATCTAATTTTATTATATTATCCACACTAATTTTATACATTATTAATCAACATGCACATTATTTATCCAAAAAATACACTATATATTAACAACAAGCAGGACAATAAATTATCAAAAAAAGAGCAAAAATTATCTAACCAGTATTAATAGTCTTACCAAAATTAAGTAATATTATTTAATTATCCACCATTATTAAAGATTAAAAAATCATAATTTACCAATAACCATCAACGCCATCTAAATAAATTAGCAACAAAAAATTATAATTTATCAACATTGAAAATTATAGATCAAAAGTCATAACATGCACAAAAATAAATCCTCCAAAAAATATTGAAAGTATCAAATATAATGGATCCACCATTGGATCCACATTTATATCCAAAGTTGGATCCAACTCTACCCACTAAGTTATATGTATACCATTCATCCAACATGTGAGAATAAATAAAATGCTTACTTGTTAATGTGATATTTGATGAAAAAATTGATAGATGTTGGAAAAGTTGTAGAGAAGACACATGGTCGGATACAACACACACAGTCGAAATGGTTAGAAATAAACAGTCGGAGATAGAATTTGAAATAGTCAAGTAAAGAGGAGAGAGAGAAGGACAAAATTTTGGGCTCACTGGTTTTGTTTTGGGAATAACATAAAGCCATTTTTTTATTTTTTTTTAACATACAGCATAACAATTATGCTGTAGGAGAAAAAAAAATTAAAGGGTACAAAAAAAAAGTAAAGGGTACCACATAATAGTTATGCAGTGGATGAATTTTTTTTTTAAAGATACCCAAAAAAAAAATTTGGGTACCGCATAAAAGTTATGCGATAGGAGGATTTTTTTTTTTTAAAGGGTACTGCATAACAGGAGGAAAAAAATTAAAGGATACCGCATAACAGTTATGCGGTACGAGAAAAAAAATTATAAGGTACCGTATAACAATTATGCTGTACCTAAAAATTCTAAGGTACCGTAAAACAATTATGCGGTACATAGGAACTTTTTTTCCTACTGCATAACAGTTGTTTGTTTTGGTACCGCATAACAGTTATGCGGGGTGTGTTTTTTATTAAAAAAAAAATAGCTCTTGCATCTGAGGGGTAATATGGATATTTTTTATGTGGGTCATATACCGTATAACAATTGTGCGGTGGTGCTAATAACTATTATGCGGTATATTTATTTTTAAGCCGTTCGATATGGCAACGGATGGGCAACATTGAATTGATTAATTTTTATGTTGTATATGCCTAATGTTTCAAATTATTAATTTTTATGCTGTATATGACTAGGGATAGTTTTAACTAAATATTTTAATAATTTAATCTTAAGAGGGCATACAAGGTGAGTGATAAGTTACTGCGTGAGCTTTTTTTCAAAATAACATTACTTCGAAAAGTTACGAAACATCTTTTGTACACATCATGGGAGAGAGAGTGCATATTTTTACATATACAATTATATAAAACAACGTTGTTTTTGCGCGATAAATCACCTAATTATATGTGGTGTTGATCAAATTCCTTTTTGCCTATTCTTAATACTAAGAATGAGAAGAAACTCAAAATAAAATAGTGATTAAATGAAAGAAAAAAGACATAAGATCACTAGAACTAGAAGTATAATTAACTGTATGTTGTCCTAATCAAAAAAATTAATTGAAGTATTTGGCATGTGAAACTATCTTATAATAAAAAAAAATTACTTAGAAAAAAAATCTCTAAACAAAAAATTCAGGAATAAGTTGACTTAAAATTCAAGTTTTAATATTTAAATTTAATTTCTAGTGATCTTATTTTTTCACTTTGGTAACTAAATGTTAGAATTTAAGATCGAAAAATAACACAATTACACATAATATTAAATAAAGAACAGAAAAGTGAGAACACACGACCCAAGTTCACTAATTTGGCTAATCCTGTTTGTCTGACGTATTCATTAGATGTCTCACACGCTCTACAATGATTAGCACACCAAATAATTATTTTCATAGTAACTAGAAAACCCTAGCTGCTATAACATGGGCTTAAGCCCAATACATTAGTAAATCAAATACTGGACTACCCTGTTGTAGTGACCATTAGTTGAACCCGTAGAAGTATGCGTTAATCCTAACACTAAATTATTCTACTGGTTAAACTAAATTTGTAACACCCTCTTTCCGAAATAGAAAGGGGGGTTAAGCACAAAACATAACAAAACTACAAAACAAATGAAGAGCTCTACGCCACCAAAATGAATAACTCCAAAAACTACTAAATGCCACAAATCAAATCTTAATAAAAGCCAAACTAGTTCAAACCACAATTTAAGATAATTATTACAACTCCAAACAAACTAATGTATCATAACCTAAACAGAATTTATTTAAACCATTAGAAAGAAGAGAGCTCTCATCACATTTGCCCTTAATCCTCTTGATTACCTGCTGGAAGAAAAGTATAGCATGAGCCAAATGCCCAGTACGGATATAGAGTACCAAAAATAATGAACTGAAACAAATAGTGCGAATAACTGAACTGAACTGAAACGAACAAAACTAACATAACAAAATAATAAGCAGAATTAAATGGCTGGTTGTTATTTCATACTGAGCTCAAAATATAACAAAAATATATCTTGCCACACAGACAAGTCAAAATAATGCCACACAGACAAAATAATAATGCCACACAGGCAAATCACACATTGGATTGCGAGTCCAGATGCATGCAAAATCAGAAGGTGTGTTGGGCACAAATATCACCAATCCGCAGAATAGAACAGAATAGAAACTAGGGCCAACCCATACGCCTCCCACAACAAAACACCAATTTTGGCCATCGCCCACCAAATCACAAAATGGAGACGCCGTGGACTGATCATATCGCCACTGAAGGCGTCATGCATCGGTGACAAGATGACATGTCTGTGGTACCCCCACAGGTGGTTATAGCTCAGGTATACCCTACGATATATTCTAATAAAGATATCATGTCGTAACACATGCAACACAATATACACACAAGGGATTCTAAAATGTACATGTCAAATCAAAATGAATCATCGACACAAGTCTCCAAAATATATTTACATGTACTTTTTTACAAAGATCGAAATAAATATTAAGCATGATGAACTAGTTCAAAGAGTACAAATACGAGTTCTAAATATCAATGCCAAAACGAAATTATCACATGAATTATAAAAGGAACAATCAAGTAAAATAATAACTAACTTTTAAACGAAAAAATCAAAACGAAAAAAATTATTGCTGAAGGAGTACGGAATCTGTACCTGAATATAAAATCAATTAATTCACCGAACCCTAGATATCACACTTTAGAATTCCTCAATTCGATCTATAAAATTTCCAAAATAAATACAATACCAATAATTAAATTACTAACTTGAAAAATTTTTATGTTCATAATTTTAATAATTTTAATGTGATAATATATTATATACATTCTGTAGTCAAGAATTATATTTTACTATAATTTAACTCAATAATATAATATTATAAATTCTTATATTTGTTCCCCATTCCTTAATTAAAGCTTCCAGTACATATGCATTCTAAATTAATATAGGAACATGTAAGCAACATTCTGACTCGTCATTTATATCGTCAAAATATATGCTATCAAAATTAACATTAAAATAGCATATTATAATTGTGCAATCAAATTACTTTTAACTACAAACAAGCTTAATCAGAAACCAATTTCATTGCCTTACTATTATACTTATTAATTTATCAAATTCGTGCGGGTCACTTATTGTTGGACAGAAGCATATTAATCCCTTTACTTCAACCACTGTTTCCATGGGAACAAAAATCCAACAGATGGAACTCAATATACAAACATACAATTGTAACTCGTTGGAATATGCCCCGTTAATTAAATTACTCAAATTGATTCACGGTAAACCTTCCAGGAAAATAAGGTGCAATTAATAAAAATTGAGATGATACAACGAAAGCAAATTAGGTGATTGATAGCGCGTTTTACCCAAAGGATTGATTATGAAGAATCAAACACTAAAATTGGAACTTGGTGACATGGATCCGAATAACCCACGCTATAGTAATTAACATCATATTGTAAAAAGAGACGCATACAAATACATATATAACTTACTTGCAGTTAAATCTAAATTTCTTATTCCGTAATCACTTGCAAAGTATAATCAGATGTCTCCTTTTCTTTCTTTCTTGTTTTCCCAAACCTTTGATCGTGAAATCTCTTACTTAGCGCCGCTTCTCTTTAGTACGTATAAATAATATGGGAAGAAATTTAGGTTTTCAGGTTTAACTATATATTAATATATATTATTAACTCTCCAAATTTTAATAGAATTTAATATTACTCAAATATAAATTAGACCCAAATAGTTTTAAGGCCCAATTTTTATCAAGTTAATATTATCCAATACCTATTTTTAGACCACAAAAAATTTGATCCAAACATAAAATAAAATTCAAATAAATATCTAAAAAAAATAAATTTAAGTATAATTTTATTATTGTTATATTTTTATATTTTAAAATTAATATTTTTCACTTTGATAACTAAAGAATTAGAGAATAATATCAATAAAAAATCGATCAATTTTTAATGAGTAATTAAACATATTTTCTGATATATACATTTTTAATGAGTAATTAAACATATTTTCTGATATATACAAAAACATATAGAGTTAAATTGGTATTAAGAAACATATCGAGTTAAATTGGTATTAGGAAACGTATCTTCATTATAAGATTCCTTAAATCTCTTCTCTCCGTAATTAGTAGTGATATATCACTTACTTTATTTAATGACTCTCTAATCGGTGAGTTTAGGACATAATAATTATAGTTAACTGATCAATTTTTTTTTACTACTCATCATTGTAATAAAAATAATGTTAAATAAACCTGTAATAGAGTCATATCTACATACGTGTGTGCATATATATATATATATATATATATATATATATGTAGCAGGATTCGAATTTTGAATCACCCGTTTACATCATAATTGGATTACTAAAGATATATATTCGTAGTTATCTAATACTTCCTCTTCAAGTTTTGTGGCATATATATATATAATATACACGCACTCTAATTGTGTGCTCTAAGTTAGTTGATTTCAAGTTCAGACAGAAAAAATATACAGAAGAGATAAAAAGAAAGTAGAGAGAGAAAATGGAGAAGAAGATTGAAATTCCGGCGGGCTTTCACTTCTGCCCAACTGAGGAGGAACTCATCAACTCATACCTGAGGCCAAAGATTATGGGACAAACCTTACCCTGTAACATTGTCGAGGAAAAACCACTCTACGCCGGCGATCCTTGGGATGTATTGCACGATGCAAATCAATGGATAGTATCCGAAATTAGTCAAGATGATTATTTATGTTTTCACCAAGTTGACCAAGAAAGCGGGTGCAAGAAAGCTGAGGAAGAACGGCGGCAGCAGTGGAAAGGAGCAATTTGTTCGAGCGGCGGGCTGCGGGACTTGGGATGGGCAAACGGGGCCTAGGGAAATCAAGAATGATAATGGTGAAGTGATAGGGTTTAGGAAGATGCTAGTTTTTGAGATAGGAGACATAAACCCTAATAGTGCAACTATTAATATGGGCCACTATATAATGCACGAGTACTCTCTTCCGGGTGGCGAATCGGATTACGTACTTTGCGAGATTATTCTTGATTTGAATAAAAGATCGAAGAGGAAGAGGGGAGTAGTAGAAGAGGATGAGGAAGTTGTTATTAATCCGAAAAGATTGATGAAAACTGATGAACAGAAAAAAGATGAGGAGAATACTATTATTTATTTTGCGGATGTTCCAGTAGTACATGATGAAGGTGGTCCGTCTTCTTCTGGCATGGAATATTCACAAGTACCCCTTGCTGTTGAATATCCTAATACTAGTAATACTGATCATGAGTTGATGCCGACAACAGAATCTCAAGAGCAAACATTAGAATGGGATGATTTTATTAACGATGATGAATTACTGGATTCGGAAGTTCCCACATTTAATTTGATCATGCATGAGTTTGAAGAACTTCTTAATCACGATGGGGGAGGCATGCAGCTGGAAGATATTTTGTAATTTTCAATTTTTTTAGTTTGTGGGATGTTCTTTGTTTGGTGTTATATAGTGCTGTATTGGTTTTGTTTATTGATTAGATTTTGATTTTGAGAATAGCTGTATATGTGTTTTTGATTTGATTCAGCCATGGATGTGGTTGTTACTCTTGAATTCTTGATTTTGAGACTAGCTACATGCAATGATTTGGATTCAGAATTAATTGATTAAATAATGATTCTATTTTTGTCTCTAAATTAAAGTTTTTTGACGTCTATTAAAAATATACATTTTTTTTTTTGTATTTTTTAGCAATTTATTTGTAAGATTAATTCTAATTAATGTAAAGGATCGATTACTGAATAAGTTTATATATTTCTTTTATGTATGATAGAGAGCTGCACGTTTATGTTTTTGAATTACGAGAATAATATTGTTTGAATATACACTGGGCAATTAACGATAGAAAACTACTGGTATAAATAGACGAGCAAATTAGAGGACTTTGTGATAATGGATAACATTAATGGCTGACCAACTGTATGGAATTTGGAAAAGAATGAGAAGTTTTTAATGACTAAATGAATTTGTACAAGACAGTTTGGTTGAGACGATTGAGATATGAAGTTTTATATCGGGTAATTAGGTTCAATATATATTCAACTTAATTTTCAGCTGATTTAAGTGAACTGGTTCAACGTGGGTGTCAATTAATTTGGCTCAAATTAGACTTAAATTATACCTGTTGTCAGTTGATTTTGAATCGGATACATTTACGAAAATATGAATCAATATTGTTGCAGGTATTGTATATTCTACGTTTTCTACATCTGCAAGACCTATTAAGACTTCTTGGATTATAGACAAAGGTGTCACTAAACACCACTGACCATATGTGTAATCAGTTGGAAATTACGCATGATGTACAGTCTCTCAATCACCCTGTTCACATTTCCATGCCCACTTGAGTAACTGTTAAAATTTCACCCATACATTGTTGGATTTTTTACTATAAAAATTCTATTTATCTATTTATTTAATGTTTATTAATGTTGAACATTTATTTATTAATAAAAGTACATCATTCGTCATTCATTAAATGGTCATTTATTATATTTATATATAAATCTTCAAATTTATATATATTATGATATATGTATAAATAAGTATTATACACAAAAGATATAAATCATATGTAATATATATAAATAAATAAATAATAGTTTATAACCTATGATAATTATGAATGTATTATCATGTAGGTTATAATACTTTGATAGAGATGATTTATCTTGATCATGGAAGTTGGACTTCTAATTAAAGTACTAGTACATTAACGGTGTACATTAAACAGATCATGTGATAATATTTTATTTATAAAATGTTTTCATATAAATACTAATTTGTTAATGTTTCTTAATTTTGAAATAATAATAGACTTAATATTGTTAAATATATTAATTTAATATTCCAACGAATGAAATTATATTGTACTAATTAATACATCGGAATGTTAATTAATATATTAAATTAATACTATGAACATTATTATTGTCAAAACATCTATAAGATTTTTTATAAGATAATTTATTATTGATCATAGAATCTTAGCCAAGTCTTTTAATATTTATTATTAAAATGATTGATTTAATTGTTAAATCAATTTATTATCAAATAATGATAAATTATGGACTTATGAAATTAATTTAAATATATTGGGATTATATTTAATTTCAAAATATTTATGTACATCTATAGAGAAAATATTTACACTTTATTAAGAAAGGGTTTATTTTATTTAATTTCTAGACTAAAGTGCAATTATAATTATTTAGTGGAATTAATTGTAATTAATATTTATTTAGTATATTATTATTAGATAATAATATATGAATAAGTATTGGAGTCAGAATAGGAATCCCTTAGGATCCCTATCTTAGCCTAATATGAATCAGTTTCATAAGAGAGATAATGATCAATAAGATATAAATATATCATTGATCAAATACGTAAAGAAGGTTATTATTCCAAATAAGAGAAAATACCAAATATCATATACTCTATCCGTTCTCCTAGGAAAAATATGTAAAGTATTTTTCTAGAAGGGTGCTTTGGAGACCACACTTCAGATTCAGCATAAGGTCATAGGAAGGAAGATCTTGAGATACTTGAAGATTCAAACGTGCTAATCCAACCAAGCACTAGGTAACAATTCATACTAGAGATACATGGTATATATATAATTATTGTTTTGTATAAAACCATAAAGATAATCTTGTTTTATTAAAATTTTAAAACTACTTTTCAGAGAATTTTCATAACAATTGGTATCAGAGCCATCTTTATGCTTTTATATGAATAACATGAATATATACATGTATAGGTGATTTGTGAAATTTGTTGCTTTAGGGTTTTAATATAGTATTCTATCTGTTTTTGTTATGGAATTAAAGCATGCATGAGATGTATTAAAGTCTTCTTTATGGTTAATAGTATGGTAGATTATTATTCTAACTTATGTTTTGCAGAATTGATAAATTACATGCTCTCATGGCTGATTTGAATGTATGTTTTAATTAAATAATTTATGATTTTATTTATGGGTTGTAAAACTCTTGTTATGAGTTGTTTAACTTTTCTTGCATTTTAGATGACATGTAAACTCTTTATGAGTATACATTTAATTGATTTAATTATAAATAGATCGGATGTATACTTCGTTTGAAGTATAGGATCTATATGTAATTCGCTGTATTAGTTATATGTAAGTTGTTGAAGAAGATGGACATGGAGTCGTGAAGAATAAAGTATTCGTGTTGAACAAGGATGTTCAAGGAGAGTCTAAACCCTAGAAAATAACATAGGCTCTCGAGGGAAACGTATAGGTCAAATTAACATTCCGTTTCAAGATTCATCCTTCACACGCATTAAAAACACGTAATAGTCAATAAAAGTTTTTCTCAAAAAACGTAAAAAAAAACTATTCACGAGAAAACATCTTTCATTCGTTTGATTGTTCCTTTCATTTATAGGACTTTTTATATTTCACAACATAGTGGTAATATACGGTTTAGATGTCAGGGAATCAATAATTTATTTTTTTTGGAAAAAAGACAAAAATGACACGATTTACGAAAATAATTTTTTTTTAACGTTCTTTTCGTCGTTTTGACTTTTTACATTTCACGATATAATATTTATATGAGGAATAGATATAAGGGAGCCACTGATATTTTTTCAAAAATAAAACGTAAAACGCTCTTTATACGAAAATGTTTTTCATTTTTAAACGTTCCGTTGAAGGATATAGTGTTTGTATGGAACACAGATGCATAATAAGCAATAAAAGTTATTTGGGAGAAAACCTAATTTTAGGGTTGAAGAAAACCTAAAATCTAAGGGTTAAACCCTAAGGGTTAGAAAACCTAAAAATTACTATTTACAAATACGAAAAGTATACAAAAATTATACGGTATAAATACGAAAAAGCAACCAATAAATAGTAAAATTCAACACTAGTGGCTACTAATTTTGGTAGAGATTTTGAAGGCATACTTGGTATTATGAAAATGTAGTATACTTACATAATATGTAGGTATACATTTTGACTAGTCATTTTTGGAAGCAAAATTGGACTTAGTGAGTTGTCAAGCATAACTTGGTTAGTTGTGGCCTCTTACGAGTCAAGGGTTCTTAAGTAGGGCTACTAATCACTAATTAACTAGTTAAGTGAGGATTAATTACAATTATGTAAATTCCTTAAACATGCAAGTAAGATTAGCAATAAACTAATCAAGGTTAATTAGGGTTAATAAAGTTAATATTAATTGAGTTGGTGATTCACCATGGTGACTAACCATGGTGACTTGCCAATGTGATGATAAGTTAAAACATAATGACCTTAATGCCCTAGGTTTGGTTTTCCTATAAATAGAGAGCTAGATTCTTCACATTTACTTGCTAATTCTCAAAGCAAAAATGCTAGTATCAAAGCTATACACAATATGAGAGAGAGTTCTAGTGAGTTGTGATCAAAGGAAGTGCAAAGAAATAGTTAAAGCTTACACTTCGAGAGGTAAATCGTTAGTCATTATTATGTCGATTAAATTTGGTTATATAAAAGCTCAAGAACGCGAGTCGTAGTCATGTACGATTATCGTTCTCCGTGTTCTTCACGTATTATTAAGCCTTTATTCATTTTATAGAAGTTATAATGTCGAATTTTATTTCATGGTTTAAAGCTCTAGAACGTACGTTGTAGCCATGTAGGATTGTCGTTCTCCATGTTCTTCATATGAACTTGAGCAATTATTATAAATTGTTATAATTAAGTAAACAAACCGTTATAATGATCAAATTTTGTCAAATATAAAGTGTCATAATCACATATGTAAGTAGTTATAATGCTCAAATTATTTTAAGTATGAAATCCAAAAGCTCAAGAACATAAGTTGTAGCCATGTACGATTTTTTATTTTTCGTGTATTCTTGAGCAAAAGTCATAATTTTATACATAAGTAGGTTTATGATTTTGTAAGTTAGTGTTATAAAGTTCTAAAACATGATGACCTAGCAAATTCATGCTTGTGGTACCATGTTTTAGTAAGCTAAACCAAGAACGATGAAACTTAGTTCTTCGTATTCTTCGATTCGTTTTTCGCATTCTTGAGTAAAAGTCATAAATCGTACATAAGTAGGTTTATGATTTTATTATTTTTATGTTATGAAGTGTTATTAAGTGTTATAACATGTTATCTTAGCAAATTAATACTTGATGTATCATGCTTTACCAAGTGGATCAAAGAAAGTATAAACTAGTATGCATTCTGACTTTGTTCACTGATTTTCGAAAATTTACTTTTGGAATCTGGCTTAGAAACCTAAAACAACGTTTTAGATCATGAAATTCTGATGAATTTAGACTCAAGAACGACCCCAAAATGTTAAGAAATGAAGGAGTTATGCCTATTCCAATGAAAGAGGTTCAGACAACCAACACTTAAGAATTGTGTTGCATAGTTGGGGCGGCCGCGCCCCAGATAGGCTTAATTATGGGGCAGCTGTACCAACCCACCAGAGTTTTAAAACTTCCAAAAAAGTTGTACTTTGAAGGTTTTGTCAAAAACTTAGGGTCTTGTATAGTCAGGACTTGTCGAGAAGTATAAAACATGTCAAAACGAAATTAAACTATTGAAATAAAGATAGTTAAGTTGAAGGATAGTTAAAGGTTATTGTTTATGACTAATTGTTATGTTAAAATCATATACCTTGTAGGCCGTCCGAATAAACGCAAAACGTAAAGTAAACATTAAAGCGAATCAAGCAAGTTCTAAACCTTTATATGTTATTTGTGTAAATCTTCTAACTCTTGCTATGTGCTACTTGTGTAGTCTTATCAAAATGATAAATGAGATGTGTAATGTCATGTTGTTATGTAATAGATGTTATATGAAGTTTTAAACTGATGTTTGAAAGCCTTCTAACTGTTATGTGTTATGTTTACGAGTTATGAACATAATTTATATACTTTGTTTGTCAATGTGATATAAATTGTTAGAATGTGAGTTATATATGATATTAAATGGAGAATTATGTTTAGTCAAGGCATGATAAAGTTTATATGAAAGCATAAACTGCGTATGTGCTATATATTAGACTTGCTGAGCCGTCATGCTCATTCTTGCAAATAAAACCTAATTTGCAGATTAAAGATGAACGTTAAGAAGATCATGAACGTAAGGATGAAGCGTAGATTAAGTTTTCATGTTTATTACTTGTATTTGTAAAAGTCATAATGACTGTTGTAATACGAACAAACAAACATATAACCGGATATTAAATGAATGATATAAATTATTATCATCAGAATGTTGTTATGTCTTTATTTTGATATCTTAGAATTGTTAAAACTTAAAATAGTATTGATAATGATCTATTTATCTGGATGAGGATCGGTAAATGACTTGTGAGTATTGTACATCCGAGACATGACTAATCTATATTGACTGGTCAAATCCATCGTTAGGTTCCTCGGACCCAGGTATAACTTGTTATTACTATTCTGAAAGTCAGATAAGTAGGATTATTGGTATGAAGAGATATCATTATAAACAAATGTGTTTTGAGTGAGAGTTTTAACTAGTTGGGTAATGTTCTGTATTTAAAGAGAATTTTGCACCGGACAAAGATACAACCATTTGTCACGGATAAAGATGCAAACATTTATCACGGGTGAAGATACAAACATTTACCGCGAGATTCTCTGTTTTCAAGAGTCGTCCTAGTGATTTAATGCCTTGAATCTTGGAATATGTAAAGTTATAGAATATTTAAATCTTAAGGTTAAAATTGGACCGTTATATATGGTGTTATCCATTTATACGGATGAACTACAAGTTGATACTTGTGTAAATAATGAGATCGAGATCAAGTTAAGATACGGGAACAAAGTTAAGAGAAAATTTTAATGTATTGTCTACAATAAGACTAATTCAACCAATATGATTATGGGATTATTGGTTAAGTTGTAGATGTATGAGTTTAATGCACAAGGTCCACCGTAGCGAGCGCGGGAATTTTTGGGGAGTTATAGTATGCGTCATATGCAGCTGTGTTTGAGCGGATAATGTGAGTGCGCTGACGTGTAAGGTCATGTTTGGCTACGCGCAGAATTGCAGAATTCGGAATTAAAGCTAGAAATTTGATTTTTAATTGAATTTTAATTCCTTTTATGCTTGAGATTTGTTATGTATTCCTATAAATGCACTATGTAAGACTCATAAAAGGGGGATTAACAGAGAATCAGATCTAACATAGTTAGAGGTAGGATTTTATTAGATTTGAAATAAATTTTCAACGCAAATGATTCAAGAATCGAGGAAAAAACTTTAGAACTGAAGATTATGATCCGGGTGACATGTGAATACCAAAACACAAATTTGAATCTCTTTTCTTTTCCTTTTATTTTTGTAATCTGGATATGTTGAATTATTTGTAGATAATTTATTTAGTTATGTACTAATTTTATTTAAGATTGGAATGGAATCCAATGTGTAGTTTTAATTAATTTATTTTCTTTTTAATTATATTTTATTATATATGAATTGTTTGTCATACTTTGAGCTTTCAAGTATTAATTAAAAACTGTAATTATGTGACAATCTATATGAAGTTGATCAATGGATTATAGATTTAGGTCTAAATATTTGTCTTTAATGTATTAATTAATTACGGATAATTATTAGGATAATTTATATAAAATTAAGAGATAGATTATTAATTTAGATCTGAATATGATAATATATATTTGTATTTTTTGCATTGATTAAATTCATGATTCGTGTATAGGATAGAGATATACATATATATCATATGTAACCTTAAAGAAAATATGATATTTAATTCCTTGTTAATTTAAATCTCATAGAGATATAGTGATTTAATTAGCTAGGATGTTTCTTTCAATTTTGTTGCCTTAGTGTTAGATTTAGAAAGGATTTGTTTATATATCATTGAGAGTTGCGTAAAAATACTATAAAAAATTCTCAATTAGCGATTCTATATAATTAATTAATTAAAAAGAATTAAAAATATTTAAATGAAGCATTGAAAAAAATTATAATCTTAAATATTTAAAATTTGATTTTTATCCTTGTCATTTAAATTAGTAAATTGTTAATTTTATTTAGTTTTTATTTTATAATTTTAAATCAATTGTTTAAATAAAATTAATATGATATAAAATTAGTAATTAGTAATAATTATTTTTAATTCTCTGTGAGAACGATACCTTGCCATTATAGAGCTATTTAATCACTTATACTTGTGTGTGAAATCCTAAGTTATAAATAGGCAAACAATAGCAAGGGTGATAAAATAATTTGCTTAGAAAGTATATAACAACTCAATGAATAATAAATTATGAACAGAAAGAATAACTATCACGAATTTGAAAGTAGTATGCCCTTAAGCCAAACACATTTAATGTGATAAGTATATACTTTGTAATTTTATTCTATTTATTAACAAAAGTTTTGTTTAAAGACGTTTTTTTATTCATGGTTAATTGGTTGGATTAATTAAATAGATAAACTCATAGTTTTGAGCAATAATTTTAGAATCATAATGTTGATTATGCTAATGAGATCTAAATTCTATATAGCTCAAAACTAAAATGTTACTAATCGTGAGATCAATAAAATGGAAGTTAGTGACTACAGATAGATTAATACATATTATGCTTGTTCATATAAATGGGTTGATTGATCTAATAATCATTTGTGTAGAGACACTAAAACAAGTATGTAGATGCTTATTAGAGAATAAGTTCACTGAACGTGACTCACTTAAGGAACATCTAATAGAGTTTTACTTGTCTGTCAATAGGAGTTCCTTATGTGATAGTAGCACATGTGATCTTTGGACTTGAGATTATCATAGTACCTTGTGTATAATGAGTTATACTTTGGCATATTCCTTAAGGCTTGTTAGTATATCAAATGGTATAATCGTGTATAATAAGTGTACATAAAGGTAAGTTAATGGTAAATAAAAGATCGCACTTCAAGTAAAACAAGAGAATAAACTATGTAATTCGATAAATGACAACTTAAAAATCCTTGGCCAATGTGGAATGAAAATTATAAAGAAGCTTTTAATTTACATTAGAGTTTTACATTTAAGAATTAAAATGCATATGATCAAATAAAATAAGACTTGATAGAATTTGTATATCTTATATTTGATCGGGACATTGTGCGATAGAATGATTGAATTGTATGGTAGCTATTCACAGAATAGGTTCTTTGTGATCAAATGTTAAAATTCATATTATTTGAAAAGTCGTTGATCGTTAAAGGGGCTTACCCTTATTGTGGAATAAATATTATTTACTTAAAAAAATTAAATAGTTTAATTCATTTATATAAATAAGATTATAATGGTTCTAATTTATTTATTCTACAATCAGTTTAATATAGAAAACCTAAAGGGTGACACCGCAAAAGAGTAATATTTATTTTAGAAATGGATAGTATAATGGTAATAATAAATTAAGTGTGACGACCTCGAATCTGGGTTTCTTTAACCTCGTATCCGGTTCAACACTAGTACTACATTTTCCTTATTGTTCATGAATTACAACAATATTATAATTGCTAAATAATCATTTATTTACAATTCTACAACATCTCTTTCTATTCCAGAATCGCAATCTTTAAACAAACCTAGTATGTCTCAATATCATACATGATACGACATTCTATTACAATAATTTTAAGTATTTAACACTCATATTACATACCAACTAAGTCTTATACTACACAGTTATTTTACCTGTCCAATTTGGACTGATATCTACAATAGATATTTAGACCTTTAGTGAAAGTAGTATGCATTCATATTCCTTGTTCTTTATCGAGAACTTCAAAAAACTTGCCCTATTTGAAAATGTTTGTTTTAAGAAAGAGTGAGCACGACAACTCAGCAAGTTTACCAGTTACACATAACACATTACATGGTTCACATCATATACATGATTTGCATCTTATTCTTTCATTATGCTTTCCGTATTAATAATACTTCATACCTCTTATGCATCACATATAATAATCAACTAGCGATTAGCAAATCATGCTTCAATCTTGTACATAGTTTTCACGTAGTCATACCACATGTTGTTCATCTACCACAAACATCATCAATATAACTTCATATTATCAATTTAAATCACATTATAGCATATTAATGCACATAGGAGCAAGTTCTGAAAAACTTGTCTGGTCCGCTTCTACCATTTACGCTTATTTGCGTCATTCGTTCAACCTACAATTTATATATATAATTGACATAATCATTACTTACAATAACTATTAATTAGTCTTGACTTAAGACCTTAACTTTAAATTATTAACTCTTAAGATGTCCGACAACAAACCCTTAAGTTCCAGACAAAAACCCTAGCCCAAAAATATACTTTGGACATGTCGGGTACGCTTAACCAACTTACACTCTCACTACACGTCATTATACGATTCACTTTTAATCAGTTGTCTAAATTAGTCACAAAGGACTATCTACATTGGTTTAATTCAATTAAACTTCATTCTTTTACATAACTTAATGATTTGGACATTTAATAATGTACCAAATACCTTAAAATATTATCTACATTTGATAATATACAACTACATTCAAATATTATTAACCATTTAATAATATTTTAATCATTTATTAATATTATTAATTATTTAATAATATTTTAATCACTTATAAATATTATTATCCATTTAATAATATTTTAATCACTTATTAATATTATTAACTATTTAATAATATTTTAATCACTTATAAATATTATTGTCCATTTAATAATATTTTAATCACTTATTAATATTATTAACCATTTAATAATATTTAAATCACTTCTTAATATTATTAATAATTTAATAATATTTTAATCACTTGTTAATATTATTAACCATTTAATAATATTTTAATCACTTATTAATATTATTAATTATTTAATAATATTTTAATCACTTATTAATATTATTAACCATTTAATAATATTTTAATCACTTATAAATATTATTGTCGATTTAATAATATTTTAATCACCTATTAATATTATTAACCATTTAATAATATTTTAATCATTTAATAATGTCATTAATTATTTAATAACATTTTCATCATATACTAATGTTATTATTCATTTAATAACCTTTTAATCTTATACTAATATTATTCATGATTTAATAATATTTTAATATTCTTCAAATATTATCAATAGTTAACTTTTTAATTGTGTTAACTTTAGTCTTTATTTTATACATTTAGATACCATTAAGTCACTAATAAACTCTACATATATTGGTTTAGTATTCAAACACATTCATTCTACATGTATTTCAACTTAAATTTCCACTAAAAACTCAACCCAGACTGACCCGACCCAGACCGACTTGACCCGACCCGAACGGCTAAAACAGGTTTCTGGCAGAACGTTTGACCGCTGCGGTGGTAGTACAAAATTTCTGAAACCCTAACTTGAGGACTGTCCGACCCTCCTTTACTAGAACTACCATAACGTATTTATTTTAAAACATTTTGGGGTGATTCTTGAGTCCATTCTCATCAGAATTTTTCCCTCTACAACTTCTCTTTCGATCACAAATCCAAATTCCAAACGGAACAAGACTAAAAATAGCTCACAAGGATAGAGTGAAAACTAAAATCACAAATCCTTGGTTTTAATGGTTCAAACTTGAATAAAATAAACTCTACACATCCAAATGACAACAACTTAGTGCTGTTGTCTTCTTAACTTCTTGTTTTACAATATTTCATAGTTCAATCACATTTTTGAAAATATTTTGACAAGAGATTTAAAGATCGAACCACTTAGGATTTTACCAGTAAATCGCAATATGGAATTTTCTTCCATTTATTTGAATATCACTCATACCAATACTTGTTTTAAACATACTAAACCATGAATCTACCTATATATCATAGATTTAGACTTCTAGAGCATCAAAATAACTTTTGATCGGTTAAAAATATATTTTAACTATTAAAAATCTATCTAGACTACAAAAAATGAAATTTAGGAGAGTTGGAGCACTTTTAAACCTTGAGGTCTTGGATGCTCTTATTCCTCTTGGTATGAACTTAGCTTGTGACTCCTCATTGACTATCCTCTAGCAATCTCCTTGGTGATTCTCAATCTCACAAAGGCTTGCTTGCTTTTTCTTTAGAGCTTCTCTCTTTTCTCTCTTGTTGCTCTAGCAAAATGTCTAACAAACATAACACATAGGTGAAGCACTCTATATATAGCACTTCCTTAATCACCATCAACTCTTACTAATCAACTAACATTGGTCAAATTAGGACTAATCTAGGTTTACTATAGCATGTAATGACCACTGATTGACAATGTGAATGACAAGGGTTGTTGAACTACTTTGATTTAGTGTGTGTAGGAAGCAACAAGAGCAAATCAAGCCACCCCCTTGTGGGGACTACTAAATCTCAGTAAAATGGGATTTAATCCCCCATTTTTGCTTTATTTTTATAGCTTAAGTATACATATATACATCTATATATATATTCTTATATATATAAATGTTGACCACTTTTGACTACCATTTGGGCTCCACATTGAACTCTAGGATTTAAATATATTGGGCTCATCCATTTAATTTGGTTAGGCTCAATTTAATTTTTACATTGGACTAACATTAAATACCTTATGTTACATTTAATTAAAATAAGTATTGAGCTTGATAAATTATTACATAGACTACTAGGCTAATTTATTTGACCTAGTTTAATACCTCCATTTAGACTTATAATATAATCCAATTAGACTTGCTATTTATAAGTCCATTGAACTACTTAATTGAGTTAGTCGATTAAATCACTAAACTTAATATATCTTGAGTTTATTTTATTAAAACCCTAATGCTCATACATACTAGTACTTCAAATTGATTCAATAAACTATAACTTTTTAAACACTCCGTACCACCGCTGCTGTGACGCCCCCAAATTCGGGTCTCAAATACCCGGATCCGGTCATCACGAGCCAATACAAACATCCACCTTTAAACAACATACAATAACTAAATGCGGAATAATAAACATATGTTGTTCATTCAAAAGGTGTTATTAGTCCTAATATACGATAACCTTATACAAAAGTACACAAATGCCCTTAATAAAGTACTTAGGGTTTATATTACATAACAAGTAATTTAGTTAACTAAAAGGTTGCATCCTGAAGTCTATCACTTCATCTTTCCCTTACCCTTGTTCTTCCCATAAGTTTCGGGTTGCACTGCAATAAGGTTTCATGATATAGCAAGGGTGAGCAACTAGTTTGCTCAATAAGTTTAAATAACAACAAGAAACAATATATCATGAATGAAAGGGAATAGCTGAAACAATTCAACAATATGAATAACATAAGTAGGAATAATGATTTGCTTTTAGAATCAAAATAGTCGAATAGACTATGAACTATAAACATCCACTTAAGTCAATAGCAGGTTGACTCAATGGTTACTACCAGAAATATGTACCCGAGGGGATCAGCCTCAGTACAATATGTGTATGCATAACATTTAATTTTCGTGTTTTGTACCTGATATTAGATACAGGATACTCCCCTATAGTAAAGGGGTGTTCATAATAGTCTAAGAATTCGCATCTTCAATGATTTGGATAGCTTTTAAAATCTTTAACATAAATGTCTAGCCGAACAATGGCTTAGACCAACTTTGAACAGTTCTTTAAACAGTAGAATATTAAATAAAGTACAAGTCAAAGACCGTACAAGATCAAGTGCACCAAGTGCGAATAACAATAATATCGATGTGGAATAATTGTGAAGTAATTTAAACCACTTAAAGCATGCTTGGAATTATAATTCAAGCTTAAATAAATAACTTGCTCAATGAAAAGAGTTTAGAGATAAGGAACTTGCATGTCTGCTCAGCTACAATTAATGTCTAGCTTTAACTAACTGACTTTGAAAGACCTAACATTAATAAAGTTGGTCTAATAATTAGTACGACGTATTTGTACAACTATACGCTCACTAAGGAACTTATCTACCATGCATAAGTACTAACACCTAATTTACATCAGTCAAAATAATATTATTAACCTTATAGACCCTAAATCAAATTAGGTTAATAATTTAATAAGTTAGAAAATATTTTTGTTAAGTGTTTGACACTTATTAAACCCTTAAACAACTTATTATAATTGTTTAATTAAAGCATAATTAGATTCAAATTATTTTATTAACTCAATCTCTATTTAATTACTATTTAACCTTGATTAAATATAAATTAATTAATTATCTTTAGTTATTACTTAAAATAAATAATAACTAATTGTACATACTTATTATTTAATACTAATTAAATAATAAATAATTATTGATTTAATTTTAACCGTCTTTAATTTAATATTAATCAACTAATAATTAACTAAGTAACTAACCTCACTTATTATTTAATTTAAGGAAATTAAATAATATTTTACAAATTTTAATCCTCTTTAATTATTATTTAATGACAATTAAATAATAATTAATTATTTAATTAATTTTAATTATTATTTAAGGTTAAATAATAATCAATTTATTTATCCATATTTATTATCTACATTAAATAATAAATTATTAATCTAATAACTTAATTTCCATTAATCATTATTTAATGCTAATTAAATCATAATTAATTACTTAATTATCCTTATTTATTATTTAATAATACTTAAATAATAAATAATTAATTTATAAATTTTTATCTCTCTTCAATTATTATTTAATAGGAATTAAATAATAATTGCTAATTTATCACATTTATTTATTATTAACATTTTAAATAATAAATGATTAATGAAATTTTTTATTTATTTAACTTAACCATAATTTAGCTAACTAGATTAATATTTAAAATATTTAAATAATAATCAAAACAGAAAATATAATCCCAAATATCAATTTTGTATTATTATTATTTTTCTTATAATTTTAAATTAATTTTTAAATATTTAAATTAATTAAAATTATCAAGAATGGCAAACTTGTAAATAAACTGAAAACTGATCCGAGGAAAAATTAGTAATTACACAGAAAAACGAACGGAGGGGCAAAATTATAATTTCATCGGAATTAGTTCCCGTGTATTGTGCGAGCCTAACCAAACCGAACTCCAAAACGGTGCTGTTTGAAGAGGCAGGAGGCGGCTTCCGCGTATAACACGCGAAGTGAAATTTTTCTATGCCAAACGACGTCGTTTGGCTCCGCGTCCTGCACCTAAACCCTTGCGTGCAATGCGCGA
Source organism: Hedera helix (assembly GCA_947179155.2). Lineage (NCBI taxonomy): Eukaryota > Viridiplantae > Streptophyta > Magnoliopsida > Apiales > Araliaceae > Hedera > Hedera helix. The sequence continues at coordinate 22,871,783 of OX359280.1, forward strand.
CCAGTCGATTTTTTTCCCTTTAGTAGATTGTCCACAGTGTTTCGGCAATACACACTTTAATAAAAATTATACCATCAAGTAAGCTTTAACTCCTCAATAAAAATTCAAAAAAATTACCAATCACTTAATATCAATTTATAACATAAAAATTTAATTTTCCATGATTTAATTCCATTTTTTTCATAAAAATTATTATACCAAATAAACTACTATAAATCATAACTTTTTGTGTATAACTCCATTTTGAGTAATTCAAACTTTATTTTTTTCATGATTTAATGTTCTATAATATAAGAACATTAAATCTAAATTTTATAAAAAAATATTTTTGGTCATTATTTTGAGACTTGTTTACACACTACCAAACACATGTTTTTAGCATACAAAATATACCAAAATACAAACAAAGCATATTAAACTCAAGCATGGCATAAATATTACTAATACACATTACTAACTATACTAACATGTTTATACTAACATGATGATCTATTTAATTTAAAAACTAAGTTACATTTAAAATAACTATTATCTTGATTTAATGACTATTTTTCTTTTTCTTCCAAAATAGGTGGTGAGGTTTGACGGTATGAACAAAATGAACTCCTCCTCCTTCTTTATCCTTGCTCTCTTTAAATATTTTGATCTCACTACAATTTTCTCTCCACTTTCTCTTTTGGACTTAGAAAAATAAAATGTAGTGCAATGTCTTACTAATGCAAGTATACTTGAAAAATAATAGATACACATAATATATCTAATAATCTAGACCATCTTAAGCTAGCTATTGGATACTTACACAAGCTAAACACATTAGATGAAAAGAGGGATGGTGCATGTACTAAAAAAAACCATACAAACAACCCTTTATAAAATAAATGGAAAATAAAATCACAAAAAAATCAATTCACTCTCTCTCTCACACCTTTTGCCAGCAACCAAGCTTTTGGTGTCCCAAATTAGTTGTCACGTGTAATTACTTTAATAAATAATAGTTACACAATTTAATTTCAAGTGGGTTCATGCTTTGGGCGTTATTTAAAATATCAATTGGGCTAATATTAAATGACTTGAACTATTATTTAATCAAGTCCATTTAATTTAACATTGGAATAATTAATATAACCCAAAAGATTGGTTATTAATTTTGTTACACATTAATTATCCAATAAATATTTAAGTAATAATTGAATTGCTTAATTAATTAAATACTCTAGCCCATTAATGTTAAATTACTAAATGGACTAATAAATATTATTATTAATATTTCACATTGTTCACATTAATTAATAATCATATTAATTAATTTACCGAATTTAATTAACTCATTATATTCAATTTAATTGAATATTTAATTAATAGGAAACTTAACAATTATTTTAATATTAAAACTTTAGGGTTTGTTCACTAATTTAAATAACATATTAATGACGTCCTTTAATTAATTCTAGTAATTAATCACAAAATTATTTAATCACGTAATTAATTAATCACACAAAAAGATTTAATTAATCTCGTAAAACTAATTCGTTAGAAATTAAATTAATATTTTAATTAATAATGACGTGAAAATTCTAGGACATTACATTCTCTCCCCCCCCCCCCCTTTATAAAAATTCCGTCCTCAGAATTGTAAAATAAGGTCACTTAAATAAAAACGGGTAATTCGCTCTCATTTTCTCCTCGAGTTCCCACGTAGCTTATTCAACTGCGTGATTCCTCCAAAGTACCTTGACGGAATGAATTATCTTATTCCTCAATTTCTGTTCCTTCCTATCGAGTATCTGAACAGGAACTTCTTCGTATAACAAGTCCTTCTCGACTTGAATTGGTTCATAGGAGATAACGTGCTTGTAGTCTGGTTTATATGGCCCCAACACTGACACATGAAACACATTGTGAGTGTGCTCAAGTTCAGGAGGTAATGCTACCTCGTACGCCACTTCATCAACTCACCTCAAGACTTCAAACGGTCCTATGAACCTAGGACTCAGCTTGCCCTTCTTGCCAAAACGGATCTTCCCTTTCCAAGGAGATATCTTCAGAAATACGAAACTACCCGCATCGAAGTCCCGCTTTTGACGATGCAAATCCGCGTACTTCTTTTGACGATCTTGAGCTGCTACCAGTCGATTCCTTATAAGATGTACTGTGTCTGCAATCTGTTGTACCATTTCAGGTCCAAGCAATCTTCGCTCACCAACTTCGTCCCAACAGAATGGTGTTCGGCACTTTCTTTCGTAAAGCGCTTTGTACGGTGGCATGCCGATACTAACGTGATAGCTGTTGTTGTAAGCGGACTCCACCAGTGGCAAATGGTCGTATAAGCTGCCCTTTAAGTCCATCACAACTGCTCGGAGCATATCCTACAGAGTCTGAATCGTTCGTTCACTCTGGCCATCAGTTTGAGGATGGTACGTTGTGCTTAACCTCAACTGTGTTCCCATTCTTGCTTGCAGACTCCTCCAAAAATTTGACGTGAAGCGCGGATCTCTATCGGACACAATCGATACCGGCACTCCATGTCGTGACACTATCTCCTTCACATAGAACTTCGCTAACTGCTTCAGATTGTACCGTATTCTGATAGGTAGAAAATGGGCTGACTTGGTCAGACGATCCACTATTACCCAGATGGCGTCTAAACCTTTATGTGTCGGTGGCAAACCCACCACAAAGTCCATCGTGATGTGCTCCCATTTTCACTCTGGAATCTCTAGTGGTTGAAGTAATTCGCTCGGCCGCTGATGTTCTGCTTTAATCCGCTGGCATGTCAGACAACGACTGACGCATTCTGCCACTTCCCTCTTCATATTCGGCCACCAAAAGTATTGTCGTAAATCCTGATACATCTCCGTACTTCCGGGATGTACTAAGTACCTCGTACTGTGAGCTTCCTAAAGAATCTCTTCCCGCAGCCCCGGATCTAACGGTACCTAGACTCTCCCTTCGAACCTTAGCAACCCTGTGCTATCAATCTTGTACTTAAGCTCCCCGCCTTCAGCAATTCGCTTCTTAATACTATCACAATCGTCATCCTTTTCCTGAGCCTCTTTGATCTTGTCTAATAAGGTCGGGCTTGCTATTACTGTAAATAACTTCTCGTCCGTCTCCATTGGATATTTGATCTCCAACTTCAAACATTCGAAATCTCTCACCAACTCTTCCTGATTTATTAGCTTCAACAACTTCTCCCTGCCTTTTCTGCTCAAGGCATTTGCTACTACATTGGCCTTGCCCAGATGGTACATAATCTCACAGTTGTAGTCCTTGATCAATTATATCCATCGGCGTTGCCTCATATTCAGCTCCTTCTAAGTAAAGATATATTTCAGACTTTTGTGATCTGTATATATCTCACACTTCTCGCCATAGTGCCTCCAAATCTTCAGGGCGAAAACTACCGCTGCTAACTCCAGGTCATGAGTCGGGTAACCCTTCTCATAATCTTTTAGCTGACGTGATGCATACGCAATAACCTTACCGTGTTGCATTAGCACACAACCAAGACCCTTGTATGACGCATCACTGTACACTATGAAACCTCCCGTGTCGTCCGGTAAAGCCAACACCGGTGCCTGCCTCAACCTCTTCTTCAGCTCCATAAAACTTTCCTCGCACTTTTCAAACCAAACAAATTTCACAGTCTTTCGGGTAAGATTGGTTAACGATGATGCTATCTTCGAAAAATCCTGAATGAATCTCCGGTAATACCCTGCTAACCCTAAGAAACTCCTGATCTCAGTCGACGTCTTTGGCTGTTCCTAATTGATAACTGCCTCCACCTTCGCTGGATCCACCGAAACACCATCTTTGTCGATAACATGACCTAGAAACTCCACCCTCGACAACCAAAATTCACACTTCGAAAACTTGGCGTACAGTTTCTCCCTTCTTAAAGCCTCCAATGCGATCCGTAAATGTTCTGCATGTTCTTACTCCGTCTTCGAATACACCAATATGTCATCAATGAATACGACCACGAACTTGTCCATGTAATGTCCTAGAATTTTCACGTCATTATTAATTAAAATATTAATTTAATTTCTAACGAATTAGTTTTACGAGATTAATTAAATCTTTTTGTATTATTAATTAATTACGTGATTAAATGATTATGTGATTAATCGATAGAGTTAATTAAAGGGAGTCACTAATATGTTAATTAAATTAGTGAACAAACCCTAAAGTTTTAATATCAAAATGATTGTTAAGTTTCCTATTAATTAAATATTCAATTAAATTAAATAAACAATCACTGTGTTATATTTAATGGCTAGTGTTAAATTAAATGGACTTAATTAAATAATAGTCTATGTCATTTAATAGGAGTCCATTGGGTATTAAATGAAGTCCAAAGCATGAGCGGGGAATTAATTGTGTAACTTATTATTTATTAAAAGAGTTAACATGTGACAATCTTTTGGGACACAAATTCTCAAACCTGCCGTGGAATATGAGGAGAGAGAATAGCTAATTGAGCGTATGGGTTGCTGGGCAGTTAAGTCAGTATATTGTCCCAAATCAGAGGTGACCCGGCATGGGGTCCTTTACTGTTAACGGCTAATCTAATAATTTATCCTTGCATCTTTGTACAATCTACCGAGCTCAGTCAGCGACCCTACTCTGCCGAGTACAACCTAAAGTGGTGATTTCTGGGTATGGCTAAAAGATGGGTTGGTAAAGTTTCCACCTAAACCTCAGTAACCAACGGGTAATGATTTCCTATAAATAGAGACCATATTTTTGTTAGGGTTTCGACACAGTGAAAGCAGCGGAATTTAAATTTTTTTTTGAAACCCTAAGACAGGATCCATGCGAAAACAGATTAATCAGAGGTTTAGATTATTTTACCGATTATCTGAGATGTTGAGAAGACGATGGAATTCTGGAACGGCTTCGAATCTTCAACGCAATCCAGCGACTACGTCTCTACGGTATCCACACGAACGCTCCGCGAACCGTCACACGATCTGCAGCGAAAGGGATCTGCGGTACTAGCCACCAAGATCAGGATTTCTAACCTATTTTTCTCTCTAGCCTCTTTCTGAAAGCGGCTAGGGTTTTAGTTTTTCCTTACGTGACTTTTAGACTACTGATATATCATATATATAGTAGTTAATAGGAATTAACTAAAACCTAAAATCAATAGAAAAATAAAATCCGAATTTATATATATTATATTTTAATTAAGTCTTACTTAATTAATATACATATATACAAATTATCCTATTAATTTAAATTCGTAATTTTTAAATACTATCAATCATATTGACATATTTAAAATACTTACAATTTAAATTAATTCCCTTTTAATTACGTTCTAAGTGTGTGACCCTATAGGTTATTATTATGTTGGCAATAATTTTAAAATCATATTATAAAATTATAAACAGTGAGCGGCATCTAGTAATGCATCACTGCTACCCAAATAATAATAAAATCGGTGATTCGATACAACCTTTTCGTGACCAATGTTTCAATGTAATTTAATCCTTTTAACCTTATATCCTAGATTAAACTCGAGGCATGGAATGTGTCATACTCTTCATAATTTAATCTGAGTTTTCTTGATCAATGAGTAGACTATATGAAACAAATCAATATTTGAGCATGGCCATGCATTTCATAGTCCTACTCAATCAAGAGGCCTATGGATATCACCCTAATATATAGGAGGGTTAAATTCCATCTAGATCACTCATATTCCTCACACGATTCATGATGTACCCAATGATCACCTTTATTGTCCACCCTATTAAAGGTGACATTTGATGATATCAAAGTACATAAATTCTCGTGTAATAATATAGTGACTTCAGGTCGGAGGATCATTACATCATTGTCACTATAAGAATTTCTTATGACACTTTGCATAATGCTCCATGTAGAATTCTCATGGTGGGTCAGTCCAGTACATTGTTCTCTAACATGTACCTATGCATTGACTCAAATATCTCATATATTTATGACCAATGAGATTTGGCCATCAGTCAATCCACATACTAGTCTCAATGCATCATTGTTGTCCCATTAACAATGATACTCGACTAGGGACATTTAAGAGTAATGATACTAATTATAATTATATAATCTCATGTTCAAGTCACATACTTAAAGCTATATAATTCGTATCATTATTCTAAGGGCTTTTATTATGTTAACATTTATTTAACGCAGTAAATGAAATCATAATAAAATAATCCATTTATTCAATCAAATATAATATCAAAAATGTTAAGCAATTAAATCAAATAATTAGCCTCTAGGGCATAAACTCTAACAATCTCCCACTTGCACTAGAGCCAGTCACTCATGTATCTAATACCCATGGAACTAGTGTGACCTTCGTGCTTCTGCTGCGACAAAGCCTTGGTCAGTGGATCTGCAACATTATTATCTGTTGGCACTCTGCATATATGTACATCTCCTCTATTAATGATTTCACAGATGAGATGGTACCGCCTAAGTATATGCTTGGATCGTTGGTGAGATCTGGGTTCCTTAGCCTGTGCAATGGCTCCATCATTATCACAGTATAACTCAACTGGATCAATAATGGTTGGAACAACACCAAGTTCAGTGACGAACTTTTTAATCCATACAGCCTCCTTGGCTGCACTAGAAGCAGCAATATACTCAGCCTCTGTTGTAGAATCGGCTACTGTCTCTTGCTTCGAACTTTTCCAGCTAACAGCACCACCATTAATGCAAAACACAAAACCTGACTGAGACTTATAGTCATCACTGTCAGTCTGGAAACTAGCATCTGTGTAACCCTTTACTGCCAGTTTATCTTCACCTCCATATACCAAGAATGAATCCTTAGTCCTTTTCAGGTACTTAAGGATATTCTTGACAGCTGTCCAGTGACCTTCACCTGGATTCGACTGGTATCTGCTCGTCATGCTCAAAGCATACGAAACATCCGGACGAGTACATATCATTGCGTACATGATAGATCCAATTGCCGAAGCATAAGGGATCTTTCTCATACGCTCCTCATCATCTTGTGATTTAGGACATTGGGCCTTAGAGATCTTTACACCATGAGTCATGGGTAAGTGTCCTCTTTTTGCCTCTTGCATGCTGAACCGTTTCAACACTTTATCAATATATGTACTTTGACTTAGGCCGAGCATTTTTCTCGATCTATCTCGATAGATCTTAATACCTAAAATGTAGGTTGCATCACCCAAATCTTTCATGGAGAAACATTTTCCTAACCATGTTTTTACAGCCTGTAAGGAAGGAATGTCATTCCCAATAATTAATATGTCGTCTACATATAATACCAGGAATACAATCTGACTCCCACTAACCTTCTTATATACACAAGGTTCATCTTCATTTTTTATAAAGCCAAACTCTTTGACTGCTTCATCAAATCGAAGATTCCAACTCCGAGAGGCTTGCTTCAATCCATAAATGGATCGCTGCAGCTTACATACCTTTCTAACATCCTTTGGAGTGACAAAACCCTCAGGTTGTGTCATGTACACATCCTCAAGGAGATTTCCATTAAGGAAAGCAGTTTTGACATCCATCTGCCAGATTTCGTAATCATAAAAGGCTGCAATAGCAAGTAAGATCCTGATGGATTTAACCATTGCCACTGGAGAGAAGGTTTCATCATAGTCAACACCTTGAACTTGTTTGAAACCTTTTGCTACCAGTCGGCCTTTATAGGTTTGTACATTACCATCCATGTCGGTTTTCTTCTTGAAAACCCATTTGCACCCGATTGGTTTTACCCCTTCGGGTGGATCAACCAAAGTCCATACTTGGTTAGTATACATGGAGTCCATCTCAGATTTCATGGCTTCAAGCCATCTCTCAGAATCTGGTCCATTCATAGCTTCTTGGTAGGAAGCAGGCTCATCCTGATCTATGAGCATCACATCGCCGTTTTGAGTCACAAGAAATCCATAATATCTCTCAGGCTCTTGGCGTGTCCTACTAGATCTACGAATGACTTGTGTAATTTGAGCAGGTTCACTTTCCACAATATCTTGTGGTTCCTGCTCATGTTCCAACTCAGGTTCAATGATATTTTGTGGTTCACGAATTTCTTCGAGTTCTACTTTCCTCCCACTGTTTCCTTTAGAGACAAATTCTCTTTCTAGAAAAATACCAGTTCGAGCAACAACCACTTTGTTCTCAGAAGGTTTGTAGAAATAATACCCTTTTGTTTCCTTAGGGTATCCCACAAAATTACATTTGTCAGATTTGGGTCCGAGCTTGTCAAAAGCCAGACGTTTTACAAACGCCTCGCAACCCCAAATCTTCATGAACGACATACTAGGACGTTTCCCAGTCCACATCTCATATGGTGTCTTTTGAACCGTCTTTGTAGGAACACGGTTAAGTGTGAATGCAGCTGTCTCTAGGGCATGACCCCAGAAGCTTATTGGAAGATATGCATGACTCATCATTGATCGTACCATGTCCAACAAGGTGCGATTCCTCCTCTCAGACACACCATTCCATTGTGGTGTTCCAGGTGGAGTGAGTTGTGATATAATACCACACTGCTTTAGAAGGTCATCAAAATCTTGGCTTAAGTATTCACCACCTCGATCGGATCGAAGGGCTTTTATGCTTTTGCCAAATTGGTTTTGAACTTCATTCTTGAATTCCTTGAACTTTTCTAAGGATTCGGATTTGTGTCTCATAAGATACACATATCCATATCTACTGAAGTCATCAGTAAATGTAATGAAGTAATAAAACCTACCTCTTGCTAATGAACTCATGGGTCCACATACATCACTATGTATAAGTCCCAATACATCACTAGCCCGTTCACTATGACCAGTGAAAGGGGCTTTAGTCATCTTACCTAATAAACAAGATTCACATTTCTCATATGATTCAAAATCAAATGAATCCAAAAACCCATCTTTATGGAGTTTGGATATGCGTTTCTCATTTATATGGCCTAAACGACAGTGCCAGAGATATGTCGGATTTGAATCATTTGATTTAAATCGTTTTGTATTTATGTTATAGATAGGCATCTCTAAAGCAAGAATATAAAGACCATTAAACAATTGTGCAACACCATAACATATTTCATTTAAGTAAAACGAACAACTGTTGTTCTTTATTAAAAACGAAAAACCTTTCTTGTCCAAACAAGAAACAGAAATAATGTTTTTGCTCATAGCAGGCACAAAATAACAATCCTCTAATTCTAATACTAGCCCAGTGGGCAAAGATAAATGATAAGTTCCTACGGCTAGTGCAGCAACTTTTGCTCCATTTCCAACTCGTAGGTCAACCTCTCCTTTCGCCAAAGTCCTACTCCTTCGAAGTTCCTGCACATTAACACAAATGTGAGAACCACATCCAGTATCTAATACCCATGATGTAGAAGTAGACAAATTGACTTCTATAACATATATACCTGAATCAGAAGTCGTACTTCCTTTCTTTTTCTTGAGTTCTTCCAGATATGCATGACAGTTCCTCTTCCAGTGTCCAGGTTTTCCACAGAAGTGACAATCACCTTCTTTAGCTACCCCACCTTTAGGTTTTAAAGCCTGTTTGTTTTTGAAATTGGGTTTGGCACCAGATTTAGATCTTATCTTCTTCTTGCCTTTTCCCTTTCCCTTAGCATTCCCCTTTTGCACCATCATTATGGGATCGGGTCCTGCCTTTTTCATGTTGTTCTCGGCAGTTCTTAAGATGCTCAACAACTCAGTAAGTGGTTTTGTAATTTCATTCATGAGATAATTCATGACAAATTGCGAGTAGCTGTTGTTCAAAGATTGCAAAACTAGATCAGTTTGGGCTTCCGCAGTAATCGGAAAACCCAACCTAGCAAGGTACTCAATATACCCAATCATTTTAAGAACATGTGGACCAACTGGATCACGTTCACCCATCTTGCAGTGATACAACGCCTTGCTTGTATCATACCTTTCCTGTCGAGCATGCCCTGCGAACAATTTCTTGAGATGCTCGATCATCTCATAAGCATCCATTAACTCATGTTGCTTCTGAAGCTCAGAGTTCATAGTTGCTAGCATGAGACAACTCACGTCCAGAGCATCATCTTGATGCTTCTTATAAGCATTATGCTCTGCACGTGGTGCAGTGTTAGCTGGTGCTGCAGGAATGGGCCCATCAAGGACATAAAGCTTGCGCTCTTGTTTGAGGACAATCCTCAAGTTCCTATGCCAGTCTAGGAAATTAATTCCACTCAGCTTTTCCTTCTCAAGGACTGATCGTAGTGAAAGACTATTTGTGTTGTTGGTTGCCATTGATATCTACAATTTATAAGTGCAAAAATAATAAGTCAAATTGCAGAGTTTTGATATTATGTAATTGATAATAGTACATTCCAAATATACTCCCACTATTTTAATCAAATTAATAGCCCTCACCATTAATTCGGAAAGCATTTTTTATTAAATCTTTCTAGTGAGCTAAGATCCATATTTCATTACGCCTTAAGTTAGCTTTGGCTAATCTCTTAAAACATAATTATTTAGGTAGACAACCATTTGTCAATTATATCATATATAACTCTTAGATAGTTTGGTGAACAACATTTGTTCTAGTCCATCTAATGGTACCTGCCAAACTCTATGCCTCTAAGTCCACAATCCTATTGAGATAACTTAGTTAAGTCGGGCCCAATGCTTTTAACATTTTGGATATCACAATTATCCTATCGCATCTTACCAAGATAAATGGGGTACTTTGCTTTGGCAAACCTACATTCATTGATCAAGGTCTTGATGAGTGTCATTCATTGGAAGGCATCTGATTTAGACTTAATAATTTTATGAGGGATTTTATTAATTAATTTAGATCTCACCAATTTTAATCTTATTAAGCATGCACGTTATTTATCATAGCATATCGTATACAAGCATAAATAAAGTGCAAAAATTAAACGTGTCACAGTTATGGCCCAACCCTATGTCAATCCTTTCAAGCTAATGAAAAGATTGAAGGTCAGTCTATGGTGGTAAAAGGTCTTCAAAATAGTAGCTTCGTTGGACCTTCCTCGTTCACGTGTGTCTCCTCTCCATCGTCATCTTGTCTTCTTGATTACACTTGTACATTACATGTTATAAAGAAACCTCGAGTTACATTTGAGGGGATTTAGATGAGAAGAGAATATTACATCAGAATATAGAAAGGCATGCAAGCCGTATTTAAAAAAACCAAAAACCACTAATCCTATGGGTCAAAAGAGCCATAACTGTGCACCATGCATATCACAATAAGCACATAACATAATTTATATCATTTAAAGAATATTATACAAAATATTTTGGGGTCACGACCATCGTGCGCTACGGCGGGGGGGGGGGGGGTCCAAGGGGGGGACTCCCCCCCTGGCGGTGGTCTCCAAACTACAATCTGAATTGTAGAATTCCTGAACTGCAGATTGTATACGAATCTCGGAACCAATTCCAAAATCATATATAATCTGCCATGCAAATTGTATATGAATCTCTGAAACAATTCCAGAATCATATACAATCTGTCATATTAAACAATATACCCAGAACAATACACCCAGAACATATCATATATGTCCAGTTTCGTTTAATCATATTAAACCGAATCTTCATACTTCTAATCCAATTAGAACAGAAGTTGTATTGTTCTTCCACCTTATAGAATACGATTAACAGAAACCATATACATGCATATATTTCAGATTTCCAGAATACGCATACATGTAAAATATCATATATTTAAACTCAGATCGGTAAACATGCATCATCATATATCATATATATCGAGTACAATTAAATCACGTAATCTGAATTAATCGTTTCACAAGTAGCTCTGATACCACTGTTAGGGTTTCGACACAGTGAAAGCAGCGGAATTTAAAATTTTTTTTGAAACCCTAAGACAGGATCCATGCGAAAACAGATTAATCAGAGGTTTAGATTATTTTACCGATTATCTGAGATGTTGAGAAGACGATGGAATTCTGGAACGGCTTCGAATCTTCAACGCAATCCAGCGACTACGTCTCTACGGTATCCACACGAACGCTCCGCGAACCGTCACACGATCTGCAGCGAAAGGGATCTGCGGTACTAGCCACCAAGATCAGGATTTCTAACCTATTTTTCTCTCTAGCCTCTTTCTGAAAACGGCTAGGGTTTTAGTTTTTCCTTACGTGACTTTTAGACTACTGATATATCATATATATAGTAGTTAATAGGAATTAACTAAAACCTAAAATCAATAGAAAAATAAAATCCGAATTTATATATATTATATTTTAATTAAGTCTTACTTAATTAATATACATATATACAAATTATCCTATTAATTTAAATTCGTAATTTTTAAATACTATCAATCATATTGACATATTTAAAATACTTACAATTTAAATTAATTCCCTTTTAATTACGTTCTAAGTGTGTGACCCTATAGGTTATTATTATGTTGGCAATAATTTTAAAATCATATTATAAAATTATAAACAGTGAGCGGCATCTAGTAATGCATCACTGCTACCCAAATAATAATAAGATCGGTGATTCGATACAACCTTTTCGTGACCAATGTTTCAATGTAATTTAATCATTTTAACCTTATATCCTAGATTAAACTCGAGGCATGGAATGTGTCATACTCTTCATAATTTAATCTGAGTTTTCTTGATCAATGAGTAGACTATATGAAACAAATCAATATTTGAGCATGGCCATGCATTTCATAGTCCTACTCAATCAAGAGGCCTATGGATATCACCCTAATATATAGGAGGGTTAAATTCCATCTAGATCACTCATATTCCTCACACGATTCATGATGTACCCAATGATCACCTTTATTGTCCACCCTATTAAAGGTGACATTTGATGATATCAAAGTACATAAATTCTCGTGTAATAATATAGTGACTTCAGGTCGGAGGATCATTACATCATTGTCACTATAAGAATTTCTTATGACACTTTGCATAATGCTCCATGTAGAATTCTCATGGTGGGTCAGTCCAGTACATTGTTCTCTAACATGTACCTATGCATTGACTCAAATATCTCATATATTTATGACCAATGAGATTTGGCCATCAGTCAATCCACATACTAGTCTCAATGCATCATTGTTTTCCCATTAACAATGATACTCGACTAGGGACATTTAAGAGTAATGATACTAATTATAATTATATAATCTCATGTTCAAGTCACATACTTAAAGCTATATAATTCGTATCATTATTCTAAGGGCTTTTATTATGTTAACATTTATTTAACGCAGTAAATGAAATCATAATAAAATAATCCATTTATTCAATCAAATATAATATCAAAAATGTTAAGCAATTAAATCAAATAATTAGCCTCTAGGGCATAAACTCTAACAGTTTTCTCTTGGAAAAGCTTGTTGAGTTATTCGATACTGATGCAAGAGAGTCATTGTGAGCCCCGAATTATAGAGGGGGCGTAGTGAGTGAGAGATATAGCAAGGAAGCCATCGGGAAGTTGTGAGTAAAGTATTCAGTGGTGGTAACTGTGAAGTGGATGTCCTCGGATTACATCACCTACTTCGGGAGAATAAAAAGAACAGCAATTAGGAACCCATTTCGTTTCAAACTAGCTTTAAGGTATAAATAATTCTGTTTAATATCTTAAGGAAGTTAGTTATTGTTCCATATTATGTTAAAATGGGTTGTTGTGGTTACTTGCTGTTGGGAGGAATTTGTTATGAAGAACCATGACGAGTTTAATATATATAAGCTGTATAATGGATGTGAAGTAGCCTGTGTTCATGTCAACCTACTAAAGAAACCATTAGAATCATCAAGTAATGATAAACTGTCTAAAAGAATCAGAAGGGTTAACATGTTCACTATTGTGTTTAAAGCTGAAATCTGAAAGCCTTCGGCTATCGTAAAGTAGCCTCGGTCAAAGCCTTTGGCTATCGTAGAATGGTCTCGGCCAAAGCCTTCGGCTATCATAGAGTGGCATCGGCTGAGCTGTCGGTTATCGTAGAGTGGCCTCGGCTGAGCTGTCGGCTATCGTAGAGTGGCCTCGGTCGAGCTTTCGGCTCTCGTTGAGTGGCCTCGACCAGAGCCTTCGGCTATCGTAGAGTGGCCTCAGCCAGAGCCTTCGGCTATCGTAGGGTAACCTCGGCCAGGTCTCGGCCATTACAGAGTGATCGTAGGGTGAAATCACTCCGGTCGTAGAACTGCTTTTGATCGTCGACTAAGTTGCTGAGGCAAACCATTTGATTCGTGGAGTAAGTTTGCTAAGGCAAACTGTACAAATCGTTGAGTGACTATTCACCCGACGATAAGAGAACAGAAAACTTTTGATTTTGGTTATCAATGACAATCCAAAATAAATAAGATTTATCTTTTAATTAATTGTCATTTAATTAACCATTAAATAATAATTAAAGATAAATAAAGTTAATAATTTAAATATTTATTATTTACTTATATTAAATAATAACTATGGTTAAGTAAGTAATTAATTACTATTAATGAAAGAGATGTAAGGTTAATTAATTAATTAATTATTATTTAATTAAAATTAAATAATAATTAAAGAAGATTATAATATAACTAAATAATTAATTATTATCTAAATAATCTTAAGAAGCATTAAAATAAATAAACTAATTACTTATGTTAGACTAATTAGTTATTATTTATAATTAAATAATAACTAAATGTAGTTAATTAATTACTATTTAACTAAGAACAAATGGTAATTAAATAAATAAGAGTTAATTAAATATAACGTACTTAATAACTCACTAATTCTGCAATTGGATTAAATTATTTAAAGGTTCCTTAAGTGTTTAATACTTAGGATGAATACTCATAAGTTATTAAAGCATTAACCTAAGTGTGTTTACGTAGGGATTGTGTTAGTATGTCGAATGATGTGAATTATGTGTTGAACTTATTTGTTAGATAAGTTCATAGTAAGCGTATAAACATGCCAGTATACGCAGTACTAATTGTTAGACCGACTTGATTAATATTAGGTCCTTCAAAGCCATTTAATTAAAGCTAGTTTGTTGTAGCTGAATAGACAGGCAAGTTTCCTAACTTCGAACTTTATTTTGCGCAAGTGTTATCTCTAAACTCATTTCATTGAGCAAGTTATTTATTTAAGCTTGAATTATAATTCCAAGCATGCTTTAAGTGGTTTAAATTACTTTACAATTATTTCACATCGATGTTGTTGTTATTCGCACTTGGTGCACTTGATCTTGTACAGTCTTTGACTTGTACTTTATTTAACGTTCTATTGTTTAAAGAACTGTTCAAAGTAGGTCTAAGCCATTGTTTGGCTAGACATTTATGTTAAAGATTTTAAAAACTATCCAAATCATTGAAGATGCGAATTCTTGGACTATTATGAACACCTCCCTATTACAAAGGAGTACCCTGTATCTAGTATCAGGTACAAAACACGAAAATTAAATGTTATGCATACACATATTGTACTGAGGCTGATCCCCTCGGGTACATATTTCTGGTAGTAACCATTGGGTCAACCTGCTATTGACTCCAGTGGATGTTTATAGTTCATAGTCTATTTTACTATCTTAATTCTAAAAGAAAATTATTATTCCTGCTTATGTTATTCATATTGTTGAATTGTTCAGTTATTCCCTTTCATTCATGATATATTGTTTCTTGTTATTATTTAAACTTGTTGAGAAAACTAGTTGTTCACCCCTGCTATATCATGAAACCTTATTGCAGTGCAACCCGAGACTTCTGGGAAGAACAAGGGTAAGGGAAAGATGAAGTGATAGACTTCAAGATGCAGTCTTTTAGTTAACTAAATTACTTGTTATGTAATATAAACCCTAAGTACTTTATTAAGGGTATTTGTGTACTTTCGTGTAAGGTTACCGTATCTTGGGACTAGTAACACCTTTTGAATGAACAACATATGTTTATTATTCCGCATTTAGTTATTGTATGTTGTTTAGAGGTGGATGTTTGTATTGGATCATGATGACCGGATCTGGATATTTGAGACCCGAATTTGGGGGCGTCGCAGTCCAAGTACTGCTTGAACACTCTGTTCATCATATCCATGAATGCCGCTGGTGCATAGAAACTCGAAATGACCATAACGAGTTCTGAATGCCGTTTTCGGGATATCCTCCCCCCCTCACCTTCAGTTGATGATAACCTGTCTTCAAATCTATCTTCGAAAAGTATTTCGCTCCCTTAAGTTTATCAAATAAATCATCAATTCTGGGCAGCGGATACCTGTTCTTAATGGTGACCTTGTTCAACTTCCGGTAGTCAATACAAAGCCGCATCGAACCATCCTTCTTCTTTACAAACAGAACCAGTGCTCCCCATGGTGACACGCTTGGTCTGATGCAACCTTTATCTAGCATTACACTTCCTTTTATTGGGGTTGCTGCGTCCACTGCTTCCCGCCTTTTGCCCTTCATGACTTTTCTTCATCTCCTGATTGAATTTAACCAGGGCCTTATTGCCACCCTATGCAATGATTGCCCTTTCCAACAGTTCTGCAAAAAACTCTTAATCTTCAATACCGCTACAGAACGGTACACCCACGGCTTCAGTCCCAGCTCAAACCTCTGAGCCTTCCTAGCCTCAGTATCAACTTGATGAGTTACCGTGTCAACTCATTAAACTTGGCCGCATACTCGGCCACAGACATGCTTCCCTGTTTTAACTCGAGGAATTTCACCTCCATTTCTTGCTGCATGCTTTCTGGAAAGTAATTTTCCAGAAATATTTCTTTAAAGCGTTCCCAAGTAATGACACCTTCTCCCGCATGACCTTTGTTGGCCTTCCACCAGTAGTTCGTTCCCCCTTCATCATGAATGTAGCAAAACTAGTCTTCTGTTCTTCGGCTGCCCTAGCGACCTTAAATACCTTCTCCATTTCCTCGATCCAAGTTTGTGCCTCGATCGGGTTTAGAGTTCCCTTGAACTCTGATGGTCCAACCAGTTTGAAATCTTTGAAATTTGCCAAGTGCAGCGCTGGCTGCGGTACTGGTTGTACTACCACTGGTGGGGGTCTAGCTTGCATGGCCTTCGCCAGCATCTCTGCAAACATCCTCATAGGATTGGGTTTATCCTCAACCTCACTCTCTGACTCTGGGATACGTTGATTGTGTGGTCTACCTCTCGGCATGATCTGCTAAAGAGCAAATCTTAGACTTACACTTATAGTTCTACACATTATGTTAGCTAAATTAACATTTAAATTCAAAACTATATATCAAACACATTTGATTTAAACAAGGAAATAACTGCATTTATATTCATATACCAATGTTTTCGTACAGACTCAATAAGTGGCATACTTCTATAAACGCTCAAGGCACAAGTTGCCTAACAACAACTATCCTCCAATGAACAAAAAGTGAGGATTCCCTACCATCTACCCCTCTAACAAAACAAAAGTTGGGGTCTAACTGACATACTATGCATATATCAAAACATAAGGGCTTACAAAAGCTGAAACGTCCCTAATAGAAACAAAAGGTGGGACTCACTACTACTAGGTACAAAATAAGATAACAATAATAAATCACCACCTGCTGCGGCGAATAGTCCTACGAATAGCCCTGCGTAAAGCCTGTTAGGCCAGCTCCTCCACTGTACGGCGACGAATCCAGCGTCGGCTGTTACTCGCCTCCCTAGGGTGCCTCATAACGCGACGCCTCAGTCGATTAAACGAAGTGCCAAGGGCATACTCTAAGGTGTCGATCCTAGTGGCACTCTCCCTATCAAGCTCAGCCCTGATGGTCTGGAGAACTGTCTGAATCGCCATCTCCCTAGCGTCTAATCTCTCCACCATCTGCCTCAGCTGATTATTCTGGATCATAAGCTGCTACACAGTAGGACCCAATAAAGGTGCAACGCTCTCCAACTGCTGAATTTTGGCCTGCAAATCGGTCATCCTCTCCTGTAACTCCATGTTTTCACCAGAGAACATGTAAGTTGCGTCCCTATACTGGTCCTCGGTCTGCTGATGAATCTGGTTTTGCTCCTCCAGGTGCTGAACCCTATTCTCTAACTCGTCATTCGCTGTAGTCAGCTCGTCGATGATGTCACTGGCAGTAGTGCCCATGCCATCAGCGTACTCTGCTACCGGGGATACAGATTCAGCCTCGTCCTCGCTATAGGGCCTCATTACTCCACCCTTGACGGGCTCCGCGGCATCCCTACTATCGTCCTCATTCGGATCGAACTCTCCTACCGGGGATACAGGTGCAACGGGTGCATACCCTACCAGTTGTTGCGTATCCACTGGTATATCAATAAATACCACATCCTCTCGAGCTCCGCTCGTCTCGCCTATAGCCATCCTACAACACAACAGAAAAATTAACATCAATACAGCAATAAAATATATTCATTGAAGAAATGAAATTATATTTAATTGGGTATGACTAGACTCGATGAATTTCCCAATTCATCAAAACCACATATGATAAATCTCCCCGATTTATCTTCTAACACTCAATACAAGTTTACTACTAAGGTTATAACTTAGGTTTTGCAATCCTAACGTTTCTAACCTACAGCTCTGATACCAACCTGTGACGCCCCTAAATTCGGGTCTAAAATACCCGAATCCGGTCATCACGATCCAATACAAACATCCACCTCTAAACAACATACAATAACTAAATGCGGAATAATAAACATATGTTATTCATTCAAAAGGTGTTACTAGTCCCAAGATACGATAACCTTACATAAAAGTACACAAATGCCCTTAATAAAGTATTTAGGGTTTATATTACATAACAAGTAATTTAGTTAACTAAAAGGCTGCATCCTGAAATCTATCACTTCATCTTTCCCTTACTCTTGTTCTTCCCAGAAGTCTCGGGTTGCACTGCAATAAGGTTTCATGATATAGCAAGAGTGAGCAACTAGTTTGCTCAACAAGTTTAAAAAACAACAAGAAATAATATATCATGAATGAAATGGAATAGCTGAAATAATTCAACAATATGAATAATATAAGCAGGAATAATAATTTGCTTTTAGAATCAAGATAGTCAAATAGACTATGAACTATAAACATCCACTGGAGTCAATAGCAGGTAGACCCAATGGTTACTACCAGAAATATGTACCTGAGGGGATCAACCTCAGTACAATATGTGTATGCATAACATTTAATTTTCGTGTTTTGTACCTGATACTAGATACAGGGTACTCCCTTGTAATAGGGAGGTGTTCATAATAGTCCAAGAATCCGTATCTTCAATGATTTGGATAGCTTTTAAAATCTTTAACATAAATGACTAGCCGAACAATGGCTTAGACCTACTTTGAACAGTTCTTTAAACAGTAGAACATTAAATAAGGTATAAGTCAAAGACTGTACAAGATCAAGTGCACCAAGTGCGAATAACAATAATATCGATGTAGAATAATTGTGAAGTAATTTAAACCACTTAAAGCATACTTGGAATTATAATTCAAGCTTAAATAAATAACTTGCTCAATGAAAGGAGTTTAGAGATATGGAACTTGTCTGTCTGCTCAGCTACAATTAATGTCTAGCTTTAACTAACTAGCTTTGAAAGACCTAACAGTAATAAAGTTGGTCTAATAATTAGTACGGCGTATTTGTACAACTATACGCTCACTAAGGAACTTATCTACCACGCATAAGTACTAACACATAATTTACATCAATCAAAACAATATTATTAACCTTATAGACCCTCAATCAAATTAGGTTAATAATTTAATAAGTTGAAAAATATTTTTCTTAAGTGTTAGACACTTATTAAACCCTTAAACAACTTATTACAATTGTTTAATTAAAGCATAATTAGATTCAAATTATTTTATTAACTCAATCTCTATTTAATTACTATTTAACCTTGATTAAATATAAATTAATTAATTATCTTTAGTTATTACTTAAAATAAATAATAGCTAATTGTACATACTTATTATTTAATACTAATTAAATAATAAATAATTATTGATTTAATTTTAACCCTCTTTAATTTAATATTAATCAACTAATAATTAACTAAGTAACTAACCTCACTTATTATTTAATTTAAGGAAAATAAATAATACTTTACAAATTTTAATCCTCTTTAATTATTATTTAATGTCAATTAAATAATAATTAATTATTTAATTAATTTTAAATTTAAGATTAAATAATAATCAATTTATTTATCCTTATTTATTATTTACATTAAATAATAAATTATTAATCTAATAACTTAATTTCCATTAATCATTATTTTATGCTAATTAAATCATAATTAATTACTTAATTATCCTTATTTACTATTTAATAATATTTAAATAATAAATAATTGATTTATAATTTTTTATCTCTCTTCAATTATTATTTAATAAGAATTAAATAATAATTGCTAATTTATCACCTTTATTTATTATTAACATTTTAAATAATAAATAATTAATAAAAAATTTTATTTATTTAACTTAACCATAATTTAGCTAACTAGATTAATATTTAAAATATTTAAATATTAATCAAAACGGAAAATATAATCCCAAATATCATTTTTGTATTATTATTATTTTTTGGTTATAATTTTAAATTAATTTTTAAATATTTAAATTAATTAAAATTATCCAGAATGGCAAACTTATAAATAAACTGAAAACTGATCCGAGGGCAAATTAGTAATTACGCAGAAAAACGAACGGAGGAGTAAAATTGTAATTTTACCGAAATTAGATCCCGCGCATTGCGCGAGCCTAACCAAATCAGGCTCCAAAACGGTTTAATAAAAATTGTAATTTTTTTTTCCCTTTAGAAGATTGTCCACAGTGTTCCGGCAATACACACTTTAATAAAAATTATATCATCAAGTAAGCTTTAACTCCTTAATAAAAATTCAAAAAAATTACCAATCACTTAATATCAATTTATAACATGAAAATTTAATTTTCCATAATTTCATTCTATTTTGTTCATAAAAATTATTATACCAAATAAATTATTATAAATCATAACTTTTTGTGTATAACTCTATTTTGAGTGATTCAAATTTTATTTTTTTCATGATTTAATGTTCTATAATATTAGAACATTAAATTTAAATTTTATAAAAATTATTTTTGGTCATTATTTTGAGACTTGTTTACAAACTACCAAACAGATGTTTTTAGCATACAAAATATACCAAAATACAAACAAAGCATATTAAACTCAAGCATGGTATAAATATTACTAATACACATTACTAACTATCCTAACATGATGATTTATTTAATTTAAAAATAAAGCTACATTTAAAATAACCATTACCTTGATTTAATGGTTATTTTTCTTTTTCTTCCAACATAGGTGGTGAGGTTTGACGGCATGAACAAAATGAACTCCTCCTCCTTCTTTATCCTTGCTCTCTCAAATATTTTGCTCTTACTACAATTTTCTATCCACTCTCTCTTTTGGACTTAGAAAAATAAAATGAAATGCAATGTCTTACTAATGCAAGTATACTTGAAAAATAATAGATATACATAATGTATCTAATAATCTAGACCATCATATGCTAGCTATTAGATACTTACACAATCTAAACACATTAGGTGAAAAGAGGGATGGTGCATGTACTAAAAAAAACCATACAAGCAACCCTTTATAAAATAAATGAAAAATAAAATCACAAAAAAATCAATTCACTCTCTCTCTCTCTCACCTTTTGCCGGCAACCAAACTTTTGGTGTCCCAAATTAGTCGTCACATGTAATTACTTTAATAAATAATAGTTACACAATTTAATTTCAGGTAGGTTCATGATTTGGGCTTTATTTAAAATACCAATTGGGCTCCTATTAAATGACTTGGACTATTATTTAATCAAGTCCATTTAATTTAACATTGGAATAATTAATATAACCCAAAAGATTGGTTATTAATTTTGTTACACATTAATTATCCAATACATATTTAAGTAATAATTGAATTAATTAATTAATTAAATACGCTAGCCCATTAATGTTAAAATACTAAATGGACTAATAAATATTATTATTAATATTTAACATTGTTCACATTAATTAATAATCATATTAATTAATTTATCGAATTTAATTAACTCATTATATTCAATTTAATTGAATATTTAATTAATAGGAAACTTAACAATTATTTTAATATTAAAACTTTAGGGTTTGTTCACTAATTTAAATAACATATTAGTGACCCCCTTTAATTAATTCTAGCAATTAATCACAAAATTATTTAATCACGTAATTAATCAATCACACAAAAAGATTTAATTAATGTAACGACCCCGAAATTCGACCCACTTTATTCCCTTAAATCTTGTATTTAATAAACATTATTTTCATTACGTCCAAATTTCGGTTCGTTAATAATCTTTAATCACCTTCTTTTATCCATTAAATTTATTTTAAAATCATCAAGTACCAATTTTTCGGTATAAAATTTTTCTTTTTCTTTTAGTCATTGCTTTAAATTAATTGGATATTAAAAATCCTTACATCTTGATCCTAGTCCCTGGATCGCAACCTTAACCTTTTTCTTTTCTTTTACTAGTGTCAAACAGCTCAACATTCACAATTTAGTATTGTTCATATCCATACAATTTTCTTTGTTTCATAATTCATAATTCATAATAATTTCTATCCTGACCATCATCATGAACAATCACAATTCATAATTTAACACGACTCGCTCTATCCAGATCCAACATATATGTACATACAAAATATTAACTTAACCTTGACAAATTATTCACATTGAATTATAATGTTGAACATATGACAATTACTTTTCCAACCTTCTAGGTAATTCATCTCTATCATATCTGATATTCTTGAAAGTTATTTATTTCCTGCAAAAATATTTATTAAGCAAGTAATGAGCACAACGACTCAGCAAGTTTAACAGTTATGATTCACGTAGCACATACCTTATCATGCTTGGTGTGTGTCATACATCATGTGCTTGTGCTTCTATCATAACAATACATCTCATATATATTCATATCGTGGCACAAAGTACACATTGTGGTCATATAAATCTCGTATCACATAGCACATCATTTTTATGCATTTAAAACAAGAATTACATATCATACATTTCAACATTTAACATAAAAGGGACTGAAGAACTTGCCTGGCGTCCAGTTATTTAAATTGTTAGCTCAAACCCTTAACTCGATCAACCTATGATCATAAAATAATCAAATAATGATTATTTATCTCTTTATGATATTAATTTACTTAATTAATATCATCTCTAGGCCAATTATTAATTTATATGGTTAATTATATTAACCTCATCCTTTAATATATTAATATAACTTAATATCCAATGCCTTTACTACGGACAACCCGGCTCATCGGATAAAATTAAACATATTTAGTTGCCCGAAAATTTTATTTAAACATTTTCTAAATTATAACCTTATTACATTAATATTTAAACATTTAATTATTAATCCCCAATATTTAATATTTTTACAAAAATATTAAATTTAATGCCCAAACATCATTTCTATATTTTTAGTATTTTTCTATAATTTTCTATGATTTTTAAACAATTTTTAAACGTTTATTTCATTAAAAACTGATTCTGGGGGCATTTTGGTAATTTCCGCGCCCTTAAGGACATATTCGGTATTTCACGGAAAGCTCAGGGGTATTTCCATAATTTTAGCAACGTTAGGGACATAACCGGAATTTACCGGAAAGTCCAGGGGCATTTTCATAGTTTTCGCTCGTCTAGGGACACGCTGGTCTTTTCTGGAAAAGGCCGGGGGAAAAATAGTACTTTCGCCCAAAACTCGCCCCGAAATTCGACCCACTTTATTACCTTAAATTCTATATTTATTAGCCGTTATTTTCCTTACGTCCAAATTTCGGTCCGTTAATATATCTTTCATCACCTTAATCGATCCATTATCTGATTTTAAAATCATCAATTACCAAATTTTCGGTATAAATTTTTTTTTTTTTTTTTTTTTTTCACAACTCAAACATTAACACTTAATTACTTTTAATAATCCACCAATTCCACCGCCTCACACACGCCGACTTAGCCAAAAATTATGCATGAAATAAATTATTTTTATACATTATGTAATTATATCATGTAATAAATATTTTATATAATATATATAAAATATTTATTTTAATTCACTAAAATTCATAACATGATTTATAATTAATTTTAATACCTCTTTTGGGTACTTTACTTGACAAATTTTGTACACGCATATCACCATGCATGTAATTATATGAGGTAATTTTTACCTCCAAAATTCATAAAATAATTCATATAACTTATAAAAATTATTTTTCACAATTTTTCACTTCGTTACTTATACAACATGTTACATTAACATGTTCACGTTTCCAAAATATTATCTTTCATAAAAGTCATAATAATTCTATTATACATAACCATAATTTTTATTAACTTAAAACATTCCTTTTTCTTATTTATTATTCCATTTCTTTAATATTTACAATAATTTCTTTATATATATAAATTATATATAACTTAATATTATATAATTTATATATTCACATTCTCCTTTCTTAAAAATTTCTTAATTTCCTCCAACCTTATTCCATTTAATCACCTTATATAAATTACATAATTATTCTTATATAATTTATATAATTATTATTTTCTTCATACCTTATTTTAATTTCCTTATATAAATTATATAATTTATTATTATATAATTTATATAATTACCTTTCTTCTCAATTAATTTCTAAACTTCCTCCATAATTCCTAATAAATTTAAAATTCAATAATTTTAACTTTTCTTAGTTTCCTCATTAACTTTTATCTTACTTTGGATTAATTTAATTATTAATCCCTTAATTCTCATAATTAATGAAATTTATAATTATCAATTAAACATTCACATATATAAATATACATATCAAATTTAATATATTTCACATTACCACGTAACCTCAATTAAATCATAATTTCTGCATTTTCATTTAATTGTACAATTTATTGTACATTTACCTGACATTTTTCTTATCCTTCATAAATCGTTTTTAAACAACTTATTTACTTTTCAATTTTTCTAAACCAACACAAATCATCACCATCTCTGTACAAGTTTAATTTATCAATTAAATCATATCACATACCTTAAATCACATAATATAATAATAATTTAACAACCTTGATAATTTTATCAATTAAATTCTCATTTAATATTATTAAAGAAATCCTGGAAATTCGGATCCTCACAATTAATCTCGTAAAACTAATTCGTTAGAAATTAAATTCATATTTTAATTAATAATGACGTGAAAATTTTAGGACATTACAGCTGCGGTGGTGATTACTATCGTTGCGGTGGTAGTTCTATTTTTCACATTCCAAAGAGTTTCACCGCTGCGGCGGTGAAACCTACTGCTACGACGGTAGTGCTGATTTTAATACACATTAATACAAGTATTTCGACTTGATTAAATTTAATTCATTAACTACCTTTTATCATTAACTTGGGTTTATAATATAATAACTCATACCCATACAGTTATTCCTACATTGTGTTACTCAATTAACTCATCCATGGTTAATTCTCATTATTACATTCACTCACATATTAATTAACTAATGTTTGGTTAATTCCCTCTCTTGCCTACCAACTAGGGTTATTCAATTAACCCTACATTAGTTAATTCTCTAACTCATCAATCCTTGAAATTTCCAACACATTGACCATCATTTGACTTTTAAATGTTTGGGCTACATAGTTTACTTTGCATTGGGCTCTCTTATTTAATTACCCATATTCATGCAAGTATTTTTTATATTGGGCTAACACATATAATTCTTTTTGGGCTAGTCCACTAGTAGTAATTAAATTACTTGAACTTTTCATGAGGCTAGATACTTAAATTTATTTGGACCTCTATATAATTACCAACAAGACTTACATCAATTAAAATATTGGGCGTGTTTTAAATTCATTAATGGACTTTATATAACAACTTAATAATTAAGTTAATTACTTAATTAATTACTTCTCATTATTGCCATCCAAGACAATCATCCTAAATTTTTCACAACTTTAACTCATACTAATATTATTAAGCTAATTAATTATATTTCATAACTTCATATTTAAACTAATTAATTTATTAGTTTAATTGAGTATTAACTTACTCATCCTCTTATTTGGCTAACAAGCACGCTTTAGGTATATATATATATATATACCCTCATTTCTTAAATGAATTTATTTTTTATTTTCTTAATAAATTCTCTACAATGCATCATTAAAATATTTCCAAATTTAATTTCTAACAAATAAATTATTTTAAAAAAAAATGTTTACCCATTTTCTACACATCTCACTTCGACAACTCTAGGTTTTAAACCATAACTTTTAATTAATTATTTCAAATCGTATTTACAATTCTTGTTAATATCTGGGATATTATATTCACTCATTCTTATAAGAAGTTTGTCCCCAAAATTTCATCATACTCATTTCTAGCAATTTTCTTCTCTGAAGATTTATCTTCACTCATCAAATTCTATGACCATCATTTTCTAGGAAGTTCATACTTCTAACTTACAATTCCAGAACAATGGAATATCTTGCAGAAGAATAAATTGAAAATCAATATCTTACAAAAGAATAAATTGAAAATCAAAAATATTTATTAAAACTTTCATACTATTCGAAGGGGTCATAAAGACTGTGAACATATGCGAGAAGGTTTATCAATCACAAAGACTGAAAACATTTCACAATTATTTTGTACGCTAGGTGATCAGCCTATCGTACTCTAGCGCTGTGCACAACGACTTCGATTAGGGTTGAACTCTTTGGATTTACCAACTCATATTTTGTTCTATCAGCATGTCACCACTCTTGGGCACCCCCTCACGGGTTCTTTATTCATGGCTCTGACATATCCCCCATTATAGAGTTATTCACCTCAGCCTTACTACAAAATTCCGCTCCAAATAATTTGGATTGGATAATAAAGCTTGAGTCATTTTTGACCAAAAGTGTCCAGTCAAAATAAATGACGTAAACTCACATCATTGAACTATTCGTATATTACGAATTGAAAATCATTTCAGATTAGTTAAAATAACCGAAATACATTTTTAGGACTTCATGCTACCGCACCGTTGCAACAGTGCGTTGAGGATTCCGTCTATTCCATCTCTGCATCATGGCTTTAATGGCGTATGATGATTTTATAAATACATTTTGATATTTTCAAATTAATTTGTCTAACTGAAACAATTAGCATAGACTCTTCTTTAAATGTTTCAAAATACTGAAAATCATTTTATGACTTTGTCATATTACATCATACCATAATGGGCTTAAAAATACATCAAACACTAGGTTACTCTACATTGATGACTCCATCGTTTATCATCTCTGCACTAAGTGCATTAATGATATTTAAAATACATTTGTCTTTTCAAAAGCACAAAAGTGCAATTTTGGCACGATTTTTAAGAATTTCAAAGTCTAGCATAGCTAGAAGATTTGGAATATCCTAAAACCTCAAAATACCTCAAAATTTTCCTCATCTTTTCCAGCTTAATAACAATATCTAGTATAGCTTTAATCTTGCTACTTAACTCTACCCACACTCACTGTTCATCATACTTACCACGTATTTGGGCTCAGGAACTTATCACAATCATATGGTTTGAGGAGCTTGTCCTAGTCAGGCCAAAGTCGCTCATTCGTTGAGGGGCTCTACCACATGACTATGAGTCACGAACTTACCATGCGTGTCGATTCTCAAAACACGATCTTATCTTAACATCCTCTATCTATCCGTTATACATATGAGAAAAGAATCACCTTCTCAACATACATATAATGAATAGCGTGACACCAGGTTTAAATCGATTATCACTATAGGAAGCTAAGTGGTTGTCAAAAAAAATACAATCTCCTACCCATACAAGAAATTGGTCAACTCAGCCACTAATCAATATAGGAAGTCAAGCGGTCGTTAAACCAAGAACAAATACATCAGTTTCCCAACTGTTCAACATTGTAAGGAAACACATGCCACCAGTGCATATCTTTCTTCTTCGATACACACTGATTGTGCAAGTTTCGCAGCAGCATCTCCCAAATTGGTTCGCTGACATATCATAGCCCCCGTCCATACAAGGGTTCATTCAACTCAACCACCATATTAATATAGGAAGCTAAATGGCTCTAAAACCAAGCACAAATTCTCTGCCCATATAAGGAATCGTAGAACTCAACCACTAATATGAGTCCCCAATTAAAAACCTACAAACCTTTTAATTTTCTTAACTGAATATGAATTCACTCCATTTATATTTTAGCACATTTGACTCATTACGAGTTCATCTGTCTTAATCATTTCATGACCTTATTAGCATTTTCTTTATACTTCTCAAAATCTTTTCATAAGATATTTTCTATCATTTCTTCAAAGTAGGTACAACAAGACCTTTTTCATTTCTCTTATATCTTCTCAAATCCATCTTTGGATAATCTTCTATATATGAATTTTCCAAATTCATTTTTTTATTACTTAAACTCTTCCGGAGTTTGTTCATTTATAATTTTACTTATCTTCTACCACGGTTATAGCCTAAGGTACTCTTACCTAAGGTTTATAAGCTATCAGCTCTGATACCAACTTGTGATGACCCCGAATCCGGGTTCCTTTAACCTCGGATCCGGTTCAATGCTAGTACTACCTTTTCCTTATTATTCATGAATTACAACAATATTATAATTGCTAAATAATCATTTATTTACAATTCTACAACATCTCTTTCTATTCCAGAATCGCAATCTTTAAACAAACCTAGTATGTTTCAATATCATACATGATACGACATTCTATTATAATTATTTTGAGTATTTAACACTCATATTACATACCAACTAAGTCTTATACTACACAGTTATTTTACATGTCCAATTCGGACTGATATCTACAATAGATATTTAGACCTTCAATGAAAGTAGTATGCATTCTTGTTCCTTGTTCTTTATCGAGAACTTCAAATAACTTGCACTGTCTGAAAATGTTTGTTTTAAGCAAGAGTGAGCACGACGGCTCAGCAAGTTTAACAGTTACATATAACACATTACATGCTTCACATCATATACATGCTTTGCATCTTATTCTTTCATCATGCTTTCCGTATTAATAATACTTCATACCTCTTATGCATCACATATAATAATCAACTAGCACTTAACAAATCATGCTTCAATCTTATATATAGTTTTCATGTAGTCATACCACATGTTGTTAATCTACCACAAACATCATCAATATAACTTCATATTATCAATTTAAATCACATTATAGCATATTAATGCACATAGGAGCAAGTTCTGAAAAACTTGTCTAGTTCGCTTATACCATTTACGCTTATTTGCGTCATTCGTTCAACCTAAAATTTATATATAAATTTGACATAATTATTAGTTACAATGACTATTAATTAGTCTTGACTTAAAACCTTAACTTTAAATTATTAACTCTTAAGATGTCCGACAACGAACCCTTAAGTTCCGGACAAAAACCCTAGCCCAAAAATATACTTTGGACATGTCAAGTACGCTTAACTAACTTACACTTTCACTACACGTCATTATACGATCCACTTTTAATCAGTTGTCTAAATTAGTCACAAAGGACTATCTACATTGGTTTAATTCAATTAAACTTCATTCTTTTACATAACTTAATGATTTGGACATTTCATAATGTACCAAATACCTCAAAATATTATCTACATTTGATAATATACAACTACATTCAAATATTATTAACCATTTAATAATATTTTAATCACTTATTAATATTATTAATTATTTAATAATATTTTAATCACTTATAAATATTATTATCCTTTTAATAATATTTAATCACTTATTAATATTATTAACTATTTAATAATATTTTAATCACTTATAAATATTATTGTCCATTTAATAATATTTTAATCACTTATTAATATTATTAACCATTTAATAATATTTAAATCACTTCTTAATATTATTAACAATTTAATAATATTTTAATCACTTGTTAATATTATTAATCATTTAATAATATTTTAATCACTTATTAATATTATTAGCCATTTAATAATATTTTAATTACTTATTAATATTATTAACCATTTAATAATATTTTAATCACTTATAAATATTATTGTCCATTTAATAATATTTTAATCACCTATTAATATTATTAATCATTTAATAATATTTTAATCATTTAATAATGTCATTAATTATTTAATAACATTTTCATCATATACTAATGTTATTATTCATTTAATAACTTTTTAATCTTATACTAATATTATTCATCATTTAATAATATTTTAATATTCTTCAAATATTATCAATAGTTAACTTTTTAATTGTGTTAACTTTAGTCTTTATTTTATACATTTAGATATCATTAAGTCACTAATAAACTCTACATATATAGGTTTAGTATTCAAACACATTCATTTTACATGTATTTCAACTTAAATTTCCACTAAAAACTCAATCCGGACTGACCCGACCCGACCCGGACTGACCCGACCCGACCCTGATAGCTAAAATAGGTTTCTGGCAGAACGTTTGACCGTTGCGGCGGTGGTTTCCACCGCTGCGACGGTAGTACAAAATTTCTAAAACCCTAACTTGAGGACTGTCCGACCTTCCTTTACTAGAACTGCCATAACTTCTTCATTTCAAAATATTTTCATATTGGGCTAACACATATAATTCTTTTTGGGCTAGTCGTAATTAAATTACTTGGACTTTTCATGAGGCTAGATCCTTAAATTTATTTGGACCTCTATATAATTACCAACAAGACTTACATTAATTAAAATATTGGGCTTGTTTTAAATTCATTAATGGACTCTATATAACAACTTAATAATTAAGTTACTTACTTAATTAATTACTTCTCATTATCGTCATCCAAGACAATCATCCTAAATTTTTCATAACTTTAACTCATACTAATATAATTAACCTAATTAATTTATTATTTTAATTGAGTATTAACTTACTCATCCTCTTATTTGGCTAACAAACACGCTTTAGGTATATATATATATATATATACCTTATCTCTCAAATGAATTTATTTCCTTAATAAATTCTCTACATGCATCATTAAAATATTTTCACATTTAATTTCTAACAAATAAATTATGTTAAAAAAAAAATGTTTACCCATTTTCTACACATCTCACTTCGACAACTCTAGGTTTTAAATCATAACTTTTAATTAATTATTTCAAATCTTATTTACAATTATTGTAAATATTTGGGATATTACATTAAGTGTATTTAATTTATACTACAACGATAGAATAAATTAAAAGGCTTAATATATATAATTTAATATTTTTAAAAATACTAATTATAAATTAATAAAAGGAGTCTTATTATTATTATTATTATTATTATTATTATTATTATTATTATTATTATTATCATCATCATCATCATCATCATCATCATCATCATCATCATCATCATCATCTCATAAGTATTGAAAGAGTACTTTATAATTCTCTACATCTAAGAAATTAGAAGAGAGAAAAAAATTAGGGCTAGCCACCCATGGTTTGAAGAAATCAAAATTTACTTTTTTAATTTATACATCTCTTGGTGGATCACCTTTAGAGGATACACACTTGGGTAGCTAACGTTGATCTAGAAATTCTAATCGGTGAAATTGAAGAGGAACGCAAAGGATTTTGAGGTGAACTTATACTTGTTGAGAAATGGGTTCTACAAAGGTATTTTTATCCTTCCTCAATTAATAGTATCGCATAAGAAAGATTCTGGTATTGGTCTGTAAATATTTTAAATTCGTATTTTGCTTGCTTCCGTTGCGTTATTACAATTTGATTATATGTATGCCATGTTTTTGCAAACCAACAAAATCTCCAACAATTTGATAATTAAGAACAATGAAGCAACATTAATAAGAAATAAAATAATTTCTCAAGTCTCAAATTTTTAACATCATACTGAGTAGTCATAAGGATCATGAACTATTGCACTGTTCAACAGTTATAAATTGTGGACTCTCCAAAATTTGTTTAACAGTCACGCAGACTGTAAAACTCTCTATAGGTACTTTAGGAGAATAGTTTATCGTACCCTATGTTATGCATATCATTCTTTCATTGATAAGTAGATTTTATGTCTATTTATTAGGTATTTTACACTTAATTATTTGTGAGTTTTTAAGTATTTTTAGTGTTTTAGGTAATTTATTTTATTTTATGCATTTTTACTATTTTTATTATTTTTATTTAATTTAAATATTATTTTTTGTAGGAAAAATAAAGTTGGTGGCAATTTGGTAATTTAGCAAGCTTTGATGGCAATTCCGTAATTAAAGCAGCGAGGGATGAACGCGCAATGCGCACAAAGAAGGAATGCAAGCTAGTAAGAGGACGACGTCGTTTGTGGCGCAGAGTAAAGAACTTCGCGCAATGCGCGCAACATAACAGTTCAGCAACACGAAGAGAATACACGGCGGCGTTCGGTGAAGGCTATTAAAGCAAAAGTCGCGCCATGCGTGGTATGGCAAAAGGAGGAATGTAGCCTGCGCGCAATGCACGGGACCTGACAGAGAAAAAGGAAAAGCAAGCGCGTGTCAGGCAGCTGTTTGGCTATTCGTTATTTTTTCCGCATGAGCAAGCAATAAAGTAAATAAATTCCAAATGCAAATTGGAATTGGAAAAATAAATAGGATTTTATATTTATTTTATTTTGTATTTTGTATTTTAAATCCTATTAGGGTTTAGAAGATAATAAATCCTATTAGGGTTAGGAGAATTTTGTGACCTATAAATAGAGGGTTTGAGACATAATGTAAAATACAACTTTTACTAAAAAAATTCTCTCTTTTATTGTTTGGTATTTTTTTTATGGCTATGTGTAGCTAAATTATTTTTCTTGGTTTAAGTGATTGAAGTCATCAAGATTTATACACTGTGATATCTAATTTATTTTAATTGTTTAATTTATATTTTGAGTATTGAATATTTTTTTGTACTTAATTTTATGATTGGTTTGTTTAATTTCTAGGAGTGCTACTAGTTTATTATTCATATTAATCTACTGCTATTGATGAAGCAACTAAGTTTAATAATTATTTTGCAGATTAAAAGATTATTTTATCTTAGAAAGAATATTTATCTAACTTAAATGCAAACAATTGGCTTGTGTTGTTTAGTTCAACGATCTCTCTAATTCTTAAAGCTGCTATTAAATTAAATCTTTAGCAAGTGCTGATAGTTGTTTGGTAGTAAGGGTATTTAGACCAAGTGACTCTACTTATCTAAAATTAAGGAGAGAGGAGAAAAATTATTCCAACTGCGAGTAGTTATTTCTACGATGAATGTTCAAAATATGAATTGAGTTATTCTTACATAAGTGATCAGTCGTAAATTCTTGATGGTGTATGTTAACTTATACCAAGGCTTTTTTTTCTTATTTATTTCATTAAATTACTTGCATATTTATTTTAATTAAATTATTTCTTTAATTAAAAACCCTCCAATTTTGGTTTACAAAACATAAAATTAAATTAATCATTCTTTGTGGGATCGACTCTTACTTGCACTACTACATTAATATTTTTCCAAAGTAAGATTTTATTTTTGGGTACTTGCGACATCACACCATTTATGCTTAAAGCATCAAGTCAGTTACCCAGCATTAAATATCCCCATATCAAGGTTGTTCGTCTCAGTTTTAACATTCAAATTCTGCACCAAAATAATTTGGGTTGGATTAACTTTCAATTATCTCCTAAGAATTATTTTCGTTCAAGATTTTATTAATTCATATCAGCTATGTCTAGCTGAAGCAAATGATATAAACTCATATCTCTAAAACAGTTCATGAATAACATGAACTTTAAGAATTTAAGGTAGTTCAATTATAGAACACTTTATTAAATGCACATAAGTGCATAAACTTTCAAATAAACTCAAACATAAACAATTTTAAAAGACTGACATAAGCTAGAAAACTTGCACATAAGCTCAAAATAACATGACTAATTCAAGAGAACTAACATAAGCTAGATAACTTGCAATAAATAAGGAAAATTCTCATAAGGAATTTGCCATTCAGAAAATCATGAAAGTCAAGGACTTGCACAGAATAATAAACTGGCACAAGTTAAGAAACTTGCCTCTACTTCGTAAACCTTCCTCAATTAAGTTAATAACCTTCTCCAAATGTTTAACTACAACATCCATAAAGATTTTGTAACGCCCCAAAATTCTCGTACTTGCTGCAGTATACTTTGTGCTTTAAACTTCTTTTTACTCGTAACTTAACCAATGATTTCATAATCATAATGGTTGTACTAGTCTATTACTGACAATTTCTTTAAAAATTTCTTTTACTTAATCCATGAATTTTAACTTGGCCTCGATCTTATCCCTTTCTAGAAGTATCAACTTACAGTTCATTCGTATACACGGATAACACCATATATACCGGTCAATTTTTTTTAACCTTAAGATTTAGACATTCTATACTTTAATATATCCAAGGTTCACAGTATTAACAATATGATTGTTCTTGGAACAGAAGAATCTTACGATAAATATTGTTTCTTTATCTGAGGCAAGATTCATTTTCTTACAAAACTCCCTATATTATTCAATACCCTCACTTAAATATATATCTTTATAGAGATATCTCTTCATATCAATATTTTTTATTTATCTAAAATTTACAATAGTCATAACACACTTGTACTTGGAACAGAGGAACCTTGCGATGAATTTGATTTTTTCATCGGTGTTAGATCTCTGTTCTTACAACACTCACAATGTTATTCAATATCCTCATTCAAATATATAGTTCTTTATCAAAATTGTTTTAATGTTTAACAATTCTAAGTTATATCAAATTTAAAGACATAACACTCTTTGATGATAATAAGATAATATCATTGAATAAAATTCGGTTAATATGTTTTCTCGTTCATATTACAAAAGTTTTTATGACTACAAATAACAGACAAGTAAATAATCTAGTCTACAGATTCTTCTTTACTTCCATGATCTTCTTATCATTCTTTTTAACTGCAAATAAAAGTTTATTTACAAGAATGAGTATAACGGTTCAGCAAGTTTAACAAATAGCACATACATAGTTTATGATTCAACATATTCTTTATCATGCTTTTGTTTCAACAATATAACATTTCATACGTAATTAACATTCACATTTAACCACGTGAAATTACAAATCTCATTTATCATTTAACAATTTAAAACACATATCTTTGTATAGAACAATCACTACACAACTACCACATAATCAATTTAAAGTAAGGGTTAGAACTTGCCTTGATTCGCTTTATCATTTACGCTAAGTTTTGCGTCTTTCGTACTGCCTACATTTATCATTTGGTCTACCAATTAGTCGCTAAAGGGCCTCCTCGTTTGCCCATTTTATACAAAATATAACTTATTTATGCAAGAAAAACTGACCCGACCTGACCCGGATCCGACCTAACCCAACTCGAACAGATTCAGACAACCTTAAAAATCTTGGACAGTAGCCTTGGATGCAGTTGCGCTGCCCCTCGAGTGCAGGTGCGCTTGGTTAATTTCAGAAAACCAAAAATTAGACTGTACAAACCTCTTTCACTCAAACTGCTATAACTTATTTATTTCAAAATATTTTAGAATGATTCTTGAGCTTAAATTCATTATAATTTTCCCCTCTACAACTTTTTTTTTTTTACATTTTAAATCAAGATTCCAAACATAAAGGGTCAAAAAATTGCAATCAATGTCAGAATGAAAATTAGGTTCATCATTCTTTGATCCGATTGGTAAAACATGATACCCTAAGCATTAATTTGCTAAGACAACATGTTATAACATTAGATAACACTTAATAACATAAAATTAAGAAAATTATAAACCTACATATGTAAGATTTCATTACTTTTACTCAATAACATGAAGAACAAATGACGAAATGAAAACTAGTTTCATACGTACTTGCTTTCGCTTGCTAAAACATGATGCCATTAACATTGTAAAGCTAGGTCATCTTGTTTTACCACTCTATAATACTAAATTACAAAATCATAAATATACTTATATAGAAAATTATGACTTTTACTCAATAACAAATCGAACATGGTAATAGCTAGTGTGTTACATGCTTTCAACTCCATTCTTGAAATAAATTGAACATTATAACTACATGTGATTATGATTATATCTACTCTAGATATAACATAAATCAAACATTATAACTACTTGTAATACGCATATTTCTATTCTATACTTGAATCTAAATTGACATAATAAAGACTAGTATTTACCTCTTTGAGTGTAAGCTTTGACAATAATTTGTGCAAAACTTATTCACTCTTTAACAAGATTAATCTAATAAT
Organism: Hedera helix; assembly: GCA_947179155.2. Lineage (NCBI taxonomy): Eukaryota > Viridiplantae > Streptophyta > Magnoliopsida > Apiales > Araliaceae > Hedera > Hedera helix. Next base: position 22,908,216 of record OX359280.1, read on the forward strand.
ATTTCTCTCTAACTTTGATTGCTCTAATTTACTTGTGAATTGGTGAAGATTAATGAATGGAAAGCTTGCTATTTATATGCCTTGTAAACTTAGGGCATTGTGGACATTAAGACAAGACTTTTAAGCTAAGCTAAGCAAATAACTAGAAAACCAACTTCCTCATTTGGCTAGCCATTTCGAGTCTCATTAATAGCATTCAATGCTCTTTCATCATCACAAAAAGTGACATCACAAACCTTAAATTGATTGGTAATTGGCCTACAATTTGATAAAGAAAGAGAAATTTTTTTGCAGTGGGCTGATTATTGGAGCGTATTTTGGTCATTTTATAATAAAAAATAGTTTGGTCCTTTCATAGCTTGGTTAGGTTACTAGTTAGTTTGGTTAGATTGTAACTTGGTTTGTTAAATAACTTGGTTACCATAACTCAGTTACACCTTACCTAACTTGATTACAACTAAATACCATTCAACTTAGTTCATTTCTAAGTATTTTGGTTAGTTGACTTTTACTATTTATCGATTGACTTTTCATATTTCTACCGTATAATTTTTATATTATTTTCGTATAATTCTAGTATACTTTTCATATTTATGAATATTGATTTTCTAGGGTTTAGTGTTTAACCCTTAGGGTTTAGGTTTTAACCTTTTTTCCAATTTAGGTTTTAGCCTTAAATTAACTTTTTGATTTTAATAAGTGTTAAGGTTAACTACTTGAACCAAAATAATAAATTCTACACATAGAAAAATCACGTAACACAATTGGAGCTCAATTCAATCTTTACTAATTACATAACACATAGTTTAGGTTAAAAATTTAACCCTTAATCATATACGATTGTAGTTTCGAGTCGTATTAGGTTTTTACATAACTTAATGGATACCTGAACAATTGTTCTTAAGTATTAATTTCATACGAAACTAGGTTTTAGATTGACAACCTTTATATAGATCTTTTCAGATCATACTTACTAGCTTTGAAATATTTGGGATAGTACAGATTTGCTTTCATTAACTTACTATTATTATTAATAGTCATTATCGGTAATTAACTGTTACTTGGCTTCATAACTTTTCTTTTAACTTAAAATCAGTCTTAAACACCCCCCCCCCCCTCACATCATTTTTATAACATAATCATAAAATGTCTAATTAATACATAATTAATCTTATACGTCCCATTTTAATGTATTTTAGCTGGTAAAATTATAATATAAATTTTTTGGACTTACGTAAATTAATATTTTCTTAATTTTCTTAACTTTATTTTCTCCATTAGACCTCCTTAACCAATTTATTATTTTTTAATCCTCATGGCCTCACTTTGTTAATAATATTTTAGACATATTTTGATTTTTCCAGTTTTTTACATTATTTAGTATTTATTAAAGGGTCATTTCTGTCCAAAATTACAAAATTTACCAAAATTCAAAATTAACTCCAAAAATTACAAAACATGGTCAGCATACCCTCTACATCATAGGGTACCCTTAGTTTAAATTTCATGCCCAAATGAGTTGTATAACTCTAGTTATGGCAGTTTTAATTTTACTAAACATAAATTTGTTTTAATCATAACTCGTTCATTTCTTGTCCCTTTTTGCTCATTTTTGGACATGACGTTCCTTGTACCATAGGGTATAAACCCTCAAAAGGCCTTTATTTATTTCACAAGTTAAATACTCAAAATTGCTCCTCAAAAATTCTAAACAGTTTGTTTTTACAGATTTTTAGACTTTTCCTACTTTACTAGAAAAAAATATTTAAAATAATCTATGTAGAATTTTAACTCGATTATTTTTGCAGTGTTTATAAAACTCCTAGATGCATAACCCAATAAACTACACTAAAAAATACCTCATACACTAAGAGATATGGTTGTTCGAATTTCAGTTTTTAAACAAGGGTTTTTCAGCTTTTGTAGCTTCAAGTGATTTGTTAACAACTTTCATGTTTTTTTTTTCTTTAACATGCAAGATCTACATAAAATCAACACCATACACCATATACCACTTTATTTATCAGGATCCACTATGATCCTCCATGAATCACAATAATCTCCATACAATTATCAATAATACATAAACTAAAGTTGGTTTTAGGTTTAGAAAGTTATACCTTTGCTAGTTAGCTTCCCTTCTTTCTTCCTTGCAAGTTTCTTGACAAAAATTTCTCTCCCTCTTTCTCCCTACCACAACCGTGGTCTCTCTCTCTCTTTATTCTTTCTTGATTTTTACTTTTTACTTGGTAGAAATGAAGTAAACTTGAAGTATTGTGTGTATGAGTGTGTGTGTGTGTGTGTGTGTGTGTGTGTGTGTGTGTGTCTATATATATATAAACTAGTTTGCAAAATTGTAAGTTAACCCCCCTAATTTGGTCTCCTCATGGTCAAGCCCCACCATTTTCACTATTTCAACTTGTTTCCCCCTTCATTAACTAAGTCAAACCCTCATTAACCTTAATCATACACTTGATTAAGCTAATTGGAATTAAATGGGACAAAACTTGGAGGCATGATCCACTTTTTGTGAAAAATTGGTAACCATTTTTCTTCCCTCCTTAAATGGCTGGATTTGGCCTAGATTTTTCTTCATCTTTTTTTTTCCCTTATAAAGCTTCTCGAAGGCTTTGACAAGTCTTACCCAAGACTTTGGCTTTCCTTGACCAATTTGACTTCTTTTGGCCATTTATTTTCAAGTATTCAACTTAATTACATATTTCTTTCATTGCATAATAATTCTTCCAAGTAAAATGTGTACTTAATTGATTGAAAAAAATAATTTACATGGCCATCATTACAATATTTTTGTGTTACTCACAGTCATTACAGAGTTTCCAGCTAAAGAAGTCTCAAGTCACAATGGAGTTGAAGACAACGTGAGCGCATATCATAGAGTGGATGATTCACTCTACTACTTACTACCTATGTTTCCTCTTCTTCATGCCCTCTCCCATCAAGACTTCAGTTGGATCTCCTGGGCACTCGGTGCATCACAGACATCATAAAAGTTGCCCAAAACTACCCTGCTCAAACCAAGTTTGTCAGAAGAACCATCACCGATGGAAGCGAAGAAGATTCCTCGGCTGGCAAATTTCAGAAGTATGTATTCACTGACCCTTCCCTTTTATAAAAAGGCCAACTCCCCTCCTCTCAACCAAATATAGAAAACACTAACCCTGCAGTCGTAGAGTCCAAACACTCAACGATCGAACCAAATATTGAACAAACACGCTCAATTGATCACTCGTCGATCGTAGAGCAACCCAACTCTCCAATCATAGAATATTCTACGATTTTAGATCAATCTAACAAATTTGATCCTTATCTAAGTTCTTTTACATAGAATCAATCATAAAAACTTTACTCAATATACTTCAAATATAAATATACATTAATATCAATTTCATCATCAAATCAAAAAAGGATCACATAAATATAAGTACTAACAAAACCTAAAATTATACCAAATCATAGATTAATTGCATTAATAATATATGCAATTTAAAAAAAATATAATAACTATAAAATTAGTTAAAAAATTATAGTAAATTCATTACTATCTAATTATCATAACTAAATTAAAACTTATTAGAGCTTGAGTTTCATACTTCTATTCATATTAGAATTTTAAGTGAATTTTGTCAATATAAAAACTAATATAAAATTCTATTACAAACTTAAATAAAATTAAAATAATTATTTTTTCATAATCACAACTAAATAAATATGCACATTTAAATGTTTAGCTTAATAATTGATCAAAATATTTATTATTTAAATAAATATTTAATAATCTAATAACTACACTTATTTTTTCAAAATTCTAATTAATATTTATTTATTTAATAATATAATAAACTATTATTCATATCATCCATGTTTCGCACGGAGTTGATGCGCTTGCTTAAATTAATTTGATAAGCTTTTTGCATAAACTCCAACCAGGTTTCTTCAACCATGAATTTTCTTTTGTCCCAGATCCGGTGGTGTTGGGCTGCCACTTCCAAAACCAATCTCGGGCCATGATCCAACTCCAATTCCGATACCCCATCAGCCTTCTGGGCTAAAAGCCCATCCCCATGAAATGGTTGGTGTGGTAAGTTAATTGACTTGAGACTATATTTATAGGCTCTTTTTCAGGGATGAAGCCAAGTTATTTCCCTATTTATTGGCAATAGTTATCACTTTTCACATAAAATTTAATAATATATTAAGCAAACTTATTAATTTTCAATATCTCAATAATTTGATACCTTGTGTTTAACATGTTAAACTATATATTTTTAACTTTTTATTTCCTAATTGAACAATTATTTGGATCATGAGCTTTAGTTATTTACACACATATTTATAGCACTTATTTTTTGAAAGAAATGGAAAATTGGCATTTTCTATGATACGATATTATTAGTTTATAGTTGTCACATAATTTCATTTAAATAGATAGACTGGTAAAAGATGTCATTGACAATTAGTCCATAAATAAATGTCATATGGAGAGTTTCTAAAATTAAGAAGGAAAAAAAATTAACTTCCGAATACTTTCATGAATATTTCTTTTTGTTTTCTATTTATAGATTATATTGAGCAAAATAACTTTTGATGCTCATATATTTATTTTTTACGTAATAAAAAGGAAAATTATGATAAACGTGTCTTAAATAGGCGTTAGACTTCAGATGAATCATTCCCACATTCCCATATCGAAGTTTGCTTCACCTAGAGATGATCAAAAAAAACAAAAGCATTTAATTTTTACCTTTTGAATTTACTTGGTTTTAGAAAACTTTTAATTTTTTAAAATTACTATTAGCCACCTAAATCAAGTATATGGGTTAGGGTTCCCACGAGCTCATCACCAAAATTCACTAATAGTCCACGAAAATAGTTTTAAGGCTCATAAATGATGCCAGTAATGACCACTCACAAGCTTAATCCAAACGTTCATCAAGGGAGAAAGGCTTTAATTCATCCAAATATGAATTTTAATGTCTTAGGTTTCTTCTACGCCCACAATTTGCACAAATTTAACTCAAAAAGGAATTAGAAGTATGATTTGATTTTGGTAGGGTTTTGCTGTATTTTTTATTCTCTTGCTAAATTGCTCTAAAGATTAAATGCTTTCCTCTCCCCAAAAGACTAAAACCGAGTACTCTCCTCTCCAAAAAATCTCTCTCAAACATTTATAAAAAAAAAAGGAAAAGAAAATTCATTTTGTGCGAAGTTAGGGATCAAACCACCATTAGTGACTTTGGGCATGTCTCCCAAGGTCAACACATGGGAGCTTATTCTAGGTTCTCTCTCTCTAACCCCCTTAGTGTTGGTTTGTAATAATTTATGAACATGCAATCAAATTATATATAAACAACGGAAGCATTGTAAAATCAAAATTTAAAATTTTATTACAAATCATAATATAGGATCGACCTTTATGCATAACTATTAATTAACAAGAAGGAGATAGAAAATTATACTCTTATAGATTTTAGCTTTTCATAAGTACTTGTTCAACACTAATTCCTTCATGTTCTCCTTGAATTCTACCGATTAGATTCATTTGCTCAACGTTAGCTACCTAAGTATTTGACATCTAGAGGTGATCAATCAAGGAAGAACAATGATTCAAGAAGTGGTTTATTATGATTTATTCTCACCCTGAGCAGAATCTTATTTACATAAATATACAACAGCTTGGACTGGGACCTATCAAAATCCCAATCTATAAACTAGGAAGGTGAAAATATCACACACATTACATAGATTAGAAAAGAATGATGTTATGAATTGTAATAAATTTGTACCGAATTATAATTATGAAATATATCAATACATGAGATTTGACAAAATTATAAAAGAATTTCACTTATTAAACATCTCTTTAAAAGATTATCATTAATATTTATCCACATAAATAACAATTAAAAAATTCACATAAATATTCGCAATAATATCAATTAGGAAATAGATACTCATCACATCATAATGTAACTTATAAAAGAGTTGAAGATTTGTTTCAAGATACAAAACACATTTTTTTTATACCTAGCAAATAAGTCTTGCCGACTAATTATTTGATTCTCACAAGACTACTAGACGCTATAAAAATTCAAAAGCAAATTAGCATATAACTACTTCACATGGTCCCGGCTCCTCTCTATTATAATTTTCATCAATATACCTCCAGTAACATAAAAGGCTTAATTAAATATTGATACCGTGAAAAAGGCTTAATTAAATATTGATACCGTGAACTACATATCTCATTTCACTTTGATGCTATTTTTTATTTTATTTGAGTCAATTAAAATTTCGACATCAAAATTTAGGACGTTGATAACTTAGTTGGAACTAATTACATATGTGGAATTAAACAATTAATTCGTTCTGTAAATTACGAAAGTAAAGTAGTTACTAGATATTACAATAGAGAGGACAAAAATGTAACTAACTATTTCATTTAGTTAAAAATATAATTGTTATGTATTACGAAAGTTTTCTGCCAAATTACAATTACGACGAATATCAATACATATGAATGAATAGGATTATAAAGTTGATCTTCTATATTACATATCTGATAAAAAGAGTTGTCATTAACAGTTATGCACGTAATTGACAGGAAAAAAAATTATAAAAAAAATCAACATATATAATCGCAAGATATATTGCTTTCCTTAAAAAGTGATTCTACCAAATAAGAATAACAAATAAAATAAAATAAAACTATAAACTAAATAAATAAAAAACCCTTAGGAATCAATGTAAACGAATTAGTGTTAAAAACATGAGTCTTTCTATAAATCAGAACAAAAATATATTGACTATTCTTGTGCGTAAATACAATAACATCAAATATATGAATAATTGATTGGTATCTCTACTCGCAACAAAAAACATCATATTTTTAATGTAATATAAATCTTTTCCCTAAAAACAGTTTAGGAAAAAAAATACTCTTTAATCATCTTCCCAAAATGAACAGCCATAAAAGATGAATGTCTTAGAATGATCAAGCAGCATTTGAACCACAAATCTTACCATTATCATCAAACCCAAAACCCCAGACCCACGCCAGCATATTAAATAAGAATAAGAAGAGATTTTCAAAAGCAAAAAGTCAAAACATTAGATTAATTTTGACAAACTAAAGTCAATTTAAAATATTTTTTAAATTTAAATTTAATTTGATTTATTTAATTTTTGTAAATAATAAATTTTGTAACTAATAGTATTTTAAAGATTTTTTATATTTTTTTATAATCGTGTCATTTTCAAAAATTAAATGAATTATGTCAAATTTTAATTTTATCAAATTGATTTCAATAAATCAAAATATATCCTATATTTTATAATTAAATAAGTAACTATTATATAATTGAAATCCAAATATAAAGAATCTTAGGCATGTAACGTGACTGAATTTACCTGCCTCGGTGGCGTATTAAACATTTACTTATTTAAAAATCACAAATGGACAACTTACCTAACATTTTAAAACAAAAAATTAAGAAAGTAAAGTAGTAAGTAAATATTACAATAGAGAGGACAAAAGTGTAACTAGCTATTTTATTTAATTAAAAATAGAGTCTTGTTATATATTACGAAAGTTTTGTGTTAAATTACAATTGTGAAATATATCAATACATAGGAATAGATAGGATTATAAGGTTAGCCCACCATTAATAGTTATACACGTAATTGACAGAAAAAAATTATTAAAAAAATCGGCATATATGATCTCAAGATATATTTTTTTCCTTAAAAAGTGATTCTAGCCAAATAACAATAATGACAGGTTGCGATTAAGTATAATGACATGGTTTGTAAAATTTACTATTCTTGCGATTAAATATAATGACATGGTTTGTAAAATTATACAAATATATGAATAATTAATTGGTGTGTCTACTCACAACAAAAAAATAATATATTTTTATTATAATATATAAATCTTTTCCCTAAAAACATTTTAGGAAAAAAAAAACTCTTTAATCATCTTCCCAAAATGGACACCCAGAAAAGCTAGGGTTCATAAATGAATGTCTTATAATGATCAAGAAGCATTTGAACCACAAGTCTTATCATCATCAAAACCCAAAACCCAAAACCCCGAACCCACGCCAGCGTATTAAATAAGAATAAGAAGAAATTTTAAAAGCAAAAAGTGAAAACATTATATTAATTTTGACAAAATAAAGTTAATTTAAATATTTTAAAATTTAAAATTAACGTGATTTATTTAACTTTTATAAATAATAAATTTTGTAACTGATAATATTTTTAAGATTGTTTATATTTTTTTATAATAGTATCATTTTCAAAAATTAAATAAATTATGTCAAGTTTTAATATTTTTAAATTAACTTCAATAAATTAAAATTTATGATATATTTTATTGTTAAATAGGTAATTATAAAATTGAAATCCAAATATAAAGAATCCTAGGCATGTAACGTGATGTGAATTTACCTGCCTCATGGACGTATTAAACATCTACTTTTTTAAAAATCACAAATGGACAAGCTTACCTAACATTTTAAATAAAAATAATTAAGAAAACATGTATTTTTTTATTATAAAAAAACTCAATTATCAAAACACCCTATGGACCTTTTATTCTTTCTTCCAAAAGCGCCAGACTACCGGAGCACCTCAACTACCCCTTATTTGCCCGCAGCCACAGGTCCACACTCCACAACACATTGTAAATATGATATTTTTGTTATAGAACGATCAAAGAATGATGGGGGAAACAATTAGTTCAGGGAGCCCACTATGCCAAAATCATACCCGCATAATATTTTTCAAGAACTTGGCCTTAAAGATTCAAGAACTGCACTTATATGCTAAGTGAAAGAGTGAGAAATTACTAGATGAAGGTGGTCTTTTCTTCAATTTGATTAGTTGCCTTTTATAGGCAATAAAATAGAATGCAAATTCAACGAGAATCATCAAATCATGGACTAAATTAATGACCTAGTTATAGCCCCACTGACTTGAGATATTTAGGAAATCATATAATATTATAACACTCCCCCTTGATTTCTTAAGATAGAAGATTATGTCTCATTAAAAATCTTATTAAGAAAACCTAGTGGAAAAAAAACTTAACGAAGAAAAAAAGAATACATATTTTTTACATAAATATATTATACTTAATTGATTGCCTCATTAAAATCTTGTTAGGAAAAAGAGAATAGTCACCCACTCAAAAGGAATTCATTACTCATTGATGAAATGTTGTAATAAGTCTTTCAGTTGACGCATTCCAATCTTATTTCGAAGCTTTGTTATCGTTGCATTTGATAGGGACTTTGTGAATAAGTCAACTAGATTATCATATGATCAAATTTGATACACATTTATATCACCCTTCTTTTGCAACTCATGTGTGTAAAAGAATTTAGGTGAAATATTTTTTGTTCTATCTCCCTTAATGTATCCTCCTCTAAATTGAGTAATGTACGTAACGTTATCCTCATATGTAATTGTAGGAATGTCTTTGATTGATGATAATATGCATGACTCTTGGATATGTTGAACAATTGACCTCAACCAAATACGCTATCTACTTGCTTCATGTATTGCGATAATCTCTGAGTGATTTGAAGATGTAGCTGTCATGGTTTACTTTGTGGATTTTCAGGATATATCCGTGTCACAATGTGTAAATACATAACCTATTTGTGATCTCTCATTGTGAGAATCTGAAAAATATCCTGCATCGGCATATTCAACCAATTACGACGTTGAATCTTTTGGATAAAATAATCCAAGACCTATACTTCCATGGAGGTATCTCAAAATGTGTTAGATCCCATCCTAATGCCTCTTAGTCGAAGAAGAACTATATCTAATAGCAGGTCATGTATAGTTTGCAAGATATATAAGAGCACATATTGCACTTAGGTATGAAACTTCAAGTCCAAGAACTTCTTCCCCATTATCTAGATGACGAAATAGATCTTTATCAACTTCTAGAGATCGAACAACCATCGAGGTAGTAAAAGTGATAAGATCCACAGTACACTTGCATAAAGTAGTCACTGCTCGGATTGTTTTCTAGCAAAGTCATATTGTAGAACACGTACGACACCTCAACTCGTCGTTTATATGAAAGCGAGAACCTTGGTACAACGCTTGTGCAAAGAAATCTGCGATGAATGGAACCTCAACCCATTGTTTATAAAGAGATAAGAGCCTTAGTGTATTGTAGAAGACACCACAATAAATTATGTGTTATTGATTGATAAGTCAAATTGAATCTCAAGAACACTGAGAATAGCTTAAGAATTCTTAAAGAACCAAAAGATGAGAAAACCTCTTAAGTACTGAGTAATCTGAAAATTGTAATGTATTATTTACATCAACATAAACCCTTATTTGTAGTACTTTAAAGAGAATTATAGGATCCCTAATTCTAATAACATAAGGAAATAACATTACATAAGAATCTTAATCAAATAAGGAAGTAAAAACCCTAAATACGTTGAAAATTAACTAAAATCTGCGTCAAAGCTCCGTGTCAAAGCACTGTGGCGCTGGAAAACTGCGCTGCAATGTTGTACAAAACTTGGCTCTCGGATGGATGGCATTGTGGCGCTGGCTTTAAGCACTGCAGCGCTTGGGGCTAGCACTGCAACTCTTCCTCAAGGCGTAGCGGTGCTTCAAGGCTACTTCGAATTCTACATAGTGGCGTTGCTTTGGGGTGCGGCAGCGCTGTGGCTGCTTGCTGACTCGCGTTTTGGCTCGCATTTTGGGCTCGTTTGACTTGGGCTTGTTTGAATCACTTAGACTAACTTTGAATTAACTTTCCTTAGTTAATTTCCTTGAATTTTGATCAGCCCAAACTTCTTGGATTTGTTCATTAACCCCTTCCTTGAATCTTTTAGCTCTTGCCCTCGTGATTGGCCCAATTGGAACTTGAACTGGATCTGCCCAAACTTTGATTCCTTGACTCCCATCCAAGCTAAGCATGTCCTCATCATTTCTCCTCTTGAAAAGGATTTGTCCTCAAATCATCGCCAACATCAAATGAATTTAAATCAGAAACATTGAATGTAACACTAACATTATACTCACTAGGTAATTCAAGTTTGTAGGCATTGTCATTGATGCGCCCAAGAACTTGAAAAGTATCATCTCATCTCGAAAGCAATTTAGAACGCACTTGAGCTGGAAATCTCTCTTTCTCAAATGTAACCACATCCAATCTTCTGGATCAAAGATCACTCGTTTACATCCTTTATTTGCTTGCTTGGTGTATTGCTCCATCCTCCTTTCGATGTTGAGTCTCACTTTCTCATGTATTGATAAATGGATTTTATACCTATTTATTGAATATTTTTATACTTAATTATTTGTGAGTTTTCAATTATTTTATGTTATTTAATATTATTTATATTTATATTTTAATTTATGAGTCTTTAATTATTTTTTGTTATTTTTATGTCTTTTATTCTTATTTTTATTGATTTTATTTTTAGTTTTTTAGGATTAGGAGGCGTGTTTTGGAAACTAAATGAGCAGCAGGTGGGTCAACAATTTAAGCAGCCTAGTCAAGCACTTTATGAAGTAGGAATCTTAATTTAATTTAAGAAGTCACACGGCATGGCAAGTAAATAATTTATATTAACCATGGCCTGCGTCACAAATTGATTAAGAGGTAATCACAGGGCAGCTTGATGAGTCACAATCTCGGGAGGAGTTCTTTACTAATCCAATTTAGAAGGAAGCATTATTTTCTCTCGCAGATCCCATGAATGAATTAAAAGGAAGGTTATTTATGAGAGTCATCAGCAAATTCGAAAAAAGAAAAGGCTGCAACGGGAATTATTTTAGTTGACTTTTAATAGGATTTTTGCTAAGTTTTGGTTTCTTGTGGGTTCTAATTAGATTAGGATTTTATTTGGGGGTTGTAATTTGGGCTATAGATAATGTATTCTAGGGCAGCAATAAATAGTTTTTCAATAACGGTGGCTAGAACTCATTAATTTAGAGATCTAGTCCAAATCAAAATTAACACCAATATAGAGGCGGAGAATTGAAGAAACGGCTGGAACTCAGATTTGGGGATCTAACTCTTTTTCTTTACTTTTGTTTTTCATGGATGTTAAATAATATTTGGAACAAGTTTGATTTATGTATTATGAATATATATTAAACTTATTTATTATTTATTTTGTTTTTAGTTAAATGTTAATTTAATTTAGATTATATGTTTAAATGAGATTGGCTTGATACAAAATTGATATTTAGAAATTATTAGTTTATCACGTATGCTCACATGTGCAAAATCTTAATTAAAATTAGGCAAACAAGTTTCTAATGCTGTTACTGGGGAATTATATTTCTAATGTTTTTTCAATATTGGTTTCAATCAAGTTGATCTTAATTTAAACTTTTTTTTTATAACTTTTGCACGTGTTTTTTCAATTGCAATAAATAAACTGATAAGACTGTAAGTAAATGTATTTGCTCTTGTATAAGACTTGGTGTAATCGTTGAGGACTTACACTTTTGTTTATTATTATTGATTGCGAAATTGGACCGACAAGACTGTAAGTAAATGCATTATTCTTGTACAAGACTTGCATAACTGCTGAGGACTTACACTCTGATTTTGGATAACACGTTTTTATTTTTGTTTAATTTGTGCAAGAACTAAATTTTTTTATTAAAAATTAAAAAAGAAGACCCAAAATTTTCATTTATTTTTATTTTATTTTGTTTTGATTTTTGTTTTTCAGGTTATTAAATGCATTTTAGCGGAATAGTAGAAGACGGTTGTGGATAGCGACGATTGACCTATTTTCAGGGAAGTCTTTTTCACTTAATTTTTTATTGCTTATATTGAAGATAATGTCAGTTTCAAGTTTGGGGGTCTTTTATGTTTTGTTTTGATGTTTTTAATGTGTGTCAATGTTGCTTTTTAGTGTCAGTTTTTTTCTTTAAAAAAAAATTATTATTGTTTTTGTTTTTGTTTTTATTTTTAGGACGTGTTTACTTGGGAACTGAATGAGTTTGAATTAAACTTTGGCCAATGATAATAATACGTTTTATTATTTAATAACTTATGGAAAATTGATAAATATTGCTTAGTCTATATTTTGACCTTTTTGTTGTTTTTTACATGGTTTGAGATCCTTTTATATTTCTATGCACACATCTATTTGTATTGAATTAGTTTTAACTTGCTAAAAGTTTATTTAATTAAATGTTTATGATAGATATTTGCAAACTCTATAATTTACTTGATTATGTCTTAAAGCAAAATTGTTTGCAAAATATAATTTGGGAGAAATGATTTAGGTAATTTTTTTTAGGATTATTAAAATTGATATTTCCCAAGTAAAATAAAATATTAAAGAGTTATGTGGTGGGTTGAGATGGAGCGTAAAACGCACACACTCATAAACACATGCAAGAAAGCAAGAGGGAGCGTAAAATGCACTTGTTTAAAATAAAATGTGAGATGGAGCATAAAATGCACTTACTATTGGGAAAAAAAAAAGAGAAAGAATTATTTTTTAAAAATATATTTGGGAAGGTATGTAGTGAATAAGATAATAATAATCCTAGCACGCTTAAAATTTTAAAATATACCTTTTGATCCTCTAATTTATATTTTCTGTTTATTAGTGGAGAGATGTGTGAAAAGTAAATTTATAGAGTGTTGCATTGAAATTCTTTTATTGTTAAAATATCTTTTATAGAGCATTTAATTTCTTAAGCTTATCTGAGTTTAAATTAGTTTGACGCATATGGATTCACACACACACACACACACACACACACACACACACACACACACACACACACACACACACTTAAAGGGTCATGAGCAATGTATAACTGATGATTATGTTAAGATTTTAGACATTGCACTATTTTGAATTTTTTTTAGAGCTATCATTCTTTTTAAGAAAAAAATCTTTGAGGCCAGGTTGAATTTCAAGTTAACTCATTGTTCATGTCAAGCTTGTGTTGGTATGTTTATTAAACTTTTTTTTTTTTTCCTTGAGGGCAAGTAAAGATTTAAGTCTGAGGGTATTTGATAAGTGAATTTTATACATATTTATTGAATATTTTAAAGCTTAATTATTTGTGAGTTTTTAATTATTTTATATTATTTTATGTTATTTATTATTATTTATATTTTAATTTTAATTTGTCTATCTTTAATTATTTTTTGTTATTTTTATATGTTTTATTCTTATTTTTATTGATTTTATTTTATGTTTTGTAAGATTAGGAGGCATGTTTTGGAAATTAAATGAGCAACAGGTGGGTCAACAATTCAAGCAGCCTAGTCAAGCAATTCATGAAGCAGGAATCTTAATTTAATTTAAGAAGTCAATTGGCATGGCAAGTAAATAATTTATATTAAGCTTGTCTCACGTCATAAATTGATTAAGAAGCAATCACATGGCAGCTTGAGGAGTCACAATCTTAGGAGAAGTTATTTACTAATTCAATTTGGAAGGAAGCATTTGTAATTTTCTGAATTTCCGAAATAATTGTAATCTGACATGATATAAATAAATAAAGATTGAATTACATTCAAAAAGTATTATGGAATTTTGATTAATGTGCATTTTTATGTTTCGATTCAAGTATCCAACCTTAGAACTTAAAAGGAGAATAAAATTTATTTTTTGAAAACTGAAAATAAGTTAAACCCTAACCCTAAGGGCTAAACCCTAAGAACTAACTTAGGCTCTCAAGAAAAACATGTACGTCATTTTGACATTTCGTTTCAAGATTCATGCTTGCCACGCCTTTGAAAACACGTAATATCCAGTAAAAGTTTTTTGCACATAAAAACGTGCAAAACACTTTTCACACGGGGAAGCATGAAGATATTTTTTCAACTTTTTAGTCGTTTAACCATATTTTGAGAAAATGTCATCAAGAACACTATTCACCAAAAAATATTTTTCGTCATTTTGACTTTTTTTAGGGAATAACATTTATCCAGGAAATGAATAATTAATATGTATTTAGAAATATTTAAGTTAAAAAAAATGGTTAAAACCTAACTAAATTAGGTTTAAATGAACTAAGTTAGATGTAACTAGGTTAGGAAACCTAACTAAACCTAGTTACAAACTAACTAAACTAGTAAACTAATTCACCTAACTAAACGTTTAACTAATCTAGTTGAAATAAAACTAAGTTAGCTGACATTTAGTTCGAATGAAACTAGGTTGTATGAAATATAGTTGGAATCGAACTAGGTTAGGAGTAACTAAGTTACTATCTAACCTAACTATGAATTAACTAAACTAAACCTTAACTAAATCTAAGTAAACCTAATTAAGATTAAGGCTAATTAAACTTAAGATTAACCTAATATCAAAGTTAAACTAATTGGAGAATTAACAACCTAATCAAGTTCCTAGCTTTATTATTAATTAACCTAAGCATGAACCAAGCAAGATTATGGCCCTTAGACTGTGATGCCCCCAAAATCTCTACACCTCCTATAGCAGATTAGGTGATCACACTAACTGATTAACTATAAATATTCTATAATATATAAACTTCTATCAATCACAGGTTCACAGTATCCCATAACAGATTGTAGTTCTCGTCAGAACAATCACTGTGTTTGGATACATTCACTTAGATGTATAGATTCATGACTCATGGATATCTCTTTCATATCGATAATTCTTATATATCTGACATTCATAGTATTAAGTGATAAGTTTGTTCTTGGAACAAAGAACCAACTCTCGGTTCTTACAGAACTCATTCAATCACTTAATGCCCTCATTCAGATGTATAGTTTATATAGATACTGTATTAAATCAGTATAACATTCTAAATAATCTAAAAATAGAAGTACAACACAATAGATGTATTAATAAATGATAATATATTTCATAACTTTGAATTCGGTTACATAGATTTTTAAACAACGTATTGTTATTACATCAAAGTATTAAAAGACTTAAATAGTACAAGTAAAAGAAATAAACCTAATCTAACAAGGTCTCTTTCTATCGGGCTTCATAATTGAATGATCTGAATTATCTTTCAACATTGCAAATGAAATTATATTTGCAAGGATGAGCTACAAAGGCTCAACACGTTTTAAATATAATGAATAAACTACTCAACTGTGTTTGAATTTGAAAAAACATTTAGTTTTAATGATTTTCCATTATTATACTGAGGTTTGTCCGTCGACCAGCCAAATCTAGATTTCTATCAGTCATCAAGACTTAGAAATCATAAGTTGATCTGTTCAACCAGACATTGTAATCATTCGCAGAGGTCATGTAGACTTAGGAATCATTAGTTCAGCTATTTAACGGGAGATCAACCCGATTATATCCTAGAAGTATGCATATCATCCTACCAGTGTTCTAGACACATTGAGGTTAGTACATTAATTGACTGCCTAAACCACAGTCAACACTATAGCAGTCGGGTTATCACTTTTATATAAAGAGGTATCATATCATTATAGATGACGTACCAACAATTAGTTTCCACTCAACACTTTATATTTTGATAATTTATCAAGTCAAATTCACACAAATAATCGTTCATTTCTTTAAGTTATGCTTGAACATGAAGCAATAACTTTCCAATAATAGATAACACGAACATGATATTTAAATGAGTTCGTACAAGAACTCCAAGACTTGTTTAAAAATAAACAAGATAAAAAAGAATTGTCACAATAAATATTTCACATAATTAAGAATTTCATAAGTCAAATAAAATTCAACAGTTAAAAGTATGTTATTGCACGGTGTGCAAAAGATAAAAAAATTACTCAATGAAATGAGTTAAGGTTTAGAAAACTTGCATAATAAGCATTTCATATTATAATGAATTTCATAAGTCAAATAAAATTCTACAATTTGAAATCACGTTGTTGGGCGGAGTGCAATAAAAGAGAAACTTGTATATTAAGCATTTCAGATTATAATGAATTTAACAAGTCAAATGAAATTCCATAGTTTGAAATCATGTTGTTGTACGGAGTGCAAGAGAAAATAAAACTTGCAAATGTCTAACCGAAATAATTGGCTTAGACTACTTCTACAACAGTTTATGGATAAAAGAGCTTCAAATGATTCATAGTTCAATAATAGATCAAGAATGCAAATGCACTATGTGCGAATGTTAAGAATAATTATCAATGTGAAATAATTTACAATAACTAAACCACTTAGCATATACTTGAAATATAACTTGAGTTTGAGTTAGAAAACTTGCTCAATAAGTACGAGTATTGAAGAAAGACTTGCATAATAAAAATAACTTCAAGAAAACTTGCTAAATGAAAATAAGTTTAAAATAGAAAACTTGCCTATAGTTGTACGTAGTATTTAAACTTGTATTATTGCCTAAATATATTTATTATGTAACAATAATAATTGTTAGAACATATAAAAATATATATTTAATTTATTTAATTAATTAATTACGTTTATCATTCGGTATCAATTCGTCTCTTTAATTGTTGTATTAGATGTTATATAGTATTTATATAGCTTACCCATCACTAATTACTTTGTTAAAAGTTTATATTTTAAGTTTACATAATTTGTCCATCGCTAAAAGTCAATTTAGAAGCACCCTATATTGATTTTTAGTTAATTGTCACTATATCCGTCGCTAAAAGTATTTTAATTAATTTTATTATTAAAGTTTATTGAATTTGTGATCTAATAATATAGCCACGAATCCAATCCATCGCTATATGGTATTTATAATGAATTTTAAAGAATCTGTCGCAGTGTCTATCGCTAAAGATAATTAAAATTAATTAATTATTAAGTCTGTTGCTAAAGGCTACTGCGACAGTCAAGTCTGTCATAATAGGCAGCTTAGACTAAGGCTTAAGCAAGCCTGTCGCTAATTTTGTTGCAATAGGTGTTCTTGAGCTTTCTGGATTTACCAGAAGAAGACTATCACTATAGGCTATAGCAACAGGCAAGTCTGTTGCTAATTCTCCCCTGTTCATGCTTACCGGAAGGAGGTTGTGGCTAAAGGTCTATAGCGATAGATAGTTTGTCGCTATAGCGATGAATGTTCTTCACCTGCCTAGAAGTCAGACGGTCAATGTCGGGTGACCACTTTCTGACAAGGTTTTATCACAGTTGAAGCAATATTTTGGTACATTAAATGGTTCTAGATTGTAGTATACATGTAATACTAGACCTATATAACAATATTGGGCTTTAATAACATCAAAGTTAGAAGATCAAAACCGATCAAACTAGTCTGTCAGACTGCTCTTCATTTCTTGGTTTTCTAGAAATTCCGGGAACATAAATCTGTGGTTGACTAAGCACTTTCCAAAAAGTATAACTTCTTGTTTGGTGATCCGATTGAGGTTATTCAAGTTTCTATGTCTTAACCTCATGGCTGACTACAACTATAAACCTTAAAACAAGCTAAACTAACAACATAAATAGATTAAAAAGTCTGGCAAAGTACCTTGTCAGACAACATTTTCTACTGTTCATGGACAGAGAGCTAAATTCAAACATTTTATGCATTTAGATGTTATGAATACATGTTTTAACAACACAAATCTTCTTTTAACATAAGATCAGTCATTTATAAATATTATAACATAAAATTTAACAAAGCATTAAAGATCTAGTATTGAATTAGGGTTTTTACCTCTTTAAGCAAAGTTTCTAATTCTACTATTTGATTCTGATCTTGGCAAGTTATGGAGATGCTATAAACCAAATTATGACTGATTTTAGGTGTTTATATCATGGGTTGGATGAATGGGTGAAGGTTGGTATTTATAGGCAATTTCTTCTTGGTCACCAAGTATTTTTCTTTGGCTCAAACTTTGCCTCCAAGTTTGGCTTGACTTTGACTTTGGCTCTAAGTTTGGCTTAGCTTTAGCTTCAAGTTTGGCTTGGCTTTTGCTTGAAGTTTCTCTTGGCTTAGTTGATTGACTTTCTTTAATTCACCAATCAAACTTACTTTGTTAAACTAGGCTTAATTAACCCTAATTAGGGTTTAGGTTTCCTAATTAGTGGTTATGATCTCTTAATTAGATTTAGTATTTCTTAATTAGGTTTATGATTTTATAAATAGGTTTAGGGTTTTTTACTTAGGATTAAAATTTCTTAATTAGGTTTAGGGTTTTCAAATTATATTTTAATAATTTAATTTTATAGTATTTTATTTCATTTGTTAATATATAACAACACACAATATTAATTACATAATGTAATTACGCATAATATCAAGAGCAAACATGTTTAGTTATATATATATAAATTACTTAAAAACTCTTTAAAAATTTGGATTGTTACATAAATCCTCCCCAAACCCAGCCATATAGAGCAAGAAAAGATCAAATTGTACACTTCTTACTTTATCAAATGGTAGGCTAAGTTGTGGACCAATCAAAGAGGGGTAAGTGATGTCACAAAAATGAAATAATAACAAACATTTAATGGCATTAAATGCCTTGAAAAATTCGGCCAAATGGGTGGAGGGGGGGGGGGGGAGCTGTGATGATCATTTTGATATTTTGTTGGTTAATTACATTGGTGAATTACCATTCCATTGGTGGTAAATTGCACTCGCCTCCCACCCTTGATTTCCTAAAAATAGATAGCTTAGTTCTTCACAATTTCAAAGCAAATTTCTTACCACAAAGTTATAATCAAATATTAGTAAGTGAGTTCTTGAGAGTTGTTATTGAAAGCGCAAATAAATAGTTAAAGTTTGCACTATAGAAGGTAAAATCTCTAGTCGTTGTTATGTTCAATTATTTCTTAGTAGAAAGTTCAACAACGCAAGTCGTAGTCATGTACGATCTTTCATTCTCCGTGTTCTTCATGTGTTCTTGAGCAATTCTTTATATAAATATTCATTTGACTAGTAGTTATAATGTCAAGTTTTATTTTATAGTTTAGAACTAAAGCTCGCCGTGTACTATTTTTCGTTCTCCGTGTTCTTTGTGTATTCTTGAGCAACAGTTATAAATTGTTATAATTAAATATGCAAGCCGTTATAATGACCAAATTATTGTCATAATCACATATGTAAGTAGTTATGATGTTCAAATTATTTCAAGTTTGAAACCTAAAAGCTCAAGAACATAAGTCATCACCATGTACGATTTTTTATTTTTCGCAGTCTTCGTGTGTTCTTAAGCAAAAGTCATAAATCTCTATATAAGAAGGTTTATGATTTGCTATTTTTATGTTATGAAGTGTTATTGAGTCTTATAACATTATATCTTAATAAATTAAAGCTAGTGGTACCATGTTTCACATGGTTAAACCCAAAACATTTTGATCAAGTATGCACACCTACTTTTAACACAAATTTTCGAAAGCTTAACATCCAAAAAAGCTTTAGGAATCTAAAGGAAAGTTGTAGATCATTAAATTCTAATGAATTTAGACTCAAGAATTACCTAAAAATATTTCGTATAAGAAAGTTATGGTTCTTACTATAAAAAAAGGTCGAAGCTGAAAAATCCAAGGGGCATTCGGGTTTGGAGGTTTAAAAATATGTTTTGAGTTAGCCAACTTAACCAAACGATTCCACTAATGAAAATAGTCTAGTTAAATTATAAAAACCCTTATTAAGAAGTAAAATTTGATAAACTAACATTCAGATACGCGTAACCCTTTATGTAGGCTTTTAAGGCTTTACCGAGAAACCCTAATTTAGTTTCAAGACAACTTTTCTATCATCCTCTTAAGTTTACTTGTTTTTTTATATGATTTATACATCTTATACAAACAATGTGTTATAAATCTTTAATATGAAAGTTATTGCTTCTTATTTCGGCATAACTTGAGAAATGAAAGGTTCATTCGTGATATATTTCGAGCTATGCTTTATTTAATCAAACCAAGTTGTCTTGGGGCGATCCTGATATGTGAAATAAACTAAAATGAACGAATATTTATCACTGTTCATGATTAGTCCAGTATAGTCTATGTTATGCGTAACATAGGATGTTGTTAGGTTAATCCCATTTCTATATCCACCGTATATAGTTCTAAGTCGAAAGACAAATAAATAGTTCAAGGTCTAACCACCACTCAGTTTTGCTATGTTAAAATATTTGTGATATCAATTGTTGTGCTACGAATCTTTTCAATTCATATCGGTGTGAGTGCACTTATATACTATGTGTTTAAGACTTATTGAACATCTTAGCTCACCCTTGCAAATAAACCCAATTTGCAGATAAACCTGAGAGCTCTAACTTGAAGAAGAAAGGAAAGAAGAAATGCTTAGATTAGTTTACTGTTTTCCTTACTTGTTCTTAAATGTAGTAATAATGACGTTTTGTAATAAGACCAAGTCTCACACAAGTAACCAGATATTATTATTATCAATGAAATGATCTTATTATCATCAAAGCATGTTGTACGTCTTTACTTTGATTGAACTTAGAATTGTTAAACATTAACATAGTATTAATAATGAAATACTTATCAGAATGAGGATGGCAAATAACATTTGTGAGTACTATAAGCATCCAAGACAGGACTACTCGATGTGAAATGGTCAAATTCATCATTAGGTCCTCGGACCCAAGTACAAGCTGTTATTACTATTCTGAATACCAGATAAGTAAGAATATTGATATGAAGAGATATCGCTATAACTATATGTAAATCAGGTGAGGGTTTCAAATAGTTTGGTATGTTTTGCATGAAAAGAGAATATTTCACTGGACAAAGACACAAACATTTGTCATGGATAAAGATGCAAACATTTATCATGGATGAAGATACAAACATTCACCGTGAGATTCTCTATTCCCAAGAACTGTCCTAATTATTTAATGCCATGAATCTTGAATATGTAAAGTTAAATAATATCTGAATCTTAAGATTAAATTGGTTGAAGTAAGTACTAAGTCCCTTGCATCAATTACAAGGACTTAGTATGAAATGATGAAAGATCTTTAGGAATGAAGATTAGAACTTTGTTTATAAAACTGTTGGATTGATTGAGGGTATTAATAATATGGATTGTTCATGTTATTGTTGATACTCTGAAATTCAGTTTGATAAGATTTATGAATAAGGAAATCGTCTATAAACTTAATGATTTAACATTTATAGTGAACGTCAAATCAGCTATAAAAAGTATAGTGATTTGGGGGCGTTACAAGTTGGTATCAAAGCTGTAGATTGTAGCTCTAATGTAACGAGTACTTTAGGATATGATTTGATAGATTAAGTTAAATGGACTTGTGCAGTGTTTATAGACAATTAAAAGATTGTAGCTCTAAAGTAATGAGTACTTTAGGATATGATTAGATGGATTAAGTTAAATGGACTTGTGCAGACTCTATAGATAATTAAAAGATGTTAATAAATCTTAATTATATAAAAGACATTATATGAAACAAATATGCTAATTAAAGTCAATTTAATGGACTAGACATCATGGAAGTCAATGCTCAAGCTATAGGTTCAACGAAAGTGATTTCGAAGAAGATCCTATTGAGCACTTCAACGATGAATCCGATGATGAGGAGCCTAACCATGTTTTGGAACTCTAAGATACCAATGAGGCAATGGTAACTCCCGAAGCTAATCAAATTTCTCCCAATAAAGGAGGATGATGATGAAGATGTCATTGACTTACCTACTTAAGATGAAATCATCGCTAAGATGGAAGAAGATGCAGTTGAGATGGAAGCTTATGAAGTTGCTCAAGAAGATAATATTGTAAGAATACAGGCAGAGAATCAGACAAGCTTCAAAAATGCTAGTGACTTGATGGAGGTATTAGAGAGGGGATGGTTAGATGAGGCTGAGTGAAGCTACTAACTATAACTCCAATTGGATATTTCCAATTGGTTCTCACTGATCAATACATTACTAGTAATTAAATACATACATTGCATTTAAACTTAGCGGAATAATACATATTGGTTCCTTACAAAAAGGTTACAATACCATAATCTATTAACCATAACATAAACAGTTCCTATCATAAGGAATTACAAAAGATTTACCAACAGTAAATACAATTCTAAACATTGATTAACAAACATAATTTAACTGAATTTCTGGCTTTCCCTTTTCCCTTATCCTTCTTGGAGCAATAAGGTCTATCTGAAATATGGTTCATGATATAGCAAGGATGAACAACTAGTTTGCTCAGCAAGTTAAGAACAATCATAGAGATTTAATATATCATGAATGAATGGGAAATGTCATCAATGGTTTCAACAATAGATATAACAATTGTGAATGAAACAAGACTCAAATTTTATTAAACAAAATATTTGAATCTTAAAATGCTGAGTGGCCACTAAGGACGCTGAACTAACAAGGGTATAATAGAGTTTCCTCTGACCCTTTCAGTAGTTTGGTTTTCAAGAGGATCAACCTATTCAACCCGTTGTATATGCATATTATTTAGTCATCTGGCGCCAAAGACGATTTCCCGACATAAAATCCCCTAATTTAGGGTTGTTCAATTCTCAGACTTAATATAAGATATCCGCACCCAACAATGGTTTGGATAAGCTTTTAAAAGTATTTAAGTTATTGAATTTAGAAACGCAATGTCTAGCTGAACTATTAGCTTTAGAAATTTTTAATACAGTTCATGAATCAAGAACTAATAAGCTTCAAATGCACTATGTGCGATTTCATAAACAATATGGATGTGGGATAATTTTTAATAATTAAACCACTTCAAGCTTTGACAATAAATACAAGTATAGAAACTTGTTTAACAATAATTGAGTAGGGTTAGAGAACTTGCCTTGTTTGCGACGTACAACTAACAAATTTAACTAATTCCCTTTGAATAGACCTAACAATTTAATCACATTGATATTTAAATTAGTATTATATACACGTAGGTATGATGACCTTTATAACTCTTACAAACCACATAATTTATTATTTATGGGTAATTAAACACTTAGGAAATATTATCACTACCTGATAATATTTCAAACACAAAGAACCTATATTAACTATTTAATATAGTTCATGCAATCGTCTTAATATTATTAACAATTTAATAATATTTTATAACATTGTAGTATCATTTAATAATACCTTATAAATCTTTTAAGATTAACTAATATTATTAATCATTTAATAATATTTTATTAGACTTCTAATATTATTAATTATTTAATAATATTTTATTAGACTTCTAATATTATTAATTATTTAATAATATGTTATTAATTATCTAATATTATTAATCATTTAATAATATGTTATTAAGTATATAATATTATTAATCATTTAATAATATTTTATTAAGTATCTATTTAATAATATTGTATTAAGTATCTAATATTATTAACTATTTAATAATATTTTATTAAGTATTTAATATTATTAATCATTTAATAATATTTTATTAATTATCTAATATTATTACACATTTAATAATATTTTATTGACTTTAAAATATTATTATGCACTTAATAAGATTTTAATAATTTTCTAATATTATTATTTATTTAATGATATTTTATTACCTTTATTATATTATTATTTCAATAATAATATTTATACACCTTTAAATCATTAAATCAATTATTTATATATTTAAAAATATATTTATTAAGTCCAAAAATACTAAAATATTTTTTGGAACATTATTCATTTTCTGACCCGACCCGACCCGGCTGACCCGGCCCAAACCGGTTCGGTTTTAATTATTTTTCTGAAAACAGTGGACGACGCCCCGACGCTGTGTTTATACTGAAACACCGCGCCCCGGCGCTGTCCGACAGAAGCATTTTCCAACTTTTTGATTTTTGACAGTTTTGATACTTTTTGATCAAACATTAATAAAATGAAATCTACACATCCAAATAACACCAAATCAGTGTTGATGTGTTCCTAACTTCTTGTTTTACAATATTTCATGGTTTGATCGTCTTTTTGAAAACGTTTTACTCAAAAGCACGGGAAGAACATGCTGAACACTTGAGAAGTGTACTAGAAACCCTACGAAAAGAATAACTCTATGCTAAGTTCTCTAAATGTGAATTTTGGTTACAAAAAGTTCAGTTCTTAGATTATGTGATTGACAAGAATGGAATTATAGTAGATCCATCAAAGATAGAAGCAGTGATGAACTGGGAATAACCAAAGACCCCAACTGAAGTAAGAAGTTTCTTAGATTTAGCGGGTACTATAGGCGTTTTGTTAAGGATTTTTTCAAAGTTAGCAACCCCGTTAACCATCCTAATCAGGAAGATAGTGAAGTATGTCTAGACAAACAAATGTGAAAAGCACTTTTAAGAGCTAAAGAAAAGGCTAAGTGAGGCACCAATATTGTCTTTACCAGATAATAGTGGAGGTCTTGTAGTCTATAGTGATGCCTCACATAAAGGACTAGGTTGTGTTTTGATACAATATGGGAAAGTAATAGCCTATGCTTCACGACAGCTAAAGTATTATAAGTTAAGGTATCATACTCATAATCTAGAATTAGCGGCAATAGTATTTGCTCTAAAAATATGGAGGCATTATCTATATGAAGAGAAGTGTAAAAAATATAAGTGACCATAAGAGTTTGAAGTATATTTTCACACATTAAGATTTGAACATGAGGCAAAGACGGTGGTTGGAACTGATTAAGGATTATGACTATAAAATCCTATATCATATAGGGAAAGCCAACGTAGTTATAAATGGTTTAAGTAGGAAGAACCAAGAGACGTTAATGATGCTAACAACTCAGGAAGTTTGCTAAACTCAATATAAAAGTGAGAGTTCCTTCAAACTCGACGAGAAAATTATTAGTAATGAAGGATCACTCAACTTTGTTAGGTAAAATCAAAGAAAAGGATGAAGAGTATGTGAAGATGAAGAAGTCAACAGAGTTAGTATACGGAAAATACAAGATAGATAAAGAGGGAATCATTAAATTCAAGTCAAGAATACGGGTTCTTGCAGTGCAAGAGCTTAAAGAGGAAATCATGTCAGAAGCATATAGTACTAAGTTTTCAATACCTCTTGGTAGTACCAAAATGCACAAAGATGTAAGTCAACATTTCTGATGGCCAAACATGAAAAGAAAGATGACTGAATTCGTTAGTAGGTGTTTAACATGTCAGCGAGTCAAGGCTGATCATCAAAGACCAAGCAGGTTATTATAACCGTTAGAAATTCCAGAGTAGAAATAAGAGCATATTATAATGGATTTTGTAGTATGCATGCCAACCACACAGAAGGGTCATGATGCCATATGAGTAATAGTGGATCGACTAATCAAGTCTGCTCACTTTTTACCAATCAAGGTCAAGTTCACCTTAAACCGACTAGTGAAGTTAAATATTGAGGTTATCTCTGGACACGGTATACCAATTTCAATTGTGTTTGATCTAGATCCATGGTTTACATCGAACTTTTCGAAAAAGTCTTCAAGAATATATAATTGAGAATGAGTACTGCTTATCACGCTCAAACTGATGGTCAAAGTGAAAGGACTATCCAAATTTTGGAGGATATGCTTAGAACTTGTATGATAGATTTTGAGGGAAGTTGGGAAGACCACTTATCTCTAGTAGAATTAAAATACAACAATAGCTATCACACTAGTATAGGAATGCCACAATATGAAGCTCTGTATGGAAGGAAGGTAGAATGCCGATGTGCTGGGATGAAGTCGGTGAACGAAAAATGCTTGGGCCATAATTAGTTTTACAAACAGCAGAGGTAGTTCGAACAATTCAAATGAGGTTACGAGTCGCTCAAGAAAGATAAAAGAGATATGCCGATCTACATCAACAAAAAAGAGACTTGGAAGTCGGCAGTCATGTTTTCTTGAAAGTATCTCCCTGCAAAGGGAAGATTCGTTTTGAAAAGAAAGGAAAATTGAGTCCAATGTTTATAGGACCATTTGGGATATTAAGAAGAATAAGCTAGGTAGTTTACAAAGTAGCCTTATTGTGACGACCCCGAATCCGGGTCCCTTGAACCTCAAATCCAGTTCAACACGAGTACACCATTTTCCTTACTGTTCAAGAATTACAACAATATTATAATTGCTAAATAATCATTTATTTATAATTTTACAACATCTCTTTCTATTCCAGAATCGTAATCTTTATACAATCCTAGTATGTCTCAATATCATACATGATACGATATTCTATTACAATCAATTTGAGTATTTAACACTTACATAACATACCAACTAAGTCTTATACTACACCATCAATTACCTGTCTAATTTGGACTGATATCCACAATAGACATTTAGATCTTCAGTAAAAGTATTATGTTTTCGTGTTCCTTGTTCTTTATCGAAAACTTCGAATAACTTGCACTATCTGAAAATGTTGGTTTAAGCAAGAGTGAGCACGACGGCTCAGCAAGTTTAACAGTTATACATAACACATTACATGCTTCACATAATATACGTGCTTTGTATCTTATTCTTACATCAGGCTTTTCATATTAATAATACTTCATACCTCTTATGCATCACATATAATAATCAACTAGCACTTAGCAAATCATGCTTCATTCTTGTACATAGTTTTCATGTGGTCAACCACATGCTGCTCATTTACCATAAACATCATCAATATATCTTCATATTATCAATTTAAATCACATTATAGCATATTAATGCACATTGGAGCAAGTTCTGAAAAACTTGTCTGGTTCGCTTCTACCATTTACGCTTATTTGCGTCTTTCGTTCAACCTACAATTTATATATAAAATCGACATAATCATTAGTTACAATGACTATTAATTAGTCCTAACTTAAGACCTTAACTTTAAATTATTAATTAACTCTTTAGTTGTCCGACAAATGAACCTTTACGTTCTGGACAAAAACCCTATCCCAACAAACCTAGTTGAACATGTCGGTAAATTTAACCAACTTACACCTTCACTATACGTTCTTCGCACGATTTACTTTTAATAAGTTGTCTAAAATTTAGTCACAAATTGACTATTTACATCGGTTTAATTTAATTAAACATTCTTTTTTTACATAACTTAATGATTCGGACATTTAATAATGTACTAAATACTTCAAAATATTATCTAACTTTGATAATATACAACTACATTCAAATATTATTAACCATTTAATAATATTTTAATCACTTATTAATATTATTAATTATTTAATAATATTTTAACCCCTTATTAATATTATTAATTATTTAATAATATTTTAATCACTTATTAATATTATTAACCATTTAATAATATTTTACTCACATATTAATATTATTAACCATTTAATAATATTTTAATTAATTATTAATATTATTAATCATTTAATAATATTTTAATCACATATTAATATTATTAATCATTTAATAATATTTTAATCACATATTAATATTATTAATTATTTAATAATATTTTAATTACTTATTAATATTATTAACCATTTAATAATATTTTAATCACTTATTAATATTATTAATCACTTAATAATATTTTAATCACTTATTAATATTATTAATAATATTTTAATCATTTACTAATGTCATTAATTATTTAATAATATTTTCATTAAATACCAATGTTACTATTCATTTAATAACCTTTTAATCTCATAATAATATTTTAATAATCTTTAAACCATACAAATAGTTAACTTTTTAATAGTGTTAACCTTAGTTTTATTTTATACCTTTAACTACCAATTAGTCACTAATAGACTTTATATATATATATATATATATATATATATATATATATATATATATATATATATATATATATATATATATTGGTTTAATATTCAAACACATTCATTTTACAATTTTATCTTAGGTTTTAAGTCCCTAACGGTGTTTCGCTTAGACTTTTCATTAACCGATAAGTTAAACCGAAGTTTCGACTTGATAAAACGTTAAAATATCAAAATTTTGATTTTTTAACACTGTACCAGTGCTGGCGGCGCTGGTCATAGGCTTATTCTAGAGCCAGCGGCGCTCAAAGCAGAAAGTCCGAGAGCTGGCGGCGCTCGTTTTGACTGTCTGGACCTTTTTTACTAAAATTACTATAACTTCTTCATTTCAAAATATTTTGGGATGATTCTTGATTCCATTCTCATTAAAATTTCCCCTTCTACAACTTCTCTTTAGATCACAAATCAAAATCCGAACGGAACTGGATTAAAAACTGCTTGTAAGGACAAAGTAAAAACTAACTTCACAAATCCTTGGTTTTAATGGTTCAAACTTGAATAAAATGAACTCTACACATCTAAATGACACCAACTTAGTGTTGTTGTCTTCCTAAATTCTTGTTTTATAACATTTCATGGTTCAATCATATTTTTGAAAATATTTTGACAATAAATTTAAGATCGAACCATCTAGGGCTTTACCGGTAACACAATATGAAATTTTCTTCCATTTATTTGCATACCACACATACCAATACTTGTATTAAACATACTAAACCATGAATCTACCTACATATCATAGATTTAGACTTCTAGAGCATCAAAATAACTTTTGATCGGTTAAAAATATATTTTAACCGTTTAAATCATATTTAAACTATAAAAATGAACTAAATAGGGTTTAGAACACTTTTTAACATTTTATGAATGGATGCTCTCCTTCCTCTTGACATGATCTTGGCTTGTGACTCCTCATTAGCCATCCTCTAGTAATCTCCTTGGTAGATCTTCAACTTACACGAGTTTGCTTGCTTTTCTCTCAAAAAAGCTCTCTTTTCTCTCTAGCAATGCTAGACAAATGACTAACCAACATGAAGCATTGGTGTAGTACTCTATATATAGCACTTTGCTAATCTCACATTAACCTTCCTAATCAACTAGCATTGGTCAATTTATGAGCTAATTGTGATTACTATTAGAGTGAATGACTAGTTGATGGACATTTTGATTGACCATATGAATGACTAGGGTTGGTGGGGAGTTGCTAAACCACTTTGCACTCAAAAATAAACCAACAAGCAAGCTTTATGACCATGTGGCCCCAAAATTCGGGATTGCTATTTAATACATCAATTTAGCTTTATTTTTATATCCTATATCATTATATAAGTATCCATATATATATATACACTAATATATATACATTGACCACAATTTTGACTACCATTTGGGCTCCACATTGGACTCTAAGATTTAATATATTTGGCTCACTCAATTAATTGATTTGGGCTCACTTTAATTATTACATTGGGTTAACATTAAATGCCCTATGTTCCATTTAATTAAAACAAGAATTGGGCTAGTTTAATTATTACTTGGATCAATGTTTAATTAATTATATTAGCTACTAGGTTAATTTATTTAACTTAGCTTAACACCTCATTTGGACTTATAGTATAATCCAATTAGACTTGCATTAAATTTTTCTACCACATTGGGTTACATAATTAACTCATCCATAGTTAATTCTCAACACCACATTTATTTACTTAACAATTAACCAATGATTGGTTAATGCTCTCTCTTGTCTACCAACTAGGGTTATTCAATTAACCCTACGCTAGTTAATTCTTTACACTAAATCAATACTTGAAATGCTTCTCCCAACACATTGACCATCATTTGACTTTTAATGGTTTGAGCTACATAGTTTACTTTTTATTGGGCTCTCTTATTTAATTACCCACTTCATGCAAATATTCTCATATTAGGCTAACATTTATAACCTTTTGGGCTAGTCCACTAGTAGTAAATAAATTACTTGGACTCTACATGGAATTAAATCCTTTAATTATTTGAACCTCTTTATAATTACCAACAAGACTTACAACAATTAAAATATTGGGCATGTTTTAAATTCAC
The DNA here is from genome assembly GCA_947179155.2 of Hedera helix. NCBI lineage: Eukaryota > Viridiplantae > Streptophyta > Magnoliopsida > Apiales > Araliaceae > Hedera > Hedera helix. Next base: position 22,938,989 of record OX359280.1, read on the forward strand.
TTTTGAATTCTCTATAATAATTTAATAATTAAGTTAATTACTTAATTAATTATTTTCTTAATAATGTCATTCTAGACAATCATTTTAGTTTCTCTATAACTTTAACTCATAACTAATATAATTAACATAATTAATTATATTTCATGACTTTTCTTCTTACTTCATATTTAAACTAATTAATTTATTAGTTTAATTGAATACTAATTTACCCATCCTCTTTGGCTAACAAGCACGCTTTAGGTATATATATATATATATATATATATATATATATATATATATATATATATATATAATCACCTTCACTTCTCAAATAAATTTATTTCCTTAATAAATTCTCTATATGAATCATTAAAATATTTTCACATTTAATTTCTAACAATTAAATTATGTTAAAAAAATGTTTACTCATTTTCTACACATTTTACTTCTCCAATTCTAGGTTTTAAACCTTAACCTTTAATTAAATTAATTAAGATATTATCTAAAATCTTAGAAATATCTGGGATATTACACTTACCTCCAGAATTGGAACATAAACATAGTGTATTTCATGTTTCAGTATTGCGCCCCTATAAACCCGATTACAAATATGTCATTAGTTACGAACCAATCCATATTGAGAAGGATCTAAGCTACGTGGAGATTCTTGTTAAGATCATTGACAAAAAGGAACAAGTCTTAAAGAACAAGGTCATACACTCAGTTAAGGTTATATAGAGAAATGAATCAGTGGAAGAAGCAACGTGAGAATCAGAAGATAAAATGAAGATAGAATATCCACATTTATTTTCTTAATTTTGGAAGTTAATTTCGTGGACGAAATTCTTTTAAGAAAAGGTGAATATAATATTCTGAACTTCCGAGATAATTGTAATTCGACTTTATATAAATAAATAAAAGTTAAATTACGTCTTAAAAGTGTTATGGAATTTTCATTAATGTGTATTTTTATGTTTCAGTTCGAGTATCCAACCTTAGCACTTAAAAGGAGAATAAAAGTTATTTTTTAAAAATTGAAAATAAGTTAAACCCTAAACCCTAACCCTAACCCTAAGGGCTAAACCTTATGATAACCTAGGCTCTTAAAAAAAACGTGTAAGTCATTTTGACATTCCGTTTCAAGATTCATCATTTCCATGCTTTAAAAACACGTAATATCTAATAAAAAATTTTGCAACGAAAAGCGTGCAAAACACTATTCACACGGGGAAGCATGGAAATATAGATTTTTTTGACTTTTTAGTCGTTTAACCATATTCTCAAAAAAATCATTAAGAACACTATTCACCAAAAAATATTTTTCATCTTTTTGATTTTTCGTATTACAGAATAGCATTTATCCGAGAAATGAATAATTAATATGTATTCAAAAATATTTAAGTAAAAAAAAACTAGTTAAAACCTAACTAAATTAGGTTGAAATGAATAAGTTAGATATAATCGGCTTAGGAAACCTAACTAGAACCTAAACCTAGTTACAAACTAACTAAACTAGTTAACTAATTCACCTAACTAAACATTTAACTAATCTAGTTGAAATAAAACTAAGTTAGATGACATTTTGTTGGAATGAAACTAGGTTATATGAAATCTAGTTGAAATCGAACTAGGTTAGGAGTAACAAAGTTACTATCTAACATAACTATGAGCTAACTAAACTAAACTAAACAAAACACTAACTAAATCTAAGTAAACCTAGTTAGGATTAAGGCTAATTAAACTTAAGATTAACCTAAAATCAAAGTTAAACTAATTGGAAAATTAACAACCTAATCAACCAATCAAGTTTCTAGTTTTATTATTAATTAACCTAAGCATGAACTAAGCAAGATTAGGGCCCATAAACCCTCCCCATACCCGGCCATATAGAGCAAGCAAAGATCAAATTGTACACTTCTTACTTTATCAAACGGTAGGCTAAGTTGTGGACCAATCAAAGAGGGGCAAGTGATTCACATAAATGAAATAATGACAAACATTTAATGGCATTACATGCCTAGAAAAATCCGGTCAAATGGGGGGGGGGGGGGGAGTTATGATGATCATTTTGATATTTTGTTGGTTAATTACATTGGTGAATTACCATTCCCTTGGTGGTTAATTACACTTAACTCCTACCCTTGATTTCCTATAAATGAAGAGCTTAGTTCTTCACAATTCCTTACTAATTTTCAAAGCAAATTTTCTACTACAAAGTTATAATCAAATATTAGTAACTGAGTTCTTGAGAGTTATAATTGAAAGTGCAAACAAATAGTTAAAGCTTGCACTACAAAAGGTGAAATCCCTAGTCATTGTTATGTTCAATTATTTCTTAGTAGAAAGTTCAAGAATGCAAGTTCTAGCCATATTTCGTTCTCTGTGTTCTTCATGTGTTCTTGAACAATTCTTTATATAAATATTCATTTTACTAGTAGTTATAATGTCAAATTTTATTTTATAGCTTAGAACTAAAGCTCAATAACGCAAGTCGTAGTCATGTATGATTTTTCATTCTCCGTGTTTTTCGTGTGTTCCTGAGCAATAGTTATAAAGTGTTATAAGCAAATATATATTGACCAAATTATTATCATAATCATATAAGTAAGCAGTTATAATGCCCAAATTATTTCAAGTATGAAATCCAAAAACTCAAGAACATAAGTTGTTACCATGTACAATTTTTTATTCTTCGCGTTCTTCATGTGTTCTTAAGCAAAAGTCATAAATCTTTATATAAGAAGGTTTATGATTTGGTATTTTTATGTTATGAAGTGTTATTGAGTCTTATAACATGATATCTTAACAAATTAAAGCCAGTGGTACCATGTTTCACATGGTTAAACCCAAAACATTTTGATCAAGTATGCACACTGAGTTTTAAAGTGAATTTTTGAAAACTTAACATCCAAACCAGCTTTAGGAACCTAAAGGAAAATTGTATATTATGAAAGTCTAATGAAATTAGACTCAAGAATCACCCAAAAATATTTTTGTATGAGAACATTATGGCTCTTACTGTAAAAGAAGGTCAAAGTAGAGAATTTTAAGGGGCGTTCAAGTTTGGAGGCTTAAACATATGCTTTTGAGTTAGCCACTTAACCAAACTATTCCACTAATGAAAATAGTCTAGTGAAGATATAAAAAGACTTATGAAAATGTAAAATTTGATAAACTAACATTCGAATACGCGTAACCCTTTATGTAGAAGACTTGATAGAAATTGAAATGCATATAATTAAATAAAATAATATTTGACAGAAATTTCATGTCTTATATTTGATTGAGACATTATATGGTAGAATGATTAAATTGTACAATAACTATTCGAGGAATAAGTTTTTTATTATCAAACTTTGATGTTCATATTATACGGAAAGTCGTGAATTGCTAAGGGGCTTACCCTTATTGTAGAATAAATATATTTATTTATTTTGAATTAAATGAGTTTAATTCATAATAAATAATATGATTTTTTTAATTTATTTATGCTACAGCTGGGATAATATTGAACATAAAGGGTCACACCATAAAACAAATTATTTATTTTAGAAGTTGATGACATAATATTAATAATAAATTAAGAATATTTAATTTATACTATGATGATAAAATAAATTAAATAGCTTAATATTTATAATTAAGTATTTTGAAAATACTAATTATAAATTAATAAGAGGAGTCTTATTATTATTATTATTATTATTATTATTATTATTATTATTATTATTATTATTATTATTATTATTATTATTATTATTATTATTATTAATTTAGTTCCTAATTAGAGTAGGAGTTAAATTAAAACTCTACTCCTAAAGAGTTTAGGAGGGTTGAGCAAGTCTATAAATATGAGGGTTTTATTATAAATTGGGGTTACTCACTTTGTTGCAAGTATTGGAGAATACACTATATTTTATCTACAATCTAAAGAACTAGAAGTGAGAGAAAATTAGGGCTAGTCACTCATGATTTAGAGAAACCTAAATCTATTTCTTTAATTTATATTATCTCTTGGTGGATCACTTTTAAAGGCTGCATGCTTGGGTAGCTAACATTAATCCGTAGATTCTAATTGGTGGATTAAAGAAGAACGTGAATGATTAGAGAGAGGTGAACTCATAATTGTTCAAGACTTAAATCTACAAAGGTATAATCTTTTATCCTTCCTTAATTAATAAGTATCGCATATGAAAAATTCTAAAATTTAGTTTGTAATTTTTTTTTTAAATATAATTTATGTCTACTTCTGTTGCGTTACATCAATCTGATTGTATGTATGTATAGTTTTTACATACCGATAGTGGGTTCTAATTAGATTAGGATTTTATTCAGGGCTTGTAATTTGGGATATAAATAATATATTCTAGTGTAGAAATAAATAGTTTTTCAATTACGGCGACCAAAACTCATTAAATTTGGGGATCTAGTACAAATCAAAATTAACACCAATGGAGGGCGGAGGATTGAAGAAGCAACTGAAACTCAGATTTGGGATCTAACTCTTTTTCTTTACCTTTATTTTTCATGGATGTTAAATAATATTTGGAACAAGTTTGATTTATTTAAATGAGATTGGCTTGATACAAAATTGATATTTGAAAAATATTAGATATAATTTCCTATAAGTTCAACACTCTGTTTATCACTGTATTACTTTTTGATCACATATGCTTGCGTGTGTAAAATTCTAATTAAAATTTGGCAAACAAGTTTTTGGTACTGTTACCGGGGAATTATATTTCTAATGTTTTTTCAATATTAATTTCAATCAAGTTGATCTTAATTGAAACTTTTATTTATTTATTTTTTTTATAATTTTTGCACGTGTTTTTTTATTGCAATAAGTAGACTGACAAGATTGCAAGTAGATGCATTATTCTTGTACAAGACTTGATGTAACCGTTGAGGACTTGCAGTTTCGTTTAATGAATCGATTGCGAAATTGGACTGACAAGATTGTAAGTAAATGTATTGCTCTTGTACAAGACTTGGCGTAACTGCTAAGGACTTATAGTTCGATTTTGTATGACACATTTTTATTTTTGTTTAATTTTTGCAAGGAAAAAAAAAGATTCAAAATTTTCTTTTTTCTTTTCTTTTCTTTTTATTTGATTTTGTTTTGATTTTTATTTTTCAAGTTATTAAATGCATCTTAGCGGAATAGTAGAAGACGGTTGTGGATACTGACAGCTGGCCTATTTTTAAGGAAGTCCTTTGCACTTAATTTTTTATTGCTTATATTGAGGATAATGTTAGTTTCAAGTTTAGGGGTCTTCTATGTTTTATTTTGATATTTTTAATGTGCGTCAACGTTGGTTTTTAGTATCAATTTTTTTTTATAATTTTGTTTTTGTTTTTGTTTTTGTTTTTTGTTTTTAAGATGTGTTTTACTTGGGAATTGAAATAATTTGTTTTTAGGATAAGTGATTGTCCTATTTGCCAATTATAAGGTAACATTTGTAGGCTATGCTTCATTCAACCCAAACTTCTTATATACGGATAACAACATCAAGTATATCCTTGCTCCCAGATCGCACAACGCCTTCTCAAAAAATTAACTCCTAATGGTGTACAGAATTGTAAAGCTACCCGGATCCTTGAGATTTGGTGATAGTTTCTTTTGCAAGATCACACTACGTTTCTCCGTAAGTACCACTGTTTCAAAGTCATCTAGTTTCTTTTTGTTAGACAAAATCTTCTTCATAAACTTCACGCAGCTAGGCATTTGTTTTAAGGCATCTGCGAACAGGATGTTGATATGAAACTTTTTAAATATCTCCAAAAATTTTAAGAATTGCTTATTAAGTTTTGATTTTTGAAGTCGTTGTGAAAATGGCACGGGTAGCACAATCTGATTCTGATTAGAATTCATTGCTAGATTCTTTGTCATCTTATCCTCATTCTCATGCATGCCCTTTTTCTTTTTAACAACATTATCATCATCTTCCATGTTCGAATTTGCCTTCTTTGAATTTCCTCCATCAACCTTATGTAATTCCTTACCACTTCTAAGTGTGACGGGCATTGTTCTTTTCCTTCTCTTCTTGGATTTATCTTTGTATCACTTGACAAAGCACCTTGAGGTCGAGTATTCATAGTATGAGCAATCTGGCCCATTTGCTTCTTAAGGTTACTAATTGAGACTGCCTGACTTTTCAAATTCTTATCAACTTGAGTCATGAACTTAGCCAACACATCCTACAAATTTGACTACTTCTCCTGTTGTGGCGAAGGTTGATTCAGAAATTCGGGTTGATAAGATTGTCTTAGAGGAAGATATTGTGATTGATTGTTGCTCCATAACTGATTTTGATGATAATTACTTGGATTATTGGGTTGTTGATGATTGTAACCTGCCACGTACTAGACCGATTCTGAACTGATTGGACATTAATTGATTAAATGAATGATTTATTAAATGAATGATTCCCCGCACATAGGTCATAAATCATCGACACGGGTTAATAACTTGCAAAGTTTTTGTAAGTGTTTCCACAGTTTTTGTAAGTGATGCCACACGTGCAGCCAAGGCGGGAACTGTATCTATCTCATATATCCCAACTGCCCTTGGTGAATTCATCTTTACAGAAGGCCACTAGTAATTATTTTTAGCCATGGTCTCCAACAAGTCATAGGCCTCATCAAAATTTTTCATCATTAAAGCACCACCCGTAGCTACATCAATACTCGTCTTTGTAGAATTGAATAATCCATTGTAGAATGTCTGCACTTGTAATCACCTGGGTATGCCATGATGTGGGCATCTTTGCAATAAATCTTTGAAGCGCTCCCATACGTCATACAAAGATTTAGAATCATGTTGCATGAAAGAAGTAATGTCGTACCTCATCTTTGCAGTCTTGGCCGACGGAAAGAACTTCTCTAGGAATTTTTTAGCCAAGTAATTCCAAGTTGTGATAGAACCCAGTGGCAGTGAGTGTAGCCAACTCTTCGCCTTGTCCCGAAGGGTGAATAGGAACAAACAAAGTCTAACAACATCATTTGAGACTTCATTGTACTTGAATATGTCGCATATCTCCAAGAAGCTTATCAGATGTTCATTCAAGTCATTGTTGGGCAAACCCCCAAAATGCACTGAATTCAAGTTTATTTGAATCATGCCTGGCTTAATCTCAAAATAGGTAGTATGAATGTTGGCCTTTGTATGCTTGATTGGATTTCTGTGACTTGCAGCATCGCATAATCTCACAGTGATTTTTGGTCTTGATCCGCCATTTAACCTAAAAAGGAAGTAAAAATAAAAATTAAAATTAAAATAAAAACGTTTAAATTAAAACTAATTTGATTGAAATTAATATTGGCTAAAAATTATTAAATTAATTCCCTGGTAATGGTGCCAAAAACTTGTTTGTCTAATTTACTTAATTTTTATCTAACGGGAAAAATAACTAAATCTCCATTTAGTGGACATGGAGAGAGAGTTGTAGGATTGTTAGAGTTAGTACACACAGTTGTGTATGGGACTTATGACAACACATGCAAGAGGAGGGTATTCATTCATTAATTTCACTGATGATCATTCTAGATTTGGTTATGTGTATTTGATGATATACAAATTCGAATCATTTAAAATGTTCAAAGAATTCAGAAGTGAAGTAAAGCAACAAATGACCAAAAGTATTAAAGTTATTCAATTAGATCGAGAAGGGAATACTTAAGCAGTGCGTTTCTAGATCATCTCATAAAAATGGTATTCTCTTATGATGGACATGGTGAGATCCATGATGAGTATTACCGATCTTCCAGTATCTTTCTAGGGTTATGCCCTAAAAACGACAACATATCTACTAATTAAAGTACCTTCTAAATCCGTCCCTAAAACTCCATATGAGTTATGGACAGGGAGAAAACCAAGTCTTAAGTATATTAAGATTTGGAGTTGTCCAACTTATGTTAAAAGGTTCGAAATGGAAAAGCTTGGAACAAGATATAGTAAGTTTTAATTTACGGGATATCTTAAAAAAAGATTAGGATATTACTTTTATAATCCTACTAATTAAAAGGTGTTTGTTAAAACACGCTACCTTATTGAAAATGAGTTTATCTTTGAAGGGGTTAGTAAGAGTAAGATAGCTATTGAAGAAATTCAAGAACCACAAAACACTAAAGACCAAGTAAAGGAACCTGCTTAAGTAGAAGAACCTATTGTACCACAACCGACTGGTAAATATTTTACTTTCTACTTTAACCGACGTATGTATCTAAAATACAATGATTGAGGATGTTGACATTAAGAATATGAGTTATAAATATCATCAAAATTGAATATGTAGATGATATTACCTCTCAAACTGATACATCCATCGATATTGCATAGGTCCTCCATGCTTAAGTTCATAAGCTAGATGGATAGGCAAATGCTCCATCGAGTTAAAGAACCCTTGAGGGAAGATCATTTCTAGCTTGTACATGGTCAACACTATATTTTTCTCCATCTTCTCCACGTCATTGTACCTTATAACCATTGAAAATATATCCCGAAAGAAATTTGAAAGTTCGGTCAAGCTGTCTACAATTTTTCTAGGTAACATCTCACAAAATACAATTGGCATCAACTTCTACATGAATACATGACAATCGTGACTTTTGAACCCAGTAATTTTCAACTGTTCAACCTTACTACTACGAGATATGTTAGAAGCATATCCATCTAGGAGCTTTAACGTACTTATCCACTTGCAGATGTCTTTAACCTGTCACTTGGTTAGAAAAAATGGAGCTTTAGGTTTCTTATGTTCATAGGCAAGTTGATATGTCCAGTTATGAGTCTTCCCATAACCTATTGCTCTCAACTTATTGTGTTCCTTCCCTGCTTAAGCTCGTGTAACTTTACAGAATGATACATTACAGGTTGGAGATATTATAAACAAGCATCTCCCTAATTACTCTTTATGTGAAAATTCTTCCAAAAAAATTAGTTTTATCTCTTAATCCATTAATTTGGTTTCTTTTATGCAAGTATGGTAGCAGCGGTGGCTACGATGGTGGTGTTGGCGTCAACGTAGGAGGTGGTGGTGGAAATGTTTGTTACAAGAGTGGTGAGATTGACATATGACAAACGAAAGTTAATCGGGGGGTCGTGGAGGTGGAAACTATGGATGGTATCGTGGTGGCAGTGGAGGTTGTTGCTACAAATACGGGGAGGAGGGGAACTTCCCCTTAGACTGCCCGAGCTCACCCCATTAGAATAAGTTCTCTATCTCATTCTAACGGTTTGAGCTCAGGTAGTCTGAGGGGAAGTGCCCCTCTTCCCAACAATTGTAGTAACCACCTCCACCGCCACCACTATACCTTTCACTGCCACCACCTCCGTGATTGCCCAATAGCATTCATTTGTCATATGCCCAATCTCACCATACTTGTAACAAGCGTCCGCTACCAACTCCTCCTACATCGCCGTCGCTGCCACCACCATTGTATCCACTGATGTCACCATACCCTCCTTGAAAAGGAAGCCAGATTAATGAATCAAGAGAGAGAACTGAATTTATTAGAGATTTTCACATAAAGAATAATTAAGGATATGCCCGTATATAGTATCTCCAACCTGCAATGTATCGTTCTATAAAGTTATACGAACTAGACTACATGCGGGTTTCTAAGCCCCTAACCAAACTACACGCACAAATGATTTGATTAAATTGGGTCTATTCGATATTCAATTGTTTGTCAAACGAGTAACGAGGCTAAATAGAGAGAATTAACATAGATCTAACATAGTTAGGAGTAGAATAGAATAAATTGAAGTAGGATTTCATCAGATCTGAAGAAGAATTCATAAGAAGGATTGCAAGAATTCAAGTAGAAGCTTTGGATAATGCGCTAAAATTATAGATTTGTATCTCAAAACTCTTGTTCTTTTATTTTTGTATTATAGGGATGATATTTAAGTTATTGATGATGATTTCTTTTTCAGTTATGAGCTAATTTTTAATTAAGATTGCAATTGAACCCAATGTGTAGTTCATAGAGCAAAATGAGATAAGGATGAACAGTCTAGAAGCATCAATGATGAATCTTGCGTATCAAGGGGAACAATTTTCCAATGCTATCATTGATCACCAACAAGACACTTTACCTAGCGATACAGAGATTAATCCTACGAAGGAAGGTAAAGAGCAGTGCGAGATAGATACACTAGGAAGAGGCGATGAGTTATACTAGGCTGTTGGAGGAAATTTAAAGAGGACATGTTCTGTTGTGGATGGTGATAATGAACCTGTAAAGAAGAAGATAAAAATGGAAAACATGAAAAGAAAGATGAAGAGGACACGTTTAAGGTGTTCAAGGCAATGGATTTCTTAGGCAATTTTAAAGAATGTTTCCAGGTAAATGTGGTTAAAAATGTAGTCAAGGATAATGTTGATGAGGATAATTATTTCCCACCTATGGAAGAAGTAAAGTTTGGGGGTCCTCAAATTCACAATAATTCCAAGGAGTTCAAAGAAAAGACAAAGATGAGCATTAAATAATAATTTTTGCAATTGAAACAGATTAAAAGAAAATGGAGTAGTCAGGCTGAGACTTTAAAACAAGCACTTATTGGGAGGCAATCTAAATTTTAGTTTTAGTTTTAGTTTTCTTTTTATTTTAGTAGATTTCATAGTAGTTAATTTTAGTTCTTTAGTTTTATTGGTGTGGTTTTATTGGTTTTGATATTTTTTTTTCCAGGTCATTAATTGCATCTTAGTAGATAATAGAAGATAGTTGCGGATAGAGATAACTGGCCTATTTTCAAGGAAATCCTTTGCACTTAATTTGTTTATTGCTTACATTAAGGAAAATATAAGTTTCAAGTTTGTAGGTCTTTCTACGTTTTGTTTTGATGTTATTTTGTCGTGGATTTTATTTTAAATTTTGAATTTTGTGAGTATATTCACTACAAACCTTTACGAGACACAACTCGTCTACTTGGGGTAACCTTGGAGTTTAAAAGTTTGTTGCACATGCTAAGTATTGTTTTTAGAATGAGTAATTCGGGCAATGATTGAACTAAATTTATGGCCAATGATAAAATTTTAATTTATTATTTGATAACTCTTGGAAAATGGATATAGTTTGCTTAGTCTGAACTTTAATTGTTTGTTGGATTTTAATGTGTTTAAGATTCTTTATTTTTATGCACATATCTATTTGATTGAGTTAGTTTTAACTTAAGGAAGTTTATATGGTTAGATGTTTGTAAAAGATATGAGTATCATCTATAACTTATTTGATAAATGTGTTAAATAAATAATGCATAAATAATTGCTTCAATGTCCATCAAATGTAATATTGACATTTGTGCTTCAAATTATGATGGTTATAAACAGCTTGACTAGTCTATTTTTATGGTATTTGTTACTCGAATTAGTAAGTTCTTAGAGGTATCTCTACGCTTAGTGCCCTAACGTCAACTGCTTTAGGAGTCATTGGTTGAAAGTTAGTTACATGGGTAACTCTGAAAAGTCTAAGAAAAAGAGACATTGCACAAGTTAAGAGAAAAGAAAGGGAAAAAAAAGAAAAAATAGGGAAGAAAAAAATTTATGCATAAAACGAGGTGGAGCGTAAAACGCACTTGTTGTAAGAATAGGGAAGATGTGTGAAAAATAAGTGTATAGACTTTTTTTTTTTGTTGATATCTTTTATTAGGCATTTGATTATATGAGCTTAACTGAGTTTTTTTAGCTAGTTTGATACATTTCAATTCACACACACACAAAAGTTTTTTTAGTAAAATAAGGCTGATAAATAAGTTGAATTTTGGGCATTGCATGATTTTGAAGTTATCATTTAAAGGAATCTTTGAGGCCAATGGTGAATTCATAGTGATTCATTGCTTGAGTGTTTCAAGTGAGTCGTATTTATTGAGTCTTAGTTTTTATTTTTGTTTTGCTTGAGGGCAAGCAAATGTTTAAGTTTGGGGGTATTTGATAAGTGAGTGTTATACCTATGTATTAATTATTCTTTAACTTGATAATTTGTGAGTTCTTAAGTATTTTAAGTTATTTTTATGTATTTGTATTATTTTTATGTTTATTTTGTAAGAAGAAGCAAGGTAGGGCAATTTAGACATCTTTTGAATTAAAATAAACAAGCAACATCAGGAAAGAAAGATGGAAGGGTCTTTGGTGCTTGGTTGAGCAAGTTTTCTTGCCTTGAAACTTAGAATTTATTGTAGAGCTTGTCGAAAGTTTCAATTTGATAGGTGGCATGTCCCATAACTCTTCTCAAATCAAACGTTATGATTTTTTTACCAACAGATGTCAAAGAAAAAATCAAGGTGGTGGCACTGCGCTAAAAACCAGCATCGTGGTGCTAGGGGATCAGAAAGGTAGCACTATAGAGCTAAAAAGCAGAGTCATGACGCTAGGGGCTATGTGGCTGACGCGTTTTTAAGCAAATTTTGTGATTCTTAACTCCTAATTAGATTTGGACACCACTTTTATTAGGGATTATTATTTTAACCTATAAATACATGGCAAGTTAGGCTAAATAGAGAGAATTAACATCGATCTAACATAGTTAGGAGTAGAATAAAATAGAATAGATTGAAGCAAGATTTCATTAGATCTGAAGAAGAATTCACAAGAAGGATTGCAAGAATTCAAGGAGGAGCTTTGGAGATTGTGCTAAAGTTATAGATTTTTATATCTAAACTCTTGTTCATTTTTTAAATTTTTTTTTCATGGGATGATATTTAAATTATTTATGGTGATTTATTTTTCAATTATGAGCTCATTTTTAATTAAGATTGCAATTGAACCAAATGTGGAGTTAAATTGAATTTATTTCTATTTAATTGGCGTCATATGAATTGATTCATTATATTTTGTGCATTCATATGTAATTACTAACAGCTGGGTAATTAATTAAAATAATCTATATGAAATTGGGAGATAGATTATAGGTTTAGATTTGAATATAATGGCATGTGATTATGTTTATTCTTCTTATGATTGAATGCATAATTTATGTATAGGATAGGAATATACCTATATGTCATGTGTGACCAATTGGGTGATTTTAATCTTAATGAATCTATTCTAATTTAAATTGCATAGGAATATAGCAAGTTAATTGGGATGAATATTTTTATATGTTAATCGGAAGAGGCATATAAATACTAACGAATTCTCACGTTAATAATTCATCATGACCGTATAATTAATAAGGATATAGAAGATTTAAATGACATATTGGGAAAAATTATAATCTCGAGTCTTTCAAAATCATATTTTAATCCTTGTTGTTTAATTAGTTTAGCTATTAATTTAATTAGATTTTTGTTTATAGTTTAATTCAATTGTTTAAATAAAATTAATTTGATTAAGAATTAGTAATTGGTATTAATTATTATTAATTTTCTGTGGGTTTGACGCTCTTCGTAATCATTATATTACTTGTTGATCACGTATACTTGCGTGTGTAAAATCCTAATTAAAATTAGGCAAACAATTTTTCAGACGTAGATATAGGAGTTCCTAGGTTTCCCATGTTTGGTGATTTGGGCGAGTGTACAAATTTTAACGTTGACAATAAACGAATACCACTTTCTAGTTATTTTATCTGCAATCTTAGAAAGAAATTTAGTTCTCCAATTATACTAATCTCAAATTCCTTACTCATGCCATCGAATAATTCATTACATATAAGCATGTTAGGACTGAAAGTAGTATGCCCTCATGTACTTCCCATTGACTGCGGATCAAGGTTTCTGTTTTACGAAAATAGATTATAATAGGATTAGATAGTATTATTTGAATAATAGAAGTCGAAGATAATTAGCGCTTAAAGATTCATTTGTATTGGAGCCCAGGTTTAAATGCAATAGTTACATTTAATTTTATTCTTACACCATAGGTTTGACCTTTTGGTTTACTTGGTGGCTTGAGTGAACCAAACTAGAATAAAGTCCATAATCAATCCTAGTAGAATATATTTTTATATATGTGCATCCTAGTTATATATATATATATATATATATATATATTATCAAACATATTTCGCATGTTCAATAATATGACACATATTATATATTATCAAGCATATTTGTGTGTATATGTGTGTGGGTGTGTGTGCGCATGCGCGCTAAACAAGATGAGGCAATTAATAACAAACCCCTCAAGAAAAATATATTAAGTTGTAACGTTCAAAGATATTTGGAATATCGAACGTGACATTCTAGCATGATAAAATAATAGAGCATCAAATACTTTTTATTACATAGTGGATGTTTATAAGTAATTGAACGATACTATTTTGTTGTGCACACACAATGACGGTATTTTTCTCTTTACTTATATAAAAATATTAGCTTGAACATAACTTAAATTATTTTAATTTCTGATGTGCACACACTTGATTATTATAATCTAAAAGGTAAAATAAAAGGAGTTACATATTGATATAATTGACAATGAGTTGTTTACCAATTTATTTATGTATAGTTTCTTGTGCACACACAAACTTGTATATTTTTGAAACAGGATCCTTAATCTCACTAGTGACTCTTTAATTAGATTTGTCAAACTATATAAGGAGGGTAATACAGTTTGATGAAAATAGTAAGAGATACCAATTTAAATAAAATCTAATTTATTTTGGTAATTAATTAAACGAATGTATGCTAAAATGTTGTTAATGTCATATGCAAAATTTTATAAATGTCTAATTCACTTACATTACAAAGCATATTTGATGCTAACAAATTGATCGGACTGAATTATACATACTGGTTAAGGAATTTGAGAATTATTCTTACTACTGAACAACTTTCCTATGTCCTAAATTCTCCTGTCCCTGCAATTGTTGCAGAGGAAGCCTCTGAAGAAGAGATTGCTACTTTCAAGAAGTGACAAGATGATGTAACTATGGCTTAATGCATCATGCTTGCATCTATGAGTAACGAGCTTTAGCATCAGGATGAGAAAATGGATGCACATACTATCTTGCTGCACCTTCAAGAGTTGTATAGTGAGAAAAGTAGGATGGCTAGATATCAGATATCTAAAGATTTCTTTCAATCTTGAATGACCGAGGGTACTATTGTTGAGAATCATGTCCTTAAAATGATCAATTTGATTGAACAACTTAGACAACTAGGGTTCATAATGGATGGAGAGTTGAGCCAAGATTTGATCTTGCAATTACTCCTGGGTACCTTCTCACAATTTGTTATGAACTTTAATGTGAATAAATTGGACGTCAATTTACCTAAGTTACTCAAAATGTTAAAAATAGTGAAGGCTCACTTTCCATCTAAGAAGGATAAGTCTTATTAGTAAATGATTCTTCCAAGAAGAGGAAGAGACCTAATGGATCTTCTGAAAAGAAGAAAAAGAATAAAGCTAAAGCAAGACGTAGAAATAAATCTTTCTATAAGTCAAAGATCTACTTAGGTATTAGATACCAGCTGTGGTTCTCACCTATGTAATATTATGCAGGGACTAAGCAAAAGTAAAAAGTTGAACAAAGGAGAAGTCGTCCTACACATGGGGAATGGAGTAAAGGTTGTCGCATTAGCCATATGAATTTATTATTTAGCATTGCCTACGAGCAAGTCTATTAGTTAAAATAATTGTTATTATGTTCCTTACTTATTAAAAATATTATTTCAATTCCTAAGTTGGGATAAGGATGGTTTTGATATTATAATAAAGAACAATAGATATTCTATTTATAATGATAATGTTTTGTATTGTACTGGAAAATTACTAAATGAGCTTTATATACTTGACTTGCATGAAAATATGTTACAAATTGAACAAACTAAGAAAAGAAAAGGAGATGACGTAAATCATACATTTATGTGGGCACTATAGATTCGATCATACAAATGAAACAAGATTAAACAAGTTGCATAAAGATGGACTTTTAGAGCTATCTGATTACAAATCATATCCAACTTGTAAATCTTGTCTCATGAAAAAAAATGGCTAAATATCCTTTCAGTGGAAAAGGAGAAAGAGTTATAGGGTTGTTAGAGTTGGTACACACAGATGTACGGGGACCTATGACAATGCACATTAGAGGAGTGTATTCGTATTTTATTACTTTCACTGATGATTATTCTAGATTTGAATATGTGTATTTGATGAAATACAAATCCGAATTATTTGAAAAGTTTAAAAACTCATAAGTGAAGTAAAGAAACAAATGGACAAAAGTATTAAGATTCTTTGATTGGATCGAGGAGAAAAATACTTGAGCAATGAGTTTCTCGAACATCTAAAAAAGAATGGTATTATCTCATAATGGACACCTCCTGGTACGCCACAATTAAATGATGTATCTGAAAGGAGAAATCGTACCTTGTTGGACATTGTTCGGTCCATGATTTTTTTTACCGACCTTCTAGTATCCTTTTAGGGTTGTACCCTAGAAACAACTGCATACCTACTTAACAAGGTGCCTTCAAAATATGTTACTAAGACTCCATATGAGTTATGGACAGAGAGAAAACCAAGTCTTAAGCATGTTAAGATTTGGGGTTGTCCAGCTTATGTCAAAAGGTTTGAGAATGATAAGGTAGAGACAAGTTCTGAAAAGTGCAAATTTGTGGGATATCCTAAAGAAAGTTTAGGATATTACTTCTATCATTCTACTAATCAAAAGGTGTTTATTACAAAATATGTTACCTTCTTCGAAAATGAGTTTATCTTTGAAGGGTTAGTGGGAGTAAGATAGAACTTGAAGAAGTTCAAGAACCACAAAATACTGCGGATCAAATAAAGGAACCTAACCAAGTGGAAGAACCTACTATACCACAACTTATTCGTAAATCTGGAAGAGTATCGAAGATACCTGAGAGGTACGGATTCATCATAGAGGATGATAATGAGGTACACATCATAGATGATGATGATCCATTGACATACGAAGAGGCTATGAGTAGTAAAGACTTGAAGAAATGGCTTACGACCATGAAATTCGAGATGGACTCCATGTGTGAGAATTAAGTATGGAATTTGGTTAATCCACCTAAGGACATAAAGTTCATTGGGTGTAAATGGGTCTTGAAAAGAAAGACTAGAGAAAATGGCAAGGTAGGGACTTATAAGGCCCAACTTGTTACAAAAGGTTTCAAACAAAGACAAAGAGTTAACTATGACAAAGCCTTCTCACGAGTAGCTATGTTTAAGTCCACTAGGATTTTGCTTGCGATTGAAGCTTATTATGACTACCAGATATGGCAAATGGACGTGAAGACGGCCTTCCTCAATAGAAAATTAGATTAGGATGTATATATAATACAACCAGAAGGATTTGTTTCTAGTGATTAAATAAATCAAGTCTATAAGCTACAACGATCCATTTATGGATTGAAGCAGGCTTCTTGAAGATGGAACATACCTTTTGATGAGACAATTAAAGAGTTTAATTTTATCAAAAACGAGGATGAACCATATGTGTACAAGAAGGTTAGTGGGAGTGTCATAACATTTATAGTATTATAAATTGATGATATACAACTGATAGGGAATGATGTTTCGATGCTACAGTAAGTTAAAATGTGGTTGTCTAAACATTTCTCTATACAGGACTTGGGGAAAGCATCCTACATATTAGGGATAAAGATCTATAGAGATGGATCTAACAGGATACTCGGCATGACCCAAGGAACGTACATTAATTCAATGCTAAAGAGGTTTAGCATAGAAAATACCAAAAACGGTCTCATACCGATGGGCCATGGTATACATCTCTCTAAAAAACAGTCCCAATAACACATAAGGAGAGAGACCGTAAGAGTAAGATACCTTATGCTTCTAGAATAAGTTCTATCCATGTACGGGATTATATGTACTAAACGAGATGTTGCTTATGCACTTAGCATGACAAGAAGATATCAGCCGAATCCTGGAGAAGAACACTGGATGTATTTAAGAAGAACTAAGGATGTATTTCTTATTTACGGTGGGTCGAATTTAAAACTAAAGGACTATACAGACTCAAGTTTTTAAACTGACCGAGACGACATCAAATCCATTTCGGGTTATGTATTTACCTTAAATTGGTGGCGCAGTGAGTTGAAAGAGTTCCAAGCAGAAAAACGGTTACTGATTTTGTGACAGAGATAGAGTACTTAGCTATAAAGGAAGCTGTTTAGATGAAGAAGTTTGTAATTGAACTTGGAGTGATTCCTAGCATACAAAGACCAATGCCTTTATTTTGTGACAACAATGGAGCTGTTGCACAAGCTAAGGAACCTAGGTCTAATCAGAAATTCAAACATGTGTTACGGCAGTTTTATTTGATTAGAGAAATCATTAAAAGAGGAGACATCACTGTGGAGCGAGTGGACTCTTAGAACAACATTGCAGATCCATTTACTAAAGTACTATCTCAACAGCATTTCGATCGTCACTTAGAGAAGATGGGTATTAGATCCTAAGGTAATTGGCTTTAGTACAAGCATGAGATTGAACGTAGTATGCTCTCAAGACAATCGTATGTTGATATTTTAAGCATATACTTGGTAATCTTATTCGTTTATTAATAAAAGTTTTATTTAAAGACATTTCTTTATTCATAATTAATTGGTTGAATTAATTAAATAGATAAACCCATAGTTTTGGAGCAATATTTTTCAAATCATAATGTTGATTATGTTAATGAGATCTAAATTCAAGATAGCTCAAAACTAAAATATTCTTAATCATGGGATCACTAAAATGAGGATTAGTGAATCCAGATAAATTAGTACATATTATATTTTCTCTTAAAAAGAGGATGATTGATCTCATAATTATTTGCGTGGAGACACTAAAGCAAATATGTAGGTGCCTATTAGAGAATAAGTTCACTCAACGTGACTTGCTAAAGGATCATCTAATGGAGTTTTACATGTCTGTCAATAGGAGTTCCTAATGTGATAGTAGTACAAGTGATCATTTGACTTGAGATCATCGTAATATCTTGTGTATAAGTATACTTTGTCATATTCTTTAAGACTATTTGGTTATAACAAATTATATATTCGGGTATAATAAGTTGTACATGAAGATAGGTGAATGGTCAACAAATGATTTACCATTTCCAATGAAGGGAAGGTATGTCTTATATGATTCGATAACGACAACTCAGTAGTCCTTGGCCCGTGCAGAATGCAAATTAGAAAAAAGTTTCTAATTTATATTAATTAGAATTATGCATTTAAGAATCGAAATGCATATGATTAAATTAAATAAGACTTGACAGTAATTCTATGTCTTATATTTGATTGAAACATTGTGTGGTAGAAGGATTGAATTGTAAGATTGAATTGTACGGTAACTATTCGTGGAATAGGTTTTTAGCGATCAAATGTTGAAATTCATATTATCCCGATAGTCATAATATGCTGAGAAGATATCCCTTATGATGCAGAATAAATAAGTATTTATTTATAAATAAATTAAAGGAGTTTAATTTATTATTATAAATAATATTATAATTGTTCTAATTTATTTATTCTACTATCGGCTTAATATTGAACATAAAGGATCACATCATAAAAGATAAATATTTATTTTAGAAGTAGATGACATAATGGTAATAATTAATTAATTGTATTTAATTTATACTGTGGAGATAGAATAAATTAAATAGCCTAATATTTATAATTATGTATTTTAAAAATACTAATTATAAATTAATAAGAGGAGTGTTATTATTATTATTATTATTATTATTATTATTATTATTATTATTATTATTATTATTTAGTTCCTAAATGATTTAGGAATTATAATTATTATTATAAATTAATTTAGTTATTAATTAGATTAGGAGTTAAATTAAAACCCTATTTCTAAAGAGTTTAAGAGGGTTGAGCAAATCTATAAATAAGAGGAGTTTTGTTATAGATTGAGATTACTCACACTTTTGCAAGTATTGGAGAGTACTTCTAATAATTCTTTACATCTAACAGTTAAAGAGAGAGAGAGAGAGAGAGAGAGTTAGGGCTAGCCACCCAAGGTTTGGAGAAACCTTAATCGACATCTTGAATCAATAATCTCTTGGTGGATCACCTCTAGAGGCTACACTCTTGGGTAGCTAACGTTGGTCTATGGATTCCATTTAAGAAACGCGAAAGATATTGAAGGTGAACTCGTAGTTGTTCAAGAAGTTAAATCTACAAAGGTATAATATTTTATTCTTCCTCAATTATTAAGTATCGTATAAGAAAGATCATTGAATTTGATTTGTAAATTTTTTTTAAATATAATTTATGCCTTGTTTCCGCTTCGGTATATAATTATATTATATGTATGTAATATTTTTGCAAACCAACAAGTAGAGACAAAGATAATATTATCAACATATATTTGAACAAATAAGATGCAACGTCATAATACTTAGTAAATAGTGTAATGTCAATAGTACCCATTTAAAAACCTTTTTCAAGTAAAAATTTACTAAGACATTTATACCAAGCTCTGGGAACTAATTTCAAACTATATAATGCTTTTTGCAACTTATAGACGTGATTAAGATGTTCATAATCCTTAAAACTAGTAGGTTAGTTTACGTAAACTTTCTACTCAATGAAACCATTTAAGAATGCAGACTTAACATCCATTTGAAACACTTTAAAGTTCTTATGACATGTAAATGCTAAAAATGTTCTTATAAACTCAATTCTAGCAATAGAAGCATATGTTTCATCGAAATCAATGCCTTATATTTTTTATAGCCTCGTTCAACTAATCTGGTTTTGTTTCTTATCACATTACCATCTTAATCTAATTTGTTTCTAGAAACCCATTTAGTTCCAATAATAGAAGTATTTGATAGTTTTGGAATCGATTCGTAAATTTTATTTGTAATATATTATTCAAGTTCATCTTGTATGGTTATTATCTGATCTTCATAAAGTAAGGCTTTAATATCATTTTTAGGTTCAATTTGGGATAGAAAAGCAAGATTGCCAACAATATTACGAATTTGGGATTTGGTTTGTACACCTTGTTTGGGATCACCAATGATAACAATATTCATCAACAATATAAGTGATAAAACTCATTATTTTACAACCATTTCTTTATACCAGAATCGCAATCTTTACAATTTTCTAATACATCTCCAAATCATATTCCATTACATATCAAAATCATATACATTGTGATTCATTCCATTACAATAATTTATGAGTGCTTCATAACTCACAAACCAACACTAAGTCTTATTTTTTATACATTCTTCTGCACTTAACCATCCGATACACGTAATAATAACAATCATCTACTATGGTTAAATGATTTACTAACATTACAACGTTAAGTTCTAATACAAATAAAGAAGACAATTAAATAAATGTCTCTTAACATCATTACTAGTTTCCTTCATTTCTCTTATAATTCCAATTTTTTTTAGGTTTTCTTCCTGAACTGCAAATAAAATATTTTTTTTGCAAGAATGAGCATAAATTGCTCACCAATTTTAATAGCTATCACTTAATAGACTGAATATTTGATAAATGCTTCACATTTCTCATACTTCACATATTATACATACTTCATGTTTCATCCTGCTTCACATTTCTCTAATTATATAGATAACATAGCTCATAGTTTTTAAGTTATAAAGTTCACATAGAACAATTAACTTCAACGTCAATTGAATATCAACAATTTGATATCACCTTGTTACACAGAGTGCACATTTAAAAACAAGTTCATAAGAATTTCACATAATACGAAAAAATTTGCGCATAATAAACAAGAAGTTTACACATAACCACTAGTTCTGAAAAATTTGCCTGATTCGCTGCCTACTGCCACGTCTAATATACCACTTTTCGTATGACCTACACAGATCATTAATGTTGGCATATAATAAGTTGTCATCAAGACTCATTACTAAACTTGGTAATTCATCTTACTAGTTCCCACTTCATGTTTAAGTATATCTCATGCTTTTATACATTATTTGTATGTAACATAACTTAACCTGCACAACTCTCTAACCCGGACAAGTAAAACAAGTTATTGTCCAACAGGAGCCTAGCGCCCCGGCGCCCAACTTTTCCACGCCCCGGTGCCAACTTTATGCTAAGTCGATGCCCATGCGGCCAAAAGTCTAGCTCCTTGGTGTCTAGCCTTTCCTATGTCATTCATCGTGCCACGCCTTAGCGGTCACTTTTTGGCGCCCCGACGTCCTGTCATTTTCTGGGTTTCTATTATCATGTTATCATGTTTTGATCTAAAACTTATAATAAACCACATAAACACCATTCAAGCCACCATTATAACTTCGGATGCACCACGATCTTCATTAGACAACTACTCCCGTAACCAAACATGCATATAATACATGAAACTAAGATTAAAACATATCTTGAGTTAAGAAAACTTTTAAACCTTTAATCATGATAATCTCCTTGCTTAGGCTTGTTAGACTTCCTCCTCTTCTTGCTATCTTTCCTCCGAAACCTCTCGCTCTGTTTTCTCTCTATGTGCTCTCTAATTTATACTTACAAAATGGAATATGAATAAGGATTTGAAGGTTACAAGTGATGGGGTTTATATAGGACCTGTAACGCCCCCAAATCCGGGTCCCTTGAACCACGGGCTTGGTGCGCACGTGACTATCTACCCTGTCATTTCATCCATCCAATCTGAATAAAATAATGATAATAAGAACTTAATTTACATTCATCCATAACTAATCCCAGGTTCTATGTACCTTTATACATACAATCTGTCATACTTGACATAATACAACATATAATAATAATTACACGATAATTACAATATTAATACATCTATTGCTGATTGGCTTTTCCTTTACCCTTGTCTACTCCAGACCCCTTGGTCTTCTCTGGCTTAGCTGAAATATCATGAATGAAAGCAAGAGTGAGCTTAAAATAGCTCAGCAAATAACTAAACATGAGATAACATGATATTTCAGAATGATGAATATAACTCGTTTATAATGAAATGTAGGAATGCGTGTCAACATGGACTTGTAACAATTTAATAGATTCTGATAGGATCATAACATAAGCTGAACATGAATGTCTGAGAACATGGAATTTTTAATTGCTGTATGGTCACAAGACCAAGAACACGTTAAGAACAATATCAATCCTTAAGACCGACACTGTCCAAATAAGATTTTAATACGTTAAGAACAATCTCAATCACAAAGACTGACATTGCCCACAAGGTAATAATAACAGTTTAGATGCGTACTCTGGGTGATCAGCCCATCGTACTTTATATTGTGCACAACAACATCTAACGACGCAACCACATCATAATTAATTCATTTCCTTTAGCCTTTATTCCCCCTTGTTAATAGGTTTGTTCTGTTACAGCATAACAAAGAGTCCGCACCACCACAATGTGGATTGGAGAATATAACAATCAACAACTGGATTTAACATGAAACATACATGTGTCTAGCCAGAACCAAAATTGGCATCGACCTTTTCAAGATAGTTCGATAAGAAATGAACTTTACATAATAACATAAATGTACAACATGAATGTCTGTTCAAGAATCTGAAATTAAAAGCTTAGTCAGAAAACTTGCCTTGGTCCTCGTCTACCACAACTGGTAAAATATTATCCCGTCTAGGACCTACATGACCATAATATTGGTTCATGCATTAGTTATGTACACATGCATGCCATTACTTGCTATACAAGTTATCACTTAGTTTAACATAACCCTAATCACGTAACACATTGTTTACATATGCCTTAGGATCTACCATATTGATTATTTTTATCAATTTATGATTTACATATGTGTTTTTATCTTTAAATATCAAAACATTGCAATTTGGAATTTAAAATTTAATTTTTTTCAAAGATGCAGGACTGCGCCCCGGCGCCGTAGACCTCGCCCCCAGCGAGATTCTCTCGGCCACACTGCGCCCCGGCGGCGACTGAAGGCGCGGCTAGCGAAGTCGTTGCAGTTGCACTGCGCCCCGGCGCAGTGTCCAGTTCAAAACACCTCGCCCCGGCGCAATGCTGCAGTTTCTGAAATTTTTTTCTTTCCAAAAATCAAGCTAGCTTTGGCCCTAATGTGAATTTACCAATTCCAACATTTCATATAGCACGTATAACACATAATTGACTCACGTGGGTTTTCGAAACATTTAAAAATCATTATTTGAACCTATTTTTCCAA
The DNA here is from genome assembly GCA_947179155.2 of Hedera helix. Taxonomy (NCBI): domain Eukaryota; kingdom Viridiplantae; phylum Streptophyta; class Magnoliopsida; order Apiales; family Araliaceae; genus Hedera; species Hedera helix. The sequence continues at coordinate 22,963,100 of OX359280.1, forward strand.
AGATTTCATTTTAGTCGTATTTTAACGTTTTAAATCGTTTAAAACGGTCGTTTATCGCCATAAGTGTCAAATTGCTTCCAATTCGATTCTAACATGTGCACATACATAAAACTTACATGCTTGGCCTAATTTGAACCTCCATAATCCAAAATGGCCAAAAATCACCAATTGGTTGCATTTCTACCAATTTACAAAACTCTCTTATAAACCAACTTTGGGATTCTTATACTTTAACCACATATATGTCAACACATACATATTTGGCAACTTGATACACTCACATAGCTTATATATGTTCCTTCCAATGCACTTTACAGATTATAATTTCATTTAGGCAAAAAGTATAGCCTAGTATTCATTCCCTATTCACAAAGCTTGCTTTGGACATCATTAATGCTTCTATAATACTCCATAACATGTTATAATGCATGTAACTCATTTCTTTTACCTCTCAAGCTAGGTTTCATCATGTCTAGCAACTTAAAACACACAATCAAGACTTAGATCATAATTTTAATCTTAGCTATTCATGTAAATAGTACACCACCTTTGCTATACACAACTTAATCACTAGGTTTTCATGATCTAGCTAACTTGAAGCACATACATCACATAATATACACATATGATCAAAGACTCATGCATGGCTTCATCTATTTCAACTTATAAACACATAATCTTTGAATTTCATAACTTAAACTCTTTCATACCTTCTTCTAGCTTTACTTCTTCTAGCTAAAAATCTTGCCAACACTTGATTCTCCACCTTGAATAGCTTATTATGCTATCTTTGATCTCCTTTAAGCTTGAATCCTTCCACTTCCTTTGAAACCCTAGCTTCCTTTGCTCTTCTTTCTCTCTTATCTTTCCTTTCCTAGCAACTTTCGTATGACTTGGATAATATCAAATGAAATGCTGAAAATTGCTTGCATGTATGCTTATAACAAATGTCTAGCAACTAACCATGGTTGGCCAACTTACTCTTGCATGGTCAAGGTCAAATGAGTCCTTTTCCATGACTAACTAAGGGTATCTTAGACATTTAGCTACTTGGGATACAATTGTCATTCTCTATCTTACCAAAACATCTTTAGTCATTACCCCACTTTCTAGCAATTTAATTTACTAACTTCCTAATTTAATTCTCTAAAAATCCAATTTAAATCCATTTGGAACCAAATTTGTTTCATAATTCTTGTATTTCATTTCCCCCATTTAGTGACTCATAATACCCTTGTCCCAAATTACATGTCACACCTCTAAATATTTTATTTCTATTAATAACTTATTCAAAATAATTTAATATCCATTTATAAATTAGAATTTTATATATATCAAAAATACGTATCGTTACATTCTTCCTTCCTTACAAGGATTCCGTCCCCGGAATCACTATTACCAACTTACATAAACAAACTTGGATATTCCTTTCTCATCTTCTCTTCTAATTCCCATGTTGCATCTTCCACATTATGGTTTCTCCATACTACCTTTACAGGGGATTACCTTGTTCCTTAAAATCTGTTCCTTCCTGTCGATGATCTGAACAGGAGTTTCCTCATATGACAAATCCTTTTCGATCTGAATTGGCTCATATTCGATCACATGCTTATAATCTGGTTTGTAGGGCCTTAATACCGACACATGAAATACATTATGTATGTGTTCCAATTCTGGAGGTAATGCCAACACATATGCTACTTCTCCTACCCTTCTCAGTATTTCAAAAGGTCCAATGAATCTTGGACTCAACTTTCCTTTCTTTCCAAATCTTATCTTCCCTTTCCAGGGAGATACTTTCAAAAACACATGAGATCCTACTTCAAATTCCCTCTTCTGTCGATGTTGGTCCACATATTTCTTTTGTCTATCTTGTGCTACTATAAGTCTCGTTCTTATCACTTTGATAATTTCAACAGTTTGCTGCACTATGTCTGGTCCCAATAATTTTCGTTCACCTACTTCATCCCAACAAAGAGGTGTTCTGCACCTTCTTCCATACAACGCTTCATAAGGTGGCATTCCAATGCTTGCATGATAACTATTGTTGTAGGCGAACTCTACTAATGGCAAGTGATCGTCCCAATTGCCCTTGAAGTCCATAACACAAGCTCTTAGCATATCTTCTAACGTCTGGATCGTTCTTTCGCTTTGGCCATCTGTTTGAGGATGATACGCCGTACTCAATCTCAATTGCGTACCCATACGCTCTTGGAAACTCTTCCAAAAATTTGACGTGAATCGTGGATCTCGATCTGACACAATCGATACTGGAACTCCATGTCTTGACACGATCTCTTTCACATATAACTTTGCAAGTTGATCCAAACTGAATTTGACTATGATCGGCAAAAAGTGAGCGGATTTTGTCAGTCGATCCACTATAACCCATATCGCATCATAGCCCTTCTGTGTAGTTGGGAGTCCTACAACGAAATCCATCGTGACATGTTCCCATTTCCATTCCGGAATTTCTAGCGGTTGTAACAATCCACTAGGTCTCTGATGTTCCGCTTTAATTCTTTGACATGTCAAACATGTGCTTACATATTCCGCTACATCTCTCTTCATGTTGGGCCACCAAAAATGTTGTCGAAGATCTTGATACATCTTCGTGTTTCCTGGATGAACTGAATAGTGCGAACTGTGTGCTTCTTGCAAAATCTCCTCTTTTAATTCTGTTACTAATGGTACCCATACTCTTCCTTCCAATCTTAGCATTCCGCTGTTATCTACCTTGAATCTTGTTTCTTGTCCATCCGATATGCGTTTCCTAATTTGATCACAATCTTGATCTTGCCTCTGAGCTTCTTTTACCCGATCTAATAACGTTGGATGAGCTTCAACCATAAATAACTTCTCTTCCGATTCTAGCAGATATTTCACTTCTAATTCCAACTTCTCCATTTCTCTAATTAGCTCTTCCTGAACGGTTAGCATTTCTAATCTTTCTCGACCCTTTCTGCTTAAAGCATCGGCCACCACATTTGCCTTTCCTGGATGGTAGAGAATTTCGCAATCGTAATCCTTGATTAACTCTATCCATCTCCTTTGCCTCATATTTAGATCCTTCTGAGTGAAAATATACTTCAGACTTTTGTGGTCTGTGTATATCTCACACTTCTCTCCATACAAGTAATGCCTCCATATCTTCAAAGCAAATACCACTGCCGCTAATTCCAAATCATGGGTTGGATACCTTTTCTCAAAATCTTTCAACTGTCTGGAAGCATACGCTATAACTTTGCCATGTTGCATTAGCACACAACCCAATCCTTTATATGACGCATCACTGTATACAACAAATCCTCCTGTATCATCAGGCAATGATAACACAGGTGCTTCGCTCAGCCTCTTCTTAAGCTCTCTGAAACTTTCTTCACACTTATCATTCCATACAAACTTCACAGCTTTTCTTGTTAAGTTAGTCAAAGGTCCCGACAACTTCGAGAAGTCTTTGATGAATCTTCTGTAGTATCCAGCTAATCCAAGAAAACTACGAACTTCAGTTGGTGTTTTCGGTTGTTCCCAATTCATTACTGCTTCCACTTTTGCTGGATCCACCGATATTCCTTCTTGATCAATCACATGTCCCAAAAATTGTACTCGCTGCAGCCAGAATTCGCATTTCGAGAACTTGGCATATAACTTAGCTTCCCTTAATTTCTCTAGCACGATCCTTAGATGTTCCGCATGTTCTTCTTCAGTCTTTGAATAAATCAATATATCGTCAATAAACACCACCACGAATTTGTCTAAAAATGGTTTGAACATCCGGTTCATCAAATCTATAAACGCGGCTGGAGCATTCGTTAACCCGAATGACATTACTAAGAACTCATAGTGACCATAACGAGTCCTAAAGGCAGTTTTAGGTATATCCTCAGGTCTCACTTTTAACTAGTGATAACTACTCCTCAAATCAATCTTTGAAAAAAAATTGGCTCCTCGTAACTGATCAAATAAATCATCAATCCTTGGTAGCGGGTACTTGTTCTTTATCGTCACCTTATTCAATTCTCTGTAATCGATACAAAGTCTTAATGACCCATCCTTCTGTTTCACAAACAGTACTGGTGCTCCCCAAGGAGACACACTTGGCTGGATATACTTTTTATCCAACAATTCTTGCAATTGGATCATCAATTCTTTCAGTTTGACTGGAGCCATTCTGTAAGGTGCCTTTGAAATTGGTGTTGTTCCTGGTGCAAGTTCTATCTTGAACTCAATCTCCCTGTCCGGCGGAAGACCTGGTAACTCATCTGGGAATACATCTACATACTCCTTTACAACGGGTATCTGACCCAATTCTGATCCTACTATACGGGTGTCAACTACGTGAGCTAAATACCCCATGCACCCTTTTTTTAATAATTTCCCTGCCTGTAACATTGTCAAGCAACAAGATTGCTTAGGTGATTTGCTACCATGAAACACTACCTTAGACTTAGTAGGAGTCTGAAGGTTTACACATTTATTCTGGCAATCAATCATTGCTCCATGACTATACAACCAGTCCATTCCCAGTATCACATCAAATTCTCCTAGCCGAATAGGAATCAAATCCACTAACAATTCATGTCCCCTTATCGATAGACGACAATCGTGACACATATTCTCTACCCGGATTACTTCCTTATTAGCTACTTCTATATTCAAGGCATTTTCTAACTTTACTTGTGACAGGTTCAATTTCTTAACAAATTCATCAGAAATGAAAGAACATGTAGCACCCGAATCGAACAATACATATGCGTTTACGTCATTAACAGGGATGATACCTGACACCACGTCTTTCGATGCCACTGCGTCTTGCACTGTCATGTTAAATGTTCGAGCTGTCGGCCTCCCTGGTGGTGTAGGTCCAGTAATTGCCAATTTTCCACTAGTAGTTCCTCTACTTCCGCTTCCTCCATCTACTTTCTTCTTCGGGTAATCTTTTATCTGATGTCCTGCTTCTCCACAGTAAAAGCATCCTCTGTTCAATCTAGGGCTTGGACAATTTGGTGCCATGTGACCTTCCTTTCCACATTTAAAACACACATTCTTTCCTTTCAAACATACACCTGTGTGCCCTTTTCCACAATTAGGACACGGTTCTACTTTCTTCTTCTGTTCACCTTGGTTCACTGTAGCTGTATTACTGTCTCCTCCCCATTTTCGTTTATTAAAATTACTTCCTCCACTGCTGCTCTCCTTCCTAGAACCATCAACTTTCTTCTTGCCATACTGCTCTTGTTTAAACTTTGCCAAGGCATCACTGCCTCCTTCCGCCAAAATAGCTTTTTCCATTACCCCAGCGAAAGTTCCAAGCTGAAACATTGAAACTTTGTCGTAGAGCCACGGTTTCAATCCCCGTTCAAAACGCCTTGCTCTCCTCTGCTCTGTATCTACTTGGTGTGATGCAAACCTTGTTAGCTCATTAAACTTTGCTGCGTATTCGGCCACCGTCATATTTCCTTGTTTTAATTCCAGAAATTGCACCTCCATCATGTCCTGAGTTACTGGAGGGAAATACGCCTCAAAGAAAATCTCCTTAAACTTCTCCCATGGTGCAACACCTGTTCCCAATCTTCCTTTATTGGCCACCCACCAACAATTTGCTTCCCCCTTTAGCATAAAAGTGGCGAAGGCAGTCTTTTGTTCTGCTGCTACATTAGCTACTTCAAAAACCTTCTCTATCTCAATAATCCAATTCTGGGCCTCCACTAGGTTCATCGTCCCCTTAAACTCCGGGGGTCCTACCGCTTTGAAGTCTTTAAAAGTAGCGACCCTAGCAGTTACCAGTTGATCACCTACTGGATTTACATTCCTATTTTGAAAAGCTCCCATCAACAGGTCCACAAACTGCTGCATGGGATTAACCGGCTCCTCAGGAGCATTAACCGATTCTTCTGGAGGAGGTTGAACATTTGCTCTGCGTCTAGGCGGCATTTCTGTTTAACAATTTATTTTATGGTCAAAACATAACATTTACGTACCACGTTCTCATAACTTTACACACATAGTCGTGACAACACACGTTTCATAACTGAATTATATTCATAAACAACTTGTCTGATGCTTCACATATTACATCACATGTAGCACATGAGTTAAAATACATATAACTTTACACAACACTAATACTTCCCTTCTTACAAGCAAAGAGGGTACATGCTGCTTAATATCCCTTTTTATAACAAAACTTAGGGATTACACAATATACACACATAATTATACATTCATAACTATACATACATTACTATGTACATATTTATTATAACTCCCTACAGAAGCATCCCACGTCTAACCGCATCCTCGTACTCTTCATTCATTATAGTCACCATTTTCCATCGGCTCAAGATGTCCCTTGATTGATTATATTCTACAGGGTAATAGTGTACCCTATCTTGCGCTCTTCCAAATGCTGTGCGAAATGCATAGCTCATGTCCTCCATCTTTGCACCCATATTATCCATTCTGGCTTTCTTGGACCTCACCTCATCCTCCAACAAATCTATTCTCCTTACTGCATTAGCCCCAGCACGCTCACTCATCGCTATCTCAGCATTCGCATCCCTAAGCTTATCCTCCAAGACTTCCTTATCATTCCTCAGCTCCTGTATCTTTCGTTCGGCTTGCACTAATTTATCCTTCAACTCTCTATTTTCATTAGTCAATTCCTGAGTTGTTGCCTCATTTAGATCCACAGTTGTCTGTCGTTCGGCTGCCTGAGTTTCTAGTTCCAAAATCCTATCGACAAACTCACTGTTTTGCTGTATCAGACCGGTTACCCATTCCCGATCTGCTTCTCTCTGCTCAGATGAAGCATTCTCTGGTATTGCCCCATCCGAGTCTCCCTCTAACTCATCTGGATCCTCCTCCTGTTCACTACCTTCAGCTGGTACTATTGCCATTGTTGGTACTGTCGTCATCACATCTATCGGGATATCTCTAGGTTCCTCTTCTCCTGCAGCCCGACTGGATTCTCCAATCTCTGGCATACTATAAAATCACAAGAACAACTATTTCAGTTCACTGCAATTTTCCTTATTCTTAAAGCACATAACATGTAACACATAATACATGATACATATTGTGGAAATTGTACCCTTAACAACTCCCACCCTTCACTGCTTAGAACTCTAAATGAGTTTTACTATATTCCTTAAGGTCATATTCCTAAGGTTTCCCCACCTAAGGTTTATAACCTATCTGCTCTGATACCAACTTGTAACGCCCCCAAATCCGGGTCCCTTGAACCACGGGCTTGGTGCGCACGTGACTATCTACCCTGTCATTTCATCCATCCAATCTGAATAAAATAATGATAATAAGAACTTAATTTACATTCATCCATAACTAATCCCAGGTTCTATGTACCTTTATACATACAATCTGTCATACTTGACATAATACAACATATAATAATAATTACACGATAATTACAATATTAATACATCTATTGCTGATTGGCTTTTCCTTTACCCTTGTCTACTCCAGACCCCTCGGTCTTCTCTGGCTTAGCTGAAATATCATGAATGAAAGCAAGAGTGAGCTTAAAATAGCTCAGCAAATAACTAAACATGAGATAACATGATATTTCAGAATGATGAATATAACTCGTTTATAATGAAATGTAGGAATGCGTGTCAACATGGACTTGTAACAATTTAATAGATTCTGATATGATCATAACATAAGCTGAACATGAATGTCTGAGAACATGGAATTTTTAATTGCTGTATGGTCACAAGACCAAGAACACGTTAAGAACAATATCAATCCTTAAGACCGACACTGTCCAAATAAGATTTTAATACGTTAAGAACAATCTCAATCACAAAGACTGACATTGCCCACAAGGTAATAATAACAGTTTAGATGCGTACTCTGGGTGATCAGTCCATCGTACTTTATATTGTGCACAACAACATCTAACGACGCAACCACGTCATAATTAATTCATTTCCTTTAGCCTTTATTCCCCCTTGTTAATAGGGTTGTTCTGTTACAGCATAACAAAGAGTCCGCACCACCACAATGTGGATTGGAGAATATAACAATCAACAACTGGATTTAACATGAAACATACATGTGTCTAGCCAGAACCAAAATTGGCATCGACCTTTTCAAGATAGTTCGATAAGAAATGAACTTTACATAATAACATAAATGTACAACATGAATGTCTGTTCAAGAATCTGAAATTAAAAGCTTAGTCAGAAAACTTGCCTTGGTCCTCGTCTACCACAACTGGTAAAATATTATCCCGTCCAGGACCTACATGACCATAATATTGGTTCATGCATTAGTTATGTACACATGCATGCCATTACTTGCTATACAAGTTATCACTTAGTTTAACATAACCCTAATCACGTAACACATTGTTTACATAAGCCTTAGGATCTACCATATTGATTATTTGTATCAATTTATGATTTACATGTGTTTTTATCTTTAAATATCAAAACATTGCAATTTGGAATTTAAAATTTAATTTTTTTCAAAGATGCAGGACTGCGCCCCGGCGCCGTAGACCTCGCCCCCAGCGAGATTCTCTCGGCCACACTGCGCCCCGGCGGCGACTGAAGGCGCGGCTAGCGAAGTCGTTGCAGTTGTACTGCGCCCCGGCGCAGTGTCCAGTTCAAAACACCTCGCCCCGGCGCAATGCTGCAGTTTCTGAAATTTTTTTCTTTCCAAAAATCAAGCTAGCTTTGGCCCTAATGTGAATTTACTAATTCCAACATTTCATATAGCACGTATAACACATAATTGACTCACGTGGGTTTTCGAAACATTTAAAAATCATTATTTGAACCTATTTTTCCAAAGATTTCATTTTAGTCGTATTTTAACGTTTTAAATCGTTTAAAACGGTCGTTTATCGCCATAAGTGTCAAATTGCTTCCAATTCGATTCTAACATGTGCACATACATAAAACTTACATGCTTGGCCTAATTTGAACCTCCATAATCCAAAATGGCCAAAAATCACCCATTGGTTGCATTTCTACCAATTTACAAAACTCTCTTATAAACCAACTTTGGGATTCTTATACTTTAACCACATATATGTCAACACATACATATTTGGCAACTTGATATACTCACATAGCTTATATATGTTCCTTCCAATGCACTTTACAGATTATAATTTCATTTAGGCAAAAAGTATAGCCTAGTATTCATTCCCTATTCACAAAGCTTGCTTTGGACATCATTAATGCTTCTATAATACTCCATAACATGTTATAATGCATGTAACTCATTTATTTTACCTCTCAAGCTAGGTTTCATCATGTCTAGCAACTTAAAACACACAATCAAAACTTAGATCATAATTTTAATCTTAGCTATTCATGTAAATAGTACACCACCTTTGCTATACACAACTTAATCACTAGGTTTTCATGATCTAGCTAACTTGAAGCACATACATCACATAATATACACATATGATCAAAGACTCATGCATGGCTTCATCTATTTCAACTTATAAACATATAATCTTTGAATTTCATAACTTAAACTCTTTCATACCTTCTTCTAGCTTTACTTCTTCTAGCTAAAAATCTTGCCAACACTTGATTCTCCACCTTGAATAGCTTATTATGCTATCTTTGATCTCCTTTAAGCTTGAATCCTTCCACTTCCTTTGAAACCCTAGCTTCCTTTGCTCTTCTTTCTCTCTTATCTTTCCTTTCCTAGCAACTTTCGTATGACTTGGATAATATCAAATGAAATGCTGAAAATTGCTTGCATGTATGCTTATAACAAATGTCTAGCAACTAACCATGGTTGGCCAACTTACTCTTGCATGGTCAAGGTCAAATGAGTCCTTTTCCATGACTAACTAAGGGTATCTTAGACATTTAGCTACTTGGGATACAATTGTCATTCTCTATCTTACCAAAACATCTTTAGTCATTACCCCACTTTCTAGCAATTTAATTTACTAACTTCCTAATTTAATTCTCTAAAAATCCAATTTAAATCCATTTGGAACCAAATTTGTTTCATAATTCTTGTATTTCATTTCCCCCATTTAGTGACTCATAATACCCTTGTCCCAAATTACATGTCACACCTCTAAATATTTTATTTCTATTAATAACTTATTCAAAATAATTTAATATCCATTTATAAATTAGAATTTTATATATATCAAAAATACGTATCGTTACAGGACCTCCTCCCTCTTCATAGTTTTACACACACACACACACACACACACACACACACACACACACACACACACACACACACACATATATATATATATATATATATATATTACTCTGTAGCCTTTCTTGCAATAACAAGTCTTATCCCCTATTTAACCCCTATTATGGCCCTTATGCTAACCTACCAAGTCATTTCCCAGCTGCCCCCATTGGGGCTGCCGAATTGCTCCACCATATGCACCATTGGGTTGCCAAAATGGCCCCAAGTTGTCCCATGTTGTCCCCATATTGTGGCTGCCAAAAATTAGCCACAATCATCCCTTATTCTCTTGTCCCTTACACACACACACACACACACACACACACACACACACACACACACAAGTAATGTTATTGTGGACCTCACATATCATCATCACTTACATCATGTTCCTTCATGTTTTAAGCATTCAATGACCCTAACGCCCTTTATCAACCTTGGTAAATGACTTCCTCATGCCACTCTAACCAATTTGGTTAACTCAACTTTCTAGTTTAATTTCTAGTTTGGTTAAACCAACCCTAGTTACTCCTATTTCTAGTTAGTTCCCAACTCAGCTAGTTAGCCTTCTAGTTCATTCCCAACTAAATTAGTTAGTCTCCAAAATTTTACTTTGACTTTAACTTTCCAAAATGTTAACCTTAAGTATTTCTACCATATAATTCTTGCATTATTTTTCATTTCGTACTCTTATAATAATTCGCATAATACTCGTATTTTACTCATATTTATGAATAGTATTTTTCGTATTTATGCGTCGTATAAATACTTATCTCATAATATACCTCAAGGTATTCTTATTAATCAAATTTTAGGTTTTAAATCTTATAACCCATAATTAATAACATTTAATTCCTAACACAGATTAGGTCAAAACATTTAATCATCTCTACACATTTCTCTTCTTCAAAAACAAGGTTTTAACTTAACATTTAATCATATTCGATTACATTTCGTGCCTTAATCTTACTTTAATGGCTACTTTACTATTTCCTCTTCTGAGGATCATTCTACTATTATCGTATTCTACGATTGCCTTTTTCTACGAAGTTCATACCTTCTCATATTCATAGCCAAGAGAATTTCTTAGTACAAATGTGTGTTTAGATGATTTGAGTTTACATGATTTAATGATTATATTGGAACAAACAAATTATTGATTTGAGTTTAAATGATGATGATATTATAATAAACAAACGGCTAAATGAATTTAATGAACTGTGAGATAGTCCTCATAAAAGAACATATTGTACAATGACTTATAATTTGAATGTAATGTATATTTGTAATCAGTAACTTTTGTACAGTCCTTCAAATAAAAACTGATGTACAAGGACTTAGATTAGACGATCAAATCTATTAAGTTGAGCTGAGAAATAAAGAATAGGACTTAGGGATCAAATTTGTTAGGTTGATCCAATCTTAAGAATTGTAATAGAAGAGAAAAAAGAACACAAAGATCGCAAAGCAAAGGAACAAAAAAGCAAAAATCAAAAAGTAAGAAAACTATACATTCCACGATGCAAAACTCAGTAGCAGAATTAAAAAAGAAGGAAGAAAATTAAAAGTTCGTAGAATAGAATGGTAAAATCAATAATGTTAGAGTCATCAAGTAGAATAAAGAGATTGACAAGCAAAACTATCATCGAGTAGAACGAAGTTCGACTAAAATAATCAAAATTGTTAAGTAAGACATCTCAGGCTCAACTTAACGATATATGCATAGCATCTCTAAGATCGTAAGGAAAAGACTCAGAATCTATGGTCGTTGAATAAAGTGATGAAAGTAGAGATACAGAACAGAAGAAATCATAGAGTATGCTCAATGATCGTAAGGCATGATGCATTCACAGACCTGTTCATGGAGTACAAAGTTAAAGGAATAGAGGAAAAAGATTAACTCAACAAAACTAAGAAATAACAAGAACAAAAAGAAAAGCAGATTGCAGAGTACATAAGAGCTGAACAACCAAATTCTAAAGATTGTTAAGAAGAGAAAAGTTATAAGGACATAAGAAGAAGACATATTCACTAAGGACAGAAACTGCATTACAAGCTGAAGATTTCAAAAAGACACTAAACGAAGTAAGGAGAACGCTTAAGAGCAAGATTTGGACAAATGAGGATTACTCCAAGGAAGGAGAAAGTTTCAGAAAGAGCTAGTCATTCCAAGATCAAGTCATTCTAAGATCAACTCAAGAGTTCTGTCACGCAGACTCAACACAGCACAACAAAGGTAAAAGACTCTAGCAGAAGAAGTAAATATGGAAGCTCACAAGTACTGAACAAGTCAAAGTACTTAAGATCGTAGAATGGAGCTGAATTGAATATTATCAGATCGTTGAGTTATCAATGTCGTTGAGCAACTTCAGATCGTAGAGTTACAACGTTGATGAGCTGACTCATTAACATATCTATTAGAGATCTTAAATGTTAACGGCACTCTAAGAGAGATTCACTACAACATATAATCGGGATGGTCTTACCAAAAAGCTATACAGTAAAGAAGTAGTCTTAGAAATTAATGGAGGATACAATCTTACAAACAACAAAGTGCTCAAGTAAAGGGGAGTTGATCAAGATGAAGAACAAATGGAGCCAATAATCTTAAAGACAACAGTTGACAAAATATGGAAGAACTAGTCAAGTTGTTAAAGAAAGTAAAACTTGAGAAAGACGGATGATCAAGTTTAAAGGAGGGAAAGAAGTCTTAGTTTTCAAGAAAATTATCAAATGGACTTTAGGCAGAGAAAGAAGCTTCGTAGAGCTGAAGGACTGTGAAGCTAGTCAAAGTATATAGCAAACTAAAGACCAAGGAAATCGTAGAGTTCACTTAAAGATCATAGAGAATAGATTGCAAAATAATGACAAAACATAAAATTTGCATATCGTAAAACAGCTCGTAAAGCTATCGAAACGTAGAGCAAAACTGAAGAAATACAAATTGTAAAGTCAAACAAGTCAAGTGCCACAATCTTCATAACTATATAACCTGGAAATTTATAACATTTAATTAACTCTGACATGGAACTAATAAGGAGAAGTTTTAAAAATTGAGGATTTTGAGAAAAATGACTGACCGTTAGATACTTCAAGCAAATACAAAAAGATATATGTCTAACAATAAATTTGACAATATAACGCCAGTCACGTGAACTAGAAAAGAAGTTATATACATTTCGTAAAGACAGAAGATTCAAAGAATCCTACGATTAGGAAAATCGTGTACTACATCAAAACTGACAACAAATCTGACAGTGGACTGATATTAAGATAATCTGAAGGAAGAAAACCTAAAGACAAATGTTAATTCAAAATGAAAACTAGACAAGGATGTGTCTAATGGATATTTGTTAGAAGCAACATAAGACACAAGGTTTCCGTTTTTGGTAAACTGACAAGAATATTGAGATGAAAGCTATATGACGCAGTATCTTCTTGACAACATCCAGAATCTTCAATATCAAAGCATTAAATGAAGAAACAACCATCTTCTAACGGGAAAAGTTCCAACAGATAAACTTTCAACGATTAAACTTCTAATAAGAAAAATGGCAAAAATTTCTCTATATAAAGACCACAATAAGCTAAAAGGAAAAAGAGAGAAAGACCAATGAAAACATCATGTCAAAAAGAGAGATAAATATAATAGAAGAAAAGAAAAAGAAAAAGAAAATGGATCTGCTGAACAGACATATCATCAACCCAAAGTTAATATGTACTTTAGAGGATCGATCAAAGAACGATTTCCACAAATTCATAGCAGAAAAGTACACGACATATCTAGAGGCTTCAAAGATCAATGTAAAAGTGAAATCACTTAGCTGCTAAGTTCTGTCAAAGGAAGAGGACTTAATGCTAACTTAGCAACATCTCAATCACCTTCATCAACAACAACAAAAGACTAGACTTAGAGAGTTGCCTAATTCTGAGTGAATCAAACCCTGAGTGAAATGGTCTAAGTGTCCAACTAGAGTGGTTCTTAGAGAACCAGGTGTTAGTGACCTTTACTGAGACTTAGTGACTCGAAGGAATATTAATGATTCAGTGATGTAACATATCTTAGTGATCTGATTGTAATGATCGAGAATATCCTTAGTGAATTATCTGCAAGAAGTGCAAAAGAGTGGACTAGGAGATCTTTGTGCTCTGAACCACTAAAAAATCTTTGTGTCATCTATTACCCCTTTACTGCTTACATTGCGACTGTTATAACTACTTCAAACTATTTTACATCTTGCAAATAACATTAACTTAAAACTAGAATTGTAAATTTACTAGCTCAGATCAAAGAGGGGTGTTTTATCAAATTAACTATTCCACTGTAACCATATAAAGTAAATAATTTTATAACTATGCTTAAAAATATTTAAAATGATATATTCAACCCCCCCCCCCCTAATTTCTAGATCATTTTTGTGCCCTTTTGGAATAACAATTGGTATCAGAGTAGGTGCTTTTGATCTAAGCTTAACCGCTTGAGTAGATCTTATGGCACACGTCAAAAATAGTTCTTAGTTTAAATGGTAAAATTTCTAAATTGCTTACTGAAATGTTTAAATGCTTTCAGTTATATGTCTGATGTAAGTATTGTTTAAGAAAATGAACACTTAGAGAAGCAGCTAGTCACTTTGGGCAAACAAGGAAACTGTCACTCACGGGTCTAAAGAATTAACTATTCAAGCGTGTGATTACTAAGAAGACTCATTAGGAATACGTGAAGGTGATACATCAACCAAGAAATCTCTCATGACTCATATAAATGAATTGACTTCAAAAGGGAAGTCATTACCATTCCAAATAGGAAATCCAACGTTCTTCTCAACTCCTCAAAAATGACTGACAAGGTATGCTTTAAGAAAGACATCAACATTAAATCATTAAAGCCTTGTTCAACAAATTGAATATGTAAACGATCAGCATCAAAAAGTTATAAAGTCTACACCAGATAACTCTGTAATAACTCAATGAAGAATGACTTATCACTGTAGAAAGATTACTCAAGATGGTCTATCTCTTTCTCCATCTCTCAAAAAGGGATTATTGATGTAATAGCTGGAAAAACTGAAGTGCACAAGTGAAAGGAATATGAAGATCCAAAGATTATAATGACATCAGCAACAACATAGACAAAGCTCTACGATCTAACCAATCATTCAAAATCTCTACAATCTTAGAGAAACACGACCCTCCAATTGTTGGGTATTCAAGAAGACCTTTAGAAAGGTGATCCAACATATAAAAATGAAGACTTGTAGGAAGATCACAACAAAGGAAAATGTGCAGTGAAGAATTATGACATCAAGTGCTTTCAATGCTAAATTAATTCACCAAAGAAAAATGAAGTCTATCAGATGGTGTGTGAATCATAAGACATGGCAAATGTTGTTCTTCATTGGCGACAAAACGGTAAACTTCCAAAGACATATAAACATTAATCATGGATAACTTGTGTTGTATATATACTTCTATCTGCTGATCTTATACATATTTTGGTCTAAGAGTTAGAATAACTTTAAATTTTAATCTAATATGTCATAAATCATAGAATTAGTCCTCACTTTATATTCTACAGATCAGAATAGGAACTAAACATGTTTAAGATTAGAAGATAAATAGGACATCAAATTATTCATACATATCTAAATTCATGCACAAACACAATACCATGATCTTACTGCTATGCGCAATTTTGAATGTATATATCGTATGGTTGTTGAAAAACTTGAGGTAAAAATATCTCTGAGTGTTCAAAGTTAACCTCCATGGACTCAATCAAGTACATAAACCAAAACAAATTGACAGGCGGGAAAGAAGCTCCACCAAATAAACATAGAACGCAATCAGTGGATGCTCAATGCAAATCAAGTTCTTCTATCATGTTTCAAAGAACAAAGGATTCTATAAAAGTGCAGCAAAATCCACCAAGCATCAGTTAAGAAATCAAGACATATTAAAGAATGTCATTCAAAGAAAAGACAGTCAAAATGATCAAATAGATCTCCGTACATATATCATTGGATCTATATCAACTATCAATCTTTAAATGCTATGGATGATCTTTATAAAGAAATTCGTTCAGACTTCCAAAAATGGAACTTGTTCAACCTCAACTAAACACTAAAGTGTAGAAAAAGATAAGAAGATAAAAAGAACAAGTGTTGTGAAAAAAAATGGATTATCATAATCTCTTTGCACCAAAAGCTTCACTGCACAATGAGAAAGATCCTCACTTTCTTAATGATCAAGAAAGAAGGCCACAAATCTAGAAGAAAAGGAAATCAAATCTTGGTTGATAGCATTTTCCTTGGGCTACACATCCTTAATTATGATTTAAAAAGAGCAAGTTTATTACTGATATCTTATCTATCATAGAAATGAAAACGATAAGCATGAGTAAATGAACTCTATGATTATTATCTCAACGATTGTAAGAAAAATAAAGAATTCATGAAGACTACAATTGCACATCAGAGCACTCTATAAATTAGCAAATCAACAACATCATAATTCTTTTTAAAGAATACAGATAAAGAAGCACAATAATAGACGTTCAAAATCAGGAGGATGAGCAAAGTGTCACACACAAATCATTGGAAGATCCAACAGTCAAATTTAATTCAAGAGCTATCACTCGAAAGTGGTATTTCTTCCTGAAGATTTTATCCCAAAATTAATTTCAAGCAAATGAAGTGAGCAAAATGGGTCTTCAGAATTCAAGATCATGAAAGAGTGTGATCATAAGAGACAAGATCAGGCTAATTGAAGATGGACTTGACAGAATAAAACTCCTACACCTGCAATAAGATTGCTCATCGAATGATTTAAATATGATAAAATCACCCTCCTCAAAGACGACCTTCAAGAAGCTGACCATGCTGAACTTCAAGATGATTAATTCTCAAGTTTTGTTAGATTCAACTTTGATTCTTATTAAAATATGGTATAAAATAATATTAATTTGTCAAATAGACATTATGCTTTCTTTTGGAATATGTAAGAATTGTTTGTAAAAATCTATGTAGATAATATAATGTCTAACTCTACTAATGATATGTTTGTGAGAAATTAGTCGAGCTCTTACAGAACAAGAAAGTGGTAAACATGATGAATTTACTGAATGACAAATGAAGTATAGTGGTGAAGTCAATCTTTTGAACTCTAAAGATAATGGTTTGAATCAGTTACCTCCATGAAGACATCCTCAGCTTCTGCAACTAAACTAAACTAAAATAAATGAGGTAAATGTATTGGTTATATTCAACACAAAGGTACTATTGGCTTTCTCATGTGCTTAAATTGTAAGTAGATCAGCTATTGTATTTTTTTCGTTACTTTTGTTACATTTAAAGAATATCCTAAGAGATTTCATCTGTTAAAAGGAATTCTTAAAAGGATTCTTTTCAACTAAAACGAAGTAACATTCTAGGAGTATCTATATCTTGATACCAGTGTTGAGAATGTAGGGTATATAGAAAAGGAGCTAAAAAAAGTTTTTCAAATGATTTATCTTATGAAATAACAAGAAGTAGGGATTATAATATCAAGGCTAATCACAAAAGGTGACTATACTAATGTTGGAAGAATATGTACTCAAATGCTTTAAAATCAGCCTGTTGATCATGGGTATGTTTTACTTAAGCTATCATACTGCCTTGCATTCTTTAACTTACCATGAAACCATATGGTGAAATTCAGATGTCGGTTCCTTATCATTTCTGAACTGTTCCACACAGTTCATACTCCTAGCATTAAATTTCTTCATCACATAGATGGAGTATTTCCCCATGATGATTCATCTAAGGATACCATTTTTAGGATTCTGATGATGGTGCAAATTAGCAGGACTAGAAGGGAATCTCTTGATCACTTCTTAAGTCCAGTCTCTGTGGAGGAGGACTAAGTTCAAAGGAGAAAGAGAGAGAAGTACATGTTGAAACCTTACATCTCTTAAATCTACCATCAAAGCTCTTAGAATTCACGTCATCAACAACCTAGATGAAGGCGTCATTCCAGAAGATGCTGACAAAAAAGGGAGACAAAAGAAGACAAGGAAAAGAATCAGAATAATGGACAAAGGCTGAGATTGAGAGGAAGAGAAAATAGTATATTAGTCTGTATAACATAGGGGGAAATGAGTAATGTTTATATGTATTCCCTATGTAATCGTTTAGTTAAATTAATAAAAAGTCTAATTTTGTTATACAACTTCTCACTGTATATGGTTATAGTTTATTACTTATATACTGTTCTGATTTATTACTTATATATTGTTCTGATTGGTTGTGAGATTTTCATGTTATTTGATTGCTTGTTTCTTTTTGTCATCATCAAATAGGGAGAGATTGTCAGTACAAATGTGTGTTTAGATGATTTGAGTTTAGGTGATTTGATGATGATATTGGAACAAACAAATTGTTTATTTGAGTTTAGATGATGATGATATTAGAATAAATAAACAAGCCGCTGAATGAATTTATTGAACTGTGAGATAGTCCTCATAAAATAACATATTGTACAGGGACTTAAAATTTGAATTTAATGTATATTTGTAATCAGTAACTTTTGTACAATCTTTTAAATAAAAACAGATTTACGAGGACTTAGATTAGAAGATCAAATCTGTTAGGTTGAGCTGGAAAAAAAAAATAGGACTTAGGGATCAAATTTGTTAGGTTGATCCAGTCTTAAGAATTGTAATAAAATATGAAGAAGAACACAAAGATCGCAGAGCAAAGGAATAAAACATCATAAATCATAAATTAAGCAAACTTTACATTACACGATGCAAAACTCAACGACAGAATAAAAAAAGAAGGAAGAAAACTGAAAGTTCGTAGAACAGAACGATAAAATCAATAATGTTAGGGTCATCAAGTAGAATAAAGAGATTAACAAGCAAAGAGATTGTTGAGCAGAACGAAGATCGAGTAAAATAATCAAAATCGTTAAGTCTTACATCTCAGGCTCAACTGAACGGATATGCCTAGTGTTGATTTGTAAAAATCCATGAACATATAATCAAAATTGCATAATAACAGTGGAAGCATGGTAAAACTAGATTTTAAAATTTTTCTACAAACCACAGCCTAGGATCGACCTTTATTCTCAATTATTAATTAAACAAGAATGAGTTAGAGAATTATACTCTTGTAGAACCAAAGCTTCCACATGTACGAATTTAACTCCAATTCCTTCGCGTTCTTCTCCAAATCCACCGATTAAATTACTTTGATCAACATTAGTTACCCAAATGTGTAGCCTCTAGAGGTGATCCATCAATAAAATATGGATTTAAGAAATAAGTGGTGGCAAACCCTAGTTTTCTCTTCTAACTCTTAGATGTAGAGAATATGTGAGTAGTTTCTCCAATCTTATAGAAGTGTATGTAACTCTAATCTATATTAAGACTTCTCTTATTTATAGTTATAGACAACCATCCTTATAATTCTTATACCATTTAGGAACTAAATAATAATAATAATAATAATAATAATAATAATAATAATAATAATAATAATAATAATAATAATAATAATAATAATAACTTATTATTAGTATTTTTAAAATACTAAATAATAAATATGAAGTTATTTAATTTATTCTATCACCATAATATAAATTAAATATACTTAATCTATTATTACGATTATGCCATTTAACTTCTTAAAAAAATATTTTTCTTTTGCTGTGTGACCCTTTAGGTTCCTTATATTAAACCGATTGTAGAATAAATTAATTAGAACTATTCTAATCTTATTTATATAAATAAATTAAATTATTTAATTTTTTAAATAAATAATATTTATTCCACAATAAGGGTAAACCCCCTTAGCGATCAATGACTTTTCAGATAATATAGATTTCAACGTTTGAACATAAAAGAACCTTTCCGCGAATAGTTACCGTACAATTCAATCATTCAACCATACAATCAAATATAAGACATGAAATTACTGTCAAATCTTATTTTATTTGATCATATGCATTTCGATTCTGAAATGCACAATTCTAAATAATGCAAATTAGAAACTCCTTTCTAATTTCATTTTGTCTTGGCAAGGACTACTGAGTTGTCATTTATTGAATCACATAGGACATTCACTCCTTTTACTAGAAGTGGTAGATTCTTTGTTGATCATTCACCTATCTCCATGTACAACTTATTATACTCAAGCATACCATTTGATATACCCTAAAGGTTTTAAGGAATATGTCAAACCATAACTCATCATACACAATATATTATGATGATCTCATGTCCAATGATCACTTGTACTACTATCACATAAGGAACTTCTATTGACAGACAAATAAAACTCCATTAGGTGTTCCATGAACGAGTCACGTTCGGTGAACTTATTCTCTAATAAACACCTACATACTTGTTTTAGTGTCTCCACACAAATGATTATAAGATCAATCATCATCTTCATAAGAGCTAAAATAGTATGTATTAATCTATCTATATCCAGATTTACTAATCCCCATTTTAATGATCCCACGATTATGAATAATTTTAGTTTTGAGCTATCTAGAATTTATATCTCATTAGCATGATCATGATCAACATAATAATTCTAAAAGCATTGCTCAAAATTATGGGTTTATACATTTAATTAATTCAACCAATTAATCATGAATAAAAAAATGCTTTTCAATAAAAATTTTATTAATAAACGAATAAGATTATAAAGTATATGCTTATCATATCAAATGTGATTGGCTTGAAGGCATACTACTTTCACATAGCATCTCTCATATTGTAAGGAAAAAACTTAGAATCCATGGTTGTCAAATAAATTGATGAAAGTAAAGATACAAAATAGAAGAATTTATAGAATATGCTCAATGATTATAAGGCATGATGCATTCGTAGAGCAGTTCGCAGAGTACAAAGTTAAAGGAATAGAGGAAGAAGACCAACTCAGCAAAACTAAGAAATAACAGGATCAGGAAGGAAAGCAGATTGTAGAGTACATAAGAGCTGAACAACCAAATTTTAAAGCTTGGCAAAAAGAGCAAAGTTATAAGGACATAAGAAAAAGACATATTCACTAAGGACAGGAACTGCACTACAAGCTGAAGATTTCAGGAAAACACTGATCGAAGTAAAGAGAACACTTAAGAGCATGATTTGGACAAATGAGGATTACTCCAAGGAAGGAGAAAATTTTAGAAAGAGCAAGTTATTCAAAGATTAACTCAAAAGTTTGTAGAGTTCTGTCAAGTAGACTCATCACAACACCACAAAGACAAAAGTCTCTAATAGAATATGTAAATATAGAAGCTCATAAGTATTGAACAAGTCAAAGTACTCAAGATCGTAGAATTGTGCTGAATTAAAAATTATAATATCGTTGAGTTACTAATGTCGTTGAGCAACTTCAGAACGTAGAGTTACAACGTTGATGAGCTGACTCAATACCATACCTATCAGAGATCTTAATGTCAACAACACTGAAAGATAGATTCACTACAGCACACAATCGGGATGTGTTGTCCGATTTATATATTGATAATTAACATGTAAGTATATGTGATCAACAAGTAATATAATGATAAATAGGATATTGAACCCACAAATAACTAATACTAATGAACTTTCAAGTACTAGTTTTATGTTAATCTAATTTTATTTAAATAATCAAAAAGTTTGACTAAGTATTAAACTAAATTTAAAACTAGAAACTGCTAACAAGAATTGATTACTAGATAATAAAAACTTAAGACTGTAATTTTCCCTAATGCATTGCAGAAATCTCTTCACCCTATTTCCAATTAATTAACCCAAACAAGTGGATAACTAAGATTGCTTAACTATTTATTAACATTTTTCAATGATTAATAAAAAGATATATTCCAATTATAATGTTATATTACTAAGTAAGATAAACTGAAATAAACTCATTGAGAAAAACTCTCAAAAAATTACATATATAGTTGGTATTTTCATCCTACACACTGTTATGCTACTCTTGCTAAAAAGAATCAATAAATTCACATGTTATCATATCCATATCTGTTATTAAATTTCATCTTTCTACTCTATTATCTAAGATATCAAATAACTTGTTGGCCACAAAATTATTAATTAAGCACAAGATATAATAAACAACCCAAATAGATCAATCAATAGAAAATACGAGTGAATAAATTAATGCTAAGCAAAAGGTTCCATTGTAATCTTAATTAGAAAATTAGTTCCACGTATTGAATTTAAAAACCAAAATCATCAAGTTAAACATCATCATGAAGAATAAAAAATAAAAGTAAAAGAAAAAAGAAGACATTGTTATGAATCTCGAGTCTCCGTCTAACTTCTGCTTTTATCTTCTTATGCTACTATCTTGAATCCTCTAACCTCTATGTTTGATCTCTAATTCTAGTTGTGTTCTACCTTTTCTCACATATTAAGTCTTCTATTAATATTCCTCCTAAAATTAGGCTTGGAAGCTTTAGAATCCAACTTGGAATCAAACTTTGCAACTTAAGCACAAATCTGGACCAACTGAGTTGGCAACCATGTGCCCCGGCGCACCAAATAGAACTGGGAACATGCGCCCCAGTGCACCACTTGCTGGAAATTACGAAAATACCACTGAAAGCTCCAAAATGTTTGTTTCGTCCCTCCTTTGCCTTTTCCTACAAAATAAACATAAAAGCAAGTAAAAAGGTACTAACAATACTTAAAGATAACAAAATTATAAGCCTAAAAATACCCAATTCGTAGGTATAAACCCACTCATCATGATGGTTTTACCAAAAAGCTCTCTAGCAAATAATTAGTATGAGAAATTAAATGGCAAATATAATCTTGCAAATAGCAAAGTGCTCAAGTAAGGGAGAGCTGACTAAGATGAAGAAGAAGTGGAGTCAATAATCTTGATGACAGTAGTTAAAAAAATAAGGAGGAGTTAGACAAGTTGTTAAAGAAAGTAAAACTTGAGAAAGACAGATGATCAAGTTTAAATGAGAGAAAGAAGTCTTAGTTTTCAGGAAATTATTAGATGACTTCAGGCAAAAAGATAAACTTTGTAGAGCTGAAGGACCGTAAAGCTAGTCAAAGTATCTAGCAAACTGAAGACCTAGGAAATCGTAGAGTTCACCTCAAGATCATAGAACAAAAATATAGATTGTAGAACAGATTACAGAATAATTACAAAATGTAAAATCTGCAGATCATAAAATAATTCGCAAAGCTATCGGAACGTAAAGTAAAACTGAAGAAATACAAATCCTAAAGTCAATCAAGTCAAGTGCCACAATCTTCAAAACTATATAGTTTAAAATTTTGTAACGTTCAATTAGATCTTACATGGAACTAACAAGGAGAATTTTTGAAAATTGACGATTTCAGCAAAAACGACTAAGTGTTAGATACTTTAAGAAAATGCAGAAGGATTTGTGTCTAACAGCTAATTTGACAGTATGAAGTCAGTCGCGTGAACTAAAAGAGAAATAAAATACATTTCGTAAAGCCAGAAGATTCAAAGAATCCTACGATTAGGAGAATCGTGGACTACATCAAAACTAACAACAGATCTAACAGTGGACTGATATTGAGATAATATGAAGGAAGAAAAAGCTTAAGATAAATGTTAATTCAAAATGAAAATCAAACAAGGATGTGTTTAACAGCTATTTGTTCGAAGTAACACCAGATACGAGGTTTTCATTTTTGGTAAACTAGTAAGAAGATAAAGATGAAAGCAATCTAATGCAGTATCTTCATGACAACATCCAGAATCTTTAATATCAAAGCATTAAATGAAGAAACAACCATATTCCAACGAGCAAAGTTCCAACGAACAAATTTTCAATGATTAAATTTCTAACAGGAAAAATGGCATAGAGAGATAGACCAATGAAAACATCAGGTCAAAAAGAAAGATAAAACGAAGAAAAGGAGAGAAAAAGAAAATCGATCTGCTAAATAGACATATCATCAACCCAAAGTTAATATGTACTTTGGAGGATTGATCAAAGAGCGATTTTCACAAATTCATAATAGAAGAGTACACGACATATCTAGAGGCTCTAAAGATCAATGTAATAGAGAAATCGCTTAGCTACTAAGTTCTATCAGAGAAAGAGGACTTAATGCTAACTTAGCAACATCTCAATCACCTATATCAACAATAGCAAAAGACGAGATTTAATGACTCGCCTGATTCTGAGTGAATCAGACCCTGAGTGGGATGGACTAAATGTCTAACTAGAGTAGTTCTTAGTAAACCAGGTCTTAGTGACCTTTGTCAATACTTAGTGACTCGAATGAATCTTAGTGATTCAGTGATGTAACAGATCTTAGTAATCTGATTGTAATGATTGAGAATATCCTTAGTGAATTCCATTGCAGAAGTGTAAAAGAGTGGATTAGGAGATCTTTGTGCTCTGAACCACTTAAAAATCTTTGTGTCATCTCTTATCCCTTTACTGCTTATACTATGACTATTATAACTGTTATAACTATTTTACATCCTGCAAATAACATTAACTTCAAACTAGAATTGTAAATTTACTAGCTTAGATCAAAGATGGGTGTTTTATCAAATTGACTATTCCACTGCAACCATATAAAGTAAATAATTTGATAAATGTGCTTAAAAAGATTTAAAATGATCTATTCAAACCCCCCCCCCCCCCTCCTCTATATCACTTTTATGCCCTCTAGGAATAATATAATTCATACTTTCTCTAGACACACAGATAGACTGTCCAAGTTATACACTTCTCAATAAACGCTTTATATTTTTCTGACTCTTTGATCGTATTATTCTACGATCCTTTTCACTATTTTTACCATAACTAGGTTTTTAATTTTTAACCTTTGTTTAATCTTTTTCAATCACATTTACTAGCATCATAAATATTCGGGATATTACACTTTACGTTTTTGCACTTTCGTTTAATGGTTTCATTCTATGATTCCTAAACTCTTAACCAAGCATATTCTTTAATCTTTAAGGTTTCATATTAACTTATTATATTGCATATATATCTTGTTTGTGTTAATTAAATTTGGTAATCTTTAAAAGAATTTTTAAAGGATGTGCCTTCTAGACCTAACAGACAATACTGTGATTAATAAAATTGATGAACTAAAAAAATAATCATTAATAAAGTGTGCTCGTTATTCCGTCCAAAGTACAGGATCTTATTGTAAAATTAGTTATTGTAGATCTTTTTATTGTAAATTTGTTTTGGTGGTAAAAATATGGATGGAAAGAATAAGGAAGTTGAAATGATAAAGAAAAATAATTGAGTGGATCTTTTTCCATATATTTTTAGTTGAATGATAAAAACATATATATTAAAATTGTAAGGAGTCTAAAAGTTATAAACACATTTTTATAAGAGAAATTAATTTGTAAGTGAATCTTTTCCTTAAAATTTTGGTTAAATATTTCCTTAAAAAATTGGGTTGAAAGATTATAACATATTTCTTTTGTGGTTATATAAAAGTCAATTTGAGATATTTTTAAAAGTGAATATGATTCGTTAAAAGTTATGAAATTATAAATATGATAATTAATAGTAACTTTTAGATTATTTATAATATTTGTCATTATTTTTACTATGTTTTAAAAATACTTTACATTAAATTTAAAAAGTCAATATTTTTTTTTTGAAAGGGAGGTTGATTAGTTTGAATAATGTTGGTGTCTCAATTTTTTTTGTATCTCAAATAATATCTTAAATGACGAGACATTATTGTATCAATTGAGTACATCTTTTATAATTAATTATATAGTAAAGTACTTTTTGATTGTTTTGTATTACTCAATATCACATCATTTGAGACTATTACTTATTCCAATTAGTTATGGGTTTCTTTGACTATTATTGTTTGGTGCATTTAAAATGGTAGTGTTTAGAATATTTGGAGATTCAAATACACTGACCTATATCTAGCGTGTTTATGTTTAGGCTTCAAATGTTGCATTCGGAAAAAAAAAGGAATTAAACGAACAAGATTTCTAAATTATATAAGTACTTTTAGAAATTTTAAATGTACTAAACACTGCAAACGTGGTATACAAACAAGCACTATCGGGTCGTTTGGTTTGATAGAATCGTATTATGATAGAATGAAAGGATTATCGGAATCAGAATTGAACACTTCATTCATGTATTTGATGTTAGGGTTTCATCACAATGAAAGCAGCGGAATTTAAAAAAATTTTCGAAACCCTAAAACAGGATCCATGCGAAACCAGATTAATTAGAGGTTTAGATTATTTACCGATTATTCGAGATGGACAGGAGACGATGGAATTCTGGAACGGCTTCGAATCTTTAACACAATCCAGCGACTGCGTCTCTACGGTATCCACACGAACGCTCCGCGAATCGTCCCACGATTTACAGCAAAAGGAATTTGCGGTACTAGCCACCAAGATCAGGATTTCTAACCTATTTTTCTCTCTAGCCTCTTTCTGAAAGCGGCTAGGGTTTTAGTTTTTCCTTACGTGACTTTTAGACTACTAATATATCATATATATGGTAGTTAATAGGAATTAACTAAAACCTAAAATAAATAGAAAAATAAAATCCGAATTTATATATATTATATTTTAATTAAGTCTTACTTAATTAATATACATATATACTAATTATCCTATTAATTTAAATTCGTAATTTTTAAATACTATCAATCATATTGACATATTTAAAATACTTACAATTTAAATTAATTCCCTTTTAATTATGTTCTAAGTGTGTGACCCTATAGGTTATTATTATGTTGGCAATAATTTTAAAATCATATTATAAAATTATAAACAGTGAGCGGCATCTAGTAATGCATCACTGCTACCCAAATAATAAAAAGATCGGTGATTCGATATAACCTTTTCGTGACCAATGTTTCAATGTAATTTAATCCTTTTAACCTTATATCCTAGATTAAACTTGAGGCATGGAATGTGTCATACTCTTCATAATTTAATCTAAGTTTTCTTGATCAATGAGTAGACTATATGAAACAAATCAATATTTGAGCATGGTCATGCATTTCATAGTCCTACTCAATCAAGAGGCCTATGGATATCACCCCTAATATATAGGAGGGTTAAATTCCATCTAGATCACTCATATTCCTTACACGATTCATGATGTACCCAATAATCACCTTTATTGTCCACCCTATTAAAGGTGACATTTGATGATATCAAAGTACAGAAATTCTCGTGTAATAATATAGTGACTTCAGGTCGGAGGATCATTACATCATTGTCACTATAAGAATTTCTTATGACACTTTACATAATGCTCCATGTAGAATTCTCATGGTGGGTCAGTCCAGTACATTGTTCTCTAACATGTACCTATGCATTGACTCAAATATCTCATATATTTATGACCAATGAGATTTGGCCATCAGTCAATCCACATACTAGTCTCAATGCATCATTGTTGTCCCATTAACAATGATACTCGACTAGGGACATTTAAGAGCAATGATACTAATTATAATTATATAATCTCATGTTCAAGTCACATACTTAAAACTATATAATTCGTATCATTATTCTAAGGGCTTTTATTATGTTAACATTTATATAACGCAGTAAATGAAGTCATAATAAAATAATCCATTTATTCAATCAAATATAATATCAAAAAATGTTAAGCAATTACATCAAATAATTAGCCTCTAGGGCATAAACTCTAACATTTGATACATTATTTAAAAATTGTATTGTAATTAAATGAAAAAGAATAAATGACCAATATATATATATATATATATATATATATATATATATATATATATATATATATATATATATATATATATATATATATAATTCATCTATGGCAAACAGTTGCTAGACCAAAATTTACGTGTCGTAAGAGGGAGTAGTAGCAGGGCCATAAAACATAAAAATTGGCCTGTCGCAAGATAGAGTAGCTGCAGGGCCAATTTTACGTATAAATTGGCATGCCACAAGAAGTAGCGGCATGGCCAATCCACAGCCAAAAGTGCCCCTGCATTGGTTTCCGAAACAGTGTCCTGGCAAACATTTGTTGTGGATGGGCTCCCATATATATAATTATATATAATATTATGTATATAAAGAATAATCCATAGTCACAATTGTAAGCATAGTCCTAACTTTACATTAGATCATTATTGGCCAAACAGTGATCGAATGGCTAAGGTGATCATCGTTCGTAGTTTAGTTTAGGAAAGATGACGAACTAAACTGCATACGTTAGTTAAATTTAGCTTTCATTCGTAACTTAATTATAAGATAATTTAATTTGACAGACGATTAGTATATTTAGTCATTCGATCAAATTTTAAACAAAAAAATATTTTATAAACCTTTACTATCTTTACAATTGTGTTCTCCTATATACATACATTTTTATAGGTGAGTATTTTGTTCCAAACATTTATTTTCCTTCCTTCCTTCCTTCATTCCTTCCTTGTACTGCTCATTACTAGGAGTGAGCAATTCGGTTATAACCGAACTGAATAGGCTATTCGGTTATAACCGAAAACTGAAATGTACACATTTTTTATATCCGAACAAGTAACCGAATTACCGAATAGCAAATTCGGTAATTCGGTAAATAATCAAACTGAAGGCTTCCATAATTAACATTTAAGTATTTAGCACTTAGCAGCATTACCATTTACAATAGTCAGCAGACTCAGCACTAAACAAATAGCAGAAGCAGCCAATGCCCATTACCCAATACATGATTTAAATTAACAATACATAATAATTCAAAACCTTAACAAGATTAAAATTAACAATACATAACATAATCCATAATTTCACAAAGTCTAATTAATCTATAATAAATTAATAATCAATAAAAATCTAAGACCAGAAGGTATTAAGGTCCATAATAGGCTAACAAAGTAACAAGCAAAAAGGAACAGCAGAACCCAGAAGCTCAAAGAAGCTTGCAGACAGCTTGTAGGCAGCAAACACTAGGCAGCACAGGCGCACAGCAGTTAGCAGATGAACAGAAAGCCTGAAGACCATAACCCAGAAGCAAGTCAACAAAAGTAGTACATGAAATGTTCAACAGAGCCCCCAACAAACGCATTAGCCTACGATTAAAAGTGCAGATTTCATCAAAATCATCACTATGGAAACAAACAAGTTCAAATGCACTAGGCAGCACAACACTTAACAATATGATTAAGAGACACCGATAGTCAATTTATATAATCTACATTTTGATATCATAAATAACCATTTTAAAAAGAAAATAACTCGTAGTTAACAAATAACAGTACAAAATTCATACCATAAGATGGTTAAAATTTTCATGCACTAAAAAATTCCAAGCATAAATCTCAATCTTGACATGTGTATCACATAGTAAAGTTCTAGCTTAAAACAAAAACTCATAGCAAGTAAATTTCTACAAATCTTATATATTTCATGGGGAATGAAAGGTTGACTATTGGAAAACAAAATCTTCTTGTTCATAGTCTTTGCATTTATATATTGGTCATCTCTCACATCTTTTTCAGTCTTATTTTCTCTTGTTGTTGGCATCTTTAGCACTAACTAGTAATTACTTGAAACGCAACAAGTTGTATCTGATCAAAATTAAAGAAAAAGAAGGAATTAACATATTATAGAAACTTAACTTAACTTTAACTCTTGAGCATCAGGACAAAGTCAAAACAATTTGTAACTTAATAACCAGAATCCTTAACTCATATCACCACTAAACTCAAACAAATTCAAAGCATCAGACCCAATAAATAAAGTGTACCCAGTTTCATATGAAAAGATTGAATCAAAATGTCTACAAACAATTCCAAAAAATTATTCATTTTTTGTGTTAAACAATTAACACATAATTAACAACAAATTATGGTAGGGTTTACAGAGAATTACAAATAAAATTTATTGTAGGGTTTGAAGAACGGCGGCATAAGCATGAATTTTTTACCTAACCTTGCAGAAAATTGAAAGTCTCGCCTTTTGGAGTCGCAAGTGATCCCATCATTCCCATTTCGCGAATTGGCTGCATAGGTTGTCTCACCTACACATTCCAAAAAAAGAGAAATAAATACCACCAGTTAATATAAACAAAATAAGAACTACACAACTAAACTCGATTTAAACTTATCACAATAAATTTATTTCCATATCAAAACTGTCTCTTGATAAATAGTTGGGTTACGGAAAGCACAAACGAATTTACCTCA
Source organism: Hedera helix (assembly GCA_947179155.2). Lineage (NCBI taxonomy): Eukaryota > Viridiplantae > Streptophyta > Magnoliopsida > Apiales > Araliaceae > Hedera > Hedera helix. Next base: position 22,993,506 of record OX359280.1, read on the forward strand.
TTAATCAAGTTGGGTTACCAAAACATTGGCATCATTAGTAGCAAGGCTCAACTTGGACATTGCTGAAAATTGAAAAATATAATTAAACACGTTATTTTTATAAATTGTTGTATTAGTTCAATAAAATAAACAAAAACAATAATTATTACCACACTCAAGTTTATCGGCAAAGTCGCTATCTTCCTCCACGTCAATATAATTCTTCATTTTGATCTAGTCTTGAGCACATATGAGAGTTTCCACCATATTAGGAGACAATGAACTTCTACATACATCAAGAATACGGCCCCTCATGCTAATTATGGACTCCGAAGCAATGATAGAAATGGGAATAGCCAACACATCAGGGGCAATACGTGCAAGGATAGGGAATCTTGCACTATTAACTTTTCACCACCCCAAAATATCGAAAGTCTCATCGGCTTCTTCCATATCTTCATTTAAATATCCCTCTGGTTCGATGCTTTTTAAACTTATCCGTAATTCTATTTGTATTTTGGGATTCCATTATATTAGAACCTTGAGATAACATGTTATTTAAACTTGATTTTCCATTTTCTTGAGTTGAATACTTTTTTTTTGTTCTCATTAAACAAATCTTCCATTGCTCTCTTCACACCATCGACAATCTCCATCTCTGTGGCCTTATTACTTGTTTGATATTCTAAGTCCCTATCTTCATTATCGATATCAAAATGAAGATCTACTTGAACTCTTATACCCTTCAATGGATCTTTAACCTCAATTTCACCATCTCCATACATTTGTTCTAAACCAAATTGAACAAAACTAAACTTATACCGAGGATCAAGCACAACGGGAATATACAACAACATATTCATCTTTGTAACATTTTCCCAATACTTATCATATTTTCTTTTCATTGCACTAACCATTTTTTGCAATTCTCTATCATTGCTTTTTTCCCACTCACTCAAAATAACATAAGTGTCATTTATTTCAAGAACTACATTATTTGATGTTACATAAGATGAGCCTGAAATGGGCACAGTGAGATTATAAAAATGTTCTAAGAATCTCACAAATAATTTAGCCCTATTCCAATTCGAATCTGTTAGAATATTTTTCCTCCCCATCTCCTTTTCAAAGCCACGATCTTCAAATCCAAATCGATCAAAAGTTTCTTTGTACTTTAAGGCCGAATTTAACATCAATTAAGTAGAGTTCCATCTAGTTGGGTAATCTAGACTTAAGCCTTTCTTGTCTTCAAGACCACAATACTCAATACAATCTTTAAATGACTTAACCATAGCCGGAGATTATATTGCATACTTCACCGCACGCTTAACTGTCTCAACAGATTTCTCAATCAACTTCAAACCATCATTCACAACAAGATTAATAATGTGAGCTATACATCTCATGTGAATGAACTTACCACCCAATACATTTGTTTTCCAAGATGTACATCTATCTCTCAAGTAAGTCATCGCAGTATCATTTGAGCTAGCATTATCTATAGTGAGTGTCATAACTTTAGAAAGCCCCCACTCTTTTAGACAAGACTCAACCATTTCCCCAATGTCCTTCCTCTTATAACTTGTGATGGTTCGAAAATTTAAGATTTTCTTATGCAATTTCCAATTTTCATCAACAAAATGCGTAGTAACACATATAATTCAAGCGTTGATTAGAAATCCAAGAATCAGTTGTGAGACAGACACGTTCACAATTTTTTCTAAGTATTGTTGTCAACTTAATCTTCTCATTATCATATAAACGAATACAATCTCTAGCAAATGTAAAACGTGAAGGCAACTGAAACCTAGGACATGTAACTTGCATAAGTCTTTTAAAACCCTCCTTCTCAACATGTTTAAAAGGAAGTTCATCTACAATAAGATGGTAAACCACAGCTACCCTAATCGTTTCTTGGTCAAACCTCCAAGTAGTGAGTGTAACCTCACATGCCCTTCCCTTCACCTCACCCTCTTTAATCCCTACAAGTTGGGGTTAAGCTTTATCCATGTTGTTTGGATTTTTTTACAAGTTCTAAAGTGATTTCTTAAAGAAGTAGTGTCATTTGAAGATGAATCAGCAGCTAATTCTTTTCCACAATAAGTACACTTACCTTTGATGACATTACCATCATTGTCTTTAACTGGAATGAAATGCCCCTCAATCCACACCTTGGATCTAAGTGCCATCCTCTTTCTTTGTATCCTTACACTTTCTGATTGTCCTGTACTTTTTGTACCTGTCGAGGTTTCCTTTAACCCAGACTATATATTGGTGGGAACACTGCCACCTGACTCTTTCCCATGTCCAATTGCATCAAGGTCGTCAAGGTTAGGCTCGTCTGTATCATCCACCATTTGCAAATCATTTAAAACACTTCTTAACATCATTTGAAAATTTCAAACAAATCAAATTAGATTAACAAACAAAGTTTGAAAAGGATAAGTTAACTACATATGTGTAATAAACAGACAGCATATTACACAGTTACTCATTGGGCAATTACCAAATTATAGAGAATGCAATCATTTAATGAAATTACATAAATGATTTAAAAGCCATAGTTTCCCTGAATAGTTTGATACTTCGGTTAAATTACAAAAATATCATAGGCCATGATACCAAATAAGTGTGTCATATTATGTACAATTCCCAAGTCTCTTCAAATTTATGATACCAATTTACCAAATATTACTTGTAATCTAGTATCCTTAGACATGATTTATAATGTCACTTGCAACTGAAATTGATGAGAAGAAATATAAGAAATGTTTCGTATAGGTCAACGAATTGCAGCTTCTGTGCTTTATTTTCACATTCCTAGCACGAGAAACTTTGAATAAAAAGTTCAACAACTTACGACTGTGAACAATTCTTCACAAATACTAAGTGTGCTCAAATCTGTTATGTATTTGTATTAGTGTTAGTGATCTATTTTTCTTTGAGACTATTGTGTAATTTGTAATTATAGCACAAATTCACCAATTCAAAACTGAAAACTTAGTAAGCAATTAAACACGAACAAAATTCCAAGTAATTAAGAACATTACACTCCAAAATTTCAACCACACCTAAATAATTTAATATGCGAGACCTACACAGTTAACATACGTCCAAAAAAAATGAAGTAGATGTAGTATTTTAGCAATAGATGATTAGATGTAGTATTATAAGAAAGTACACAACCAAAGTACCAAAATCGAAAACCAACCTCGGAGATAATAGACGACGACAACCGGAGTTGAGTTTGGGATGAGGTTCCATCCAGAGATTTTGGTTTGTTCGCATTCGGAGGCGGTCTAGGTTGAGCGAAGTCGCGATTTGGGGACTGGGGTTTTGGCTTAATGGCTTTTGGTTTTGGGTTAGGGGTTTAGGGCACTATTGAGTGAAAGATCTGACTATTTAAGGGGAGAGGGCTGACTAGCTAAGGCTATCGAGATCTGAAAGAGGAGAGATGAGCTATGGTTTCTGAGTTCTGAGTAGTGAGTAGGGGTTAGTGAGATTGTGATAGTCTGGGAAATGAGAGATGAAGCTAAGAGAGTGACTGAGTGAGAGCCGAGATCTGAGAGAAAGACTAAGGTAGTGGTCTAACTTTGAGTTCTGAGAGAGAGACACGAGTTAGTCAACAGAGAGTGAGATGAGAGATTGAGAGTTGTTTTTATTTTTATGCCTTAGTTTGTTTTATTTCTTATTCCGTTAACCGAATAATAAAAAATCGAAAACCAAACCCGTACCGAAAACCGTATATAAAATCGGATATAACCGAATTGCAAAAAATACCCGAATAATCGATTTTTTCCGGTTTAAAATTTTTAATTCGGTTTGATTATTCAATTTTATCTGTTTTTTGCTTACTCCTACTCATTACCAACCCTCCTAAAAAAAATTATATATTCAAATAAATAAATAAAAAAAATATTTCATTGGAATACTCACTCGGATACAAATTAGATTACCGAATGAAATAGTCAACGTTTGTTTTTAGCTCTGATCCCGTCCAACGAAACCCCTCCTATGCGTGTGAGAAAAAACACACACACACACACAAACAAAAATAGTGGGGACCTTAACTTTAAATGCTGGTTCTCTCATAAAAGAAGAATCAAACGAGAAAACAAATTTGGGGAAATTGGTGCGAGTGACATTCTTATATGAGCGAGAAATGCTTTCTTCTTCAACTAAGGACCTCCCAATTGAGATCGTCATAGATATTCTCTCAAGGTTACCAGTCAAAACTCTCCTTCGGTCCACTTCAGTCTGTAAATCATGGTATGTTCTCATCAAAAGCCCTAATTTCATAACCACGCACCTCAATTTCTCCATTTCTCGTAGTACCAATTGTAATCCTGTAATTATGCCTCGAGAAATGGATATGTTTGGTGGGATTTACTATTTTGCAAATTCATCATTTGGTGAGCATTATGATAGGCTGGTGTACCGTTATGTAGATATTGATACTCAGTATATGTCTAAAAATTTAGTGGGTTCTTGCAACGGGTTGCTCTGTTTGGCTTATTGTCCGTACCCTTTTGTTGATCTTGTGAATCCTTCGATTAGGAGAGGGAAATCGCTTCCAAGTTCTGTAATTTTTCCTAAATTTAATGCTCTGAGTTTTAGTGTACGTGAACTCGTCGTGGGTTTCGGTTATGTCGCGCAGAGTAATGATTATAAGGTAGTAAGGATTTATTATTTTCGAAATGATTCGGGTGTTAGTCTGTTGCCACCTGAAGTTGAGGTTTATAGTTTACGTGCGGATTCTTGGAGAAGGATTGATGCCACGGTTGATTTCTTTGCGGTTCGTGATTCGGTGGCATTTGTTAGTGGAGCTATTCACTGGATGGCTAAAGAGTATAATGGTTTTGGTACTTTGAGAGATTCTAATATTGGCAATGAATATAAGTACATAATTTCGTTTAATGTTGTTGATGAGTCTTTCGGAAAGATAAAACTACCTGAGACCTGTCTTGATGGATATCATGTGTACCCGTTTCTGATGAATTACAAGGAATCACTTTCTCTGGTTGTATATTATGCTAATGCTGAGAATGCTGTTGAACGCTTTCATACTGTATGGGTGATGAGCAAGTATGGTGTCACTGATTATTGGACGAAACATTTTACTTTTTTACTTTCGGCATCAGGAAGTGTCCAGAGGCCTTTAGGATATATGAATAGTGACAAGCTTATATTCGAAAAGGATGACAGAGAGCTTGTTTCATTTGATCTTAAATCATTGGACCTTAAGAGCCTGCAACTTCAAGGACTTCAGATTGATGATGGCCCATACGTTGTAGATGCCAACCATATGGGGAGTCTTGTTTTGTTGGAGGAAAGGGATGCAGATCTAGTCGTGGAAAACTAAGCTGATGCAGGTAATTTGTTCTTACGCTTAATGCTGGTGTAACTCTTAGATGATCTATCGTCGTCCTATTTCAAGATCAGTGGCATATAGCAGTAAATAAAATTACTCAGATTCTATAAAAGATTTCAAGTTCAGTAATATGGTCAAAGAAAGCTGAAATTAATGTTACTACTTGTGGTATTAGGAGTTATCTGTTAAGGTAGAGAATAATGAGAATAGCTTGAAGGGTTTAGTTATTTGTTTCTAGAGTCATGGCAGCGCATGCCATGTGAGTCAGTTTGGGGTACTCTTGAGTCTTTTTTTTTTTTTATGTTCTGCATATATGCTGAGCTAATGTAATATTGTAAGCATGCTTTTGATATGAAATGAATTGATAGAACTCATTTGAGTCTCTCTTGTCTTCTTCGCCAAGTTCTTCTATTTTCTTGGTCCCCATTCTTACTTTTCTTAGTCCCATATTCTAGTCCTTCTGTCATCTCAGCCTCCATTCTCTGGTTTGGAGTTGAGCTTACATAGGCTTAACATCCTATATACTAATTTTTTATCAATTTAAAGGATATGTTTGTAGTTATCATTAGTTCCTCTATGTTGGGTTTTGCATGTTAATGTTTTGACTAATGATGATGTTAAAAAAGCTACTGCAAATGTTAAATGTTGGATCCTTGTTGTGTTTTGATTTATTCAAAGCTTGTTTTCTATGCCACTTGCAAGTGAAAAGATATCAAGTTATTTTACGTTAGAAAACTACTTACAGTAATCCTAGGTGCTTTATATTTTTTATTGAATGGGGTAGCTATTGTCCTACTAGTCTGTGAATACCAAGCTCATCTGTTGTATGTTCTGCAGGATGTTATAGTAATCATTCGACTTACAGTAATCCTAGGTGCTTTATATTTTTTATTGAATGGGGTAGCTATTGTCCTACTAGTCTGTGAATACCAAGCTCATCTGTTGTATGTTCTGCAGGATGTTATAGTAATCATTTCCTCTAGGAGTTAATATAAAATAAAAAATAAAAAAAAAGTTGTCTTTTTATCACCGGCTTATGTCCCTTAAACATGCATTTGGAACATGACTGTAATGGTTTTCCACTATCTTTATATCATTGGAAACGACACTTTTGGATTGCTTTATGTGTGGCTGTGTCATCTTTTTACTTTCTTCTTTTTTTCATGTAATTTTAGTGTCCTATTTCAAAAAAATTATACAAATGGAGTGTGGAGATGTATGATTGACAGGTTCTACCATTTCTTTTGATCTAAAAAGGAGAAGAATTTTAAAATTATAAATGTATTTTTTTTATCTGATTTCTATACAACTGTCCGATGTGTTTTAAACATCATTTAGAAATTGTGTCTCATATTTTGTAGGACTCCATTTAGTAATATGCTCCACTAATTCCATGGTAGCATTGGTTATTGATTAACTATGACATTAGCAGCATCATACGATGAACAGCATGTGCGCTTTATCATTTGAATTGGGAATTTCATCCTTCTACTTAATTGTGATGGATAATTTTTGTTATTATGCAATTATCGTGTCTTTCCAGCTCATACCATGCTAATTCAGCACTTATTTTCATTTACAGATTTTGGCGCTATTACAATGACACAAACTTTAATATTGAGTGTCATTAATGACAAAACAATTGTATCAAGAGCATAAGAGTAGTGTCAATCATTTACTTAGATCAGAAATCCACATTAACTTTTGTTTACTTTGCATTTAAATTCGATGTCTTGTGTACATGCAGATGGAAGAGATTTTTATTTTTTATTTATTTTAAAGTTTGGGGATTATATTCCTACTCTATCTGCAGTCTTGAAAACAGAGATGTTATGTTTCTTGAAAATCAGTGGCTAGGCTTTTGAGATACACTATCTATGTGTTGATCTAATTATATGCAACTTTTTTTGAGCTTTTTATCATGGGAATGGTAATGGATTATAGACTTGGCTAATTTGCTTTGGTAAGAAAAACTCTTTAGTTCAAAAATTCACATGGTATCAAGCAATATTTAGAAAACCGAATCGGTTATCGAACCGAAAAAAATACCGGGTGGATGGGTCATTAGTCCAACCAGTGGTCGAACCGTTGATGAACCAGTAACGTCATAAATAATATATTATTAATAATTAATAAAATTTTAAAATATTTAATTTTTTATAAGTTAAAATATAGTAAAATAATATTATAATCTTATTAAAAATATTGTTGTAAAAAAAAAAAAAATACTTGAAAATCGAATCAACCGATTCAACCTGGTTGAATCGGTGGTCAACCGATTTTTAAAATTGGGGGGGGGGGGGGGGGGGGGGGGGGGGGGACTGGAATGTGGGGTTTTACCTCCACTCTTTGATTTTATCACACACAAGTTAGTTCTTTTACTTTAGTATCCATGATGTTAAACAAATTGGGGGGGGGGGGGGGGGGGGGGGGGGGGGGGTGGACTGGAATGTGGGGTTTTACCTCCACTCTTTGATTTTATCACACACAAGTTAGTTCTTTTACTTTAGTATCCATGATGTTAAACAAGATCATCAAGTGGGTTGCTTGTGCAAGTGAAATATAAACCATCACAAAAAAAATCATAACATGGAATATACAAAACTCTGTGTCCCAAAAAATGACTACTTTAAATCTTTTTAATAAAATTTAACTATTGAACAGTGTAAAAAAGTGAGTGTTTAAATTTTTACTTGACTTGAGGTTGTGGAGTACCTCTATTATTGTCGGGTCTTTTTTGCGGCTCAGACCTTTTTACTTTTCATTATTGTAAAGCCGTTGACATATTGATACTTGGTTAAATTATATAAAAATTTATATGCTCTTATATTTCCTAGGATTTTTGTTTTAGTACAATTGGATTTTCCTAAAATAAAAAAAAATCCTAAAAATGAACTTTTTAATCCTATTGGTATCTAATTTAGATACCTGGGTGGTATCTCCTTTTTTTTTGCATGTACTCCTTTTGTTATGAAATGAAAGTTTTAATTGGTTTTTTGCTTATATTAAAGAAGGTGAATAAAATGATATTATTGTTCATATTAAATGCACAATTAAGAACTAAAACTCTCATATAATGTACTTCATCAATTATCTTTTCCTAATTCCAGTAATTAATTCTAATACAGTTTAAAGGTTTTAGATATCAATAATGCTAGGGGTCAAATAATATTTTAATTGATGTGACATCATTACAATAGTTGAATTAATCTCTTGCGATTAGACGTGTCATAAGTTCAACGTGCTTACGTATAAAACTTCGATAAAAGAAGAATAAATGGAGTATTTAGTTTCATTTTGCTTACTAAACATGAGAGAGGGAAATGGAAGGGCACAATTCATGCAGTATTTGTTGAAAGTAATGTATTAATAATCAAACAATGTTAAAAAAATCGGATCGGATCGGCGGTCGGACTGCGGTTCGATCGGAACCGGTCGATTTTTCGGTCCGATCCGGTCAAAAAACCGAAAATCAACGACCCCGTCAAAAACTGGTTGACCACCGGTAAAACCGGTAGTTGAACCGGTTGAATCGGTTTTCAAGTTTTTTTTTTACAAAAATATTTTTAATAATATTATAATATTATTTTACTATATTTTAACTTATAAAAAATTAGATATTTTAAATTTTATTAATTATTAATAGTATATTTTTTTATGTATTTATGACGTCACTGGTTCAATAACGGTTCGACTACTGATTGGACCAGTGACCCATCCATTCGGTAATTTTTTCGGTTCGATGACCAGTCCGATTTTCTAAACATTGCAATCAAAACAAAAGAAAAAAAATGTAGATAATTTATTATTATTTGCTTTTTTTACAATATGCACAAGTGGTACAAAGTATGTCACCTACAGTGGTGAAACCAGATTTTATATTCAGTGGGGTCAAAAAAATTATGAGGTTATAAATAATTTAGTGAAACTTCGGGAGCAGCGCTCCCGAATCAATTTTTTTTGAATAATTTTATAATTTCAAGTTGTATATATAAGATATATATTTAAATACAATAATAACATAACAATTGTTAATTATATATATATATATATATATATATATATATATATATATATATATATATATATATATGTCGACGCCGGAAAAATCGTCTCTTATTAATAATTACCTTTTTCAATTTTAGCCTTTTAATTATAAGAGGTGATTTTTGGAAAAGATCGGCACAAATGTCACCAAGGTTTGAAAGGTTGATTTTATGATGAGTCAATTGACTAGAGTTGCCAGTTGGTATGTTTGAAATGGATGTACCAACTCATTCGAGTTTTAGTTTTCGTAATCGTGCTGGCTCATGTACGACTCTGAATTAATTGGCCTGCAAACCGAGATTCACAGAGTTCGGGGGCTTACTTAAGCGAGGGGAAGGTGTTAGGCACCCCCCGACTTCCGTGAAAACACGGTTACTGCAATCTTGATGTTTTCCTATTATTTTAAAATCCTAAAACGTGTATGTATGTGTGTGTGTGTGTGTGTGTGTGTGTGTGTGTGTGCTTAAATGAATGTTGTGGTTAATTTTGCATGAAAAGTCGCTTTGATTTTTTGTAAAAAAACGTATTTTATCTAGAAGGCGTTTTAGAACATCTTTTGATCCGTACGAAAAGGTTGTACTTTATAATAGATATTGATTTTAATTTCAAAAGCGATGAGATTTTTATTAGGTGTCTTTTTAGAAAAACAAGGGTTTTAAAACTTTCGTCAAATAGAAATCGAGACTATACATTTTCTTTTGACAGTAAAGTAAAATAAAATGAAGACAACTTCTAGGAGCTCTTTAACCCTATGCACCAAAGTTTAATGAAAAAACGTTTATCTATTTTTACAAAATCATTTTTTATGATATTTAAAAAACGATTTTAGCCTTTTCGTTAAATAGGAATCGACGTTCATCAAAACTCTCGATTTTAAGTCTCATGATTCTAATATCCTAATTTGATTACTTTTAGAAAGTCTTTATCATTTTGCTCTTTTTTTGAAATTGCTTTTCATGTCGCAAATCAAATCAGACATTCAAAAATGTGTCGGGGCTATTCATAGGCATGTGAGCCATTTAAATAACCTCAAACACCCGCAATCACATATTCCACTATTACGGGACCTTAAACCCGATTTCGACTTGATATCGTTTTAAGGCCCGAATTTTACATATGTACAATAAAGGACACATCGCCGTAACTACATATACTAAAAATTGTTCATCTTTGGAATTTGATCACAATGATCTCATTCCTAGGCTCACAATCCCAAAATCACCACAACAATAATATGGATACAATGAAAAACTCAATAACACTAGATTTACTACTACACCACAATAACCTAAAATAGCAAGTTAAAACACTATGAACTATACATTACCATAATAAACTATATATCACCATACGGACATCATCGGGATATTAGGAGAAAATTTCGTTTTGACAAAACCCTCACTAATTATCTCTAATCCATGTATCCTTACTAATACACAACAATACTACATTCAAACAACCTAACAATAAGAAATCATAAGAAAAAAATACGATAAAAACTTCAAGAAATGCCCTTTTTCACCTTACAATACTTCAAGAATCGCTTTATACTTCACAACCAAATATATAACACGAGATTGGACAAATATTGAAGCTAAAAAAGACAAAATCTCCCCTTTTTTTTTATCAAACCCATAACTTTCTTTTTATATATTCTATCTCTCTCTATATATATATTTCTTCCCTTCTTTTTCTCTCTCTTTTCTCCCGGATGAGAAATGGACGCTGTATAGGTGTTAGGAGGCAACCACAGGTACATTTGCGGCTGTCTGTTGTCACCGTCTCACCTACCGCCTCGGCTGCCATGTGTTTCCTCGAGCCACGAAAATGCCCAAAAGTATTTGGCCACAGATACATTTGCGGGCGCCCGACTTTCTTTTCTTGAGTCTCATGTCATGCAGTCTTAAATCATCATTTTTCGCTGTATTATTTGTATCTCGCAATCTAGGGACTGTTGGTAGGATGTATCGACTGTTTTGGTTCGTCTGGATCAATTCGTATCCCTGTATCGTGCAATTCGATGTCGATTCGTTGTCGTGTTTGCTTGTCATAACTGTGCTGAAATTCACCATTCCCTCTCGTAAGCCATGCGAAATGACGATTTTGCCCTCCTGCCTAGGTCAGTAGACAAGTGCAATATTTGGGTATCTACAATATATATACCCTATTGACTCTTAATAGACTTTTCTAAAGGCAATCTGTTTATAAATAATTAATTCATTAAAAAAATAATATAAAATAGATTATTAAATAGTTTAAGAAAATTATATGAATATACATATATGATATATAGAGGAGGTAAGAATGATATGAGATTAAGATTTAAGTGAGAAAGTTATAAATTTTTTAATTTGACCCCATATATTAGAATTTTTACAAAATTTGAGATAGATCAATTTATATATAACATTTTAAAAAATTAAATTTTGCCATTTATTATAAAATAAGATAAAAAATTAGTTGGGTCAATTGACCCCACATCCTCCAACATGGCTTCACCCCTGGTCACCTACATTATGTTCTAACTAGTATTGTCAAATAAAATGCCCCAAGACAACCTCAAGCCTAGTTGTTTATTCATTCATACAGCGTAGCCACGCCACCACCAATTCTTTAAGGATTTATCATGCTTCCCGGACAATCTCTAGGGTTGTCACATTTCTTCAGGGATGAATCGAAAATCCCATTCTTCTTCCTACTAACCATCCTTATCAGGTCCGACGCTTCTATGGCCTTGAGCATGAGCGAGCACACGAAAAGTGTCGCGAGAAAAAAATAATTAATTTTTGAGAAGTAACCATTTCTTCGTTAATGCGATGATGATAATTGCGTCAAACCCTAAGAATTTATCGGAAGTGTTTTTTGCTATATTAAGACATAAGTTTTGGGGGGTCTTTGATTATCGTGAACAAATAAACGGTTGTGGTTGAAGTTTAAAACGAAATTGTTATTGTTTAAGTTCTTAAATTAGACGCCTATAATAGTTGACAAAATTAGCGAACTTAAGTTTGACCAAAGAAAGTGTATCAAGATTTGTGTTTCATATCACGTGCACTTATCATGCCAAGTTGTGTGGGGTTGTGATTGAGTAGGCATAATTAACTATAGTCAATTCGAGCTCCAGTTATCACGACTTTTAACTACCAATGTGTGAATATGTGTCAAGACTTGTTACCAAATTAATCAAACAAAATATATATTTAGAATTTTACATATTTAATTTGAGTTTGATATTATCAAAGTAAAAAATAAAGTTTAAAATATTGTATTTAGAACAATACAAGTATTATTAAATATATATTTGTTATGGTAACATTTTTTTTCTCTAACAATATCAACAATTACGAGTCATCGATTCAATATTTCCAAACAGATCCGAAGTGTATTTAGAACAAATACAAAGGTGTTCTTAAATATATATTTGTTATGGTAACATTTTTTTTTCTCTCCATACAATATCAACAATTATAACGTGTCATTAACTTTCTTCATAAGCAAATAATTAAAAACGAATATTATAACTACTTCAACAACTTAATTATGTAAGTTCTCATTAGTTTCGATTTAATTTTTACATACTATCCATTTCATAAAGAGTCACATTTTCTAAAATTTGTGAATACTAAAGATACATTAGGAAAAAAATTTGTTACTCAAGCACTGGCAGCATAATTATAAAATTGTGGTAATGAATTTGAGGGTATTGCATTATTTTATACTATTATCAGTAAAAATATTTATATATTTTATTAAACAATTTTTTTTTACAGATACTTTTTTTTTTTTGGTGAAACATCTATTATTCAATTTTACTCTTTTAGATAATGTCCCTTTTCATTTGTCTACTTTTATTTTCTTTCCACCATTTAAAGAACTAAGGAGTCCCATAATATTCAAGACACAACATTCCACAATTAATTGATGCAAACAAGTCTTTTTTTTTGTGTTTTCTCTACCGGTGAAAGGAGATTTGTCATTTACCCAAATCAAACCGAGTTGAGTTTTAACCTCTCAAATCCAAGCTCAACTAAAAGTTGATGAGCTCGAGTTAAGTCGAACTTTTAAATAAGTTTGAGTCCAATTTTTTAACAACTCTGAATATCTTGCTAAAATTAAATTCGTTTATAAACGTGTTGAGCTCGAACTGTACTTTAGTCGAGCTAAGCCAAATTTAATTATTATAAAATTACTTACTTTTATATTATATTAATTATTTTAATTAATTAAATACTAAACTAGTCTACCTTAAGTGAGTTCGAACTAAATTTTGACGGGTCGAATTTAAAAAAATCAAGCTTGAGTTGAACAGAAGATAGTTCGTGTGATACCCCAGATATTTAAAAGATTTGTAGATAAGATCTTAACTGATCAATTAAAGTTTAAGGTTTAAAATATAGAGTTTGAGAAGTAAGATGTGCAAAAAATGAGTAAACATTTTTTTAACATAATTTATTTGTTAGGGATTAAATGTGAGAATATTATAATGATACATGTGGAGAATTTATTAAGAAAATAAATTCAATTAAGAAGTGAAGGTGGTTATATTAATATAGCTATACCTAGAGTATGCTTTTTAGCCAAATAAGAATATGAGTAAATTAATACTCAATAAAACTAATAAATAAATTAATTTTAATATGGAGCAAGAAGGAACGATAAGTTAAAGTTATAGAAAAACTAGAATGTTTGTCTAGAATGACAATATTAAGAAATTAATTAATTAAGTAATTAACTTAATTATTAAGTTATTTTATAGAGTCTAATAATGAATTAAAGCAAGCCAATATGTTAATTATTTTAAGTCATGTTGGTAAGTATAAGGAGATCCAAATAAATTTAAGAATTTAGACTCATGAAGAGTCCAAGTAATTTAACTACTAATAGTGGACTAGCTCAAAAGAATTATGCGTGTTAGCCTAATATGAGAATATTTGTATGAATGTAGGTAATTAAATAAGTATTATGTTAATTGATAAATAATATAAGTCCAATTAAATTATGTTGGCAAGTATTGTATGTAATGGTGTGGAAGTCCAATTAAATTAATTACCTAACCCAAGTTATGAAAGATGTGTGAGTTGTGTTGGGTAGCCCAAACAATTTAAATAAGAGAGCCCAATGAAAGGTAAACTATGTAGCTTAAACACTTAAAAGTCAAGTGTTAGTCAATGTGTTAGGAGAATAAATTTCAAGTATTGTTGAGTGTAGAGAATTAACTAATGTAAAGTTAATTGAATAACCCTAATTGGTAGGCAAGAGATGACATTAACCAAACATTTGTTAATTGTTAGGTGAATGAATGTGATGATGAGAATTAACCATGGATGGACTAATGGAATAACCCTATGTGATAAATAAATTAAAGCTTTAACTATGCATGGGTTAGCTGCTAGCAAATTGTATAGATACATAATTATATGTATACATGATGGATGAGACTTAACTAAGGGGAGTTAGTGAATTCACCCTAGGTAAAAATTGTTATAAGGGAATTAACCTTACATGAGTTAATTGGTAGAAGAATATTATAGATACAATTATATATGTATATAATTTACTAAGATAGAATTGGTAGGTAACCAGGGGTTACATGTTGTCATTGTAATTATAATTATGAAATAATTATCAATGAATTAAAATTTTTGTATTAATTAATTATGCATTAAATAATTGAATGAATATACGTATGGATGTGTATATTTATCGTGTGGGATAGCAAGATGATATAATAATTAAAACAAGTTTAATTGGATTATATTTTAAGTCCAAATGAGGTATTAAACTAGGTCCAATAAATTAACCTAGTAGTCTATGTATTAAATTAAATGATGGTTCAAGTTATAATTAAAGCTATCCCAATGCTTAATTTAATTAAATGTAGCATGTGTTAGTTAATGTTAGCACAATGAAATAAATAAATTAAGCTCAAACAAATTAAATGAATGAGCCATACATATTTAATTCTTAAGTTCAAAGTGGAGCCTAATAGATAATCAAAATGTTGGTCAATATATATATATATATATAAGTGTGTGTGTGTGTGTGTGTGTGTGTGTGTGTGTGTGTGTATGTGCATAATAACAATAAAAATAAATCAAAATTGAAGGGAAAAAGGCCATTTGGCCGGTCACATGGGGGCCCCACTTGGGGTGAATTTTAAATTTTATGTTGCTTAATTTTTAGTCCATGAGTACAAGATTTGTTGAGCCAAGCTACCAACTCCTACCAACTCAAGTCCTTCATATAAGAAAATCACTAAAATTTAACTAAATTTGAATTGTGTAGATAAGATAAGCTAGTAAATAAGTAGAGATATATATTGTGTATATCTACATTTTGGATGATAACTCTTGGTTATAAATAAAAGTTTTTATTGTGTTAAGAAGAGTTTTCTCATTATTCCTTTCTTAGAGAGAAAAATAGAGAGAAGTTCTAGAGTTTTAAAAGAAAAGCTAGAGAGATACTGAGAGCTTGAGAAGCACTACACTAGGAGTGTATATCTAGTAGCCAAGGTGGAGTCTCTAGCTAAGTTCATTGCCAATAGAAGAAGAGCATCCAAGAGCATAAGGTTCAAAAATGTTATATCCCCTTATTAGTTCATTTTTGTTGTCTACATATGTTTTCTATGGTCAAAAAGTATTTTTAACTGATCAAAAGTTGTTTTGATGGTCTAGAAGTCTAAAATTATGATATATTGGTAGATCCACGAGTTGATATGTTTAAATCATGTTTTTGTATGTGTGATGTGCATATAAACGGAAAAAAAGTCCATATTGAACTTTACTGGTAAAACCTTAGGGATTATGTGTTATTTAATGTTATAGTTTGAAATGTACAAGTTGAAAAATAAATTTCTATGGCTAGAAAGTTACATGTATGAATTATAAAAAAATCCCAACTTGAATATCTCAAAAATATGAAAAAGTGAAGAAGTTATTACTTTTACAACAAAGCGTGTCGTTTTAAAACTCTAGATGGTTTGATCTTAAATTTCATGTCAAAACATTTTCAAGATCGAACCATGAAATGTTGTAAAAGAAGAAATTAGGAAGACAACAACACTGAGTTTGTGTGATTTGATTGTGTAGATGTCATTTTGTACAAGTTTTAATCAAAATAACTTAAGTTGAAATTTGCCTATTTTTGGAGGCTGATTACCCGATTGCTGGTGGTTCTAATTCAGTTTAAAACTAAGCGCCGACAGTGCTCGTGACTTTTGTTTCCAATGCCGGCGGCGCTGGACTCAGTTCATTCTAAGTGTCGGCGGTGCTGGGCCGGATTATCAGTTTTTTTTCCTGGCCGGGTCGGGTCAGAAAATAAAAAATGTTCGAAAAATTACTTTATTACTTTTGGATCCAATAAATGTAGTTTAAATATTATAAGTAGTTAATTTAATATGTAAGTGAGAATAAATATTATTAAAGGATTAATACTATTAAGAAATTTATAAAATATTATTAAATGAATAATAATATTAAAAAATTAATAAAATATTATTAAATGAATAATAATATTAGAAAATCGATAAAATATTATCAAATGATTAATAATATTAGTAAATGAACAAACTATTATTAAATGGTTAATAATATTAATAAATGATTAAAATATTATTAAATAATTAATAATATTAGCAAGAGATTAAAATATTATTAAATGATTAATAATATTAGTAAGAGAATAAAATATTTAAAAATATTAATAAAAGATTAAAATATTATTAAATGGTTAATTATATTAATAAATAATTAAAATATTATTAAATAATTAATAATATTAATAAGTGATTAAAATATTATTAAATAGTTAATAATATTTGAATGCAGTTGTATATTATCCAAGGTAAATAATATTTTGAGGTATTTGGTACATTGTTAAATGTCCAAATCATTAAGCTATGGAAAAGAAGAAAGTTTAATTGAATTAAACCAATATAAATAGTCCAATTGTGACTAATTTAGACAACTTATTAAAAGTGGATCGTATGAAGAATGTGTAGTGAAGACGTAAGTTGGTTAAGTGTACCCGACATGTCCAAACTATATTTTGGGCTAAAGTTTTTGTTCAGAACTTAAGAGTTCATTTGTTGGACATCTTAAGAGTTAATAATTTGAAGTTAGAGTCTTATATAAATACTAAGTAATAGTCATTGTAACTAATGATGATGTCAATTTCATATATAAATAGTAGGTTGAACGAAAGACGCAAAATAAGCGTAAATGATAGAAGCGAACCAGGTAAGTTTTTCAGAACTTGCTCTTATGTGCATTGCTACGCTACAATTTGATATTAAATTATTGATATGAAGATATATTGATGATATTTGTGATATGTGAAAAGTATGAGGTATGATTACATGTGAAATATGTATAAAAAATGAACCATGAATTGCTAGAGACTATTTGTTTATTATATGTGATGCGTGAGAAGTATGAAGTATTCATAAAATAAAAAACATGAAATGCATGATGTAGGAATATAATGTAGAATATGTATAACATGTGAAACATATAATGTGTTATGTGTAACTGTTAGACTTGCTGACCCGTCGTGCTCACTCTTGCTATAAAATCAACACTTACAGATAAGTGCGAGATATTCAAAGTTTTTGATAAATATAAAGGAATAGGAATGCATATTACTTTCACCGAAAGTCTAAACGACTATTATAGATATGAGTCCGAATTGGACAGGTAAAATGATTATATAATTATAAGAAATGGTTAGTATGTATCTTGAGTATTTAAATACTCAAATTGATTATAATAGAATGTCGTATCATGTATGATATTGAGACATACTAGAAATTTATAAAGATTGCAATTCTGGAATAGAAAGAGATGTTATAAAGTTTTAAATAAATGATTATTTAACAATTATAATATTGTTGTAAGTCATGAACGATAAGAAGAAGGTTGTACAGTGATGAACCAGATTTGAGGTTCA
Organism: Hedera helix; assembly: GCA_947179155.2. NCBI lineage: Eukaryota > Viridiplantae > Streptophyta > Magnoliopsida > Apiales > Araliaceae > Hedera > Hedera helix. Next base: position 23,011,849 of record OX359280.1, read on the forward strand.
AGGGACCCGGATTCGGGGTCGTCATAAGTTGGTATCAGAGCTGATAGATTAAAAACCTTAGGCAAGAATACCTTAGGCTATAACCATAGTAAAAGATAAGTAAAATGGTAAATGAATAAACTCAAGTAGAGTTTAAGTAATAAAGATGAATTTCGAAAATTCATATGACATTAAATATTGAGGATTATCCAATGGTGGATTTGAGGAAATATAAGAGAAATGAAAAGGGCCATGTAATACCTAATTTGAAGAAATAATAGTAGATATCTTATAATAAGATTTTGAGAAGCAGAAAGGAAATGCTAATAAGGTCATGAAATGATCTAGAAAGATGAACTCGTAATGAGTTATATATGTTAAAATATGGATTTAGAAAATTCATATTAAGTTAAGAAAAGTTAGAGGTTTATGGGTTTTTAATTGATGACTCATATTAGTGGCTGAGTTGTACGATTTCTTGTATGGGCAGAGAATTTGTGCTTGGTTTTAGAGCCACCTAGCTTTCTATATTAATATAGTGGTTGAGTTGAACGAACCCTTATATGGGCGGGGGCTATAATATGTCAGCTAACCAATTTAGGAGATGCTACTGCAAAACTTACACGATCAATGGTGTATCAAAGAAGAAAAATATGCACTGATGGCAGACGTTTTCTTCCAGTGTTTAAAAGTTGGAAAACTGATGTATTTATTCTTAGTTTAATAGCCGCTTAACTTCCTATATTGATTAGTGGCCGAGTTGACCAATTTCTTGTTTGGGCTGGAGATTGTGTTTGGTTTGACAACCACTTAGCTTCCTATAGTGATGATCGATTTAAACTTGGTGTTACGCTATTCGATGTATATATGGTGAGAATGTGATTCTTTTCTCATAGTATATCAGATAGGTAGGGAATATTAAGGTTGGTGCGTGTTCTTAAAACTCACACGTATGGTAAGTTCGTGACTTATAATCATATGGTGGAGCCCCTCAGCGAATGAATGATTTTGGTTTGACTAGGATAAGTTCCTCAACCCATATGATTGTGGTAAGCTATCGAACTCATAATGTGTGGAAAGTTTGATGAACAGTGAGTGTGGATAGAGTTTAGTAGCAAAATTAAAGCTATACTAGATATAATTATTAAGTTGAAAAAGAATACGGAAGAAAAATTTAAGGTGTTTTGAGGTTTTAGGATATTCCAAATCTTCTAGCTATGCTAGACTTTAAAATTCTTAAAATCGTACCAAATTAATTCGCACTTTTGTACTTTTGAAAAGACAAATGAATTTTCTTGTTTTATTATTAAGTTGCAGTAACAAGGGAGGTGGAGAAGTCCATCGTTACTGGTGATGATATAATAAAACCTAAAATAATTTTCAGTATTTTGAAACGTTTAAAGAAGAGTTTATGCTAATTATTTCGGCTAGACAAATCAATTTAAAAATATAAAAATGTATTTATGAAATCATCACATGCCATTAAAGCCATGGTGTGGTGATGAAAAGGATGGAATCCTCAACGTACTGTCAAGATATGCAGTATCATGAAGTCATGAAGTAATGACGGAATCCTCAACGCACTGTCAAGTTGATGCGGTATCATGAAGTCCTATAAATGAATTTTAGTTATTTTAATTAATCTAAAATGATTTTTAGTTCGTAATGTACGAACAATTTAATGATGTGAATCTATGTCATTTATTTTGACTGGACATCTTTGGTCAGAAATGGTTCAAGTTTTATTTCCAAGCCAAATTATTCTGGTGCAAAATTTTGGTAGTAAGTTTGAGGTGAACAATAGCAGAAGCAGATTTACTTTTATCGGCATATAGCTCTGACTTCACTCGCAAAGATTAAACGTTATTCATGACGTAGAGTACGATAGGGTGATTCCTAGCGTAATATCTTTGTGGTAAAAATGTGTTTATAGTCTTATGACTATTAAAGGTTACAGTAAAAATACTTGCTAACCTAGTACACAGTTCATGGTCTTTATGACCTCTCAGCATATTATGAAAGTTTTAATGAATATTTTGATTTTCAATTTATTCTTCTACAAAATATTCTAATGTTCTAGAATTGTAAGTTTAGAATTATAACTTCCTAGAAAAGGGTAGTCATAAAACTTGCTGAGTAAAGAGAAAACCTCAGAGAAGAAAATTACTAGAAATGAGCATGTTATAATTTCGGGGATGAAATTCTTTTAAGAATGGGTAAATGTAATACCCTAAATATTTATAAAATTTGTAGATAAGATCTTAACTGATCAATTAAAGTTTAAGGTTTACAACCTAGAGGTGGAGAAGTAAGATGTGTAGAAAATGAGTAAATATTTTTTTTAACCTAATTTATTTGTTAAGGATTAAATGCGAGAATATTATAATGATGCATGTGAAGAATTTATTATGAAAATAAATTTAATTAAGAAGTGAAGATGGTTATATTAATACAGCTATACCTAAAGTGTGCTTTTTTTAGCCAAATAAGAAGATGAGTAAATTAATACTCAACAAAACTAATAAATTAATTAGTTTTAATATGGAGCAAGAAGGAACGTTGTGAAGTATAATTAATTTGGTTAATTATATTAGTTATGAGTTAAAGTTATAGAAAAACTAGAATGTTTGTTTAGAATGACAATATTAAGAAATTAATTAATTAAATTATTAACTTAATTATTAAGTTGTTATATAGAGTCCAATAATGGATTAAAGCAAGCCAATATGTTAATTATTTTAAGTCATATTGGTAATTATAAGGAGGTCCAAATAAATTTAAGAATTTAGCCTCATGAAGAGTCCAAGTAATTTAACTACTAATAGTAGACTAGCTCAAAATAATTATGTGTGTTAGCCCAATATGTGAATACTTGTATGAAGGTGGGTAATTAAATAAGTATTATGTTAATTGATAAATAATATAAGTCCAATTAAATTATGTTGACAAGTATTGTATATAATGGTGTGGAAGTCCAATTGAATTAATTAACTAGCCCAAGTTATGAAAGATGTGTGAGTTGTGTTGGGTAGCTTAAACAATTTAAATAAGAAAGTCCAATGAAAGGTAAACTATATAGTCCAAACATTTAAAAGTCAAGTGTTGGTCAAAGCGGAAGCGTCAGCTAAGTGCAGACATGGGGCGTGAGGAGTCCTTGGACGGTGGCAGCCATCTGGATCCCTCAGCTGTTCCTACGTTGTTGGTAGGTCTCGTCGATTGATAGATTTGGTGCTAGGTTTTTTTGAGAGTGGATGGCTCCGTTTCCAACCCTAAGCACAGGTTCGATTCCCGTGTCTCTTTCGATCATTAGATCATTAGTGCAACAACAAGTACGTCTTGGGAGAATAAATTTTAAGTATTGTTGAGTGTAGAGAATTAACTAATTTAAAGTTAATTGAATAACACTAGTTGGTAGGCAAAAAAGGACATTAACCAAACATTAGTTAATTATTAGGTGAATGAATGTGATAATGAGAATTAATCATGGATGGGTTAATGGAGTAACCTTAGGTGATAAATAAATTAAATTTTTAACTATGCATGAGTTAATTGCTAGCAAATTGTGTAGATACATAATTATATGTATACATGATAGATGAGACTTAACTAAGGGGAGTTAGTGAATTCACCCTAGGTAAAAATTGTTATAAGGGAATTAATCCTACATGAGTTAATTGGTGGAAGAATATTATAGATACAATTATGTATGTATATAATTTACCAAGATAGAATTGGTAGGTAACCATGAGTTGCATGTTGTCATTGTAATTATAATTATGAAATAATTATCAATGAATTAAAATTTTTGTACTAATTAATCGTGCATTAAATAATTGAATGAATATACGTATGGATGTATGTATTTATCTTGTAGGATAACAAGGTGATATAATAATTAAAGCAAGTCTAATTGGACTATATTTTAAGTCCAAATGAGGTATTAAACTAGGTCCAATAAATTAACCTAGTAATCTATGTATTTAATTAAATGATGGTTCAAGTTATAATTAAAGTTAGACTAATGCTTAATTTAATTAAATGTAGCATGTGTTAGTTAATGTTAGCACAATGGAATAAATAAATTGAGCCCAAACAAATTAAATGAATGAGCTCAACATATTTAATTCATAAGTCCAAAGTGTAGTCCAATATGTAGTCAAAGTGTTGGTCAATATATATATGTATAAGTGTATATATATACATATAGATGTATATATGTACATAATAATAGTAAAAATAATTTAAAATTGAAGAAAAAAATGCCATTTCACCGGTCACACGGGGCCCCACTTGGGGTGGATTTCAAATTTTATGTTTCTTAGTTTTGAGTCCATGAGTACAAGAATTGTTGAGCCAAACTACCAACTCCTACCAAGTCAAGTCCTTCATATAAGAAAATCCCTAAAATTTAGCTAAATTTGAATTGTGTAGATAAGATAAGCTAGTAAATAAGTAGAGATATATATTGTGTATATCTACATTTTGGATGATAACTCTTGGTTATAAATAAAAGCTTTTATTGTGTTAAGAAGAGTTTGCTCATTATTCCTTTCTTAGAGAGAAAAATAGAGAGAAATTCTAGAGTTTTAAAATATAAGCTAGAGAGATATTGAGAGCTTGAGAAGCACTACACTAGGAGTGTATATCTAGTAGCCAAGGTGGAATCTCTAGCTAAGTTCATTGTCAAGAGAAGAAGAACATCCAAGAGCATAAGGTTCAAAAGTGCTTTATCTCCTTCTTAGTTCATTTTTGTTGTCTATATATATTTTCTATATTCAAAAAGTATTTTTAACCGATCAAAATTTGTTTTGATGGTTTAGAAATCTAAAACTATGATATATTGGTAGATTCATGGGTTGATATGTTTAAATCATATTTTGGTATGTGTGGTATGCATATAAACGGAAGAAAAGTCCATATTGAACTTTACCGGTAAAACCCTAGATGATTATGTGTTATTTAATGTTATAGTTTGAAATGTATAAGTTAGAAAATGGATTTTTATGGCTAGAAAGTTACATATATGAGTTATAAAGAAATCCTAACTTGAATCTCTCAAAAATATGAAAAAATGAATAAGTTATGACTTTTACAGCAAAGCGTGTCATTTTGAAACCCTAGATGGTTCAATCTTAAATTTCGTGTCAAAACGTTATCAAGATCGAACCATGAAATGTTGTAAAACAAGAAGTTAAGTAGACAACAACACTGAGTTTTGTCATTTGGTTGAGTAGATGTCATTTTGTACAAGTTTTAATCAAAATAACTCAAGTTGAAATCTGTCTATTTTTGGAGGCAGATTACCCGAGCGCCGACGGTTTTAATTCAATATAAAATTGAGCGTCGGCAGCGCTCGTGACTTCTGTTTCCAACGCCGACGACGTTAGACTTAGTTCATTCTGAGCGCCGGCGACGCTGGGCCCGATTATCAGTTTTTTTCCAGGGCGGGTCGAGTTAGAAAATGAAAAATGTTTGAAAAATTACTTTATTAGTTTTGGATCCAATAAATATAGTTTAAATATTATAAGTAGTTAATTTAATATGTCAGTGAGAATAAATATTATTAATGGATTAATAATATTAAGACATTTATAAAATATTATTAAATGAATAATAATATTAGAAAATTAATAAAATATTAGAAAATGACTAATAATATTAGAAAATCAATAAAATATTATTAAATAAATAATAATATTAGAAAAATAATAAAATATTATCAAATGATTAATAATATTAGTAAATAAATAAAATATTATTAAATGGTTAATAATATTAATAAATGATTAAAATATTATTAAATGATTAATAATATTAGTAAAAGATTGAAATATTATTAATTGATTAATAATATTAATAAGAGATTAAAATATTATTAAATGATTAATAATATTAGTAATAAATTAAAATATTATTAAATGATTAATAATATTAATAAATGATTAAAATATTATCAAATAGTTAATAATATTAGTAAGAGATTAAAATATTATTAAATGGTTAATATTATTAACATGTGATTAAAATATTATTAAATGGTTAATAATATTTGAATGTAGTTGTATATTATCCAAGATAAATAATATTTTGAGGTATTTGGTATATTATTAAATGTCCAAATCATTAATTTATGTAAAAGAATAAAGTTTAATTGAATGAAACCAATGTAAATAGTCCAATTGTGAATAATTTAGACAACTTATTAAAAATGGGTCGTATGAAGAATGTGTAGTGAAGACGTAAGTTGGTCAAGCGTACCCGATATGTCTGAACTATATTTTGGGCTAGGGTTTTTTTTCCTGAAACTTAAGGGTTCATTTTTTTGACATCTTAAGAGTTAATAATTTAAAATTAGAGTCTTATATAAAGACTAAGTAATATTCATTGTAACTAATGATGATGTCAATTTCATATATAAATTGTAGGTTGAATGAAAGACACAAAATAAGCGTAAATGGTAGAAGCGAACCAGACAAGTTTTTCAGAACTTGTTCCTATGTGCAATGTTATGCTATAATTTGATATTAAATTATTGATATGAAGATATATTGATGATATTTGTGATATGTGAAAAGTATGGGGGTATGATTACATGTGAAATATGTAGCATGAATTGCTAGAGATTATTTGTTTATTATATGTGATGTATGAGAAGTATGAAGTATTCATAAAATGAAAAGCATGAAATGCATGATGTAAGAATAGAATACAGAATATATATAACATGTGAAACATGTAATGTGTTATGTGTAATTGTTAGACTTGCTGAGCCGTCGTGCCCACTCTTGCTATAAAATTAACACTTTCAGATAAGTGCGAGATATTCAAAGTTTTCGATAAAGATCAAGGAATAGGAATGCATATTACTTTCACCGAAAGTCTAAAGGACTATTGTAGATATGAGTCTGAATTGGACAGGTAAAATGATTGTGTAATTATAAGAAATGGTTAGTATATTTCTTGAGTGTTTAAATACTCAAATTGATTATGTCGTATCATGTATGATATTGAGACATACTAGGAATTTGTAAAGATTACGATTCTAGAATAGAAAAAGATGTTGTAAAGTTTTAAATAAATGATTATTTAGCAATTATAATATTCTTGTAAGTCATAAACGATAAGAAGAAAGTTGTACAGTGATGAACCGGATCCGAGATTCAAGTGACCTGAATTCGGGGTCGTCACTGTTCGAGCTCAATTTCTTTAATTAAAGGAACATTATCCCTTTAAACTCAACTTGACAAACAATGTCAAATCGGGTTCAACTTAAAAGAGAAAGAAATGCTTCCACGATATAACAAATGAATCCTTCTGCATCTTTTCAGTATAAGAACCACATTAAGAGATGCGTCATAACAACTGGCATGTACTACTACTATAACTAAATCAAAAGGCAATTGCATAACACATGTAAAGGCAGCCCAACTAGTCAAAAAATGGCATGCATTTTCATTGTTAATATAGTTGTAGCCTTGTAGTATTAAACTAAAGGGTTGTATGATTAAATTGAATAAAATAGTTCTAAATGTTTAAGTAATTTGAATGAGATGAATGAAATAAAATTTTGAATACTGAATAAAAAAAAGTTGTTTGCTAATTAATATGTCTGAAATATCTGAATAACAATTTTTTTCTTATTGTTTTATCTCTCTGAACTATGTTGAATAAGTATATAAGTTTAATACAATATTATTATTGTTGTTGTTGTTGTTGTTGTTGTTATTATTATTATTATTATTATTATTATTATTATTATTATTATTATTATTATTATTATTATTATTATTATTATTATTATTATTATTATTATTATTATTATTATTATTATTATTTAAAATAAGTAAAGACACTTTAATTGGATTTTGTGTTATGTTTGGATCAAATTTGTAAAACTTACTCGGGCTAATAATAAATACTGGATACCATTAATTTAAATAAGTTAGGCCTTTGTGACTAATTAAACCCAATTTATATTAAAATAATTTTTGTGATAGCCCAGAATTTTAAAATAAATTAAATAAGGATTATGATGAATCAAGTAAAGGTTAATATTTAAAACCTATTGTTGAATGATAAAAGTATTGAGGAACGATTATGGAATGAAAGGAAGATTCACGAATATGAATTGAGAAGATAAAGATGAATGTGCAGAGTATAAATAAGGTACAATAAAGAGAATGGAATAAGTGAATGGAGTAAGGTTGTGTACGATTGAAGAAAAGAAAAGTTTCAGAGAATAAGAAACTACTTTGATAAGTGTACTAAGAGATGTGTTAAAGTTTTATGAACAAAATTTTTGAGAATTGTGAAATATATTATTTCAAAGAAATTGTGAATTAAGTTAAGAATTTAAATATTCTGGCAGTGAAGATCGTTATAAGGCTATCCATGTGAGTTATGGATATTAAAGAGGTAAAACATAATTATTATGGATTTAAATCGTTATTCACCAAGATACAGATATTGCAAGGTACTATAAATAAATTACGTATATTACGACAATTATGATTCCGAGGACGAAATCCTGTTAAGGGGGGAAAAATATGAGGATCCGAATTTCCAGGATTTCTTTAATAATATCAAATAAGAATTAATTGATAAAAAATATCAAGGTTATTTAAGTTAATTATTATTTTATGTGATTTAAAGTGTGTGAAGGAATTTAATTAATAAATTAAATAAGTAAAGATGGTGATGAATTGTGTGGATTTCAAAATAAATGAAAAAATAAATAAATTGTTTGGAAACAATTTATGAAAAATAAGAGAAATTCTATATAAAGGTACAATAAATTGTACAATTAAATTATTGTGGAGGTATAGAAATTGTTGTTAATAATGTTAAACGGTAAAGAGAGATATATGAAATAGGTATGTATATTGATTTATTTGCATGTTTAATTGATAAATTATCAATTTCATTAATTATGAAAAATTAAGGGATTAATAATTAAATTAATCCAAAAAAAAAAATTACGAAAAGTTAATGAGGAAGTTAGTAAAAATTGTAATTATTGATTTTAAATTTATTAGGATTTATGGAGGAAGTTTAGAAATTAATTGAGAAGAAAGGTAATTATATAAATTATATAATAATAAATTATATAAGGAAATTAAAATGAGGTATGAAGAAAATAATAATTATATAAATTATATAAGAATAATTATGTAATTTATATAAGGTGATTAAATGGAGTAAAGTTGGAGGAGATTAAGAAATTATTTAAAAAGGAGAATGTAATTATATAAATTATATAATTTATATATAAAGGAATTAATATGAATATTAAATAAATTGAATAATAAATAAGAAAAATGAATGTTTTAAGTTATTAAAAATTATATTTATGAATAATGGAATTATTATGACTTTTATGAAAGATAATATTTCAGAAATGTGAACATGTTAATGTAACATGATATCCAAGTAATGAAGTGAAAAATTATGAAAAATATTTTTTATATGTCCTATGAATTATTTTATGATTTTTGGAGGTATAAATTACCTCAAATAATTACATGCATGGCGATATGCGTGTACAAAATTTGTCAAGAAAGGTACCCAAAAAGGGTCTATATATTATTGATAAATCATATTATGATTTTTAGTGAATTAAAATAAATATTTTATATTTGTTATATAAAATATTTATTACACGTTATAATTACGTAATGTATTAGAAAAATTAATTTGCATGATTTGGAACTTTCGAGAAAGCTGAGTAGGCGCAACAAGGGCGGTGGAATTGTTCAAAATGTTAAAATTGATTAAGTGTTGAATTATAAAAGAAAGGAAAAACAAAGAAATAGAAGCAAAAAAGAAAAGAAAAGAAAACACAACACAACCAAGCTCTCTCTTTCTTTCTTGGGTCATCCGAGAGATACCACCATGCCAACCGGAAAACCTCCATAACCACCAAGAGGGAGAAGAGAGGAATTATTTGGAGCTTACAAAGGAAGAAAGTGAAGCTTTGAAGGTATAAAGGTATTTTTATTGGAATTATTTTGGTATTTTTAGTAATAAATAAATTTTATGGAAAAATTATAAATAATTAGAATAATTGTTCCAAATAATTTTTGGATATTAATGTATGAATTATGTGATTTTTGGAATTATTTTGTGGTGAAAAATTTGTGCAAAATGGAGAAATTTTGTTAAAGTTGGTGCACTGTTGCCGGCAAAGCTGGAAAAAGAAAAGGAAAGAAATCCGCGCATTGCGCGGATGAATTTTTTCGTCAGAAGCGCGGCCAGAAATGACGCCGTTTCGGGGCGTGTTGGAGAAGAGTCCGCGCATTGCGCGGGGCACGAAAACAGCTGTGGAAACGACGTCGTTTTTGGGCGTCGGTAGAAACAGTCGCTGCGGGTTGCGCGGAAGACCGACGACACGCTGGAAATTACCAGCGTGCCCCTGCTCTTTTTAGTTATACCGACCGTGTCCCCTGGCCCTGTAAAATTACAGCCGTACCCTTCAGCTTTTCCAGAAATACCCAACGTGTCCCCAAGGCCGCGGAAGTTACAGAATTACCCCTGGACTTTCCGGAAAATTCCGGATTTTCCCTAACGTTGCCAAAATGACGGAAATGCCCCTGGGCTTTTTGGGAAATACTGAATGAGTCCCTATGGGCGCGGAAATTACTAAAATGCCCTCAGAAATTAATTTTAATTGAAATAAATGTTTAAAATTTGTTTAAAAATCATAGAAAATTATAGAAAAATACTAAAAATATAGAAATGATGTTTAGATGTTAAATTTAATATTTTTGTAAAAATATTTAATATTAAGGATTAATATTTAAATGTTTTAAATATTAATCAAAGGGGTTTAAAGGTTAGAAAGTGAATAAATGAAAATTTGGACAACCGAATAAGCTAAGATTTATCCGATGAGCCGGGTTGTCCGTAGTGAAGGCATTAAATATTAACCCTAAACCCTAAACCCTAAACCCTAAACCCTAAACCATATAAATTAATAACTGGCCTAGAGATGATATTAATTAATTAAATTAATATCATAAAGATATGAATAATTATTATTTGATTATTTTATGATCGTAGGTTGATCGAGTAAAGGGTATGAACTATCAATTTAATAAGTTGAGCTATTAATTGGATGCCAGACAAGTTCTTCAGTCCCTTTTATGTTAAATGTTGGAATGTTATGATATGTAATTCTTGTGTTAACTACATACAAATTAGGTGTTATGTGATACGTGATTAATATGACCACAATGTGAATTCTGTGCAACGATATGAATATATATGAGATATATTGCTATAGTAGAAACACAAACACATGATGTATGACACATACCAAGCATGATAAGGTATGTGCTACGTGAAATATAAACTGTTGGACTTGCTGAGCCGTTGTGCTCATTACTTGTTTAAAATAAACTTTTGCAGGGTAAAGAAATAAGTTTCAGGAATGTCAGATTAAGTTTGAGATGAATTGCCTAGAAGGTAGAAAACATGATTGTTATAATTCAATGTGAGAAACTTGTTTAATTACTATGATGAATTGTATGTATATATAAGTTGAATCTGGATATGATAAGTTCAATTATGAACTGTGACTGATCAAGACAACTATTATAGTAGAAATTATATATGTTTAATCTATGAATGATGATACAAGGAATATTTGTATGGATATGAATGGTATTAAAATTTGAATGCCGAGCTTTATGATACAAGTGAGAGAAAGAAAAAGTAAAGGTTGCGATCCATGGGACTAGGATCGAAATGTAAGGATTTTAAATATCCAAATGTATTAATATAATGATTTGAAAAATAAAAATAAAAATTTATATATCAAATTTGGGAATTGATGATTTTGAAATTAAATAATGGGTCGATTTAGGTGATGAAAGATTTATTAACGGACCGAAATTTGGACATAATGAAAATAATGTTTATTAAATACAAGATTTAAGGGAATAAAGTGGGTCGAATTTCGGGGTCGTTACAATTTTAACAAACTTATTATTGTTATTATTAGTTTTAAAACATATCTTTGTTTGTTTGATAAAGAAAAAGAGAGAGAGGAGTGGCGGCTGAACTGGAACAGGAAATCAATTCAAGAGCTGCTATTTTCAAATCCATGGAGCTTATTCGGCTGAATAGGAACCATAAGCAGTAAGTACTTCTATTCCTCTACCCCATCCCTAATTTTCTGCCCAAAACCAGTACCTTCTCCATCATTCCCTCCCCTTCCCCTTCCCCAACCTCCACTAGCCATTGTCCCTAACAGGACAATAAAAGGGTAAGGAATTAATACACATGCTTCGGATGATTGATATGTTGCTTTGCACTTAGATTTTGAAGTAGACGCTACGTAACGTGAAGGAGCTAGAAATCATGGTAGCCGAAGGTAGGTTGTGGTGGGAGTGCTGGATATAGTTAGTAATTGTTCAAAAGTGAGGTCATTTAAGTAAAAAGCTCATTCAGTGGCCAACAGAGCGAAGAAACCAGGAGAATTAGGCTGGTTCGGTCGGATGCAATTTTGTTCCATTCATAATATTATTGACTGAAACAAACAAACTGAATCATTTACCGAATAAGCTTTTGGGCCATTCCGATCTATTCAGAAGCTATCAAATGCTACATACCAATGAAATCTTTTTCTACCTCTACCTTATACTCGTGTAATTAATCTTTTTCAACAAATCATGAATAGGAGATGGATCTATGAACTTTAATATGAAATTTTGCAGAAGCGTGTACAAAATTAGAAGAGATCTAGTCCTAAGGGATACGTAAACTAACTTGCTCTAAACAAATGACCCCTCTATTTGCCTAATTTTCCTCGACTAAAATGATAGTGGTGAATCTACATAGAATATAGTGAGACATTTGCCCAAAGCATTTTTCTAATCAGCCTCTATATTGTTCCTGGATATCCCAAACATGAGGTATCCCTCACTATATGATCAAATATGCTATGCGTAATGATCAGTGCACCGAATGTGCTAATGAACTTACGTGGAATGTAGTGGGCCCCATCGACAACTCAAATTTTAGACAAAATTGGGGGGGGGGGGGAAAGCGCCAAACAGACGGAAAAGATTATTAATTTCTCTCTCTCTCACTCTCCTAGTCTGTTATATCAATACCAAATATACTACCTCTCCCAATATCGCCCATTTTTCTTCGCCAAACCAGCTGCGATGGACTCCACCACCACCACTAATGGATGATTGGACTCCACCACTACCACCGATTAACGATCATACTTCACCACCAGCGGACAACACCACCACCACCGGCGAGCTCTACTCTCACAGATTTCTCTCTCTCACATTCTTTTCCATATATTTGGTACTATTCAAATAGAATTGGGTGGTTTTACTCTCCATATATACGGATTCTTTGCAGCCCACGAGGGCTAAAATCGAAGGCTGAAAACCGTGGGTGCCAGCCCCATTTAGTAATTGAGCTAATTGGGTTCTTTGAAATCTTTCAGCTATAGATTCCTAAGTTGAAGTGATAATTTAATTGTAATATTTTTGTTATTTTATTTTGTTGGCTACTTGCATATTAATAGTTAACCATATTCTTATAATATTATTTTATTTATATGTAGCATCAGTAATACAGCGGTGGTGGTATTGGAACCTAAGATCGAAACAATTTTCAATTCTGAAAATGAAGCTCGTGAATGTTATGCTAGTTATGCAAAAGTAAAAGGTTTCGGGTCAATAACAAAAACTTCTAGGAAACATGAGGATGGAATAAAGTCTAATATAACTTATGGTTGTCATCGGAGTGGAAAGCCCAGGAGAACGACTTTGAATCTGGTTAAATTCCAGCCAACAACAAAAATTGATTGTAAAGCTCATATGAATATTTCTTTGTAAGTTGACGGGAAGTGGATGTTGAATTCGATTAAACTGAATCATAACCATGAGATGAACCCGAATAAAGCCAGATATTAAGTGCAATCGGATTGTCCCACCACATGCGATGGGGACAATTGAATTGGATGTGGCAGCGGGAATCAGATTAAACAAAACTATTTTCTCATTTGTGATCGAGGCTGGGGGCCTTGATAATCTGTCATGGTTAGAAAAGGATGCAAGAAATTACAAGGACAAAGTGAGGCGTTTATAGCTCAAGGAAGGGGATGCTTAAGCAATGTATTAGTATTTTATGAAAATGCAAAAAGACAATGATGACTACTTTTATGCCATTGATGTTGATGAAGATGATCGATTGCGGAACGTCTTTTGGGCAGATGCTAGGAGTAGAGAGTTATACAAGGAATTTGGCGACGTGGTAACTTTTGATATAACTTACCTTGTTAACATGTACGATATGCCTTTCGCACCCTTTGTAGGGGTCAACCATCATGGACAGTCGATTTTGTTTGGATGCGGTTTGATATCACAGGAGGACATGACTTCATTTGTATGGTTGTTCGAAACTTGGCTTTCTTGCATGTGCGATTGCAATCCTAACGCCATCATTACTGAACAATGTAGGGTCATGCAAAACGCAATAAGTCAAGTTTTTCCTAAGGCATGACATTGTTGGTGTTTGTGGCATATCATGAAAAAAATTCCTGACAAGTTAAAGGGATATAAAGAGTATAATCCGATTAAAACCATGATGAAGAATGCTGTCTATGATTCCTTGAGTTCAACAAAGTTTGAAAAAAATTGGGTTAATTTCATAAAAATGTATGATTTACAGTCCAATGATTGGTTAGCTAGATTGTATGTGGAAAGGAATCGATGGGCACTAACATTTGTTAAAGATACCTTCTGAGCGGGGATGTCAACAACCCAACAAAGTGAGAGCATGAATGCATTATTTAATGGCTATGTCCATTCCAATACCACCTTGAAGGAATTTGTGGAGCAATATGAGAATGCCTTATGCAAGAAGGTGCGAAAAGAAGAAGAGGCAGACGCCCATTCATTAAACGTACAAATTCAAAATGTCTCCCCTTATGGTGTTGAAAACCAATTTTAGCAAGCATACACAGTTAAGAAATGCTTGGAATTTCGAGACCAAGTTGCCGAATTGATTGTGTGCAATATGACGGTTGGACCGGTTGTAAATGGTATTTCACAGTTTTACATTAAACACGACATTCTAGTTGGAAAGAGAAAAATAATATATAAAACTTTTACTTTTCTTGTTCATTTCAATGAAGAGTCGGGAGAAACTAATTGCAATTGCCAATTGTTTGAAAGTAAGGGTGTGACGACCCCGAATCCAGGTTCTTTTAAACCTCGGATCCGGTTCAACACGAGTAATACATTTTCCTTATTGTTCATGAATTACAACAATATTATAATTGATAAATAATCATTTATTTATAATTTTACAACATCTCTTTTTATTCCAGAATCACAATCTTTATACATTCCTAGTATGTCTTAATATCATATATGATACGACATTCTATTACAATCAATTTGAGTATTTAACACTCATATTACATACCAACCAATTCTTATACTACACAATCATTTTACCTGCCCAATTCGGACTGATATCTACAATGGTCGTGCTAGACCTTCAGTGAATGTAATATGCATTCCTGTTTCTTGATCTTTAACAAAACTTCGAATAACTTGCACTATCTGAAAATGTTAGTTTTAAGCAAGAGTGAGCACGACGGCTCAGCAAGTCTAACAGTTACACATAACACATTACATGCTTCACATATTATACATGCTCCGCATTTTATTCTTACATCATGCATTTCATATATTTTATTTTATGAATGATTCATACTTCTTATGCATCATATACAATAAACAACTAGCATCTAGCAAATCGTGCTTAATATCTGTACATATTTCACATGTAACCATATCTCATGTTGTTAATATATCACAAATATCATCAATGTATCTTCATGTCAATAATTTGATAACACATTGTAACATATTAATGCACATAAGAGCGAGTTCTGAAAAACTTGCCTGGTTCGCTTCTACCATTTACGCTTATTTGCATCATTCGTTCAACCTACAGTTTATATATAAAATCGACATAATCATTAGTTACAATGACTATTAATTAGTCCTAACTTAAGACTTTAACTTCAAATTATTAACTTTTAAGATGTCCGACAAACAAACCCTTAAGTTTTGGATAAAAACCCTAGTCCAACCCTAGTTAGACATGTCGGGTATGCTCATCCAACTTACATATTCACTACATGTTCATCGTACGACCTACTTTTAATAAGTTGTCTCAAATTTAGTCACAATGGACTATTTACATTGGTTTAATTCAATTAAACTTTTTTCTTTTACATAACTTAATGATTTGAATATTTAATAATGTACCAAATACCTCAAAATATCATCTACCTTTGATAATATACAAGTATACAACTACATTCAAATATTATTAACCATTTAATAATGTTTTAATCATTTATTAATATTATAATCTATTTAATAATATTTTAATCTATTACTAATATTATTAATCATTTAATAATATTTTAATTACTTATTAATATTATTAACCATCTAATAATATTTTAATCAATTATTAATATTATTAACCATTTAATAATATTTTAATCATTTACAAATATTATTCACCATTTGATAATATTTTAATCATTTACAAATATTATTAATTATTTAATAATATTTTAATCACTTCTTAATATTATTAATCATTTAATAATATTTTAATCACTTACTAATATTATTCACCATTTAATAATATTTTATTCACTTCTTAATATTATTAACCATTTAATTATATTTTAATTATTTATTAATATTATTAATCATTTAATAATATTTTAATCACTTAATAATATTATTAACCATTTAATAAATTTTATTCACTTCTTAATATTATTAACCATTTAATAATATTTTAATCATTTATTAACATTATTAACCATTTAACAATATTTTAACTACTTATTAATATTATTAACCATTTAATAATATTTTAATCTCTTATTAATATTATTAACCATATAATAATATTTTAATCATTTACAAATGTTAGTCATCATTTAATAACTTTTTAATCATATACTAATATTATTAATTATTTAATAATATTTTAATAATCTTCAAATAATACCAATAGTTAACTTTTTAATTATGTTAAGTTTAGTCTTTATATTAAACATTTAGCTACCAATTAGGTACTAATAAACTTCATATATTGGTTTAGTATTCAAACCCATTCATTTTACACTTATTTTAACTTAAAGTTTCATTAAAACTCGACCCGGACCGACTCAGACAACTTGGACATTCTGTTTTGAATGCCCCGGCGCTCAACATAGGCTATTCTGGGCGCCGAGGCTTCCAAAACAGAACATAAAAGCCCTAAAATGTGTTGTCCGACCTCCAGTCACTCCGATAGTCATAATTTTTTCATTTTAAAATATTTTGTAGTGATTCTTAAGTCCATTCTCATCATAATTTTCCCCTCTACAACTTCTATTTATATAACAAATCCAAATTTCAAATGGAACTAGACTAAAAATGGCTCACAAGGACAAAATGAAAACTAAAATCATGAATCCTTGGTTTTAATAGTTCAAACTTGAATAAAATAAACTCTACACATCCAAATGACACCAACTTAGTATTGTTGTTTTCTTAACTTCTTGTTTTACTATATTTCATGGTTCAATCGCATTTTTGAAAATGTTTTGACAAGAAATTTAAGATCGAACCATCTAGGGTTTTACCGGTAACATAATATTGAATTTTCTTCCATTTATTTGCATACCACACATACCAATACTTGTATTAAACATACTAAACCATGAATCTACATATATATCATAGATTTAGACTTCTAGAGCATCAAAATAACTTTTGATCAGTTAAAAATACTTTTTGACCGATTAAAACATATATAGACTATAAAAATGCACTAAGGAAGGTTTAGAACAGTTTTTAACCTTCATAGTTCCTTCTATGACGATCTTCTTCTTGCTAGGTCTCTTCCTCCTTCTTGAGTGAACCATTAGAACACTAGCTCACAAGCTTTCTAGCTTTTTCTCTCTCTATATGTTAGTGAAAATAAGCAAATGCACAAACTCTAGCTTCTTCTTACTATTCTTTTATTTATAAACTAACAAAACTTATACTTACAATGGTTGTAAGTCTACAATATCACCAATACTTGCTAAGCTATCTTTGACCCTTGATTTAAGAGATTTAACTCACATGAATGACCCATAAGTGACATTTTGAATGACCATTTGAAAGACTAGGGTTGGTGGGGAGTTGTTAAGCAACTTTGCACTCCAAATTCACCAACAAGCAAGCCTCATATCTATGTGAGCCCCAAAATTCAGAATTTACCTTTATATTACACCAATTTGACTTTATTTTTATGTCCGATATCATTATATAAGCATCCATATATATATATATATACACCAATATATGTATATATATTCACCTATACATGCACAATACTTGTATTTTTGATATTTAAAATGTCATCCATCAACTTGACTACAAGCAACATAATTAGTGAAGTGTTAAATAAGCAACAATGACCAACACTTAACCCACATGTGGTTAACTCTCTAACTCCCATAAGACCTATGGTTAAAGTACTACACTTAACCTTGGTCATTTAAATCCCTAATATTGGTTAAAACTCATATTATATATATAGTTACATATTTATACATCTCCCAACAATTAACCACCATATGGTTAATTCTCTACAACATCCAACCCATGGTTACCTACCAATTCTACCTTGGTGAATTATATACATACATAATTGTATCTATAATATTCTTCCTAAAACTAACTCATGTATAGTTAAATCTTTAATTTATTTACTACCTATGCTTACTCAATTAACTCATCCATAGTTAATTCTCATCATCACATTCATTCACTTAGCAATTAACCAATGTTTGGTTAATGCTATCTCTTGTCTTCCAACTAGGGTTATTCAATTAACCCCATATTAGTTAATTCTCTACACTTAACAATACTTGAAATTATTTTCCCAACACTTTGACCATCATTTGACTTTTAAATGTTTGAGCTACATAATTTACTTTGCATTGTGCTCTCTTATTTAATTACTTGGGCTACCCAACACAACTCACCCATCATTTATAACTTAGACTAGGTAATTAATTTAACTGGACTACCACAATACTTGCCAACATAATTTAATTGAACTTATATTAATTACCTCTTGGACTATTAATTAACATAACATTTGGGCTTATTATTTAATTACCCACCTTCATGAAAGTATTCACATATTGGGCTAACACCTATAATTCTTTTGGATTAGTGTACTAATTAAATTACTTGGACTCTTCATGAGGCAAAATCCTTAAATTTATTTGGACCTCTACACAATTACTAACAAGACTTACATCAATTAAAATATCGGGGTTGTTTCAAATTCATTAATGAACTCTATACAACAATTTAATAATTAAGTTAATGACTTAATTAATTAACTTCATAATATTGTTATTCTAGACAACCATTCTAGTTTTTCTATAACGTTAACTCATAACTAATATAATTAACCTAGTTAATTATATTTCATGACTTCCCTTCTTACTTCATATTTTAAACTAATTAAATTATTAGTTTAATTGAGTATTTTAATCTACTCATCTTCTTATTGGGCTAACAAGCACACATTAGGTGTGTGTGTGTGTGTGTGTATATATATATATATATATATATATATATATATATATATATATATTAATATAACCACCTTCACTTCTCCATTGAATTTATTTCCTTAATAAATTCTTTACATGCATCATTAAAATATGCCCACATTTAATTTCTAACAAATAAATTATGCAAAAAAAAAATGTTTACCCATTTTCTACACATCTCACTTCTACAACTCTAAGTTTTAAACCTTAACCTTTAATTTATTATTTAAAATCTCATCTACAAATCTTGTAAATATTTGGGATATTACAAAGGGGATGGTGTGCGCACATATGATCTCGGTGTGGGCCAAAAAGAAGCTTAAAGTAGTGCCTGAAAAATACATTCTTCGACGATGGATGAAAAACTTGGCGAGGTGTCACACTAAAGTTAAGGTGAGTTACGTTAATTGGGAATGCAAGCCCGAATTTGTTCACTATGACAGTTTGGTCAAGTTATTCAATAAGGTTGCTGATAAAGCCATTTTTTCCACTGCCAAGACAGATAGGATGGTGGCAAGTTTGCTAAAAATAGAGGCGGATAATGACTTAGATGATGAGGGGTGTCTAAGCAATATGGATACTGTTGGAGATGTACAAAACGATTTGGAAAGTGCCCAAGAGAAATCAAATACCGTGGGTAATCCAAGTAAAGGTCCTCGGAGAGGGCAACCTCCGGCTAAGAGAAAACAATCAATTGCTGAGCAAATTATTAGGAAGAGTGCAAAATTAAACAAAAGGGTACCATGTAGGCGCGACAAAGCATGAATTACATTGGTATGTGGTATTCATAGAATTTCTATATAATTATGTTCATTGCATTACATAATTTAGCATTTGACACTTGTTTTCTTTTTAGGATGTGGAAGGCATGGATTGTATGACACAAGAGAGTGCAAATATGAACGTAAATATAATTTCATTTATAGAACATCTTGTCCTTACTATTTAATTTTTTTTCGACATGTTACTCAATTGAGAATTGGTTATATTTTTCAGCCATCACAAGGGAGTGTAGGACATGTTGCTATGTTGAGCATAAACTTGAATAAATCTCTATTTGATTCAGAAAATTAAGGTACAACTTTATTATAATTGGAGTTATTTGATTTTTTCGTTTCTGTGTCGTGTCCTAATGATATTGGTTTATTTTGATTTTATTTTAGCACATGACAGTTTTTTGGTGGTTGAATGAGCACTATAATGCATCACAAATTTGGTGGAACTATTGGAGTTTTTTGATTCATGGGTTCTGCCGCAGAAAAAGATTGGATAAAGCTTATGAGCTGCTTAAGGATATGGAGCAGGCTAGATTTCGTAATTTTGATGGTCTTACATACAACAATTTAATTTAGTAATTGAGTGAGAATGAGAATTTTAAGACAGCTCACAGAGTGATGAAAAAAAGGTCAAGGATGGTCTTGTACCAAATGTTGGATGATATGAGCACCCTTGGAAGTAGTAGTTGTTTTGTTGTAAGTTTGTGTAAATAATAATATTTCATACATATATTAGTAGTCTTTAGTAATATTTCATACATATATTTGTTATGGTCAAGGATTGTCTTGTACCCACTGTTGTTACTACTAGTATAGTTCATGTAGTCTGGTTTTTTGTTTTATTTTGGTTATGAATTTGGTTTGTTTTTTTCGTACATAAATTTGGACTACTGGTTAATTGATCTGTTTGTATTTGTATTTCATATATACTATGGATTTTGCATTTTTGTGTACTTGGATGTGATTTAACTTTATCAACTATAACTCTGTTAAATAGACTTATTGATAAGGTTATAGTTGTTCAAACATGAATCTGTTAAATAGACTTATTGATGAAGTTATTGTTGTTCAAACATGAATCTGTTAAATAGACTTATTGATTACCAAAAATAAATAATTGAATATGGTCATTTTGTTCATTTTAAACAAATTACAACGCAGTTGATTAATTATATCATAGTCATGAAATTATATTTCATCCATTACAATCATCATTTAAGTTCAATTACATCATAATAATGCAAATACATAACAAAATTACTACTACAGTGACCAACCATGACAATACAATGCACAACATTAGTTTTGACTTTGCTTCTTTAAGCCTATCAACCTCCATCTCCAATTTAAATGCTTCCCTTCTCATATTATTCAATTTGTCCTTTAGCTTTGTGTTTTTCTCTAGCAGTAAGCTCATATCTTCAATTTGGTTATTCATCACACTCGTTGCTTCATCTTTATTAGGATTGTATTCCAGCCATTCAAAATATCCACAATATCTCCCAGATTCCTATAAAAAAATAGAGGAAGGATTAAAAGTCAAAAACACAAAAATGAGGGAGAGGACTGAGTTAACAGTAATAAAGGAATGATACTTACCCCATAGTGGCGGCAGACATAAAATCTTCTTCCTCTTGATCCATCCTTCCTTGAAATACAAACTCGAGCTGGAACATCATAAAAACACACCTGCTGTTCTGGACCAATTGATGCAGATCTTGAACGAGATGTAGCCATGTAAGATCGATTCTATGTTTACACTAAGCTGGACAGAAAAAGCCCAGCTGTAAGATTTGACATGGCATTTTTTGTAAACGAAGAAAAAAAATAAGAATAATAAACAAAACAATACAGCAGTATTACCATGACAACTGGGAATTGAAGATACTGAAGGGTGCAGGAGCTATGATATGTTCTTCTGTAAACTACTTATCCAAAAAAAAAGTGTATCTCTTAGTATTAGAGCACCATCCCGCGCTGCCAACATTCACAGTAAGGAACTATACATGCATGTAGACTTGGTGCACATACGTGTTTTATGCCATGAACTTAATCAATTATCTCTATTACTGATAAGTGAGATTACTAATAAGAACAAATAAAACAGCCTCATATCAGTTACTAAAAGTAGGTGGAAGTTATTTATAGATCTTGTACCCAGTCAAGAGATTGACAGTAACGAGCAGTTAATAAATACATGTAGCTTTTCAGCATTCTCTCCTTCAAAACATAGAAAGCATGAAACTAGTCACTACCTTTATCCCAATTTAAGTGATAATCTTCAATAGGCACATATATAGTTTGAGAAAGATAAGTACTTGACCAACCATTAATTTTTCTATTATACCCTAATAGAAATACACTGATATATGTTAATGGTCCACAAAGTTTCAAACTATTTTTATTTTTACAAAATAATGGAAATATAGTCAAATTGAACTAAGTTATTGATATATGGAAAATGATCACTTTAGATAGGACATCTGATGCAGAATATGGCAGGTTTGGTTGAAGTATATGTTTTGAGCAAAGTATTTATACTTTTACCTAAACGGATGTAGTAAGAAAAAGATGCTTCACTGGACAGCGAAATCTAAAATTGAAAAGATAAAGGTGTCACTATTGGTTCATTGATCCTTCAATTGGAATAACCGATAATGAAACCACTTTGTTATAGCAGAACTTCACTAAATTAATTGAAGACAGAAAACACAGAGGCTTTATAATCTCGAGCACAATATTGGAGCTTGTGAAGTTTTATATATAAAACAAAAGAGTATGAAAGAGTCATTGACATATTGATAGAGTCCTTTGATTAACTTGGCATGACACCTCAAATATAGTTTTGATGGAGAGTCCAGTATTTGGAAACAATAGTCCAATTAATGGATGCTACAGTGTGAAAGACAAAAATAGATCTGAAAGTATATATTTAATCAAATAAAATATCAAAAGAAAAAGATTGTTGAGATTACCAATCGTAGTCGTACTTTCCTCCTTCGGTAGAGGACAACAATAGATCATCAAATCCAATTTTTGGCTGTTTGGTCGATCCAACAGACAGTCTCCCCAACTTTACTGAAAGTGTTGCACTCAAAAAGCATCCGGATAAGAAACTAAGGCTGATTTTATTTTAATCAAACAGATCAATAAACAAGGAGCTTGATAACCTGCCCATTCCGCATCAGATCGGTGGCTTAGGAGTTGTATTGGAGAGAGCTTCAAGAATGGAAAAAAGGTAACAGGCTACAGGAGAGAGAAAGAATGGCTAAAAGGAAAAAATTGCTAGAGAGAGAAATACTTTGTCTACAAAAGTGCCGCTTATTTCATAAATTTGTTTTGTGGCCCAATTTTTGAATTTCAAACTTACTTTCTTTTGAATCGATCGCTATTTATTGGGGCCCACTACTTTCCACATAAGTTCATTGGCACATTCGGTACACTGATCATTACGCATAGCATATTTGCTATAAGATCACCACTTTCAATTCAAATATGTTCCCAGCTCGAAATAAAAAGTAGTACCGGTTGCTATCATTTCAAGAATCATGATTCATTCGCCACTCATATCGAACTGTTATAGGCACTACTAGTTATATTGTCATATAAGACATCCTGGAACCAAAAGGAGTTCTCATCTAAGTCTTTGAACATGCTAAAAAGACATAGAAAACATTGGTTTAGCCCGAATGTTAGATCCAACAACTTTGTAAAGAACGCAAAATTGTAAAGATAGGAACTGGATTGGGAATTCAAAATCCATCAGAAGATCTCACCAGATAAGACCCGAGGATGCGCTTATACTTTGTTGTACTATCCCGCCATGTAGGGGTACTAATAATTGCTTGTTCCAACCAATATGGCTCGATCTCAGTCTTTTTGTTTAGACTCTGGTAAAATCTCCCCCACATGTGAAAGAAGTGGCTTAGCCGATTACTCTGCTGTTTGGAAAATAGGAATTTTATCAAGTCTTTTGCAAACACGGTTACCTCATCGCCAGCAATGATGTAAATATACTGAAATCAATCCAACGGGAAAATATAATGAAATCATTACAAAAGGAGTTAAAAGTAAGCACCAACTCTTGATCATTATTCTTCCATAACATAAGATGTTGAACATTGAATGGTTAAATTTGATGATAAGAAATATTGTACAAGGGCTGTATTAGATAAGATCAAAACTGTTAGGTTGATCTCTTGATATAAATGTATAAAAGTCTTTTGTGTTGTACTAAGACTTAGATAGATCAAAACTGTTAGGTTGATCTGTTGGTGTAATAAAATCGTAGAATGAACTCTACGATTGCAGTCAAGGAAACTCTATGATTTGAACAGACTCTACGATCAAGGCAACCAATCGTAGAATGGACTCTACGATTTTGGTCCAGAAGACTCTACGACCAAACAGACTATGTTCTCAACAAGAAACCTTAAATCGAACTCTACGATCAACAGTCTAACAGTTGAGTAAACTCTACGATAATAGTAAGAGATGATCCTTTACAGATCAATCACGACAGCAAGGATATTCGTAGAGTTGATCACAAAAGGTCATTAAACAAAAAGGCAAGAGACATCACGACTCTCAGATCAGGAGCTATTCAAGCATTCAATCTTCATTTAAGTAACCAAAAAGGAAACTTCTGCAAATCGTTCAAAGTCAGAAAAGTCAGGGGACTGACCCAAGCGCACTATGGAACAGAAAGAAGACTTTCAAGGCAGAAAAGTCATAGGACTGTGTCCTATCAGTCCTATAGTTTGGAAGGACCAAACGACTCTATGAAAGTTGGTGGGAACCTACGACTGACACATCTGTCCCAAAGAAAAAAAAGAAAACAACATTCCATGGACTAACAGGTCAGATCAAATAAAATCTCATCAGAGCTTTAATGAGCTATATTAATATAATATACAACAGCTCTCCTCTGTGAGGTAACGGAAAGAAATACAAGCTCAAGCAGATGTTCTAACAGAAAGAAACACAAGCTCAAGCAGATGGTCTAACGGGAAGAAAACTGAAGCCCTAACTTCTTAAATACTAAGATCAACAAAAGAGAAAAAAAGAGCTCTGCATAAAAAGAAAAATATACGCAAGAAGTAAAAAAGATCAAACTGATAAGAAAGCTTGCATTGCTACTAAGTCCTTCGAAAACTCAAGCTGATAAGTAACTTAATAGCACATCCAAATATACATCACTCCAGAAGAGTTCTTTGTGAACTAGTGTATCCAAGTCTGTTAGACTTGTAAAGTTCTTTGTGAACTAAAGTTCCAAGACTGCAGGTCTTGAAGGAATCTTAGTGATTCAGATATTGTAAAAGTATCCTTAGTGGATTTGTTGCTGGAAGAGCAGAACAATGAAGTATGAGTCTTGTGAGCTCTGAACCACTTAAAACCCAGAGTCTTTCTTATTGTGTCTTTCATTTGTTATATCTGCCATATAATTGCTTGTTGAATTATTACTCTATCATATCAAGAAAAGGATAACTACATCATATTCCGCTGTGTTAAACTTTCTGTTTAAGAATTAATTAAGTAAGATCTTTTTAAATAAAAGAAATTTTTAAAAGAATCTATTCAACCCCCCCTCCCCTTCTAGATTTCTATCGTGTCATTGGGAACTAACATAAGAAAATAAAAGCGACAAGTTAAAAACAACTTTTTTCATCTATATCGAAATATTAATGCTAGTACTAACAAGCACTAGGCGATGCTGTGGCGAAGGAGGGCCTAGTAGTACTTGGTTCAACTGTAATGGTAACCGATATTTTGATATTCGTCGCATTCGTATCCAATTAAAATGAATATTATTCCCATTTGGTTTAAAAGAATCCATCAATAAACGAATACACATTTGGATGAGGCATTCTACAATTTGACCTAATGGACTCCTAAGAATAGATGTTTAGGTAATATTCAATGTATTTCCATTCATTTATCTGTGAAAGAACTGAATGCCTATGAGTGCAATCGGTTCTCTTACAATTGAACTTAATTCGTTTACAAAAGAAAATAATAAGGTCATGATAAGTTTTGGATATATGAATAGTGACAAGTTTATAATCGAAAAGGATGACAGAGAGCTTGTTTCATTTGATATTAACTCATTGGACCTTAAGAGCCTGCAACTTTAAGGACTCCAGATTGATGACGGCCCATATGTTGTAGATGCCAATTATATGGGGGATCTTGTTTTGTCGGAGGAAAAGGGATGTTGATCTAGTCGTGGAAAACTAAGTTGACGCAGGTAATTTGGTCTTACACTTAATGCTGGTGTAACTCTTAGACGATTTATCGTCGTCCTATTTCAAGACCAGTGGTAAAGCAGTAAATAAAATTACTCAGATTCTATAAAAGATTTCATGTTCTGTAATATGGTCAAAGACAGAGCTGAAATTAATGTTACTACTTCTGGTATTAGGAGTTATCTATTAAGGTTGAGAATATAGAGAATAGCTTGAAGAGTTTAGTTATTAGTTTCTAGAGTCAAGGCTGCACATGCCATGTGAGTCAGTTAGGAGTACTCTTGAGTCTTTTTCTTTCTTTTATGTTATGTATATATGCTGATCTAATGTAGAATTGTAAGCATGCTTTTGATATGAAATGAATCGAAAGAACTCATTTGAGTCTCTTTTGTCTTCTTCCTCAAGTTCTTCTATTTTCTCGGTTCCCATTCTTACTTTTCTTAGTCCCATATTCTAGTCTTTCTGTCCTCTCAGCCCCCCTTCTTTGATTATGGTTTGGTAGTTGAGTGGGGCTTCCATAAAAGCTTAACATCCTATGTTAGACAAATTTATGCATATGCCTATTTGAATTTAATGATGACAAAACAATATCTGATAACTGTTTCCATATGATGATACTAGGAAATTGTTAGGAAAACTTATTTTGAAAAAAAATAATTGATTTATAACTATTTATAATGATGTGTTTATAAAGATAGTATTGATTGTAGTGTTAATGTGTGCTCTATAATCTTTAATGTGATATTGTGTCTTCGTAGAGTTAGTGTGTGCTATATAATCTTCACTATCATAGTTAAAAATATTTACTGATTATGTTCAGAAGAAAAGAAAAGAAAAAGAAAAATCAGACAAATGTGAAGTTATAAACATTTGTTACAGCCTTGTACAGTCCTTATAAAGAAAAATTAATGTAAAAGGACTTAGATGATCAAAATGTGTTAGGGTGGATCCATATCTGAAAAAGTTAGACTAGGATTAGAGGATCAAACTTGTTAGGTTAATCCAAAAATGATAAACTTTGTATTGTCCTTAAAAGACTGATGAAATGTAAAAGGACACTAGGGATTGAAAGTGTTAGGTTGAATCCAGATATAGAGTGAAATAAAAAATGTAATAGATTAAGATTGAAATCTCATAAGACAGAACAATGAAAGAATGGCAAGATCAAGATCGTATTACAATAGCCAAATCTTATTGATACATTTGGATCGTACAACAGAATTTAAATCGTATTGAAAGATCAGAACGTAGTAGTGCCGAAGAAGGATTGAATAAATGATCATGATCAAGATCGTATTACAAGAGTTGAATCGTATCGAAAGCTCAGAACATAACATAAGAGCTCAAGCGTGTAATCAAGACAAAAAAAATGTATAGAAGAATTTAGAGTGAATTGAAGGACTCAGGACAAATCATATCGTAAGCTCCAAGTCGTATATTGAATGGGTTATAAGGAGAAACGTATAACAAAAGACAGATCATATGGCAGCAAAGCTCTAATCGTAAAATAAAACAGAAGACTTTGATCATATAACAAGATGAAAATCGCATATTGGAAGAAGAGTCAGATGACGAAGAAGGAGAAATTCAACAAGAAGTCAAAACTACTAAAGATAAAACTGAACAAATCAAATGAAGAGAATCCTGAGCCAAGCAGTATCAAGTCACTAAACATAAAAATGGATTAAGGATAAATAACCATAAAGATGCAAAAGTCATCCCATATGATCAATACAAAGGAAGAGTTCGTAGAATCCTATCAAGTAGACTTATCTCAGCACAAGCAAAGATCAAAGGCTCTAGTCAAAGAAGTAAAGATAAAAGCTCACAGATGTTGATAACACTAACGCACTCAAGATTGAAGGATGAAGCTAAATTGAAAATTCTCAGATCGTTGAGTTATAAGTTTCATTGAGTTACAAGTTTCGTAGAGCTACTTTAAGACTCAGAGCTACAATAATAATGAGATGTCTCACTGCCTTACTTATCTGAATTCTCAATGAAAATGACATTGAGAGATAGATTCACCATGCTATATGATTGGGAAGGTCTTACAAAAGAATTCTCCAGTAATAAGCTACCTGTTATAACCCAGCCCAAGAAAATAAAAAGTATGTGCGAAGTTTGGATCATCAATAGAAGATGTTTGAAATCAAGGAGAAGAAAAAATATGGTATCTACTATCACTGGAGCACACTAAGTTAAGAAAAAGTGGATAACATAATCTTACAGAAGAAAGAAATGTCCAAGTGAGGCGGAGCTGATCTAGTATAAATAAAATGAACTGAAGAAGATTTGAAGATGAAATTTTGGTTCTCAGGAAGTGAACCAAACTCATCAAGTAGATCGTAGACCTAAAACTCAGAACGAAGAACAATTTCAGAATTAAGAATCATAGAGCAAGAAGATCATATAGTCTACAAGTCATAAAGATCTCAGAATTAAAGTTGATACGGTCAATGATCATAAAAGGAGAATGTAGATCAAAGAACATAAATAAGGAAAAAATAAAATCATAAGGTATACAGATCATAAAGCAGATCATAAGATAAAACAGTATTTACAGAATAACAAAGAAGAAGATCGTATAGTTGCTCTAAGATCGTAGTACAAATCAGTAAACTGTATAGCATAATAATTATAAAGCAGGAAACTTACCTGATGTGAAAGATACTTCAACGGCTTAATTAAGAAGCTTTAATCAAAAGAATAAAAGTGACAAGACAAATCACTGATCAAGCTCATAAAAGGAATCAGAAAAAACTGTGTCTAACGGCTATCAAGTTTAAACTTCATCTGACAAAAAGTTTTTATTTATGACAAATTGATAAGAAAATTGAGCCGAAAGTATACTAACTCCTTTTGAACCATAAATAAAGATATCCTACAAAGAGAAGGCTGAGCTTTGTCCAACGAATATATGATGGCATAAACTAGTTGATGTGATAACTCAGAAAAAGAAAAATTGAGCTGAAAACACAAGGAATGGTCCACATTAAAGAAATTTAATCTTCAAAGCAACGACTATCTCCCAATGGATAGAATTGACAACGAGCAACTTCTCAATGAGCAAAATGAAAGAGATCTCTATGAATATAAAAGGACCTTAATTCACAAGGAAAAGAGAGAGAAAAGAAGAGAGAAAAATAGTTGAAAAAAATACTGAAGGAGAACAGAAGGAAATACGAATAGTCTTGGTGAGGAACATTAAATATATACACTTAGAAACTTATCAAAAGAGATAATGGTAGAGAAGTAATGGTCAAAGATCAGAAAGCATAATGGCTCATAAGCTGAAGAAGATGAAGGATGAAAAATGCCATTATACCTAAGTCCATAGAGGGGATCGATCAATTGCAAAGATACATCAACCCAAGTCACTCTACACTTTGGAGGATCGATCACAACAATGCCACCAAATTCATTCGATATGAGCTTAACGTCAACTTGGCAGCACCCTTCAATAACAACAACAACATCAACAAAGTTGGAACTTAGTAACCCGCCAGATTTAGAGGAATCTGTCCCCTTTTGAGGAAAGAGAGCTTAGTGTCCTTGGTAGAAAATTGGGACTTATTGACCCGTCTGATTTTTAGTGAATTAGTCCTTGTTGAGCGAAAAGAACTTAGTGTCCTAGAGGAGATAACACGGGACTGAGTGACCCGTCTGATTCTTAGTGAATCAGACCCTTAGTGGGAGGACTTAGTGTCCAAATTGTAAGGACTTTGTGTCCGTTATCCTTAGTGGAATATCCCTTCTCAGCAAAGCAGAATAGATGAGTAGGAGTAGTTTAGGCTCCGAACTTCTTAATTTTTTTTGTGTACTCAATGTCTCTTTACCACCTTCTGTATCTTTCATAAATATGTTTTGTACAATTTGATTGATGTTATTTACTAGTTATATCTTCCAATAGAAACTCAGAACTATATATTCCTTATTAATGATCAAAAGAGGATTTACTAAGTGGCTTCAATTCCACCGCGCGTATAACTATCTATGTATTTGGTAAAGATGCTTAAAAATGTAAAACTCATACAATACGAAAAATTGTATGATGATCTATTTAACCCTCGCCCCCCCCCCCCCCCCTCCCCTTCTAGATCATCCTTATATACTTCTAAGAACCACATCCTATATAGTAGATTTTTATCAATTAGAAGGAGATGTTTGTAGCTATCATTAGTTCCTTTGAACTGGGTTTTGCATGTTAATGTTTTGATTGATGATGATGTTAAAAAAGCTACTTAAAATGTTAAAAGTTAAATCCTTATTCAAGATAGATTGACAAAACAACAAGGATTGACAAAATAGCAAGCTGCATTAGCTCATACAACAGCGTTGTTACTAAAGTGGTTCATGCCTTGACTATGACAGCTAACAACAAGGGTGTATAGACATGATTGTATTACCTTTGGTGTTTTAAGTTGTTTTAATAGAAATAAGGAATGATATGGATTAATAACAGATTTAATGTACTGATGTATATAAATAATAGAGTACTGATGTAAAAATACATATTTTAGGAATGAATGTTATTCTTCTTTTCAATTTGTTCTTCATTTTCGTGTTCTACTACAAGATTAAATAAACTTAACATGGTATCAAAGCATATTATGATCTGATCAAAATAATTCACAAGATTAATATATAAGATTCGAATATCTTGTATCAGATTTCTTTTCTGAATGATCTTTTTTTGGTCAGTTGATTTTCTTTTACAAAATTCTCGTTTAAATCTATTTATAGATCTAGTCTTATTTATTTTCAACTATGGTGAACTTGAGCTATGCAAATGTTGTTCAATTAAATATTCCTATTAATCAACATCATGGACAAAGTTTAAACAGTAACAATCAAGTAGAAATAGGTCATGATAATTCTATAGATTCTAATACTTATCCTCACTATTTCTACATAACAATGATCATCCTGCACTAGTTTTGATATCTAAAAAGCTCATAGGAGAAAATAATTTTACTTCCTGGAAACGATCTATGCAGATAGCTTTAAGCGCTAGAAATAAATTTATTTTGGTTAATGGAAGTTATCCAAAATTTGCTATTGAATCTCTTTAGTTTGCTCAATAGGAGAGAGTAACTGATATGGTAATAACCTGAAATTTGAATACTATGAATGATGATATCAATGATGGGAAGAGTTTTGTGAATTCAACTTATAAGGTTTGGAATGAACTCAATGAAAGGTTTTCAAGAATTAATGGGCACATAATTTACCAAATTCATAAAGATACGTATATTTTAGCACAAGGAGATAAATATGTTGAAATCTATTATCATAAACTTAAAAATTTATAGGATGAGTATGCGGATTTAAAGCCTACTATTGATTATATTTATGGAGCACACAAAGTGTAGGACGAAAGGAAGAAAAGAAGGAAATTGTTGTAGTTCTTAATGGGATTACATGAAAGTTACTCAACTATTAGAGGATTTTTTTTGATAATGTCTTCTTTGGCTTCTATATCTCAAACATATGCCTTCATTAAGCAAGATGAAAGGCTAGACAAGGATATGTGCATTCTACTGAAAGTATTGGTATGCTTACTAGTACAAATCATGACAATTCACAAGTTTTAATTGCTCACAATACAGGAATTTCTTTTTGTGCTACTCAATTTCCTGCACAATAGAATATGAGTCATGGAAATCAATGGGCATTTGGTAACAACCTCTTAAATGTACGTATTGTAATAGAGATAATCATGTCAAAGAAACTTGTTTCAAGTTGACTGGATATCCTCCAAAGAAGAAGAAAGGGAAATTTAATAATAATGGCCAGAATTTTAGGCCTTTTTCCTAAAGAAAAGCAGTCTACAGGAAGTGCAAACATGACATCTAGCTTTTAGCCTAACTTTCAAGCTTTTCATCCTAACATGGGCTATTATTCTGGGTTTCCTTTGCAAGATAACATAGGCATTGCATCAAGAACTCAAGTGCTGCCTGATCATCAGTATATATGGATACTTATGTGTCAATGGAACAGATACAGATTCATTTGGCTCAAATGAATCATATGATGAATATGCTCATGATAAATAAAAATGTTAACTCACTAGAAGATGATGTTATAGGTATGGTTTATTCCAAGTTTTCTTCTAGCACATACAATAAGCTTTCTTGGATTATTGATATAGGGGCAACGATTACACGTGTGCACAGTTAGAAATAATGCATAATGTTAAAAACTTATTACCGCCAATTCATACTACCTTCCCAAATGGAAATACCATTCCTGCAAACAAGACTGACATTATTGTTTTGACACCGCTTTTAACCATATATAGTGTTCTTTTTGTTTCAAATTTCAACTACAACCTGTTGTCTATGTGATGCCTCTAAATTCGGGTCTCTTGAATCACGAGTTTGGTGCTCACAATCTAACACTTAAATAACATCCAAATACTTAATTTTCATTAACTAGAGAAATAATACATAACTGTTCATTACAAAAGTAATACAAATCCCAATGTATTCTAACCTTTAGATATACGAAACATATCTTGAGGGTTCAAAAATGATTTACGTAATTAAGACATAATAATTAAACTTGAAAGTTCTATTTCTTCACTTTTTCTTTGCCCTTGTCCTTCTTAGAGCACTCAGGCTTAGTAAAAAATAGTTCATGATATAGCAAGGGTGAGCAACTATTTTGCACAACAAGTTTAAATAAACCATTAATATAAAAGATGTTGATATATCATGAATGAAAAGATTAACTTCTTGAGACTTCAACAACGTACAATAATTGTAAATAAAAGAAACATACGAACTATATTAAATAAAAAAGTTATTTAAAATATTTACTATTAAGTGGTCACTAAAGGACCATAAACATACTTCTAAGGTATAACAGTCATTTAACTGAACCTTTGGAGTGTAAACACTCAAGTTTGGTACTGAAGGGGATCAACCTCTTGTACCCCATGTATATGCACAACACTTAGACATCTTGTGCTTCGTTTGTTTTTCGACATAAAATACCCCTTTATAAGGGTTGTTCTTACTCAGTCTTATTTTAAGAGTTCGCACCAACTATTAGTGTGGATAAGCTTCAATAATATTCAAGTGAATGAATTTATACATGCAATGTCTAGCTAAAATAATTATCATAGACTACTTAAACAGTTCATGAATTAAAAGAACTTTAAAGCTTGACAATTCCATAATAGAATGAATTTTCAAATGCACCAAGTACGAATAATCAATAATTAATATCGATATAGAATAATTTTCAATAATTATCCTACTTAGAATACTTGTAAAATAAATACAAAGTTAAGTTAGCAAACTTACCTTATTCGTTGACTGCAGTCTATTCTTAGTTATCGTCCTTTGAATGACCTAAATAATTTAATTTAATCTACCAATTAGTAACTTCAAAAAATTATTTACCTTAACTTAATATACATACAGTACATCACTTAATTTATTATTCATTTAATAATAATTAATCACCATACTTGGGTCCCACATAAATATTATTAAAATAAAATAATTTTCAAATTTTTTGAAAATCGGAACCTAGCGGTGCTTTGCTACTCCTAGTGGTGCAGCGCTACTCCTAGCTGTGTAGAGCTAGCTCTACAGAATGTTAGCAGTGCAACACTAGGGAAACGCTAATTTTTATACTTTTTCTACTTTGATTCAAAAGTTCATATCTTATTCATTTCATATCCGATTGACTTCAAATTTGAAACATAGCTTATTGGAATTATATATTAACAAAATCCAAAAGCTTTAACATTTTTCATAAATATTTATTAGATCAAATCAATGATCAAAACAATAGGTTTTTACAAGTAACATACATTACTTTGAAAATCATTATAAATATATTTGAACATATTTTTCCATTTTATCACTTAGGTTATCTTCAACACTTATTAACACATCACATACCTCATTTAGACCATACACATACTCACAAATCTTAAGCCACATAGCTTAGACAAGCACATAAACTAGATTTTTAATTATGATCATGTATAGACTCATATTCTGTTACATTTTTACATACCAAGACTTACACCACACACCTTTTCACATAACCTTTAAATCTCTGCACACGGTTTACATATATAGATCACATAGCTTTGGAAAGTAGGTTTATATACATAGTTTCAAAACTAAATGCCCATACATACATATTTGACCTAATCATGGAATAACACATATAAATCACATATATACACATGATCTCCAACATATATCCATCCTTATACATTCGAAACTCTTCATGGTTTCTCGTCATAAAGTTTTCTCCCACAACAAGCATGGAAAAACATATACTATAAACATTAACTACAACATAAATAGATCTAAGGGTCTAGAGTAGTTTTAAACCTTCTTGATCTTGAGGATCTTTTCCTTTTAGCTATGAAATTAGTAAAGCTTTCCACCTTGAATCCTTGCTCCACCAAAATCCTCACTCTTTATATTATCTCTTAGTGTTTTTGTTAACAAGTACTCTAGCTCACAATAACCCTCTCAACACTTAGAGTATTTTTCCAAGTGCTTTAAACTCTTTCTCTATTCTATACTTAGAATTTCTCCCAAATGAACAAATTTTCACCAATGCACTAGGAGATCCTTATTTATAAGACTTTGGTAAACCTTGTTAATTCCTCTAATCAACCAACATCGGTGAAATTAAAGCCTAATTAGGATTACTATTGGATTGAATGACTACGTGAATGACACTTTGGAATGACTAGGGTTGTTTGGGATTTGGTAGAGTTGGTAAGTAACTATGGAAAGAAGTAATTTACAAGAAACATAAAAGTTACAAGGCACCCCAATGGGGTCCTCTAATATCTGGTAATTCCCCTCCCAATTCTTAGCATTTTCTATTATTCTTTTGTCTCATATATACATATATACACTAACACACACATATATATATATATATATATATATATATATATATATATATATATATATATATATATTGACCACATTTGACCCATACATTGGACACACATGTTTGGGCTACATTAATTAACTTCGTTGGGCTTCCACATTTACATCAATTGGCTAAACATAGTATATGTACAAGTCTAGCAAATAAATCAAAGCTTGAGCTTGCATTCATTCCTACATTGGACTCCCAGTAGATATAACTACTTGGGTCAATCCATTAGTTGCCACCAGGCAAATTAATTAATTCATTGGGCTTACACATACAAGACTCATATTAATAATACTTGGGCTATTCATTAAATCCTTATGGACTAACATATAATCCAAATAGACTTGTCATATTAAAATTATTTGGGCTACTTGATTGTTTAGTTTACAAAACACTAATACATACAATTGTTTGAGTTTGTTTAATTAAAATCCTAGGCTAGTCCACTAGTAGTAATTATACCAATTGAACTATTCTTTAATTAATTCATCCATTCATTAATTCTCTTTCCTTGTTATATTTAATACACACACACACACACACACACACACACACACATATGGTGTGTTGTCGCAGGCACCCAAAAATAAAATCTTACTTTGAAAAATAAATATGTAGTAGTGCAAGTAAGAGTCGATCCCGTAGAGAATGACTAATTTAATTTTATATTTTCGCAAACCAAAATTGGGGAGTTTTTAATTAAAGAAATAATTTAAATAAAGTTAACTAAAATAAATATGCAAGTAATTTAATGAAATAAATGAGAAGAAAAAACTCTTGGTTTAAGTTAACATCCACCATCAAGAATTTAGAACTGATCATTGATGCAAGAATAAATCAATTAATATTTTGAACATTCACCGTAGAAATAACTACTCGCAGGTGGAATAATTTTTCTCCTCTTTCCTTAATTTTAGTTAAATAGAACCACTTGGTCTAAATACCCTTACCACTAAACAACCTCCGGCACTCGCTAAAGATTTAATTTAATAGCAGTTTTAAGAATTAAAGAGATCGTTGAATTAAACAACATAAGTCACTTGTTTATATTTAATTTAGATGAACATTTTTCCTAAGATATAATAATCTTTTGATCTGCAAAATAATTATTAAACTCAGTTGCTTCACCAATAGCAATAGATTAATGCGAATAATAAACTAATATGCATCCTAGTAATTAAACGAATCATTCATAAAATTAAATATAGAAGAATATTCAATACTCAAAATATAAATTGAACAATTAAAATAAATTGGATCTCACAGTGCATAAATTTCGATGGCTTCAGCTAATTTAAACTAAGAACAAAAATTTAACTACTCATAAAAGAATAATAGAATTATGTACAAGAGTATTGAGAAAATAAGAGATATTCTCAATTGAGTCTAATCACCTCTATTTATAGAGTACATAATTTATCCAAAACCTAATAGGAATTAGAATTTCTAAACCCTAATAGGATTTAAAATTCAAAATATAAAATATGAAAATCCTAATTTATTTTTCTTTTCCAAATTTGCTAAAGATTTATTAAATAATAATTTATTTGTTGCTGGAAACGGAAGGAACAAAATCTGTCACGTAGGACCCATGAATAACGTATTGAAGTCAGCTGAAGTACATGCCAGAAAATTGCTACAACGCGCTATGCAAGTGTTGTTGTGATCCATGCGCCAATAGCTGATCAGAATAAAAGAAATGGCTAGAAAAGTGGGACCCGCGCACGTGAAAGAAAAAAACAAACCAGTTGATCGCTCATTGCGCATTTTGTTTCTTGTTGCTCAAATCTTACACGGTGCGTGGTAAGTCCCTTGCTGACTCCAAAGCCCCAAATGATGTCGTTTCTCTTCGCCTGTTGTTCCCTTCCGCACGCCATGCGTTAACCATGCTCGCTGTTTA
Organism: Hedera helix; assembly: GCA_947179155.2. Classification (NCBI taxonomy): domain Eukaryota; kingdom Viridiplantae; phylum Streptophyta; class Magnoliopsida; order Apiales; family Araliaceae; genus Hedera; species Hedera helix. The sequence goes on from OX359280.1 coordinate 23,049,343, forward strand.
ATTTACGAAATTGCTATCAGCTTCAATATTTGTAAAAAATGAAATTTAAAATAATAAAAATGCATAAAAATAATAATGATGCATAAAATTAAATAAGTTATCTAAAATACTAAAAATACTTAAAAATTCATAAATAATTAAGAATAAAAATACCTAATAAATAGACATAAAATTTACTTATCAAATACCCCCATACTTAACACTTTGCTTGTCCTCAAGTAAAATAAGAATAAAAATTATAAAATAAAACTAATAACCAAACAACTTACTTGAGCAACAAATCAATACGAATGTCAACATTAGCCTCAAAGATTTTAAAAATAATAACTCAAAGAAAATTTTAAAATAAAAATTTTCAACATATTTATTAATCTTACTTTAATTGAGACAATTTTTGTGTGTGAATCCAAATGTATCAAACTAATCAAAACTCAGATAAATTTAGGTTATTAATTATTTTATAAAAGATATACAACAAAACTCTTTATGATTATTTTTCACATCACTTTCAGCTAATACAGACAAATATAACCTAGAAGATCAAAATGCTTTTAATCAATGAAGTACACTAAGATTATAAACATCAAAATTTGTATTTTTAAATGTTTTTCCATTTTTTCCTTTTTAAATGGATGCATTTTATGCTTTATCCCATTCTTTTTTTTTCTTTTTTTTTATTCTCCGGTGAGTGCATTTTGTGCTCCATATCACTTTTTCATGTGTTTATGAGTGAGTGCGTTTTACGCTCCATTTCAACACACCTCATAATTTTTTTCCTTCAATAATAATCCTATAAAAATTATCTAAATCATCTCATCCAAATTATATTTTGCCTTATATTTCACTTTAAATAATAATCAAATAAGATATAAAGTTCAAAAATATCTTTCATAAGTATTTAACCATATAAAGTTTTTTAAATTAAAACTAACTCAAACAAATAGATATAAGTGCATAAAAATTAAGGATCTAAAACAAAGTAATAATAAATAAAAAGTCAAAAATTCAAACTAAGCAAAAATTTATCATTTTTCTAAAAGTTATTAAATAAAATTCAAAATTTTTATCATTAGCTAAAAATTTAAAATTCAATTAACTTATTACTCAAGTGACTCATCCTAAAAATAAAATAAAAAGCTACCCTATTTTCATAGGAAACAAGGTTACACTTCACATATGCAACAAGCCTTTAAACCCCAGTTCAGGAGGTAGAGCTACCTCGTTCGCCACTTCACCTACTTTCTATTATATCTCAAATGATCCTATGAACCTAGAGCTCAATTTTTCTTTTTTCCCAAATCTTATTTTCCCTTTTCAGGGAGATACTTTAAAAAAAAAAAAACTTCCCAATTCGAAATCTCTTTTTTGGCGATTCAAATCTGCATACTTCTTTTGTTGGTATTGAGTTGCTACTAGACAAGCTCTTATAACCTAGATAATCTCCACTGTTAGTTGAACTAATTCCGTCTCCAAAAGTCTACATTCCCCTACTTCGTCCCAACATAAGGGTGTCCTACACTTCCTCCCATACAGGACTTCATAAGGCAGCATGTCTATACTTGCATGATAACTATTATTATACGCAAATTATACTAAAGGTAGATGATCTTTCCAACTGCCCTTGAAATCCATCACACATGCTCTTAGCATTTCTTCTAACGTCTGAATTGTAATTTCACTTTGCCCATCAGTCTACGGATAATACGTGGTACTCAACTTCAATGGCTTCTGTAGCGCTCCCGAAATGCCCGTATTTGCTTCAGGCGGTCTCGTACGTTAAAACATAACATTTATCCTTAAAACCACATCATAAAATCATAATACAGTTCATAAACCTGTTTATCTAACTTACAGTCATAACCTGTCTCAGAATCATAACCTTGAAATTCTTTATACATTAGAACTTAGGTCATATATACATAATTCATGACCTAGTCTATTACAGTTCAAAATCATATAACTTATGATTTTACCTTAACTTAATGTGTGAACATGGTCACCATTAACAACTATCTATACATAATTGTACATACACTTATCTGTTTACATACATGCGAGTTTATTACATATAACACTCAACTTATAATAATACATTAGTCTTCTCTAATTACAAGCTTTTTTGAAAAATCTTACATACATCTCATCCCCAATGGACTTACAAATCATACAACTCATTATTAACAACAAAGTTCAATATTCTAAAACTATGACGAAAAAAACTTATACCTTTATAGATTTACATTTATCTGACTGGCTTGTTACATTACACAATAACATGTAACAAATCCTTTATACTTTTCTAAACATTTATAATTCCTTACCCTTTAGCTTTATCGAAACCTCTGGCCTTCTCGTACTTTGCCTGAAATGTTAGTTTAAGCAAAAATAAGCATGACGGCTCAGCAAGTTTAATAGTTAACACCTTTCACGCTCGCAGTTTATATACATGCGCAATACCTTTCTTATTATGCATATATCTATGCATCTCATCTATCATGCTGTGCATTTTTAAAATATAAATGTCACATATTGCATTTAACAGTTAAAATACCTAATTGCACGAAGTGCACATTTCAAGCATAATCACATCACAGTCTGTCAAGTAGTTCACATAAAACAATTATTACATTTTAACAAATTCTAAAACATTTGAATGTTATACATATCCAATTTAACCTTTCACGTTTCCCGAACGTCTTTCATATCATTCCTCCTGTCAGTTTGCTAACCCGAACTCTATTTGTCATCGTTCAACTTATAAATCATAATAGGGCCATAACACGTCCCACACATTCTTTAAACTTAATCAATAATTACTAGACCACTAGTCTTTATTCATTTCACAATTGATGTATTATACCTTATATAAGTTAATAATACATCCTAACTCATTATCGACCTTTTACACAACATTTACATACTTTTATTTACCTTTAGGTATGTTATATTATACCATTTATTGTTCCATTATACCTTAACACCCACCATATTAACCATTTTTATCATTTTAGTGTTTGCATAACCTATCTCTATTATCCTACATCAAAATATAGCTTTTCGGAACATTAAAAAAAAAATTCGGGAACAGGGCACTATGCCCTGACGAGCTTTGAATTTGACCCTAGCGAATTCCTTGCAATCGCACTGTGCCCCGGTGCAGTGTTCAGTGTAAAACACTGCTCCCTGACACAGTCTGTAGAAATTAGTTTCCCTGATTTTTATAGTCACTTTGCTGATTTTTAACTCCATCATCTTACATCCGATTAAGTTTAAATTTAAATCATTATTAGACCTTAATATATAGTATTTTACAAAAATATAACATAACTCATTCGACTTCTTTAAATTATCGAATTATTAGCCCAAAAAGGGGCGTTCAAACTCGTTTTCACACATTACCGTCAATTAGTGATTTTTGACCATTCACTTCTAAAGTTCATTCCAACAATTGATGTAGTTCTATACATCATATAAAACATGTCTAGACCTTTAAAATGACTTAGGTCTTTAAGAAGCGAGATTTGTCCGTAAAAAAATATTTTAACTTAAAACGATCGATTTCGATCGCCTAAAACGTATTTTCATTCTAATTTTTATTTGTTGACTATAAAATCAATGTAAACACGTGTAATAACACAAAACTAAGTCATTAAACTTCATTTTATCATTAAACTTTTAAAATTGCCAAAAATCATCCTTAAGTTGGATTTTCATCCACTTTACATAACTTTTTGTAAAATTCATTTTCAAATTCTTAAACTCTATTTTTCATACACTCATTACAAAGTTCATTTTCAACCTTTGTAATATTATTCTACACAAATATGTATTTTTCAAAAGTCCTTTACTTTTAAAATATATTTATATGAACATATTATTAACATAACTAGTTTTAGCCTTCAAATTCATACTTTATATATTTATTAGAGTATTTAACATGTTATATAACATGCAAATACACTCCATATCCTTATGTTCAACCTTATAGCTTAATGTTTCACCATAATCTTCCAACTCTAAACGCATATTCTTGCATAACTAATATCTTTAACCATAAATACATACATAGATTAACATAAATCAAAGTTTTGAGTTTAGAAAACTTTTAAATCTTCATGGATGATCAACTTCTTTAAATTAATAGCTTCACCACGATGAGGCCATCATCTTTACTTCTTACTTCATGATGATCCAAGCCTTCTAGCTCATAAATTTTAAGCTTTTGCTTTTAGTTTTCATGGTTGCTTTCTTCTCTCTCCTAGGGCTCTTTATTTTTAGCAAAAGGAATGAGGAAAAAGTCTTTCTTTGCTTGATTTTTATGATAGTTAACTCAAATTGAGTTAACTTAACTTAATCATAGCTAATTTAACCCAATGACATTTTAGTTATTTCACATAATTAGTCAAGGGCATTTTTGTCATTTTACCTCTTAGGACACAAAGGTCATTAATTAGTTTGTTGAGGGTACTTTGATCATTTCACTCATAGGACACAAGGGTCATTAATCCATTTGTCAAGGGCATTTTGGTCAAAAGCCTTTTTTGCTAGACTTTTCTTTTATAGAAAGCTTCCATTTAAGGAAATTTTTATACATTCTTCCCATTAATTCATTTTATGCTCATTTAAATTAATTTTATTTTCAATCGACCGCCTAGGTCATTCATCTTCGACTGCACTGCTATCACTTAGTTTCATTTAACAACTTAATTAGTTATTTAATCACAACCTGATTAAATAACTTTTCTTAGCTAGAATTACACTTTTAGTTTCATACGAACCTTAGTAGTTTAACACTTAGTTATTTTCAATTTTTGTCATTTGACATAATACTTAATTTGGGACATGTCTCACAACATCTATCACATTTCATCATTTATAATTCTCGTCATTTCAATTACTAGAATTGCTCACATATTTCATAATAATGCTTCCTCGAAAAGTGAACCTTCAACAAAAATAACAATAAATGCTCAAATCATGCATAATGATTCCCACAACAATCTTTCAATAAAATATCTTTTCTTTAGAATTATATAACACATATTTTGTATCATACTATATCTTAATCGGATTATCGAAATCCATCATCATTTACCATTTATACCCATAATACCATTTTTACGACTTTTAGATCTTTACGCTCATTTACTTAATACATATATGACAATTTGCGTCATACATGCATTCTTCATTCATTCTCCTCATATTCTTCATTCATTCTCCTCATATTTGGGAGTATTATCTTCTGTATCTATACATCATATAAATACACAATTCATTTTAATCAATTAAGGTTGATTCTTTAATCAATTTCAGATATCTAATCTCATAATCCTTATTACACAGTTAATTCCTAATATGCACATTAGGTCACACTGTTCTATCCTTTTTGCATGTTCTAACATACCTTACATTGCTATTCTTGTAACCTAGTATTTCAAGCCCGATTCATTATGCTAGTTACTAATGTTCATAACTAAAGATTAATTTATTCTTTCTTTTATCATTTATCATTTTTCTCTAAGTTTTACCTTTCCTTTCACTTATTAGATTAAATATATTTAGATTTACAGATACATTTAATCTATCACATTCTAACATAATGCAATGTCTTATAATAATTCTTTTCTAACTATCCAATCGTAGGTATTACATGCTATCATTTTCTCATCTATAGTCTTTCTATACCGATTTAAACTACATTGATTAAATAATAATTTAATCCCTTCATTTACACTTTATGTCATTCTAAACTATGTTTTAACTTCCAACCTTTACTTAATGAACCAAGATCATTATTTAAAAATCTTGTTAAAAATCTAGGATGTCAAATTCACCCTTCATTCAAAAATTTCGTCCTTGAAATTGCTACGTACTTTTCCTTTACTCATTTATTACATATATATCCCTTTTCATTTCATTCATCATAACTAAGTTTTTAAACTAACCTTTACATTTTTTTCATTTTTTTCATTTCTCTACTCATCTTACCTCTTTCTATCATTCATTCCAGAAAACTGGAATATCTTTCAAGAGTCTTCAACAATTGTTCAATAATTGTGAAGAAGTATGAATAAATAAGAATAACTTTTCCTTTTTATTTTTTATTTTTTTGTCTTTTACTGAGGGGTCACAAAGACCATGAACTCTTGTTCGACCTGTTTACTAATCACAAAGATTAGAAACTACCTTTTGTTCGACATATTTACTAATCACAAAGATTAGAAACTACATCTTATTCGACCTGTTTACTAATCACAAAGATTAGAAACTACCGTCATCGATACGTTAGGTGATCAACCTATTGTACCCTTTGTGTTGTGCATAACATTTTTTGGGATGAACCATGTTAACCAACCCATATATCCCATTTTTAGGGTTGTTCACCCTAGACTTTACAAATATAATTCTTCACCACTTTCTGGATTTAAAAACATTTACTAATTTCTTTAGCAAAATAATCTAGTCAAAACAAATGGCATAGACTTATATCATTAAACTATTCACACCTTACAAACTTGAAACTTTTCAAAAATTCATTTTTACCACGACTTCATCGCATTACATCATCTAATGATGTGTTGGTAGTTCATATTCCCACATCCACATCTTCGTTACCGTTCGCTGAGAATTCTGTCATTGGCACAAAATTGTGACCCATTTTCATAACTTAAAAGAACATATTTTTGAAGACTTCATAATACCATACCGTTACAACAGTACATTGAGAATTTAGTCATTTAAGACTTTATAATACCGCACCGTTTCATCAATACGTTGAGAATTTCGTCATTTTACCATTGTAGACCATATTTGACCATGTGATAATGATTTTATAAATATATTTTGATATTTTTAAATAACTTTTGTCTAGTCGAATTAATTGGCATAGACCCATGAATCACGAAATTTTAAAATTCAAAGTTAAAACTTGAACAAATCATGTCTGATGTACCAAAGTGCAATAATAAGCATATTTTCAAAACATTAGATGATCTAGCATACCTAGAAGATTTGGATTGCCTGATAGGGTTAAATTATACGGTATTTTTATTCCCTAATACTTAATTTTTATATTTATTGTGTGCTTAAATGTCTAATTATTTAGCTTATTTTGGTTTTATAGGTTTTATATTTCTTTTTATTTATGTGTTTTTATTTATTTTTAGTATTTTAGAAATTTTATTTATTATTATGTGTTTTTAGGATTTTTAGTATTTTTATATTATTTTTATCTATTTTATTTTATTTTGTAGGAATTTATTAATAAGCTGATGGCATTATGGTAATTAAGCAAGAAAAGACGCGGAGGGGCAGGATGGTAATTTTCGGAAAGATGCGTCCGCGCAATGCGCGCGCAAGGAAAAAATCAGCGCAGAATTGGAACGATGCCGTTTTGGCGATTGGACAGAAACGGACGACCGCGCAATGCGCGGCTATGTAAATTTGGTACAGGCGCGTGACTTACACGCGCTAGCGGGAAAAGAAAGAAGCCAGCTGTCAGCGCGTTTCAACGAGGGTTGACCGGGTCAAGGCGTATTAAAGGGCTGTTTGGCTGGCACATTAATTGTAGCAGGTTGGATTATTTTGGGATTTTTGCTACTTTTTGATTCCAAATTGGATTTTAATTCCAACTTGGGTTAGGATAATAATTATTTTTCTTTTTCTTTTATTTTTAATTGTAAATCCTATTAGGGTTTGGACAAGTTAGAGGCCTATAAATAGAGGGCCAATCTCTCATTATTGATATTAAGTTTTTGGAAGATCTTTCTTCTAATTTCTTGGAGAGACCTTTTTAACTAGTGGAGATTATTTTGAAGCATGTCAGGCTAAGTTTTTATTTTCAGTTCCAAAGGGATGTTGAACCTTATTTTTAATTGATATTTTAATTGAGTTTTATAATTTATTCCTTCATGCATGAGATTTATTCTTGATAATCTATTTTAATTGTTTTATGATATTTGCTTGATTAATTTGATAATGGCCTGTTAAGTTAATCAATAATTTATCATATGCTAGATTAAGATTTGATATTAAGCAAACGATATTTTATCTGATCATAAGTAGCAATTAATAATATTTGATTGTGGACAAACTTTTGAATATTGTTATGATTATCAAGATGGCAAGTTAAATAATCTGCGATGTTATGATTGTTGCTTGGAATAATCTAATTCTCTAATTTTTAATGCAACTATTATATTAAATCTAGACTGATAGTTCTAGGTTGTATGATAGTTAGGGTCTTTTGTGAACGATTGCTGCATTAGATTTATAATTTAAGGAGGATTTCGGGTAGCTTGGCGATTGTCGGTTATCTAGGATTATTAATTTCAATTGAAGGAAAAGATAATAATTTGTTGATTAAAAGAAGGGGATACTGAACTAAGGAACTAAAGTTTGTTTTAATTGATTTTTCTCATATTTATTTATTATTCAATTTTATTTGTTTGTTTGAATTTTAATTAGTTAATAATTAATTCCAAACCCCCCATTTAATTAGTTATTTTTGGAAACATTAGAATTTATTAAAACAATTCACTCTCTATGGGTTCGACTCTTACTTTCACTACGACATTAATATTTTTCAAAGTAAGATTTTATTTTTGGTTGCTTGCGACAGCATCCCATTGCCTACCTAATCTAAATCACATTTTCTTTTATTCCTTTACTCATTCAATCATTACTTAACCATCTATCTCTTTGACCTTAGCCAACCTATGAGAACTACCATTCTCATTTTATAGCCCTCTTTTCTCACCCCTACTGTTCATCAAACCTGCCACACATTATGGGGTCAAGAACTTATCAAAATAATATGAGTTTAGTAACTTGTCTTATTAATATGTAGTTCAAGAATAAATCAAGAACTGTCCATACGCTTAGGGGTTCACAAACATACCGTACGATTATGAGTCACGAACTAACCGTAAAGGTGAGTTTAAGAACTCGCAACTAACCTTAATCTTTCTCACATTTTATGTATCAGATATATATAGAAGAAAAGACTCACATTATTAACATATATAACCAATACCGTGACACTGGATCTCCACTGATTATCATTATAAGAAGCTAAGTGACCGTGAACCAAGCACAAATCCCTGCCCATACAAAGAAATGTACAACTCAGCCACTACCATGAGTCCTCAATAAAAAATCCCATATAACTCTAACATTTCCTTAACTTTTCCTTATCCTTTCCTTAGACTGATATGATTTTTTCTATTCATATCTTACTTATTCTTAACTCATCAAGAGTTCTTTTTCCTAGATTATTTTATGATCCTATAACCCTTTACTGTTTCTCAATATCTTAACTTAAGATATCCTTTACCCTTTCTTATTCATGAATTTTCAAAATTCATTTCTTCCTTACTCAACCCCTCTAGAGTTCATTTCTTTACCATTTCCTTCTTTCTCATAGAAGTCATAGCCTACAGTACTCTTACCTAAGGACTATAACCTATCAGCTCTGATACCAACTGTAGCGCTCTCAAAATCCCTGCATTTGCGACAGGCGATCACATGCGTTAAAACATAACCTTTATCCTTAAAACCATTCATACAATCATAAGACAGTTCATAAACCTGTTTATTTAACTTACAGTCATAACCTATCTTAGAATCATAACATTCATATTCTTTATACATTAGAACTTAGGTCATGTATACATAATTCATGACCTAGTCTATTACAGTTCAAAATTATATAACTTATGATTTTACCTTAACTTAACGTATGAACATGGTCACCATTAACAACTATCTATACGTAATTGTACATACACTTATCTATTTACATACATACGAGTGTATTACATATAAGACTTGACCTATAATAATACATTAGTTTTATCTCATTACAAGCTTTTCTGAATAAATCTTACATACATCTCATCCCCAATGGACTTACAAATCATACAACTCTTTATTAACGACAAAGTTCAATATTCTAAAACTATGACGTCAAATAACTTATACTTTTATAGATTTACATTTATTTGACTGGCTTATTACATTACATAATTACATATAACAAAATCCTTGATGCTCTTCAAAACATTTATCAGTCCTTACCCTTTAGTTTTACTTAAACCTCTGGCCTTCTCGTACTTTGCCTGAAATGTCAGTTTAAGCAAGAATGAGCACGATGACTCAACAAGTTTAACAGTGAACACCTTTTAGGCTCGCAGTTTATATACATGCGTCATACCTTTCTTATTATACATATATCTATACATCTCATCTATCATGTTGCGCAATTTCAAAATATGAATGTCACATATTGTATTTAACAGTTAAAACACGTAATTTCACGAAGTGCACATTTCAAGCATAATCATATCACATAGTTTGTTACCTAGTTTACATAGAACAATTATTACATTTCAACAAGTTCTAAAAAACTTGTCTGTTATACGTATCCAATTTAACCTTTAACGTTTCCCGAACGTCTTTCATATCATTCCTCCCGTCGGTTTGCTAACCTGAACTCTATCTGTCATCGTTCAACCTATAAATCATAACATAGATTCTTTAAACTTAATCCATATTTACTAGACCACTAGTCTTTATTCATTTCACATTTGATGTATTATACCTTACATATGTTAATAATACATCTTAACTCATTACTGACCTTTTACATAACATTTACATCCTTTTATCTAGCATTAGGTATGTTATATTATACCATTTATTGTTCCATTATACCTTAACACCCACCATATTGACAATTTTTTTATCAATCTAGGGTTTACATAACCTATCTCTATCATCCCACATCAAAATATAGCTTTTCAGAACACTTAAAAAAAAAATCGAGTACAGGGCACTGCACCCCGACGAGCTCTAAATTTGCACCTAGTGAATTCCTTGCAGTCGCATTATGCCCCGGTGTAGTCTGTAGAAATTAGTTTCCCTAATTTTTGCGGTCACTTTGTTGATTTTTAACTCCTTCATCTTACATCTGATTAAGCTCAAATTTGAACAATAATTAGAACTTACTACATAGTATTTTACAAAAATATAACATAACTCATTTGGCTTCTTTAAATTATCGAAACATTAGCCCAAAAAAAGGGCGTTTAAATTATCCTATCGCATTCTTCGTCTCTGTCTTGAACCTCTTTCACCTTATCTAATAAGGTTGGACTCGCCTCCATCTTCATCAATTTCTCTTTCGAATCATTCAGACCTTTTACCTCCAACTCCATTCTAGCCATTTCTTTTACCAGCTCCTCCTAGTTTGTCAATACAAATAACTTTTGTATACTATTTTGGCTTAAAGCATCTGCCACTACGTTATTTCCCCCCCGATGATATAGAATCTCACAATTGTAATCTTTGATTAATTGTAACCATCTCATCTACCTCATATTTAACCCTTTTTGCGTGAAAATATATTTTAGACTCTTATAGTTTGTGAATATCTTATAGTTTTCTCCATACAAATAATGTCTCCAAATCTTAAGGGCAAACACTATCTATTCCAACTCAAAGTCATGAGTAGGGTATCCCTTCTTATAATCCTTTAACTGGCGTGATGCGTACACAATGACCTTACCGTTTTACATAAGCATACAGCCTAATCCCTTATGTGATGCATCACTATACACCGTAAAACCTCCCGTATTATCTGGTAAAGACAACACAAGTGTCTAACTTAGTATTTTCTTCAACTCCTTGAAACTCTCCTCACACTTCGCCATCCAAACATACTTAACCGCCTTCCTCGTCAAATTTGTTAGTGGCGTTGTTATCTTCAAATAATCTTTGATAAATCTTCGATAATAACCTATTAATCCTAAAAAACTCCTAAGCTCCGTCGACGTCCTCGATTGTTCCCAATTTATCATTGCTTTCACCTTTGAAGGATATATAAAAATCCCCTCATTTTCAACTAGAATTCACACTTTGAAAACTTAGAGTACAACTTTTCCTTCCTCAGTATCTCCAAGTATTGCTTGAACACTCTATTCATCAGGTCCATAAATATGGCTGGTGCATTCGTCAATTCAAAAGACATCACTAGAAACTTATAATGGCCGCAACGAGTTTTGAACGCTGTCTTTGGTACATCCTAACTAGTCCTTAAGTCAATCTTCAAAAAATACTTTGCCCTTTTCAGTTGGTCAAATAGATCGTCAATCCTCAGTAACATGTATTTATTCTTGATCGTCACTTTGTTCAACTCCCTATAGTCAATACATAGTCTTAATGATCTGTCCTTTTTCTTTACGAATAGAACCGTTGTTCCCCATGGAGAAACACTTGACTGAATGTACTTTCTATCCAATAATTCTTGCAACTGGATCATTAACTCCCTCATTTCTACCAAAGCCATCCATATGGAGCTCTTGATATCAATGTTGTTCCTGATACTAAGTCAATTATAAATTCTATCTCCCTATCCGATGAAATACCTGACAATTCCTCTGGAAATAGGTCCATGAACACTTTAACTATTGGTATCCATCAAATTTCAAGATCTGCCTTTTGTATATCCATTACATGAGCCAAGTAATATCCCGAATATTTATGAAACTAGTAAATGTGAACTTCAAATAATCAATGTGATGGTGGGATATGATAATCCCCATACCCAGAATTGAAGGATAGTTATTTGAGATGAAAATAAGGTTAAGATATAAAAATCTAGATTTGGAATAAAGGAATATATAGAGAATTGATTAAAATTTTATCTAATTTATATGATTTAACATGTGAAAAGAAAGAGAGACTTTTGTTCCAAAGGCTCTAAGAAAGATATGCAGAAAGGTCAGTAAATCAGTCTTGAAAGGATAGAGTTGCTGAAAAACGAGTAATGAGAATTAAAAAATTTTAATGAAGAGATTTCACATAGTTAAAAAATGTATGAAGGAATACATGTATTCCTACATGTATTAATGCAAGTTAATAAATCAAAAATTCAAGAAATGACAAATGGCCAAATAGTCCAAGTGTGAATAAATGAAAGAAAATAAAGTTAAAAATCCAAAATTTGTGTCTAGAAAGGAATTTTGAGACGTGGACTGAACCGCTGAGTCCGGGACATCGAATTTAGTAAGACGAGACAATAAGTGCAATTTGGTGTCAGGGTTGACCAAAAAGTCAACCGTTTAACTTATTATGATGAAAAGTTAAACTTTAATTTTGAAGTTAAAATTTGAGAAACGGACGTCACCGTTGCGATGAGAACATCAAATTTAGTAAGTAAAGACTACAAACACGATATGGTTTCTTTCGGGGTTGTCTTTTTGGTCAAAGTCAATAGTTGAGTTTTATTATGAAAAGTCAAAATTAGAATTTGGAGATGAATTTGACAAAACGGATGTCACCATGACATCAGGGACGTCGAAATTAGTAAGAATATACTATAATCATGAAAATTTAATTTTTCAGGTTAAAAAGTCAAAGCTTGGGTCAAATAATCAAAGGCAGAGAGATATGACTCCTATGATAAAGTGAATTGAAGATACTATTTGATAGGATAAGATTATGTGAGAAATGCAGTGGTAAGGCAACAATGATTCCGAGAGAAGGAATCCTAAAATAAAGAAAAGAAAACTAAGAATTGAGAAAAATCACGTAAAGTGTTATTAATGAGTGGAATGGAAGGTAAGAGGGATGGTTAACTAAAATTAATCATGTGAAATATGATTCACGTTATATTAATAAGGTTTGGATGTTGGTCTATAATGACAACAATAGAGATTTTAATTAATTAAGATAATTACATGAAAACTTATGTTAGTAATTAATGAGGCTTGAGTAGTTGGTATTGTGAGGTAGGATTAAAGATTTGAATTAATTAAGTGATTAACTTAATTATTAGAATAGAGAGAAAAATCAAATAAATGGATTAAGGTAGTTCGAAAATAACAATTTGAGCTAATTAATTTTAATTAGTTAGGCTAAGTAAGAAAGAAGGATTATAATTAGTCTAATTAAAGAAAAGTTAATTTAAGCTTGAGTTGTAAAATAACCAAGTTAATAGGTAAGCCTTGTTTGGCATTATGAGGCCAATTAAAATTTATGAGAATTAAGCCTCAAGAAAATGAAAATGAAATAATTAAATAGTGGAATAGTCCATGTATTATGAAAAATATTGAGCAAGTGTGAAAATATTAATTTTCACAATTTAATGTGGTTATGGTTATTATTTAACCATGTTAGAGTTAATTGTAGAGAATTGTAGAAGAACATGAGGATATGTATAAGTTAATGTGTTGGAAGAATTCACTACAAGAAAAAGGCTCACTTCGGACGGAATTAATTTCGTCGATAATAACATAATTATGACGGAATAGCCTGTCGAATTTAATTCCGTCGATAATAAGTTATAGTCGACGGAATTTCATCGATAATATAGGTCCCCGTCAGCGCCAAAATTCCCGTGTCCAACCAATATAAGATCCACGGAATAGGCACACATAATCGACCGAATATCCGTCGATTTTAGTTTATTTTCGACGGACTTAATGTCGACGGAATATTCCGTCGAAAATAACTTAAAACCCTTTTCATCGTCTTTTTCCCCCAGCCGCTTCAGTTTTATTTCTTCTTTCTCTCTCTTGTTGTGGCTCTCTCTCTCTCTCTCTCTCTCTCTCAACGTTGTCTCTCTCCCTTCCGTCCCCTCCAACCGACCTCACATCACCTCCGGCCCACCCCTCCGTCCGTTGCCGCCGCCTGTTGCCGCCGTCGACTGTCGCTGCTGTCCGTGGCCAGCTCCGTTGCCCTTCCGTCGTCACCATATATATATATATATATATATATATATATATATATATATATATATATATATATATATATATATATATATATATATATATATATTGTGAAATTAATTTGTGTTCTGAAAATTAAAAGCAGTATGTGGATGCATTATTTTGTGATATTTTCTTGATGGTTATTATTTTGTGTATTTCCGACAGAATTTTCGACGGAATTTCTGTTAAAATTGTTCAAATGCAATATTTGTGGGCCCTACATCTACTTATGTACTTTCCTAATTTGTCAATATTAAAATAAGCTTAGTATTTACTTAGTTTTGTAATAATAACATAAAATGAAATGAACTAACATAAAAATATAATTAAATTAATTAAATAAAATTCAGTTAAATTAAATACACTTAAAATAAATTAAATTCATAAAACTAAATAAAAAAATTAATTTAATAAAATAAAATGAAGAGAAATTAAATAAAATTAAATGAAGTAAAATATAATTCAAAAATAAAAAATAAATTAAATTAAGTAAAATAAAATAAACTAAACTAAAATATAATTAAATTAATTTATTATAATAAAATTAATGTAATATAATTAAATTAAATTAAGTTAAATTATAATAAAATTAATATAATATAATTAAATTAAATTAAGTTAAATTTAATATAATTAAAATAAAATAAATTAAAATAAAGTCAAAAAAATAAAATAAAATAATTACATTTAAATTAAATTAAACTAAGTTAAATTAAATATAATTAAAATAAACTAAAATAAAATATAATTTAATTAATTTAATATAATAAAATTGTATCATGTATAATTAATTTAAATTAAATTAAGTTAAATTTAATATAATTAAAATTAAATTAAATAAAATAAATTAAGTAAAATTAAATATAATTCAAAATAAAAAAAATAAATTACGATTAATAAAATAAACTAATTAAATTAAATTAAATTAAATAAGACTAAGTTAAATTAAATACAATGAAAATAAAGTAAATTAAGTAAAACAAAATAAATTAAATTAAATTAAAATAAAATAAAATTAATTTAACGTTCCTCGTTTGACATTCACACGTAACGGGTGAATATGGAATACTCTCAATTTAATCAAATCAGTTGTACATGCAATTTCGTTACGATTTTAGAAATTCAATTGCGATGTACCCAAAAAATTCGTTTAATAAATTCAATCACTTGTGCATGTAATTTGGTTAGGAGCTTAGAAACTCGTTTGACATTCACTCCTTGAGTGAATGCCAAATAGTCCCCCGTCTGGGACTGTTGCTAGATGTTATGTCTCTTACTTAGGTTTGTGCCCACAATTTGAGTATGGTTTATTTGTTTTTGGGACTTTTTGCTGATATCTCTACATGTTCTCTGAGTACATACTTAGCCTACGTTGACGTGGTTTATTTCGTGTACTTAGAGACCATGGGAAGGTGCTGTCAAAATTTCTTTGAAACAGAAAAAACGTGCTCACGGTGTTGGCTCAAGTGAGGAGACGCATCTAGGAACGAGATAGAAGCATGACCCGTATACTTAGAAGGTGAAGTCATGCAGGAATCATGAATACACACACATACGCTAAGCACCCAGGTTAATTTGATACATAGTATTGTTCAGTTAAATAT
The DNA here is from genome assembly GCA_947179155.2 of Hedera helix. NCBI lineage: Eukaryota > Viridiplantae > Streptophyta > Magnoliopsida > Apiales > Araliaceae > Hedera > Hedera helix. Next base: position 23,065,721 of record OX359280.1, read on the forward strand.
GTCAGACGACCGAAGCTAGATGTACCGTATAATACCGGTTGATGGTAGAGGATTACTGCCTGAGTACCGTGATGGGGTGTCCAAAATTTTAAATTTTTCCAATGAACACGCTGATAATTCTAATGGAAAGATGAGATGCCCGTGTTTCAAATGTAAAAACGTAATTTGGTAGAAAGCCGACAACATTAAGTACGATTTGTATTTGCGTGGGTTTGTAGATGGATATTCTCTATGGATTCATCACGGAGAGTCAACTGAGTTCAGCGAAATAAGTGACAGTATAGGCCAACCAATTCACTACGATCGATACGATGATAGTTATGATGCCGTGGAGATGTTGGTTGATGCGTATGGCCCTAACAATATTGATTGGGGTGCAAATGTGCAATCGTCAATAACTGGTCATCAAGAGCCAAAGGACACAACAGGAACCTTTTACAATATACTATCCGAATCTGCTATGCCATTGTACGATGGAAATGATAAGCACACCAGACTATCTGCAGTGACGAAGCTCTTACACTTCAAGAATGAGCATGGCTGCAGTGAGAGAGGTTTTAATGAGTTGCTTAGGCTTATCAGCGAGTTCTTACCAAAGGGTCACACTCTTCCCTCAAGTTATTATGAAGTTAAAAAGATGGTAAAGGGTTTAAATTTGGGGTATGCAAAGATCGATGTTTGTGAGCAAGATTGCATGTTATATTATGGGGCTGACATAGATAAACTGCAGTGTGACATTTGCAACCTACCTCGTTACAAGACAACTAAACGTGGGGGGGGGGGGGGAAACTAAGCGTGTGCCTAAAAAAATCTTAAGGTACTTTCCACTTGCCTCGAGATTTCAGCGTCTATTCATGTCGACCCACACTGCAGCGCATATGACTTGGCATAAAACAAGGGACGTCGTGCCTAGTCAGTTGTCTCACCCCGCAGATAGAGATGAGTCGAAGAAGTTTTATGCAAATTTTCCTCAATTTGCTGAGGAAAGTAGGAATGTCAGGCTTGACATGGCTACGGATGGATTTTGTCCATTTAATAATTTTAGTCAACCATACTCTGTGTGGCCAGTGATCATGGTAGCTTACAATCTTCCACCGTCAATGTGCATGAAGGATCCGTATCTGTTATTAACTTTACTCATACCGGGGAATAAGAGTCCTACAAAGGACATAAACGTGTATCTTAGGCCGTTAGTCGATGAACTTAAGATGCTGTGGGAGACGGGGGTGCAGACTTATGACAAATCAATAAAGCAAAATTTTCTGATGAAGGCAGCTTTGTTGTGGACTATCACTGATTTTTCAGCACTTGGGATGATCAGTGGGTGGTCGACTCACGGGAAGTTGTCATGTCCAGTTTGTGTGGGGGATGTGCAAGGCACACATCTAAAACATGAGCGAAAAATTAAATTCTTTGGTACTGCTCGTAGATTCTTGCCTGCTGATCACAGTTACAGAAAGATGTCGACACAGTTTAATAGAGAAACAGAGAAAAATGGGGTTGTCGGTCGATTGTCAGGCAATGAGGTTTTCGGTTGGCTGAACGATCTTAACTTTCCACCACCAGGGAAGGAGCACAGTAAATATAGAGCCTAAGGTTACGGCAAGGCTCATAATTGGACGCATTCACCCATCTTCTTCGAGTTTTCGTACTGGGAGTCACTTTCAGTCCGTCACTGTATAGATGTAATGCATACAGAAAATAATGTGTTTGAGAACTTGTTTTACACCGTGCTAGATGCGAGTGGTAAAACAAAAGACAACGACAATGCACAGAAAGATCTGGAGGCACTTAACATATGTCCTGATTTGTGGCTTTGACATAACAACTCAAAACCTAAAGCTTCATTATGTTTAACCAAGCAACAAGTTGAAGACATCTGCAAATGGATAAGTGCGTTGAAGCTCCCAGAAGGATATGCTTCTAATATATGTTGTTGTAGTAAGGTTGAACAGTTGAAAATTACTGGGTTCAAAAGTCATGATTGTCATGTATTCATGCAGAAGTTGATGCCAATTGCATTTCGCGAGATGTTACCCAAAAAAATTGTAGACGCCTTAACCGAATGGGAAACTGTCGCAAGCAACCAAAAATAAAATCTTACTTTGAAAAATATTAATGTAGTAGTGAAAGTAAGAGTCGAACCCACAGAGAGTGAATTGTTTTAATAAATCTAATGTTTTCAAAAATATCTAATTAAATGAGGGGTTTGGAATTAATTATTAACTAATTAAAATTCAAATAAACAAATAAAACTGAATAATAAATAAATATGAGAAAAATCAATTAAAACAAACTTTAGTTCCTTAATTCAGTATCCCCTTCTTTTAATTAACAAATTAATCAAGTTATTATTATCTTTTCCTTCAATTGAAATTAATAATCCTAGATAACCGACAATCGCCAAGCTACCCGAAATCCTCCTTAAATTATAAATCTAATGCAGCAATCGCTCACAAAAGACCCTAACTATCATACAACCTAGAACTATCAGTCTAGATTTAATATAACAGTTGCATTAAAAATTAGAGAATTAGATTATTGCAAGCAACAATCTCAACATCGCGGACCATTTAACTTGCCATCTTGATAATCATAATAATATTCAAAAGTTTGTCCACAATCAAATATTATTAACTGCTACTTATGCTCAGATAAAATATCGTTTGCTTAATATCAAATCTTAATCTAGCATATGATAAATTATTGATTAACTTAATAGGCCATTATCAAATTAATCAAGCAAATATCATAAAACAATTAAAACAGATCATCAAGAATAAATCTCATGCATGAAGGAATATATAATAAAACTTAATTAAAACATGAATTAAAAATAAGGTTCAACATCCCTTTGGAACTGAAAAAATAAAATTAGCCAAACATAATAAAAATAATACCCACTAGTTGAAAAGCTCTCTCCAAGAAATTAGGAGAAAGAACTCTCAAAAGCTTACTATCAATAATGAAAAATTGACCCTCTATTTATAGGCCTCTAACTTGTCCAAACCCTAATAGGATTTACAATTAAAAATAATAAAAAAAAGAAAAATAATTATTATCCTAACCATAGTTGGAATTAAAATCCAATTTGGAGTCAAAAAGTAGCAAAAATCCCAAAAAATCTCGTTTTGGACAAATTCTGCCCAGCCAAACGCAGCCTTACGCGCCGTTGACCCGGTCAACACGGAAACCGCTCCGCTGACGTCACCGCCCTCTTCCGCGCATTGCGCGGAGGCTTTTTTCCCCAGAAGACAAACGACGTCGTTTTCTTCCCCTGTTGATGGCTTTGCAAACGCGCGTATTGCGCGGACGTTTTCTTTCTGGCGAAACGACGTCGTTTCTTTGCTTCTCCGTTCAGTACGCCGCGCAATGCGCGCGGACGTCCGTGTTCCGGCTAATTACCATTATACCCCTCCGCGTCTTTTCTCCTTATTTACACTTTTGCCATCCGTGCGGTTTAATTACCAAAATGCCATCAGACTTTTACAAGATTTACAGATTTGCCCCCAAGCTTTATTTTTCCTACAAAATAAAATATAAAAATACTAAAAATCCTAAAAACACATAATAATAAATAAAACACCTGAAATAAATAAAAACACATAAATAAAAAGAAATATAAAAATACTATAAAATTACCTAAATTAACATAAATTAACTAAAATCCTATAAAACCTATTAAAACCAAAATAAGCTAAATAATTATACATTTAATCACACAATAAATATAAAAACTAAGTATTATGGCATAAAAATATCGTATAATTTAGTCCTATCAAATACCCCCACACTTAGCTTTTGCTCGTCCTCGGGCAAAACAAAAACAAAAACTATAAAAATAAAACTAATAACCAAACAACTTACTTGAGCAACAGATCAATATAAATTTCAATATCAGCCTCAAAGAATTTTTTTTTTTTTAAATGATCACTCAAAGAAAATTTCAAAATTATGCAAAATCTAGAACTTTAACATATTTACCAATTCTACTTTATTCAAGATCTTTTGTGTGTGTGTGTGTGAATCCAAATGTATCAAACTAATCAAAACTCGAATAAGTTTAGGTTATTAATTACCTTATAAAAGATATATAACAAAACTCAATTTATTTTTCACATCACTCTTTGCTTATATAGACAAATATAAATCAGAAGATCAAAAGGTTTTTAATCAATGAAACATACTAGGATTATCAATTTTTTCTTTCAAATATTTTTTCAATTTTTTTTCTTTTAATGGGTGCATTTTATGCTCCATCCCATTTTCTTTATTTCTTCATTTTTTTTTCATCATTTTTTTTTCACGGTGAGTGCATTTTATGCTCCATCTCACCAGCGAGTGCGTTTTACGCTCCATCTCGCTTTTTCATGTGTTTATGAGTGAGTGCGTTTTACGCTCCATCTCAACCCACCACAAGATTTTTTCTTATTCAATAATAATCCTAGAAAAATTACCTAAATCATCTCCTCCAAATTATATTTTGTCTTATATTTCACATTGAATAATGATCAAATAATATATAGAGCTCAAAAATATCTTTCATAAGCATTTAACCATTTAAACTTTCTCTTCATTAAAACTAGCTCAAACAAATGGATATAAGTGCACAAAAATTTTAAAGATCTCAAACAAAGTAATAATCAATAAAAAGTCAAAATTCAGATTAAGCAAAAAGTTATCATTTTTCCAAGAGTTAAAATCACAATTTTATCATTGGCTAAAAATTAAAATTTAATTAATTTATTGCTCAAGTGACACATCCTAAAAATAAAAACTACCCCATTTTCGTAGGAAACACGGTTACACTTAGCATGTGCAACAAGCTTTTAAACTCCAAGGTTATCCCAAGTGGACAAGTTTTGTCTCGTGAGGGTTTGCAGTGAATTTACCCACAAAATTCCAAAATTTAAAATTTTAAAATTGACCTAAAAATAAAAATAAAAATCCTAAATCCATTCCCCCACACTTAAAATTTACATTGTCCCAATGTAAACTATAATGCAAAGAAACATGAACAAATAACTATAAAAAGAAAAAGGGAAAAGAAATGCAAATCTGATTTCTTGGGTTGCCTCCCAAGCAGCGCATTTGTTTATTGTCATTGGCTCGACAACAGGCCAAAGCACTACGTCACTCCAATTTCATGTATGTTGCGTACTCCATCCATCACAACATTCCTCATAGGTCGATTACATCTCGTCTTTGCATGGTATGATTGTTCCGGAATGAAATCCTGTAAAATAAAAGGTAAAAATTTATTTTGAGTAACAGGTAATGGAATGAAAAGTTCTGCAAATTTATTTAAAATCAATGACAAAAAATTTAATGAATTTGTAGCCCTCTTCAAATCTTGTTTCGGTTCAATTTCTTCTTCTTCTTTTGTCAATCCCAAGCTATGCGTAATGGCAGCTTCCAAATTTTCCTTTGCATTGTCTGTCATTTCTGGAGTTCCTTCATCTTTACCACTGCTCAACACAATTTCATTGTCATCCTCCTCGTAATCCATCATTGTGTGAGATGGTAATTCTTCAACACTTTGTACCTCCAATTGACTGACCGCAACTTTCAATTGTTCCACTTGAATACTTATACGCTGAATATTCACATTTGTTTTAGTCATAAAATATTTAAACATATCTTCTAAAGATAAATTAGAGTTAGAAGATTGGTCCTGTTCTTGATCGTTGGGATATGTCTGATTGAACTGTTGGTAATCTGGCCAATGTTTACTTATAGGTTGGTGCACTTGTGGATTCCCATAGATGAAATTTGGACGATCCCACCATTCTGAGTAGTACGTTTTTGAATAGGGATCATAGTTCCCTTGCAGTCCAAGGAAAGCATTTGCATCATTTACTTGTCCATAGGACTCCTTTCGAAACATTGGACACAATTCAGTTGGATGTCCTACTATGGAACAAATCCTACAAGCTTTCATTGGTTGTCCTCTACCTGCAGCCTAGGCATAGATAACAAAAGTTAGTTCATCAACTTGTTGTTGAAGAGAAGAAATTTTTACCGCATTAAAATAATCATCGTTTTGGTTCCAAGCCATGATTTTCTCCTTCACCTGTACACTCAATGAAACTATGAAAAACAAAAATAAAATAAATAAATAAACTAGGAAAATAAACTACAAAGAAAACAAAGAATAAATTAAAACAAAACACTCCCCAGAAACGGCGCCAAAATTTGGGAAGCTGTCGCAAGCAACCAAAAATAAAATCTTACTTTGAAAAATATTAATGTAGTAGTGAAAGTAAGAGTCGAACCCACAGAGAGTGAATTGTTTTAATAAATCTAATGTTTTCAAAAATATCTAATTAAATGAGGGGTTTGGAATTAATTATTAACTCATTAAAATTCAAATAAACAAATAAAACTGAATAATAAATAAATATGAGAAAAATCAATTAAAACAAACTTTAGTTCCTTAGTTCAGTATCCCCTTCTTTTAATTAACAAATTAATCAAGTTATTATTATCTTTTCCTTCAATTGAAATTAATAATCCTAGATAACCGACAATCGCCAAGCTACCCGAAATCCTCCTTAAATTATAAATCTAATGCAGCAATCGCTCACAAAAGACCCTAACTATCATACAACCTAGAACTATCAGTCTAGATTTAATATAACAGTTGCATTAAAAATTAGAGAATTAGATTATTGCAAGCAACAATCTCAACATCGCGGACCATTTAACTTGCCATCTTGATAATCATAATAATATTCAAAAGTTTGTCCACAATCAAATATTATTAACTGCTACTTATGCTCAGATAAAATATCGTTTGCTTAATATCAAATCTTAATCTAGCATATGATAAATTATTGATTAACTTAATAGGCCATTATCAAATTAATCAAGCAAATATCATAAAACAATTAAAACAAATCATCAAGAATAAATCTCATGCATGAAGGAATATATAATAAAACTTAATTAAAACATGAATTAAAAATAAGGTTCAACATCCCTTTAGAACTGAAAAAATAAAATTAGCCAAACATAATAAAAATAATACCCACTAGTTGAAAAGCTCTCTCCAAGAAATTAGGAGAAAGAACTCCCAAAAGCTTACTATCAATAATGAAAGATTGACCCTCTATTTATAGGCCTCTAACTTGTCCAAACCCTAATAGGATTTACAATTAAAAATAATAAAAAAAAGAAAAATAATTATTATCCTAACCATAGTTGGAATTAAAATCCAATTTGGAGTCAAAAAGTAGCAAAAATCCCAAAAAATCTCGTTTTGGACAAATTCTGCCCAGCCAAACGCAGCCTTACGCGCCGTTGACCCGGTCAACACGGAAACCGCTCCGCTGACGTCACCGCCCTCCTCCGCGCATTGCGCGGAGGCTTTTTTCCCCAGAAGACAAACGACGTCGTTTTCTTCCCCTGTTGATGGCTTTGCAAACGCGCGTATTGCGCGGACGTTTTCTTTCTGGCGAAACGACGTCGTTTCTTTGCTTCTCCGTTCAGTACGCCGCGCAATGCGCGCGGACGTCCGTGTTCCGGCTAATTACCATTATACCCCTCCGCGTCTTTTCTCCTTATTTACACTTTTGCCATCCGTGCGGTTTAATTACCAAAATGCCATCAGACTTTTACAAGATTTACAGATTTGCCCCCAAGCTTTATTTTTCCTACAAAATAAAATATAAAAATACTAAAAATCCTAAAAACACATAATAATAAATAAAACACCTGAAATAAATAAAAACACATAAATAAAAAGAAATATAAAAATACTATAAAATTACCTAAATTAACATAAATTAACTAAAATCCTATAAAACCTATTAAAACCAAAATAAGTTAAATAATTAAACATTTAATCACACAATAAATATAAAAACTAAGTATTAGGGCATAAAAATATCGTATAATTTAGTCCTATCACCGAACTTTCAAATTTCTTTCGAGATCCATGTTCAACGGTTATAAGGTATACTGACGTGGAGCAAATGGAGAAAAATATAGTCCTGACAATGTGCAAGTTAGAAATGATATTTCCTCCGGGGGTTTTTGACTCGATAGAGCATCTGCCTATTCATCTGCCATATGAACTTAAGCATGGAGGACCTGTGCAATATCGATGGATGTATCCGTTTGAAAGGTATTATCGTCTACATTTCTTTTTTGATGATACTTATAACTCATATTTGTAATGTTTGTGAACTTAATTAATGTATTTTAGGTACATGCGTCGTTTAAAGCAGAAAGTAAAGAATAAAGCTCGTGTAGAGGGTTCTATTGCTGAACGGTACACGGAGGAAGAGCTTGTCAACTTCAGCTCATTGTATTTTGAAGATGTTGTCACAACGAAACACAATCGTTTCAGTCGAAATGAGGTCGTCGGAGTCCAATCATATGTTGATGAGTTAGCTGTATTTTCTTATCCGGCTAAACCATTTGGCCATGAGACGATGACGTACTTAAGCGAAAAAGATTTGAAAATTGTGTCTACATATGTGCTTTTAAATATGCCCGAAGTATCGTCATACATAACGTAAGTACATACTATTTATAAAATTTTAATTTTTAATAGCCTAGCCTAAAATTAAATCGTGTTATAACTGTTTCAGTGCATTTGAAGACAAAGCATGTGTTGTAAACCCGAGCTTAAATGCAATACAGTTGGAATCATTCACGACTACAAATTTTTAATAGTGGTTTAAGAGAAGGGTTGCAGAAGACAACAATTATGTGCGTTTTAAAGATGTCATCGAAGGACCTTACAAATTGATTAGTTCATTTTTCGGCTGTATCGTCAATGGGTATAGATTTAATGTCGATGACATAAATGAACTGACTTTAGTCAATTCTGGTATTATCGTGTTGGGCAGTTGTTACCAAGATTCGGAGTCCAATTATTATGGACGTTTAGAGGAAGTAATTACGCTCAATTATCCCGGGGGTAAAAAGGTAGTTACATTTTAATGTCGTTGGTTTGATACTGAGAAGGGTGTTAAAGTTGATCGTAACAGAATCGTCATAGTAAATATAAAGTCAAAGTTACATTCTGCTGATGTATACGTATTAGCCAGTCGAGCGACTCAAGTTTATTATGCATCTAATATAGTAAATTGTAAAAGTCCCTGGTATACAGTTGTAACAACAAAGACTCGTCCATTTGATGATACTAATATGTCTGGGACAGATGAACCATTGCAGGATGATATTAGCAAATCCAGTCAAGTAGTCCTACATAACGACGATTTGTTGGTAGATGTCATTGACGTACCCGACAATGATGATGTCGAGGAAGACGTGGTTGACGATGAAGTCAAGGAAGATGTACCCGATAATGATGAAGTCGAGGAAGACGTGGTTGATGACGAAACTGGTAATGAAGAAGTCGTGTCAGAATCCGAGGATGACTATGAAAATGATTCTGATGGGTTTGACGACGTATTACATATAAACTTAAGAAGTATATTTTATTTAATTAAATTAATTAACTGCATATTAATTGCATTTTATTTTTGTATTTCAGTAGTACATTTATGGCTAGGCATAGTGGTAGCGGTCGTCGCAGTGGTGGTCGTGCAGGATCCTCTGACGGAACTCAGGGCGGGTCATCATCGTCAGGTAGTAGATTTTCTTAAATATTAATTGGTTTTGCTTACTATTTGTAGGTTATATTTTGGAAATTGATTTATTAATTTTAATTATTCAATTTTACTTACAGATACTGCTCGACGACGTCCTCGAGGGACGAACCTCGGGTTATTTGGTCGCCCGCTGCGCATATTATCCGCGTAGATGTCAGCTCTGCGCAGTAAGTGGAAAATAGCGTTATAATAAATTGAATTAATTTATTTTGTAAAACAATAAACATAACTTTGCGTTCTTTGTTTTGTTATGTAGTATTATGGATCCTGTGGCTAAAGCCACTTTACACGCCATATGTCTGACACACCTCCCCATTGGCTGCATGCGAGTTACGCAGTACGCGCAGCATGATGCCTCCTTCATGAATATCGTGTTACATGAATTTCACGTAAGTTATTTTAAATAATTTAAACTGTATACGTACATACTACTTACACATTCAATTTATTTTTTCTGATAAGTTAGTTCGTTTTCTTAGATTTATTTTAGATATGAGGAGGGCATCTCTCAAGCAACAGGCGATGGTGTTATTATTGCACATGTCGCGAAGAACTACGCCGGTTGGTTGTACGAGATGAGACATAGGGGTGCCCGGGCAGTTGTAGACCAGCTCGGGACTACTATTCGAGACCATCAGCCCCCTAATGTCTCAAATGCAGCATGGGAAGTCATGTGTACTCATTGGGATGCTGACGACTTCAAAAAAAAATCAGAACAAATGAAGAAAAATTGTAGCCAGCTCCGAGTAGAGCATACTACGGGTTCACGGTCATTTGAAGAAGTAAAATCGGTATGTATATATTTAGTTTAGTTTAATATTCTCATAAAAATATGTACTAAATAAATGATAAATTAAAATTTTATTTGTTAGGTCATGGGCTGTGAGTTGGGACGACCTCCCACCATGATCGAGTTCTAGGATAGAGCCCACACGCCAAAGAAATATAGTATGTCACAGGCAGCTGTAGCTATACAGGTAAGAGTTTTTATAAAGTTATGTAATAATTAGTATCATGTACTTAATTAAATGAGTCAATAAACTACCACATATATAATAAATTGCAGGACCGATTTCAGAGCCTTCGGGACGAGCGTGTAGCTGAGTTGCAGGCTGCTAGGGGAGATTCTACCATCCCTCCGTCCGACGTTAGCTTATCTAGGGATGAGAAGATGGCTCTTTAGGTCGCGTCTCAAGATCCCCTTAGTAGCACTACGAGCAGATATCGAGTGTTGGGTCTGCCGAGGGTGTCGACATATAGACCGGAGGTATTTATTGTAGTATGTTTCTCGTTAATTCAAAATTTATATTGATATTTCATTTTTTTTGTTATATTTAATGTTGCAGGTTCTAGCCAGCGTTCGAAAGGACATGTTGGACAATCTCATACGGGCGCTGGCTTGGACGACGCATTGTTCCAGCGGGTTATGGCGGCAGTGTCGGAGACGTTTCGTACGGATCTGATATTTCCGTAGTCAGAGCCTACCTACTAATGCTCGTCTTCACCAGCTTGCTTAGGACGTTGCAGCAGGGGCCAATGTCGAGAGTACGGGTATATCTCCGAAGCAGTTCGCCGCGATACGAGACGAGGTGATTCAGATGGTGACTACCCTGTTGTTGGAGGCTTTTGGCCCGATGCTGACTCAGCGCCCGACTATACAGGTATTTTATTCAATTTAAGTTATATATTATGTATGTTCTACAATAATTATTTAACTATGAATTTTTGTCTCAAGTACGAACTAATGACTGATATTTGTAATTGTATTAACAGGATGACAATTTTGAGCATGTTGGCGATGCCGATCGCGAGCGCGGGGGGGGGGGGGTGACAACGATGATTTTCATACACCACAGGAGAACCGTCGATCTCCGGGCGATGATTCTTTGTAAATTATAATTTAATTGTACTTACTTTAATTTAGCTTAATTGATTGTAATTCATCGTAATTTTGTTTAGTTTTGTAAAGTACGATAATTTATTTTATAATGTGTCGTCGTTTATATTTATATCAAGTGTGTGAACATAAAGAATGTATTGTTGTTGTGCTGTTGGGATGAAGCAGGTTTGCAGGTACAAAAAATGTGGTTTTAAAACCTGGCATTGAAAAAAGAAAAAAGAACCTTTAAAAAAAATGTATTTCCAACGGAATTATCTATTTACGACGGAATTTTCGTCGGAATTATTGCATTAAATTATTAATTTCCTAATTATCGGAAGGACTATTACCGACGGAATAAAATTATTACGACGAAATTTCCGTCGAAATTAAGTACTAATATTCGACGGATGGAGTACTTTTTTGAGGAAATTTCCATCGAACATATATATTAAAATTCCAACGAAATTATTTATTTTTGACGGAATATATTCTGTCGGACATATGTGAATTTCGACGAAAACTCCGACAGGAAAAAGACGTCGGGGATTATTTATTTTCGACCGAATGTTCGACAGAATTATTCCCGACGCGGTTATTTTCGTCCGAATCATCGACCGAACTTGCCGTCGGGAATATTATAATTCCGACGGAATAGGTATATTTTCGACAGAAATTTTCGTCGGAATTGAGCCTTTTTCTTGTAGTGATTATATATGACTATGGTTAAGAGTAACCTTACTTGAGTTAAATGTAAAAAATGGTGTGAAATGACTAAAATGCCCAATAATGGATTATAACCAATGGGTAATCCAAGATTGGATAATGACCTATGTGTAAATTAAGAATGGCTAATAACCAATGCATAATAATCAATGAGTAATGATTAATAACTAATGGATAATCAAAATTAAGAAAAATGATTATTTTACCCCTAGAAGAAGATGGCTAATGACTCAAATACCCTTGAGAAAGCTTCCTAATAATGGTGAATTGACCAAATTGCCTCTCACTAGTAATGGTGAATGACCATCATACCCCCAATGATAAAATGATCATTTTATCTTTATGGAAAAGGTGATAAGACTATTATGCCCTTGAGAGCATGTGCAAAGCCTATTTTGCCATTGTCTAACAATGGCTAAAGACCATTTTGCCCATGGTCTTGATTGTTCAATAAATATGGAACCTTGGCATTTATGCTGAAAATTTGGAGAGTTGGCAAACTTGGCTTATGTCACTTAGCAAAATTTGATTTGAGAGAGTGAGAGCAAAAATATAGAAATTAGTGGAAGTCATGATGGATGAAGCTAGCATGGAAGGAAATAGAGCTTTAGTGTTGCCCTAACAAACCATATCAAGAGAAGGAGATCACGAAGATATAATGATTTCAACCTTAAGGCTAGTTTCATACATATACATACATACATACATACATACATATATATATATATATATATATATATATATATATGTTCCTTTGTGTGCTAATGTTGTTGTAGGAGTTTGATATTTTGATGGATCATGGTTGATCTAGTGAAACAAGGATGGTGTGTATGAAGTGAAATTGTAGTTTTCATTTCTAAGAAACTAAGAAAGTATAAATGTAGCCTAAAGGGAAGCCATGATATGAATAATATAACTTTTGATCTAATGCACATAGGATGTTTGATAAAATGCCTAAAAGAGTCATTTATGCTAAACTTTGGATTTCAAAGTGAATACTAAGGAAGATCCATGTGTATATGTATAAACAACGTTTTCAAGCAATATTGATTCACGAAATCCAGTATAAAAGATTATATTTTGTGAAAAATTATTTTGAAGCTTTGCTTTTCTAAAAAGAGGATATCAAACATGAAATTTGGCCATTTTGGTTGTTTTTGAAAACCATAAGTTGTATGTGACATATTTAAGAATTTTAAATTTGTCCTAAGTGGATTGGAAGAGAAATAAGTTAAAACGGACTTATAGTGATTTTCTTAATAAATCTATGTTATGTTTGAAAACCTTGAATTTAAGACCATTATTTTGATTGAAAATATTTTGGAAATGATTATGGTTTTTGGACTTGACAAATTATGAATCCAACAAGTCATGGTATATATTTAAGCTCAATATAAGTGTTAATGACTAAATTATAAACAATTGAAGCAAGAACGAAGAAACTTAATTTGCATCTGGTTTTTGTGAGGCATTTTGAGTCTACTTTGGATTAGAATTTGGATTTATGATTGAAAGAAAAGTTGTAAGTGAGGAAGTTATAAGCACGTGAGCTCTTCAATCACTCAAAAATATGAAGAAACGAATAAGTTATGCCTATTTTATTAAAGCTAGAAGGGTCGTGCATTCCAAAGTTGGGAATTCTGAAAATTTGACCTAGCGCCTACCCAGTGCCTAGGCACTAGAACTTGTTGATTTCAGGAACAGATTTGGTTTGGGTCGGGTCAGATCCGGGTCGAGTCAATTTTTCTACACAAATAAGTTAAATTTTGTGTAAAATGGGTACTTAAGTGTATTAAACTAATATGATAGGTCCACTAGTGACTAACTAGTATAATAAATTATAATTGTAGGTCATATGAATGATGTGGAAATTAACGTAACGATATAGATGCGATTACAGACAAGTTTTCAGAACTTGTGTTTATATATTATGTGCAAATTTATGTTATAATTATTGTTGATATTCATTTGATGGTTTAAAGTAATATGTTCTATGTGAACTTTACGAATTAAAGTTATGAAGCATGCATAAATGCAAAGTATGATAATTATGAACCATATATAAATGTAAAGTGTGACATCCCAGATTATGACAAGATTTCTAAATAAAAATCTTGGATAATTAAGTAAATGTTAGCAGTTAAAACCTAGTTATGAAGGACAAAAAAGTAGTAAGAGTGATTAAATATATTTATTATTTAATCAATGTGTTAAAGATAACATATGTGGTTGAATTGGTAATGAAGGACTCTTGATGTAAATAAGGGTCTATAGGACGTGAAATGATCAGTTATCAATTTGAAGTGCTTTAGTGATGTAGCGGATGATAAAATTATAACATATTTAAATTTCATAGATTGAAAAGTGATAGAATGGATTAAAGACGAAGGATAGACTGCAATACCTATAATAAGGTGATTTGAAAGGAATCAGTGTAAGACGCTATGATATGTCCGCAAGTAATGGCTTGAATGTATGAATATGTGTATATGTATGTATTTTATCTGATAAAGAAAGAAAAATTGAAAATGAAGAAAATGAGGAAAACATAATTAAATTGATGCTTTAGTTATGAATATTAATAGCGAGTTTAATGAATAAGCTTGGAGAGACGAGGGTATGAGAATGATAAGTTAAGGCATGACAGAGTACGCGCAAAAAAGAAGGGACAGTTTGACCTATTTGGTATATTAGGGATTAAAGGAATAATAAAATTAATGATCTTTGAATGTTTTGAAGAAATGAAGAAATTGATAATTATGGATTGAAAGAAGTTAATCATTTATACGAAGTGTAGATATAGAATGTAATACTCTCGGGAATGAGTAGAAGGAACGTAGATTGCATATATGTTGAGAATTGGCATTATGTGTGTTAAGCAAATATGTAAAGGGATGTAAAGTCGTAATGAAAATATTATGAGCTTAAAAGGTTAGATGGTGATGGATTTTGGTAATACGGTCGAGGTTCGCTTCTTGAGAAAGCAGTTTATAGACAAATGAGCAAATTGACTATATTGAGATATCGAAAGTGAAATTGATTGATTGCGGAACCGAAGGTGGTTCGTAGAAAAATTAAGAAAGTAATGTTATGCAATTTAGAAAATGTTGTGATTATTATTATTAATTTATGAAATTCAATTTTAAAAGTATGACAAGTGTTATGGGACAAGTCAATTGTGGATAAATTGATACTGGAATAAAATTCAAGCATAATGAAACAAGTTTGGATCAAAATAGACTTGAAATGGATTGAAAATGAGCAAGTTATGCATTTAAGAGAATTAAATTCTCTAGATTTTGTGGCTAATGACCAAAGTGCCCTTGGTAAGTTAGGTAATGACACATGAGTCCTAGAATGATTTAATGACCAAAATGTCCATGTTTGGTAATGTGAAATGCCAAGAGTGCCCTTGACAAGTTGGATTATGTCCATTGTATCCTTTTTTATGAGAATTATCATTTGTGCCATTGAAAGTCCATGTGAAATATTTGAAATGGCCTTAACCGTGTATGGTGTAGCTTAACTAGTGTATGGTTAAGTGTTAACAATATACATATAATTTATGTATGTATATGTCAAGCAAGTATAAGCCAAGTAAACTTAGCTTCGTTTTTCATTTCATCATCCAAGATTTCAAGTGAAAGATAGCTTAAGAGAGAAAAGAAAGAAGAAGCTAGGGTTTGTCCAAAAGCTTTGAAAGATTGCTAACAAATTGTTCAAGAGAGGTAAACAAGCTATCAAAGTGAAGAATCAAGTTCTAGCAAGCTTTATTGTAATGAGAAGAAGAGCCATAAACAAAGGTATAAATGAGTTCAAGCTTTAAAACTCATTTTTCATATGTTTAAGTTCAAGAATATGTGTAGCCATGCAAGAATACATGGTTAGATGTAAAGATTATGTGAGTTACATGCTATATGTTTGATATATAATGAAACCCTAGGCACAAGAATTATAGTTTAAGGGAAATGTGTTTTTAAGCTATGATTTATAGATGATTATGTGTTATATGTGGCTAGATGTAATGAAAACCTAGTTTGAAAGGTTAATCATGTTTGATGCAAGCAAATTATTTTTGCTAGATGGTAAGCTAGATGCCTAAATGGTTTAAAAGCATGATATTTGAAAGGAAATTATAATACTAGACTATGATTTACATGCAGACCAAATCATAATATATAAAGTGCATTAGAATGTGCATATAAAAGTGACATGGACTTACAAAGTTGTTAAATGTGCATGTTGTAACGACCCCGAAATTCGACCCATTTTATTACCTTAATTTTCGTATTTATTATACACTATTTTCTTAACGTCCAAATTTCGGTTCGTTAATATATCTTTAACCACCTTAATTGATCCATTAATTGATTTTAAAATCATCCATTACCAAAAAATTTCGGTATAATTTTTTTTTTTCTCAATTCAATCAATGTATTAAAATATTTGAATATTTAAAATCTTTACATCTGGATCCTAGTCCCTGGATCGCAACCTTTACTTATTCTTTTCTTTCTGTAACCCGTATCATAAAGGTCAACATTCAACATTTAATGTCATTTATATCCATACAATATTCTTATGTCGTAATTCATAGTCAAACATATAATAGTCTCTATCATAATATTCATATTGAACAATTATAGTTCATAATTTAAACTATACTCGTCATATTCAAATCCAACTTATCCGTACATACAACATATCAATATAACTTTGACAAATTATCCACCTTGAATCATAATACAAACATTTAATAATCACATTCACAACCTTTTAGGAAAATTCGTCTTTACATCATCTGATGTTTTTGAAATTTATTTCTTTCCTGCAAAAATGTATATTAAGCAAGTAATGAGCACAACGGCTCAGCAAGTTCAACAGTTTATGCTTCACGTAGCACATAGTTTAACATGCTCTGTGTGTGTTATGCATTACGTGTTGTGCTTCTACTTGAGCCATATATCTTATATATATATATATATATATATATATATATATATATATATTCATATCGTTGCACAAAGCACACATGGTGGTCATATTAATCACGTATCACATAGCACATAATTTGTATGCATTTAAAACAAGAATTATATATCATACAGTTCAACATTTAACATAAAAAGGGACTGAAGAACTTGCATGGCGTCCAATTATTTAATTGATAGCTTAAAACTCTCTCTCGATCAACCTATGATCATAAAATAATCAAGCAATAATTATTTAACTCCTTATGATATTAATTTAATTAATTAATATCATCTCTAGGCCAATTATATTAACCTCGTTCCTTAAAATATTTGTTTAACTTAATATCCAATACCTCTAATACGGACAACTTGACTCATCGGATAAATTTTAACATATCTGGGTGTCTCAAAAATTTTATTTAACCATTTTCTAAATTATAACCTTATTAGATTAATATTTAAACCTTTAAATATTAATCCCCAATATTTAATATTTTTACAAAAATATTAAATTTAATGCCCAAAGATCATTTCTATATTTTTAGTATTTTTCTATAATTTTCTATGACTTTTAAACAATTTTTAAACATTTATTTCAATTAAAAATCATTTTTGGGGGTATTTCGGTAATTTCCGCGCCCTTAGGGATATATCCGGCATTTCCCGGAAAGGCTGGGGGCTTATCCGTAATTTCAGTAACGTTAGGGATGAATCCGGAATTTTTTGAAAAGTTCAGGGGCAATTATGTAAATTCCGTGCCTCTAGGGACATGGTTGGTATTTCAGGAAAAGAGCAGGGGCATTTCTGTAAATTCACCCCCGCGTACCGGCCGCGCATAGCGCGCGTCTCCCTTGCCTCTGTTGATGCCAGCAAAACGACGTCGTTTGCCGGCCATTTTTGATCCCCGCGCAATGCGCGGACCCTTCTCCCATACGCCCTGAAACGGCGTCGTTTCGGGCCGCGTACTGCAGAAAACTCAGCCGCGCCATGCGCGGTTTCCCCCCCCCCCCCCCCCCCCCCCCTTTTTTTTTTCTTCTTCCCCAGCCGGCAACAGTACATCAACTTTTCAAAAAAAATCACCATTTTTGCTCAAATTTTTCACACATAATTGCTCCAAACATGATATAATTCATATATATACAATCCATAAATTATTCAGAATAATTATTCTAATTATTTACTAATTTTTGTCAAAATTATTTTACTATCATAATTATTAAATAATTCCACTAAATTAATTTCTTTACATTCCTTGAAGCTTTTTCCTTCTTCTTCATGGCATAAATCTTCCTCTCTCTTGGTGGTGCCGGCATGGTGGTCGGGTTGTGAGTGGTGGTGGCGTCGGGTGGAGCAAGGAAGGAGAGAGTTTTGTTTTGTTGTTTTGTTTTCTTTTTGTTTATTTCTTTTTTTATCTCTCTTCCTTTTATAATCAAGCAACTTCACATTTTTGCTTAAAAAAAAAAAATCTCCACCGCCTTATTCTTTCTCTTGAATGTTCTGGATTTTTCACAAAAATCACTTACAATTATAATTTAAATACATTACATAATTATCTCGTGTAATAAATATTTTATATAATAAATATAAAATATTTATTTAAATTCACTAAAAATCATAATATGATTTATAATTAATATTAACACCCTTTTTGGGTACTTTTCTTGACAAATTTTGTACACGCATAACGACACGCATGTAATTATATGAGGTAATTTATACCTTCAAAAATCATAAAATAATTCATAATACATATAAAAATTATTTTTCATAATTTTTCACTCCGTTACTTGGACAACATGTTACATTAACATGTTCACGTTTCCGAAATATTATTCTTCATAAAAGTCATAATAATTCCATTATACATAAATATAACTTTTAACAACTTAGAACATTTCTTTTTCTTATTTATTATTTCATTTCTTTAATATTTACAATAATTTCTTTATATATAAATTATATAATTTAATATTATATAATTTATATATTTACATTCTCATTTCTTAAATAATTTCTTAAATTCCTCAACCTTATTCCATTTAATCACCTTATATAAATTACATAATTATTTTTATATAATTTATATAATTATTATTTTCTTTATACCTTATTTTAATTTCCTTATATAAATTATATATAATTTATTATTATATAATTTATATAATTACTTTTCCTTCTCAATTAATTTCTAAACCTCCTCCAAAATTCTTGATAAAATCTAAAATCAACACATACAATTTTACCAACTCCCTCATTCACTTTAAATTTGGATTAATTTAATTATTAATCCATTTATTTCCATAATTAATGAAATTTGAAATTATCAATTAAACATTCACATAGATACATATTTAAATCTTACTTCTCACATTACCATATCATCTCCTTTAAGTCATAATTTCTGTACTTCCACTACAATTTAATTGTACACTTTATTGTATCTTTGCCTGAAATTTCTTTTATTTTTCATAAATTGTTTTTAAACAATTTATTTACTTTTCAATTATTTTAAATTAACACAATTCGTCATGATCTATGTACAGATTTAATTTACTAATTAAATCTTATCACATACCTTAATTCACATAATATAACAATTAATTTGAATAATCTTGATAATTTAATCAATTAAATTCTCATTTGATATTATTAAAGAAATTTTGAAAATTCGAATCCTCACATATGTGGTAGCCTATATGGTGTATGGAGTTTAAGATGTCAAGTGGAGTCTAAGTTTTGAAATGAAAAGTTTAGCAAAAGTTAAGGAAAATTCAACATGTAGGTGATTTTTGGCAATTTTGAGTAATTAAAGGTGAAATTAAGCCAAGTGACTTAGTTTCATGTATATACACGTGTTAGGTTGATTTGGTAATCAACGGATGAAAATTTAAACAAAAAGGGCGATTCGAACGATCGAAATCGATTGTTTCGACCTTAAATGGATTTTTACGGACAAATCTCGTCTCATGCGAAGTTTAACTATTTTAAAAGTCTAGACATGTCATAGATGAACTTTTTTAAGTGTTGGAATGAAGTTTTAAAGCAAATGGCCAAAAATCACAAAGTTGGTGAAAAATGGTTTTAAGGTTGAAAATGTTTTGAAACGCCCTCCTACGGGCTAATGTATCAATGATTTTGAGAAGCCAAATGAGGCAAGTAAATTTTTTGTAAAATACTAGGTAGTAATACCTAGTTCTGTTCCAAATTTGGACTTAATGGGATGTATGGTGAAAAAGTTAAAAATCAGCAAAGTAACAGTAAAAATAAGGAATCCTGGTTCAACAGACTACGCCAGGGCGCAGTGTTTTGTACTGAAGTCTACGTCGGGGCATAGTGTTACTATTCATGGCTGAGAGCTTTTTGCGGCCAGGAGCTCAGAGCTCACTGGGGCGTGCTGTAGCCGAGAACATCTCACCCCCAACAAGATGTTCGGCGCCGTTACTTTTGCCCGAATTTTTTTTAAGGTGTCCGAAAAATGACGTTTTAACATGAAATGATAAAGATAAGTTGTGTAAACCCTAGATAGGTAATAAATGGCCAATGTAAAGGGTGTTAAGGTATAATGTAATAATGAATGACATAATATAACATTCCTAAAGCTAAGTCAAAGCATGATATGAATTATGAAAAAGGTTAAGAACGAGCTAGAATGTATTACTAACCTACATAGGGTATAGTACATCAAAAGTGAAATGAATAGAGATTAATGGTTAAGTGATTATGGATTAAGCTTGACAAGTTATATATAAAGTTTTATGATCCTATAATAACATATAGGTGTAATGTTTACAGATAGAGCTTGGAATAGCAAAGCGACAAGACAGTTATTACAGGCGTTTGATGAGGTAAAGGTTAAGTAAATAAATGCAGATCAGGTAAGCTTTTCAGACTTAAATGTGATAATTATTCTATGTGGACTATGTGATATTAAAAGATTTGAAATGTGCACTTCGTGCAACTATGTGTTTTAGCTGTTAAATGCAATATGTGACATTTATGCACAGCATGGTAAAGTAAGGAATGCATGTCGCATGATTATTAACTACAAGCATGAAAGGTATTTCTTGATTGACTTGCTAAGCCTTTATGCTCACCCTTGTTATGACTGACAATTTAAGGTAAAGTACGAGAAGGCCGGACGTTCCGGTGAAGCTAAAGGTAAAAGAATGGTGAATGCATAGATAAGCATTAAAGAATGTATTATATTCAAATGTGTAATATAATAAGTAAATGGATGAATGTAATTTGTATAGATGCAAGTTATGTAACAACTTGATTTTAAATATTAAACCATGAAGTAATAAGAAATGAATGTTCTGTAAATCCGTAGGGATTGATTTATATGTATGTAACATTCAGAGAAAGTTTGTAAAGAGATAAGGTTAATGTATTATTGTAAGTCGAGTATGTTAAATAATGAAACTCGCATGCATGGAACAGATATGAGCAAGCAGAATTATGTATGGATAGATTAATGGTGGAATTTATTCACAGGGTAGATTATGTGAAATCATAATATATATGATTGTGAAATGTAATAGACTAGATCATAACTTATTTATATATGATCTGAGTTTTAGCGCAAGAAAATTGAATGTTATGATTCTGAGACAGATAAAGAATGTAAAATAAATAAATAGATTTATGGACCGCATTATGGTTAAGTGATTGGTTTTAAAGGATAAATGTATATTTTTGCACACGAAATTGCCATTAGTAAATGATGGATTTCGGGGTCGCTACATAAAGCATGAACATATGTAAAGCACGAGAAACATGAGGCATGGAATAATGAAATGCATGGAGAAGGTAAAATATGTTCAAAATGTGAACTACATGTTATGTGAATATCTGTTAAACTTACTGAGCAACATAGTTGCTCACTCTTGCTTTAAATGTACATTTGTAGTTAAATTGCGAACTTGAAGGTCCCAATAAAGGTAGTGATTAGTGGAATGATTGATAAATAAAGATACTCACAGTTGAGCTAAGGATGGAAAATTCATGTGTTAGTAATAAACTCATGTGTTAATGTAACCTCCTTGAGGTAGTTATACTTGGTAACATTTAATATTAGAAAACTTATTTTTTTATCCTCTACCTAATCTAGAGGAATGTTAGTATGACACGCTATAGATTTGTTGTAAGGGAATAATGTATGAAAGGATGGTAAATTTTGAAATGTTGAGTTCGTGAAAACTCATAATCAATGTAATAAATAGAATTATAATGTAAATAATTGGAAGTGTTATA
The DNA here is from genome assembly GCA_947179155.2 of Hedera helix. Lineage (NCBI taxonomy): Eukaryota > Viridiplantae > Streptophyta > Magnoliopsida > Apiales > Araliaceae > Hedera > Hedera helix. The sequence continues at coordinate 23,088,178 of OX359280.1, forward strand.
GAGTAAATCATGTAATATATGATATGAAATTATAATAAAAAATAGTAAAGGATGCAAATTATGTAATAAAAGAAAATGTTTGTATTTATTAGTATCAAAGCGAGGTTTTGTTAATTATATTATACTTGAATGTTATAAATATGAAGTTAAAAGTTGTATCGTGACGTACCAGACCCGAGGTTTAAAAAACCCAGATCTGGGGGCGTTACAAGCTAGATATCCCACACATGCTTTTCTTAACAGTTTCTTAGCCTACATCATCATCAGATAACATTATTGTCTTGGTGATTTGCTACCATAAAATATAGACTTAAACTTATTTGGTGTCTAGAGGTGTATTCTCTTCTTCTGACAGTCAATCACAGCCCTATGGTTGAATAACCAGTCCATCCCTAGGATGACATCAAACTCTTCTAAGCGTATCAGAATTAAATTCATGCACAACTTATGACCCCTTATCTCCGCACAATAGTTTCTATGTATATACTCGATAAGGATCACTTCCATATTCGCGACCTTTGTATTCATAGGATTTTCTAACTTTTCTTTAGGCAATGTTAACCGTCTAACGAAATCATCAGACATAAATGACCAGGTAGCACCCAAATCAAATAATATATAAGCATTTATATTATTGATCAGAATAATAATTGACACCATGTCTTTTGACTCCATAACGACTTGTACTGTCATATTGAATGTTCGTGTTGTCGGCTTACTCTACTGAACAAGTCCTCAAACAGTTAATATGCTTGCCCTTGTTGTCATTGCCTCTGTCACTTTTCTTCTTAGGAGAATCCTTGATTTGATTATCCAATGCACCATGCGAGAAACGACCTCCCTTCTTTGGTTTGGGACAATTAGGAGCGATTTGCCCTTGATAGGGTTAAATTATACGATATTTTTATGCCCTAATACTTAGTTTTTATATTTATTGAGTGCTTAAATGTTTAATTATTTAGCTTATTTTGGTTTTATTAGGTTTTATAGGATTTTAGTTAATTTATGTTAATTTAGATAATTTTATAGTATTTTTATATTTATTTTTATTTATGTGTTTTTATTTATTCTTAGTGTTTTAAGTGTTTTATTAATTATTATGTGTTTTTATTATTTTTATATTATTTTTATTTATTTTTAACTATTTTATATTTTATTTTGTAGGAAAAATAAGCTTTGGGGGCAATTCCGTAAAATCTGCAAAGATCGGGGGCAATTCTGTAAATTCCAGAAAAGTTGGCCGGCCCGCGCAATGCGCGCGGATGAAAAGTATGCCGCAAGGAGAAAAACGACGTCGTTTTGGTCTAAGCGGAAGAAACAGACTTCGCGCAATGCGCGGATGTGGTCAGTTAGGACGGGCACGTGGATTTCACGCGCCAATGGGGAAAAAAAGAAAAGCGCGTGGCGGCTGGCGTCAGAGAAGAGAGAGAAAGTGGCGGCTGACAACTTTATTACTTTTCCTTCTTTATTTTGGATTTCCTACACTGCAATGTAACAAGTCAGTAGAATAAAAGTCCAATTTTAATTTGGAAAAGGAAGCAATAATTCTTTATTTTATTTTTAATATTTTATTTAGACTTCCAACTAGGGTCAGGAAAATAATTATTTTCTTTTTCTTTTATTTTTAATTGTAAATCCTACTAGGGTTAGGAGGATTTTGGAGCCTATAAATAGAGGGCTTGAGATACATTGTAAGACACAACTTTTCTTTCAATAAAAATTCTCTCTTCTATTCTTTAGTATTCTTTATATTTATGAGTAGTTAATTTATTTTTTTTGGTTTAAGTGATTGAAGCTATCAAGATTTATACACTGTGAGATCTAATTTATTTTAATTGTTCAATTTATATTTTGAGAATTGAATATTTTTCTGTGTTTAATTTTATGATTAATTCGTTTAATTGCTAGGATGCATACTAGTTTATTATTCGTTGAAATCTACTGCTAAATTAAATATCAAATCCGTAATTGTTTGGTCACTTTAATTTGCGAAGCAACTAATATTAATAATTATTTTGCTTATCAAAAGATTATTTTATCTTAGGAAGAATATTCATCTAAATTAAATGCAGATGCTTGGATTGTGTTGTTTAGTTCAACGATCTCTCTATTTCTTTATGCTACTACTAGGTTAAATCTTTAGCGCTTGTCTGAGATTATTTAGTAGTAAGGGTTATTTAGATTGCTTGTTTCTGCTTAACTAAAATTAAGGAGAGATAGGAAAATTATTCGAATGGGAGTAATTATTCCACGTTGAATATTTAAAATATGAATTGATTTATTCTTGCATCAGTGATCAGTTGTAAATTCTTGATGGTGGATATTAACTTAAACCAAGGCTTTTTTTCTTTTTATTTATTTCTTTCATATTTATTTTAGTTAATTTAATTTTATTATTTCTTTAATTAAAATTCCCCCCAATTCTTGTTTGCAAAAACATAAAATTAAATAATCATTCTCTGTGGGATCGACTCTTGCTTACACTACTACATTAATATTTTTCAAAAGTAAGATTTTATTTTTGGGTGCTTGCGACATCACACCAAATTTTGGCGCCATTGCCGGGGAATGATTTTAATTTAATTTTGTGCTTTTGTAAATATGTATTTAATTTAGTAATTTTTTATTTTTATTTTTTAGATTTTCATAATTTCATTTAGTGGTGCAGGTTAAGGATGGAAGTGAGGCATGATTATGCCAATGAGGTAACTATTTCTTCTCTTGAGCGACAAATTGATACATTAACTTCTCTTGTTTATCAAATGGTTGCAGGTAATGCACAACCAATGGAAGCTTGTATGATTTGTGCGGTGGTAGGACATCCAACTAATATGTGTCCCATTCTTCGAGAGGAGTCCTATGAGCAAGTCAATATAGCAAGTGGTTTCCCTGGTCAACCCCAATGGAGATATGATCCCTATTCAAACGCGTATACTTCAGGATGGAGGGATCATCCTAATTTTGGCTATGAGAATCCACAAATGCATCCGCCCGCAAATCAGAATTTTTCAACCTATGAACACTACATACAGCCATATCCCCAACAACAACAGAGTCAAACAAATACTTCTGATATGTCTTTAGAGGATATGGTTAAATTAATTGAAGCTAACACTTTGCAATTTCAACAGGATACTTTGCAATATCAACAAGACATGCAAGCACGTATTCAAGAAACTAATGCAATTATTCAGCGTTTGGGTACCCCATTAGGACAAATCACAATCGATCAATCCGAGGAGCAAAGTTCTGAGCAAGTACCTTCTCAAACGATGAATAATCCAATGGAGAATACAAATGCACAAGTGTTAAGAAGTGAAGATCCTGAAAAGACGGTCCCTCCATCACCGAAGCAAGAAGAAGCAAACAACATCAACGAAGTGGACAATATTAATGTAGATAATGATGTTATGTTTGAAGATGACATGCCTAAGGTGGAGGAAGTTGTTGAGGAGATAAACAAGAAAAAGTTAGATATGACAATTACCAACAATTTGGAGTTAAAGGAAGAAGAAACGATTGAGCTGACACAAGATTTGAAGGAGGATGAAGCTCCATTCAATTCTTTGCCAATGATTATTGATAATAATGCAATTCTTTCCATTCCATTACCTGTTACTCACGAAAATTTTCTATCTTTTGTTTTGCAGGATCCCATTCCAACTATAAAGACTCTCACCGATCATCTTAAGTACCTATTCGTTGACGAGGGAGTAAAACGTTCATGTCACGTGCACGAGAGACTGAATCTACCAATGAAAAATGACGTGATGGATGGGGTACTTAGAATTCAAGAAGTTGGAGTAACGTAGTACTTTGGCTTGCTGTCAAGCCAATGACAATAAACAAAGGCGCTGCTTGGAAGGCAACCCAAGAAATCAGATTTGCATTTTCTTTCCTTTTTCTTTTTATAGTTATTTTTGTGTCTTTTTCTTTGCATTTTATTTTACATTGGGGACAGTGTAAATTTTAAGTGTGGGGGAAGGGATTTAGGATTTTTGTTATTTTTAGGTTTTTGTTATATTTAGGATTTTTGTTATTTTTAGCCTTCTTGCCCATAATTATAACAGACACTCCTACCCTTCATGCACTCTCCCGAATGATTCTTCCGATATTTATTACACTTGTTCCCCTTTTTCTGATCGTCTTCTTGCTTATTTCTTGAACTTTTGTTGTTGTTGTTCTATTTATGCTTGTTTGAGTTACTGCAACTGTTGCTTCCTTCCTTACTCCCTCCATCGCCTCTCTTTGTCTTTTGTTCTTGATTGTATTTTGTCATCACTTAGTTTTCTCTCTCTGCTATGATTGACTTCTCTAACATTGTTACAAAGGAATCAATCTAAAAGACTGACACCTTGTTGTATAACCACCGCTTCAAACCTTGTTTGGATATCCGCCCCATCCTCTCCTCAGTGTCCACTTGGTATGGAGCAAACCTTGCTAGCTCGTTGCACTTAGCGGCATATTTAGGTGCCATCATGCTCCCTTGCTTGAGATCTAGGAATTTTATCTCCATCTTCGTTTGCATGTTCCTCGAAAAATAACTTTTGAAGAACAGCTATTTGAACCTACTCAAGGAAACTAATCCCTCGCATGCTCTCCCTAATTTGCTTCCTACCAATAATTAGCTTCCCTGTTCATCATATAGGTTGCAAAATCCGTCTTTTGCTCCTCAACTACCCTGGTGTTGAGAACTGCCTTCTCCATCTCTTTCACCCACAACTAGGACTCAATCGAATCTATAGTTCCTTTAAACCCCATAGGTCTTACTGCTTTAAAGTCTTTAAGGTTTGTCAGTGGAGCGACTAGGGGTGGTGCTCCCATGGCATTAGAGTTATGATTGTGGAATGCACCCATAATTAATTCAACAAACTCTTGCATCAGGTTGGGATGCCCTCCTTTTGCATTAACAGATTCTTCGAGTGTTAGTGGGGATTGAGATCTTCTACGTGGCGACATTATCTGTTTGAATAATACTTATGTTATTATATTATCAATTATTTTTATTATTATCATCTTAATCTTTTTTTTAAACATTTTAAAATTAATGCAAAAATTAATCACTTTAAAGTACATAAACATAAACACATTTATATTCATATGCCATATCGTAGTGCCTAGGATTTTACATCTCGAACATACTATTATAAATGCTAATATCCCCTTAAAAACACAAAAGATGAGATTTAACATAAACATATTCCACTAACTCCTAGAGTTGGGATTTACATCATAATAACTCTCTACCAAAATAAAAGTTGGGTTTTACTGCATTTATCTACATACATCAACATACATATAGCTAATAACTAGTAATAGTGCATCCCGCGGTTCACTACATCCTCATACTCCTTATCCCAAATAACCATCACCTGATTGTGGCTGATAGTGCACCGTGTCTGGTAATCCTCCACTGGATAAAAGTATACCCTACTCTGAAGTTTGCCAAATGAAGACCGATAGGCATAAGACACATTTCCAACTTCACCTTCTTGGCACAAACCCTCACATCTAGCTCAATAACCTGCTCCTTAGCCTCATCTCATTGTGACTCTAGCTCCGCGTTAGCAGATATCTTATCGTCCCAAGATGCCTCCATAGTCTGCTTCTTTACCTACAGCTGCTGCACCTTGTGATCTAACTCCTCTAACTGATTCCCCACCACAGTAGTCCTATTCATCAACATAAGTATCAGGGACTCTATCTGCCCGAACGATCTCTCATACTCATGTACCTTGGCCTCTAACTCAGTCACCTTGTCTTCCAACTCGATGTTCTTATCAATCAACTCCTTTATATGGTCACCCTCAGTAGTGCCATCATTCTCCTTCTCAGCTGGATCCTCCATAGGCTCCATCTCTGGCTCAAATTTTGGATCCTCTAAAGGATCCATCTCTGGCTCTGACTCATCTTCTCTAGCGTGACTAGACTCACTGACTTTAGGCATCCTATAATCATAAAATAAATAACAAACAAACAAATTCAATTAGTATCGTAATAAAATAACTTCATTATATAGAATGAAAGTATATTATATTGTGTTACAAACTCAATTCGATGAATTTTCAAAATCCATCTCCTAAAACTCGATACGAGTTGACTCTTCTAAGGTTATATTATAAGGTTTTGCGAACTTAATGTTTTACAACCTACAGCTTTGATACCAACCTGTGACACCCCCAAATATGGGTCACTTGAATCACAGGTTTGATGCTCATAATCTAACACTTAAATAACATCCAAATACTTAATCTTCATTAACTAGTAAAATAATACATAACTGTTTATTATAAAAGTAATACAAACCCCAAGTTCTTATAACCTTTACATATACAAAACTTATATTGAGAGTTCACAAAAGATTTGCGTAATTAAGACATAATAATTAAACTTGCAAGTTCTATTCCTTAGCTCTTCCTTTTCCTTTATCCTTCTTGGAGCATTCGGGCTTAGCTAAAAATAGTTTATGATATAGCAAGGGTGAGCAACAATTTTGCTTAACAAGTTTAAATAAACCACGAATTTAAAAGATGTTGATATCTCATGGTTGAAAATATTAACTTCTTGAGACTTCAATAATGTACAATAATTGTGAAGAAATAAAACATATGAACTAAATTCAACAAAATAGTTGTTTAGAGTATTTACTACTAAGTGGTCACTAAAGGACCACAAACATACTTCTAAGGTATAACAGTCATTCGATTGAACCTTTGGAGTGTAAACACTCAAGTTTGGTACTCAAGGAGATCAACCTCTTACACCCTATGTATATGCATAACATTTAGACATCTTGCGCTTTATCGGTTTTCCAACATAAAATACCTATTTATAAGGGTTATTCTTACTCAGTCTTATTTTAAGAATCCGCAACAACTATTGGTTTGGATAAGTGTCAATAATATTTAAGTGAATAAATTTAAACATGCAATATCTAGCTAAAACAATTAGCATAGACTACGTCTTAAACAGTTCATGAATTAAAAGACCTTTAAATAATAGAATGAGTCTTCAAATACACCAAGTGGGAATAATCAATAATTAATATTGATGTAAAATAATTTTTAATAATTATCCTACTTAGAATACTTGTAAAATAAATACAAGTTAAGTTTAAAAACTTGCCTTATACGTTGATTACAGTCTATTCTTAGTTATCGCCCTTTGAACGACCTAAGTAATTTAATTTAATCTACTAATTAGTAACCACAAAATAGTTCAACTTAACTCAATACACATACAATACATTACTTAATTTATTAATCATTTAATAATAATTAATCACTATACTTGGGTCGAACATAAATATTATTAAAATAAACCATTTTTCAATTTTTTCGAAAATCAAAACCTAGCTATAATGTCTTAGAATTTTCACGTCATTATTAATTAAATTATTAATTTAAATTCTAACGAGTTGGTTTTACGAGATTATTTAAATCTTTTTATGTGATTAATTAATTACATGATTAAATGATTATGTGATTAATTGCTAGAGTTAATTAAAGGGGGTCACTAATATGGTAGTTAAATTAGTGAACAAACCCTAAAGTTTTAATATCAAAATAATTGATAAGTTTCCTATTAATTAAATATTCAATTAAATTGAATATAATGAGTTAATTAAATTGGGTAAATTAATTAATATGATTATTAATTATTGTAAATAATGTGAAAAATTAATAATAATATTTATTAGTCCATTTAGTAATTTAATACTAATGGGTTAGTGTATTTTAATTAATTAATCAATTTAATTATTATTAATCATGGATTGAATAATTAATGTGTAACAAAATTAATAACCAATCATTTGGATTATATTAATTAGTCCAATGATAAATTAAATGAACTTGACTAAATAATAGTACAAGTCATTTAATTGGAGTCCAATGGGTATTAAGTGTTGTACAAATAATAAACTATTTAGGGAATTAAATGTGTAGCATGGTTATTTAATAAAATGAAACATGCATGATGGACTAACAAATTGGGAATAAAATTCTTGCTTTTGCCGTGGACTAAGAGGAGGGAGAATGGCTAAGTTACTTTTTGCTTCCATTAAAATAATTGGTCATTGTGTAGTCATTTTCCCTAGCTTCTAGTTCATGATTATTTTAATAAAGGAAGCCAAATTGGTCATGATAGTAGTGATGGTGTGGCTGCCGATTAGGTAGAGGGAGAGAGGCATGATTTGAAGTTTTATTTATTTTTGTAGTTGCTTGTAAGGACATTAATAAGGACTTAAGACACTCCTCTTTTCACCAACTTGTACTTAGGCCATGTGAAGAGAAATCATTTTTTTTTCTTGGGAAAAAAAAAACTATGGATGTATTTGTATATGTATAGGTTCTTCCCATCTATAAATAAAGCTAACTAAGAAGAGTAGCAAGTTTACTTCATTTTATTCTAAGTGTTGAAAAATTTAGAGAGAGCAATTGAGAGTGTAAGAAAATATTTGAGAGCAAAAATGCCAAGAGAAGGAGTTCTTGGTTTATGTCTTCAAGTTTCACAACCTATTTTGAAAGAAAAAGGAAGATAGCCATTAAAACAAGGTAATTATTATTTTAAATCTAGCTTTGTTTTTAAATTAAATAAACCATCATGTTAGTATAAACATGTTAACATAGTTAGTAATGTATATTAGTAATATTTATGTCATGCTTGAGTTTAAAATATTTGTTTTGTATTTTGGTATATCTTGTATGCTAAAAACATGTGTTTGGTAGTATGTAAACAAGTCTCAAAATAATGACCAAAAATATTTTTTATAAAATTTAGATTTAATGTTCTAATCTTATAGAACATTAAATCTTGAGAAAAATAAAGTTTGGATCACTAAAAATGGAGTTATACACAAAAAATTATGATTTATAGTAGTTTATTTGGTAAAATAATTTCGATGAAAAAAATGGAATTAAATCATAGAAAATTAATTTTTCATGTTATAAATTGATATTTAGTGATGGGTAAATTTTTTGGATTTTTATTGAGGAGTTAAAGCTTACTTGAATGTTTAATTTTTATTAAGTGGGTATTTCCAAAACACTGTGGACATTCTGCGAAGGGGCACAAAAAAAGTGACTGGCCGCGCATTGCGCGCAAGATTTTCCTGCCAGACGTGGAGCCAAATGACGTCGTTTAGCGTATAAAAAGATAACTCGCGCGTAATACGCGGAAGTCGTTTACGGTTCTTAAAAACGACACTGTTTTGGGGCATGCTGGTGTTAGGCTCACGCAATGCGCGGGAGCCAGCTTCCAGGGAAATTACAAGTTTACCCCTCCGTTCGATTTTTCGGCTTATTTACAGAATTGCCATTTTGGATAATTTTAATTAATTTAAATATTTAAAAAATAATTTAAAATTATAACAAAAATAATAATAATACAAAAATAATATTTGGGATTATATTATTCATTTTGATTAATATTTAAATATTTTAAATATTAATCTAATTAGCTAAATTATGGTTAAATTAAAAAAATAAAAATTTCATTAATTATTTATTATTTAAAATGTTAATAATAAATAAAGGTGCTAAATTAGCAATTATTATTTAATTCCTATTAAATAATAATTAAAGAGAGATAAAAATTTATAAATTATTTATTTATTATTTATATATTATTAAATAATAAATAAGGATAAATAAGTAATTAATTCTTATTTAATTAGCATTAAATATTAGTTAAGGGAAATTAAGTTATTAGATTAATAATTTATTATTTAAATTAAATAATAAATAAGGATAAATAAATTGATTAATTAACCTTAAATAATAATTAAAACTAATTAAATAATTAATTATTATTTAATTAACATTAAATAATAATTAAAGAGGATTAAATTAGTAAACTATTATTTAATTTCCTTAAATTAAATAATAAGTGAGGTTAATTACTTAGTTAATTCTTAGTTGATTAATATTAAATTAAAGAAGGTTAAAATTAAATCAATAATTATTTATTTTTTAATTATTATTAAATAATAAGTAAGTACAATTAGTTATTATTTATTTTAAATAATAACTAAAGATAATTAATTAATTTCTATTTAATCAAGATTAACTAGTAATTGAATAGAGTTTGAGTTAATATGATAATTTGAAGTTAATATTTCAATTAATTGTAATAAATTGTGTAAGGGTTTAATAAGTGTCCAACAATTAAGAAAAATATTTTCTAACTTATTAAATCATTAACCTAACATGATTGAGAGTCTATCAGGTTAATAATATTGTTTTGACTGATGTAAATTATATGTTATTACTTATGTGGTAGATAAGTTCCTTAGTGAGCATATAGTTGTGCAAATACGTTGTACTAATTATTAGACCAACTTTATTAATGTTAGGTCTTTCAAAGCCAGTTAGTTTAAGCTAAACATTATTTGAAGCTGAGCAGAGAGGCAAGTTCCTTATCTCTAAACTCATTTCATTGAGCAAGTTATTTATTTAAGCTTGAATTATAATTTTAAGCATGTTTTAAGTGGTTTAAATTACTTTACAATTATTCCACATCGATGTTGTTGTTATTCGCACTTGGTGCACTTGATCTTGTACAGTCTTTTACTTGTACTTTATTTAACGTTCTATTGTTTAAAGAACTGTTCAAAGTAGGTCTAAGTTATTGTTCGGCTAGACATTTATGTTAAAGATTTTAAAAGCTATCCAAATCATTGAAGATGCGGATTCTTAGACTATTATGAACACCTCCCTATTATAAGGGGAGTACCCTGTATCTAATATCAGGTACAAAACATGAAAATTAAATGTTATGCATATACATATTGTACTAAGGTTGATCCCCTCGGGTACATATTTCTTGTAGTAACCATTGGGTCAACCTGCTATTGATTCCAGTGGATGTTTATAGTTCATAGTCTATTTGACTATCTTGATTTTAAAAGCAAATCATTATTCCTACTTATGTTATTCATATTGTTGAATTGTTTCAGCTATTCCCTTTCATTCATGATATATTATTTCTTGTTGTTATTTAAACTTGTTGAGCAAACTAGTTGCTCACCCTTGCTATATCGTGAAACCTTATTGCAGTGCAACCCGAGACTTCTGGGAAGAACAAGGGTAAGGGAAAGATGAAGGGATAGACTTTAGGATGCAGCCTTTTAGTTAACTAAATTACTTGTTATGTAATATAAACCCTAAGTACTTTATTAAGGGCATTTGTGTGCTTTTGTGTAAGGTTATCGTATCTTGGGACTAGTCACACCTTTTGAATGAACAACATATATTTATTATTCCGCATTTAGTTATTATATGTTGTTTAGAGGTGAATGTTTGTATTGGATCGTGATGACCGGATCCGGGTATTTGAGACCCGAATTTGGGGACGTCACACTAGCTGCGTGGCGCTACTCTTAGCGGTGCAGTGCTAGCTCGACAGAATGTTAGCAGTGTAATGCTAGGGTCAGCGATGCATTGTTGTAATAACCATGAATTCTAAATTACATTATAATTATAATTATTAAACAATTATCAATAAATTAAATTTTTTGTATTAATTAATTGTGCATTTACATGATTAAATGAATATATGTATGTATATATGTATTTATTAATCTAATAATGTAGCAAGGAAGTGGAATTAATTAAATTAATCCAAGAAGAGTTCAAGTAATTAAATTATATCAATGGACTAGCCCATAAGTTGAATTTAACAAGCCAAAGTCTTGTATATGGTTTATGTATTGGTATTTTATAAACTAGCCCAACCTAGTAGTCCAAAGGAATTAATTAAGTAAATCTAATTAGATTATATTTTAAATCCAATGAAATTATTAAACTTGGTCCAATGAAATTAACCTAGTAATCCATGAACATAGTTAATTTGTTAGTTCATGTAATTAATTCATGATAGTCCAGGAATGTATACTTGTACGTATTATTTGCTAGCCCAATTGAATTAAGTAGTTAAGCCCAAACAAAGTAAAGGTATGGGCCCAATAGAATAAATCAAATTGACCAAAAGTGGAGCCCAACTTAAGGTTAGAATTAGTCTCTCTCTCTCTCTCTCTCTCTCTCTCTATATATATATATATATATATATATATATATATATATATATATATAAAGAGGAAAAATAAATAAATAATGTGGCATAAAAAGGCCACTTTGGCTGGCACTTAGGGGCCCCACTAGGGGTTGTCTTGTAGTTCATTGTTGCTTGCAAAATCCTTCCAAGGACTAAGTGGTTCAACCACTCCAAGAACCCTAGTCATTCCAATGGTCAATCAATATGTCAATCCATCAAATAGTAAGCTTAATTAGGAGCTTAATTTACTAAATGCTAAATGATTAAAGAGACAAATGGTGTATTCTTAGAGTTCTACAAATAGAATTCACCAACACTTGTGCAATGTTGGTTCATTTGCTACTTGCTTACATTTTTAGAGAGAGAGAATTCTAGTGAGAAGTAAGAGTTTTGTTGGTGAGTTCTTAAGAGATATTACGCTAGGAGTATGTATCTAGTAGCCAAGGTGGATTCATCATCATTTGTAGTATACTTTGGAAAAAGAAGGAGAGAAAAGCATACAAGCTTAGAAGGTTTAAGAGTGTTTTCTTCTTTATATTTTTTCTTATCTATGGTTAAAAACTATTATATAAATATTTGTCATGGTTAGTTGTGGTAGAAATTTGTGTTGTGGGAACCATGTAGGGTTTAAAAGGTATAAGGATGTAAGTTGATGGAGATATATGTGTTACTATGTGTGTATATGAATGAATATGTATATTAAGTGATTTTAATGGTCAAAAATATATTTTGATGATCAAAAACATATTTTCAAACTCTTAAATGCTAAAACTGTGATATATGTGTAGAATCATGGTTTGGTATATTTAATAAGTGTATTACTATGTTTGGCATATAAAATGAAAATATATTTTTGATAAAACCCTAACTTGCTATGTGCTATAAATAGTTGTAGTTTGAAATGTACAAGTTAATTATTTGATTTTTATGGTTAGAAAGTTAGATTTATGAGTTATAAAGCTAACCCAACTTGAATCACTCAAAAATATGGGGGAAAATGAGGAAGTTATGGTCTTTATCGCAAAACATGTCATTTTTGAAACCGTAGTTGATCGATTCTAATTTTTATATCAAAAACGTTTTCGAAAATATGATCGATCCATGAAATATTGAAGAACAAGAAGTTAAGAAGATAGCAAATCTGTTTTGGTGTCTTTTGAATATGTATATTTCATTTTATAAAAGATCGAATCAAAAAAATTAAAAGTGAAAAATTAGGGTTTGAGAAAATAGAACTACCGCCGCAGCGGTAGGTCTCACCGCTGCAGCGGAGAAACATTTTGCAGGACAACACCGCAGCGGTAGTCCTCACCATCACAGTGGTTATCTGGAATTTTTGAAAAATTAACTTTTATGAACCAGGTCGAGACATAGAAGACATGTTGGGTCGAATCTTTTGAAAATGAAATAGGTCGAAAATTATAATTTAATATTACATTAATATTTGACAATAATTAAATAATTAAAATATTATTAAATGAACAATAATATTAGTAAATGTATAAAATATTATTAAATGAATAATAATATTAGAAAATAAATAAAATATTATTAAATGATTAATAATATTATAAACTCAATAAAATATTATTAAATAAATAATAATATTTAAAATTGAATAAAATATTATTAAATGATTAATAATATTAGAAACTTAATAAAATATTATTAAATGAATAATAATATTATAAAATAAATAAAATATTATTAAATGATTAATAATATTAGAAACTCAATAAAATATTATTAAATAAATAATAATATTAGAAGATAAAGAAGATATTATTAAGCACTTATTAAAATATTATTAAATGAATAATAATATTAAGAATTGAATAAAATATTAATAATATTATAAAATTAATAAAATATTACTAAATGATTAATAATTTTAGTAAACAAATAAAATTTTATTAAAAAATCTACCTTGGCTACTAGATACATACTATGTTATTAAAGGACTTAAATATTATTATTTGATTAATAATATCATATAGAAGTTTAAATTATATTAAATGGTTAACATAGGTTTTATGTAATTAAAATATTATCAACTGATGATAATATTTTCATGTGTTTAATGTACTCTTAATTATTTATTTATGTAATTAAGTGTTAGCAAATTAAGATATACAAATGTTATTATATTAACCTAGATGTGATACTAATTGGAAGATCAACTGTATTAATTGTTAGGTCATTTCAACATAAATTATTTTTTGTGTTAGTTAGCCGTTGTAATATCCCGGATATTTAAATGAATTAGAAATAAAATATTTAATATTTAATAAAGGTTGGAGTTTGATAACCTAGTAGTGATGGATAAATAGAGATCCAAATTAAATTTAACGGACTAACTTAGATATGGTGATATCAAAATTTTTGATAAGTTAGCAAGTAAAGTGATAATTCAATAAACTTGACTAACAGCAAGTCTAATTAAATTAAGAGAATTAATTAGTGGAGTTATGTAATTACGCGACGTGGTTGCGTGTAAATTAAATATGTATTTATATGAATATATATATATATATATGCGTGCATATTTAGTAACATAATTTAATGGTTAATTAAATTGTGATAAATAGATAGATTAATATTAAATTAATCCGAATTGAATTAAAAGGTTTATTGTGGAATTAATTTATTCATTAATCAACAATTATGCAAATTGTTGATAAGTTATTTGTGAGGAATAATTATGTAAATTATATAATTATAAATTATATAAAGTAGTGGAATTAATTAAGGGAGATTAGTAATGGTATATATGTACAACATTTAATTTCATATATATGTACATATATATAAAGGGATTAAATTAATTAAGTAAATTTTAAATAGTAATTTAATATATTAAACGAATATATTCTATAATTAAATAAATCATTGTAAATGATTTATGAGAGTGAGAAATTTAATTATACAATTATTTGTGTAATATTAATTAAATAATTAAATAAATTATTTAAATAAGAAATTGAGTAAATATATTATTATTTTAATGTATTTTCGGGTAAATGGAATTATGTCCATAATTGATGAGAAATGAATTATTTAATGTAAATGTATTAAATAATTTAATTTATGGCCTAAATAATATATTAAATTATATGTTGTATTTATTTTAATTTCATAATTTATTGTGAAATTATTTTTAAGGTAAAGTAATGTGTATAAATAATATATATAGATTATATATATTATTATTAGCAAACACACTCTAAAGTTTTAATATCAAAATAATTGACAAGTTGTCATTAATTAAATATTCAATTAAATTGAATATAATGAGTGAATTAAATTTTATAAATTAATTAATATGATAATTAATTAATGTAAATAATGTTATTAGTCCATTTAGTAATTTAATACTTATGGGTTAGAATATTTAATTATTTATTCAATCTAATTATTTATTTAATCATGAATTGAATAATTAACGTGTAAATTATTAAATTAGCCCAACATGGGTCAATTAGTAGCCCAAGTGGAGAATAATAAAATTTGACAATTTAGTAGCCCAAACAATTTAATAGAAGCCCAATTGGTATTTTAAATTAAAGCCCAATGATTGGCCCACTTGAAAAATACTTAATTAAACTATTATTTATTTAAAAAAAAATGAGCAAATGACAAACTTTTTGGGACAAAAAGTCCATCAGCCGTATGGTGTAGGAGAGAGAGAATGAATTGATTGTTAGTTATTTTATTTTTCCTTTATTTAATTAAGGTTGCTTGTAAGGTTTTTATTTTATTTTATGGACCATACCTCTTTCACCAAACAAGTCATGGGCTATCTTTTCTTGTGCTAGTATCCTTGCTAGGCTCTTGATGGCTAGAATAGATAGATATATTTTATATCTATAGAAGTGCAAGAATACTTGCATTTGAAAGCTAAAAGAGTTAGTCATTTATCATCTTTCATTTTTTTTCAAGCTAAAGAGAGCTAGAGAACATTTGAGAGAGTGAGAAAATATTTGAGAGTAAAAATACCAAGAGAAGGAGTTATTGGTTCATGTCATCTTCTTTCACCATCTATTTTGGAAGAAAAAGGAGAATAGCCATTAAATCAAGGTAATAGTTATTCTAAATCTAATTTTTGTTTTTAAATTAAATAAATTATCATGTTAGTATAAACATGTTAATATAGTTAATAATATGTGGTAGTAATATTTATGTCATGCTTGAGTTTAATATACTTGGTTTGTGTTTTGGTATAATTTATATGCTAAAAACATGTGTTTGGTGGTGTTAAATCAAGTCTCAAAATAATGACCAAAAATAATTTTTATAATATTTAGATTTAATGTTCTAATATTATAGAACATTAAATCATGAGAAAAACAAAGTTTGAATCACTCAAAAATGGAGTTATACACAAAACGTTATGATTTGTGGTAGTTTATGTGATGTAAAAAATTTTTATAAAATTTTTTAATATTAAATCATGAAAAATTATATTTTCATGTTATAAATTGATATTAAGTGATTGGTAATTTTTGTGGATTTTTATTGAAGAGTTAAAACTTACTTGAAGGTATAATTTTTATTAAAGTGGAGTATTAAGGTTACTGTTCACCTTCTGCGAGTGGGAGAAAAAAAAAAAAAAGTTGTCCGCGCAATGCGCGCCAGCCAAGTTTCTAAAAAAACCACGGAGCCAAACGACGCCGTTTGGCGTCGTAAAATTTACTCCGCGCGCAATGCGCGGAGGCCAGTTCCTGTTCTCTCAAAACGGCACCGTTTTGGTCCGTTTCTTAGGTACGCGCGCTATGCGCGGTAATAAGATTTTGGCAAAATTACGGGTTTGCCCCTCCGTTCGGTTTTCTGATTAATTACGAAATTGCCATCGGTCCGGTTTTTCAGTTTATTTACGATTTTGCCATTCTGGATAATTTAAATTAATTTAAATGTTTAAAAATTAATTTAAAATTATAACAAAAATATTAATAATACAAAAATGATATTTAGGTATTGAATATTATATTTTCCAAATATAATAAGTATTTAGGATTAATATTTAAATGTTGTAAATATTAATCTAGTTAGTTTAATATTATATTTTTCAAATATAATAAGTATTTAGGATTAATATTTAAATGTTGTAAATATTAATCTAGTTAGTTTAATATTATATATTTTTTTTAAATATAATAAGTATTTAGGATTAATATTTAAATGTTGTAAATATTAATCTAGTTAGTTTGATATTATATCTTCTGAATTTATGATTAAATTAATTATTATTTAATTAATATTAAATAATAAACAAGGATGATAAATTAATTAATTATTATTTAATTACTATTAAATAATAATTAAAGACAACTAAGATTGATTATTTAATTATTTATTATTTGATTAACTTTAAATAATAAATAAATTCAGTTAGTTATTATTTATTATTAAATAATAACTAATGATATTTGAGTATTTACTATATAATTTTATTATTTATTATTTAATTAACTTTAAATAATAAATGAATCTAATTAATTAGTTATTATTTATTATTAAATAATAACTAAAGATATTTGATTATTTTTAATATAATATAATTATTTATTATTTGATTAATTTTAAATAATAAATAAATCTAGTAAGTTATTATTTATTATTAAATAATAACTAAAAGTAGTTAATTACTTACTATTTAATTAATGATAAATAGTAATTAAATGAAATTAGATTTAATGAAATAAAGAAAATGTCTTTTAACTCTTTTGTTTAAACAATTATAATAAATTGTTTAATAGTTTAATAAGTGTTTAACACTTGAGAAAATTATTTTCTAACTTATTAAATTATTAACCTAATATGATTGAGGGTCTATGAGGTTAATAATATTGTTTTGACTGATGTATATCATGTGTTAGTACTTATATGGTAGATAAGTTCCTTAGTAAGCGTATAGTTGTGCAAATACGCCGTACTAATTATTAGACCAACTTTATCAATGTTAGGTTTTTCAAAGCCAGTTAGTTAAAGCTAAACATTTATTGTAGCTGAGCAGACAGGCAAGTTTCCTAAACCCTACTCAATTTATATTCGAGCAGGATATATTATTTTATTGTTCAAGTTCCTAACTCAAACTCAAGTTATTATGTTTCAAGCATGCTATGGTTTAATTCTGTATAATTATTCCACATCTTTAAATTATTGATTCGAACATAGTGCTTGTTGCATGTGTTCATCAGGTATGAAAGACTGATCACCTTCATTACCATAAGGTTCAGTTAAATTTGTTCATGGTCATTATTGACACTCAAAATTAATTAATTCAGTCATTCAATTATTGAAATTATGACTCGTACTCTTTCACAATTATTATATTGTTGAAAATCCAAAAGCTTATTCTTTCATTCAATCATGATATATCGTTATTGTATTTAAACTTGCTGAGCAAAGTCGTTGCTCACTCTTGCTATATCATGATAACAAATTTCAGAATAATACGAATGTCCGAGGAGAGACGGAGACAGAAGCAAAAGACAAGATTATAGTGTTATGCATTATAATTAAATTGGTATATGATGTAAGTAATTTTGTAAACCTTTTTATGAATCTAAAGGTATATCTGTAAGTTAAGGTTAGAAACCTTGGGAAATGTTGTAGAATAAACAAATTCTGTTTATATATTCCGCATTAGTTATAGAACATGTATGAAGATGATGTATCGTGACGTACCAAGTCTAGGGTTCAAGGTACCCGGATTTGGGGTCGTCACAGCCGTAGACAATTATTGAGGCAAGTTTTATATACTTAAACTTGTATTTATTTTGCAAGAGTTTTAAGTGGTTTAATTATTTAAAATTAATCAACATTCATGTTGTTTATGTATTCGCACATAGTTTATTTGAAGCTTTATAGTTCATTTGATTCATGAACTATTTAAGAATATCTCAGCTAATTATTTCAGCTAGACATCGCATGTATAAATTCATTAACTTGAATATTTTTAAAAACTTATCCAAACCATTGGTTGGTGCAGATTCTTATAGTAAGACTGAGAACGAACATCCCTAAATAAGGGGATTATATTCGGAAAACCGACCTTTGTGCAAGATATTTGAACATTATGCATATACATAGGGTACAAGAGGCTGATTCTCTCGAATGCCAAAATAATAAAAGGGTCAAATACATATCTAATTTACCTTAAGTATTAGTTCATGCTCCTTAAAGGCCATTCAGCAGTAAATACTCAATCATTTCTGTTAATTGAAAATTGACTTTTGTTCCTTCACAACTATTATATTGTTGAAAACTCTAAAGTTATTTCTATTCAATCGTGATATATCATTGTTGCATTTATTGTCTAGTTGCTCACTATTGCTATATCATGAACTATTTTTCAGCTAAGCCTGAGTGCTCCAAAAAAGACAAGGGCAAGGAAAAATCTAAAGAATAGAAATCGCATGCTAGTAGTATTGTTTAATATTTATCTAAATGTTGTAAATTTTTTGTAAACCCTTAAGATATGTATTATTATGTTAAGGTTAGAAGACCTTGAGATTGTATTACATTTTGTACGGAATTGTTATGTATTATTCCACTAAGTTTAAATGAAGATTATGTATCTAATTGTTATTATGTATTGGATTGTGAGCACTAAACACGAGGTTATGAAACCCATAATTAGGGGCGTCACAACCGCTGCCCCAGAAATCCAAATTTTTATACTTTTTCAACTTTGAATCAAAAGTTAAATCTTATTCATTTTTTATCCGATTGACTTCAAAGTTGAAACATAGCTTATTGGACTTATATATTCACAAAATTCAAAAGCTTTAACAATTTTCATAAACATTTATTAGATCAAATCAATGATCAAAATACTAGGTTTTTACAAGTAACATACATTACTTCGAAAATCATTATAAAAACATTTGAACATATTTTTCCGTTCTACCACTTAGGTTATCTTCAACACTTATTAACACATCACATACCTCATTTAGATCACATGCATACTCATAAATCTTAAGCCACAAAGCTTAGACAAGCACATAAACTAGGTTTTTAAATATGATCATAAATCTACTATATTTTTACATACCAAGACTTACACCACCTTTTTCACATAACCTTTAAACCTCTACACATGGTTTACATAAATAGATCACATAGCTTTGAAAAATAGGTTTATATACATAGTTTCAAAATTAAATACTCATACATACATATTTGACCTAATCATAGCATAACACACATATAGATCACATATATAAACATAACCTCCAACATATATCCATCCTTATACTTTCGAAACCCTTCATGGTTTCTCTTCACAAAGTTTTCTCCCATAACAAGCATAGAAAAACATATACTATAAACATTAACTACAACATAAATAGATCTAAGGGTCTAGCGCAATTTTAAACCTTCTTGATCATGAGGCTCTTTCCCTTTTAGCTATGAAATTAGTAAAGCTCTCCACCTTAAATCCTTGCTCCACCTGAATCCTCACTCTTTACATTCTCTCTTGGTGTTTTAGTTAGTAAGTACTCTAGCTCACAATAACTCTCTCAATACTTAGAGTATTTTTCCAAGTGCTCTTAACTCTTTCTCTATTCTATACTTAGAATTTATCACAAATGACTAAACTTTCACCAATGCACTAGGAGAGTCTTATTTATAGGACTTTGGTAAATCTCATTAATTCATGTAATCAACTAACATTGGTGAAATTAAGCTAATTAGGCTTACTATTGGATTGAATGATTAAGTGAATGACACTTTGGAATTACTAGGGTTGTTGGGGATTTGGTAGGGTTGGTGAGCAATTATGGAAAAAAGTAATTTAAAAGAAGCATAAAAGTTACAAGGCACCTCAATGGGGTCCTCCAATACCCGGCAATCCCCCTCCCAATTCTTAGCATTTTTTATTTTTCTTTTGTCTCATATATACATATATACACCAACACACGTGCGCGTGTAACGACCCCGAAATTCGACCCACTTTATTCCCTTAAATCTTGTATTTAATAAACATTATTTTCATTACGTTCAAATTTCGGTCCGTTAATAAATCTTTCATCACCTAAATCGATCCATTATTTAATTACAAAATCATCAATTCCCAAATTTTCGGTATAAATTTTTTTCTTTTTCTTTTTCCCAATTCAATTATCGTATTAAAAATAAATGGGATATTTAAAATCCTTACATTTTGATCCTAGTCCCATGGATCGCAACCTTAACTTTTTCTTTCTCTTACCAGTATCATATCTCTCAACATTTCAAATTTAAATACCATTCATACCCATACAAATATTCCTTGTATCATCATTCATAGATTAAACATATAATAATTTCTCTACTTGTCCTATCTGGACCAAATTTGCATGTATACATATATAACACATCAACGTAACTTAGCAACTGTATTCACATTAAATTATGTTATTGAAAATATAGCAATAACATTCACAACCTTCTATGTCGATCCGTCTATAATATAATCTGAAT
This sequence comes from Hedera helix, assembly GCA_947179155.2. Taxonomy (NCBI): domain Eukaryota; kingdom Viridiplantae; phylum Streptophyta; class Magnoliopsida; order Apiales; family Araliaceae; genus Hedera; species Hedera helix. The sequence goes on from OX359280.1 coordinate 23,109,703, forward strand.
TTCTTGAAATTCATTTCTTTCCTGCAAAAATATTTATTAAGCAAGTAATGAGCACACGGCTCAGCAAGTTCAACAATTATGCTTCACGTAGCACATACCTTATCATGCTTGGTGTGTGTCATTCATCATGTGCTTGTGCTTCTATTATAACAATATAACTCATATGTATTCATATCGTTGCACAAAATACACACTGTGGTCATATTAATCACGTATCATGTAACACATAATTTGCATACCGTTAAAACAAGAATTACATATCATAACATTCCAACATTTAATATAAGAGGGACTGAAGAACTTGCCTGGCGTCCAATTATTTAATTGATAGCTTAAACCCTCAACTCGATCAACCTATGATCATAAATAATCAAATAATAATTATTTAACTCCTTATGATATTAATTTAATTAATTAATATCATTTCTAGGCCAATTATTAATTTATATGGTTAATTATATTAACCTCGTTCCTTAATAAATTAATTTAACTTGATATCCAATACCTCTAATACGGACAACCCGGCTCATCGGATAAAATTTATCATTTTCGGTTGTCCGAATTTACATTTATTCATTTCCTAACTTTTAAATTCATTAGATTAATATTTAAAATATTTAAATATTAATCCCCAATATTTAATATTTTTACAAAAATATTAAATTTAATGCCCAAACATCATTTTTATATTTTTAGTATTTTTATATAATTTTCTATGATTTTTAAACAATTTTTAAACATTTATTTCAATTAAAAACAATTTCTGGGGGCAATATGGTAATTTTCGCGGTCAAAGGGACAAAACCGGTATTTTTCGGAAAGCTCAGGGGCATTTCCGTAAATTTCGCAATGTTAGGACATAACCGGAATTAACCGAACAGTTCAGGGGCATTACCGTCATTTTAACGCGCCAAGGGACATAATTGGAATTTACCGAAAACTCTAGGGGCATTTCTGTAAATTTCCGAGGCTAAAGGACACGGCGGTCCTTTCTGGAAAAGACTGGGGACATTACGGTAATTCCCCGCGTACGTCGGCCAAAACGACGTCGTTTCCTTGCCGGTTCCAGATACTTCAGCCGCGCAACGCGCGGCCTTCTCCTCAGTCCCAGAAACGACGTCGTTTCTGTCCCTTCGCGCGGAATTTGGCTCGCGCAATGCGCGGCCAACAGTTTTCTTCTTCCTTCTTTTTTTTTCGCGAACAGTGACCAGCCAAAACCAATTTTTACACCATTTTGCTCACAAATTTCACCACAAAACTATTCCAAAAATTATGAAATTCAGAAATATACATCCTAAAATTATTTAGAATAATTATACTAATTATTTTCTATTTTTCACAATAATAATTTATCATTTAAAATACCAAAAATAATCAAAAGTAATTGATTTATACCTTCCAAAAGCTTAACTTTCTTCCCATGAAGCTTGTTCTTTCCACTCCTTGGTGGCTATAGTGTTTTCCGGCAAAGGTGGTGGTGTCGGATGAGGGAGAGAAGAGAGAGTTTTATTTGTTGCATGTTTGTCTTTCCTTTTCTTCATTTCTTTTACTTTCATTTCTTTTTCCTTCCCTTAAATAGCCCAACTAACTTAGCAATTTTTTTGAATAAAAAATTTCTCCACCGCCTTATCCCTTTTTTCTTGTGTCTTCCGGATTTTTCAAACAATGCATACAAATATAATTAAATACATTACATAATTATCTCGTGTAATAATTATTTTACATAATGTATGTAAAATAATTATTTTAACGTACCAAAATTCATAATATGATTTATCAATAATATTAACACCCATTTTGGGTACTTTACAAGATAAATTTTGTACACGCATAACGCCATGCATGTAACTATTTGAGGTAATTAATGCCTCCAAAAATCATTAAATAATTCATATAACTTATAAAAATTATTTTTCGTAATTTTTCATCTCGTTACTTGGACAACATGTTACATTAACATGTTCACATTTCCGAAATATTATCTTTCATAAAAGTCATAATAATTACACTATACATAAATATAATTTTTAATAACTTAAAACATTCCTTTTTCTTATTTATTATTTAATTTCTTTAATATTCACCTTAATTTCTTATATAAATTATATAAAACTTAATATTATATAATTTATATATTTACATTTTTCCTTTCTTAAATAATTCTTAATTTCCTCCAACCTTATTCCATTTAACCATCTTATATAAATTACATAATTATTCTTATATAATTTATATAATTATTATTTTCTTCATACCTTATTTTAATTTCCTTATATAAATTATATAATTATTATTATATAATTTATATAATTACCTTTCCTTCTCCATTAATTTCTAAACTTCTTCCAAAATTCTTGATAAACTCTAAAATTGATAACTACAATTTTACAAACTTCCTCATTAGTTTTTCATAAATTCTTGGATTAATTTAATTATTAATCCCTTAATTTTCATGATTAATGAAATTTATAATTTTATCAATTAAACATAACACACATATATAAATGTATATATATAAATATATACATATCTAACTCCTGCATTTCACATTACCACATAGCCTTAATTAATTTATAATTTCTGCATTTTCATAATAATTTAATTGTACAATTTATTGTACAATTACCTGAAATTTCTCTTATTCTTCATAAATTGTTTCCAAACAATTTATTTACTTTTTAATTAATTTTAATCAACACAAATCATCACCATTTCTGTACAAATTTAATTTATCAATTAAATCATATCACATACCTTAAATCACATAAATAATAATTAATTTAAATAACTTTGATAATTTTATCAATTAAATTCTTATCTAATATTATTAAAGAAATCCTGGAAATTCGGATCCTCACAGCGCGTGTGCGCACGCACGCACACACACACACACACACACACACACACACACACACACACACACACACAAACATATATATATATATATATTGACCACCTTTGACCCATACATTGGACTCACATATTTGGGCTACATTAATTAATTTCATTGAGCTTCCACATTTAAATCAATTGGCTAACTTAGCATATGCACAAGTCTAGAAAATAAATCAAAGCTTGAGCTTGCATTCATTCCTACATTGGACTCCCATTAGATATAACTACTTGGGTCAATCCATTAGTTTCCACTAGGTTAATTAATTAATTCCTTAGGCTCACACATACAAGACTTATATTTATAAGACTTGGGCTACTCATTAAATCCTTATAAACTAACATATAATCCAATTAGACTTGCCTTATTAAAATTATTTGGGCTACTTGATTGTTTAGTTTACAAAACACTAATACATACATTTGTTCGACATTGTTTTAGTAAAACCCTAGGCTAGTCCACTAGTATTAATTATACCACTTGAATTCTTCTTTAATTAATTCATCCATTCATTAATTGTCCTTGCTCGTTACATTTAATAGATGCACACACACACACATACATACATATATATATATATATATATACTCACACAAAATGTTTAATTCATTGATAAATAGTTCTTAATTCTATTTACAATGTGACTTACAATTCACTATTGTTATAGTATGTAACCAAGTTCACAAAGGATTTAAATTGTTCAATTCAATACTATTCACATTAGTGTATTTTTCAGGCCCAAAATCAAATGAAAATTCTGGCCATCGGTAAAGAGTATGGTGGTTTATATCATCTACATCTTCCTCAACCTATTGATGCAGTTGATAGTCCTATTTTGCCTCAATCTGTTATTTAGCCTCCAATCAACTCTAGTGTTACAAATAAAGCTAGTGCATTGTGGCACATGAGGCTTGGTCATGCCTTTACTCCAGTTCTTCATAAAATTCCCTGTATCACATCTTTTATGTCTAAAACTTGAAATTAAACTTGTCCCATATGTCCTGTTTCCAAGGTATGTAACCTTTCATTTCCTAAATCTGGTACAAGTCGTGCTTTAATTTTCAGTTTTTCAATTGCTACATATTAATGTTTAGGGATTATATGCATTTGAGATAAAAAGAGGTTGTAGATAATTCCTCACTATAGTAGATGATCACTCTAAGGCCACATGAACTTTTCTAATGCCCACAAAAGAACATGTTTTTTAGATTGTTCTTGATTTCTTTTCTTATATTAAGAAACAATTTAGTACCACAGTTAAGATAATTAGAACTGATAATGGAAGTAAGTTTTTTAATAAGAATCTATCATCTTTTCTTGCATCTAATGGTGTTATTCATCAAATTACTTATGTAGATAATCCTCAACAAAATGTAAGGGTAGAAAGAAAACACAAACAGCTATTAGAAATTTTTAGAGCTTTGAGGTTTCATGCAAATTTGCCTATCAAATATTAGGGGAGTGTTTACTTACTACCACTTATATTTTGAACAGATTACCCATACTTGTGTTAAATTTCAAAACTCCTCATGAAGCTTTGTTTCTTAAACCACCCAATTATTATCACTTAAAGGATTTTGGATGCTTATGTTAAGCCCCAGTTCATTCTGGAAACAAATTTGCACCTAGAGCCATTAGGTGTGTTTTTCTTGGGTATCTCTATGGTAAAAAGGGCTATAAAGTTTTAAATCTTCAAAACAACCAGATTTTTATTTCCAGGAATATAATCTTTCATGAAACTACATTTCCTTTTTTATAAACAAACACTCCATAATTCTCATGATCTATACAATTATTCAGATTAGTTGCATCAGCTCATTATGAATCAAGTTATTCTCTTAAGGATCAATCTGACCCTATTTCAATTCCTTATGATAATTGCCCTGGTCCAAATTCATCTGATTCTTCTCCAATATTTTTTGTTTCTAATCATGAAGAGAATGACAATAGTAATATTACAGTTCAATCCTTTATTGAGCCTTTGGCATCTGTTCCTATTTCTAATCAGCTAATGATTAGACGTTCTTCTAGATCTAAACAAAGACCGTCTTGGTGGGGTGACTATGATATTCCTACTGAACAAAATTCTGGTGTCTCTGCATCTAGTGTATCAAATGTTATTCATCCCAAACATCATCTTGAGCATTACTTATCATATTCCAATTTTTCACCTTCACGTCAATTGTTCATTGCTAATCTAGCTTCTATTAAAGAACCTGCTCATTTTTCTCAAGTTGTTAAATATTCACAATGGATCACAACTATGAACAAAGAACTTAATGCCCTTTGTTTGCCTAAATTTAAATAGGAATTTACACACAAGTATACGCGGCCCACAAGTAATAAAGTGATTAAAGTCGAGTGTCGAATCCACAGGGAATTAAAAATAATTATTACCAAACACTAATTTAATGTCAAATTAATTCTATTTAAACAATCGCAATTTAATTATAAAATAAACTAATTAAAATTACTAACTAAATTAAACTAATGAAGATGCTTAAATCAAATTAAAAATAGTTAAGATCATAATTTTTTCCAATACTTCATTTAAATCTCTTCACTTTCTTTTTAATTAATTAAATATATAGAATTGTTAACTGAGACTTCTTAACTATTTAATAACATTTTTTCAAGAATTAATAAAAAGATTTATTCCAATTAAGTTGTTATATTGTTATGCAAAATAACTTAAAATAAACTCATTAAGATCCAACTCTCAACAACGTTACATGTGGCATATAGGTATCTTCATCCTATACACTATTATGATACTATTCCTAGAAAAAATAAATAAATTCACATGTTATCATATCTTAATATAAACCTATAATCCATTTTTAATTTCATATAGATTATCCCAATAATTAACCATAATTAATTAATACATTAAATCACAAAATAATTAATTAGGTCTAAATACTATAATTCATTCGTCAACTTCATATAGATTATCACATTAATTAATGCAAATAATTGAATATTTGAACACAAAAAATGTGATAAACAATTTAATTATAATTAATTAAATTAAAAAAAAGTAAATTAATTTAAACTACACGTTGGGTTCAATTGCAATCTCAATAATAAATTAAGTCATAACTAAATAATAAATTATCCACAAATAATTCAATATCACAAAATTACAAAAATAAAAGAGAAAGAAAATAATCAAATCTATGCTGATATCCGTCTGTCACACGGATCACAATCTTCAATTCCCAAGCTCCGCCTTCAATTCTCGAATCCTTCACGTTGAATATTTGCTTCTATTCTATTCTAATCTATGTTAATAATTTGTTAATATCTCATAATGTACTGAAAATAAGAGCTACATAGTTTATTTACAAGAGTAAAATAATAATCCTAAGCTAATATGGAAAACAAATCCAATTCGGAATAAAATTAATGCCTAATTCCGCGAAGAATCTATTCTAGAGCAATTCTGCGCCTGCCAAACATGCCCTTTATATCCTTTGACCGGTCAACAGCACTCCAGTCGCGCGCATGGTGTGATACCAATCTAGAAGCTCCAAATGATGACGTTTTCTTCTATTACTTGTTGTTGATCATCGCGCATGGCACGTAATGTGAATCATCCCCTTATATCGCACGACATCGTCTGACTCCTGATTGCTGACCATTTTACTTCTGCGCCTGGTGCACCCAGCGGCTGCTCCATTGTACGATTTTGCCATCCAACGCAGCTTATTTATAGATTTACCATTAGTTTGTGCTGATAATTACATAATTGACATTCCTTATGTTTTCCCTACAAAATAAAATATAAAATAATTAAAAATAATATAAAAATAATAAAAACACATAAAATTAAATAAATTACTTAAAATGCTTAAAAACTAACAAATAATTAAGCCTAAAAATATATAATAAATAGGTATAAAATCCCATTATCACCTTTGAATCTAATTATACATGTGAATTGGTAGAATTACCTATTGGCAAGCAAACAGTTAGGTGTAAATGGGTTTACAAGATCAAATATCATGCTAATTGACAAATTGGGAGGTATAAGGCTCGTTTGGTGGCTAAAGGTTATACAAAAAAGGAAGGAATGGATTATCATGATACTCTTGCACCTGTGGCAAAAATGGTCACAATAAAATGTATCTTAGCAATAGCAGCAGCTAAACAATGCGTTGTTTACCAGTTAGATGTCAACAATGCCTTTTTACATGGAGATTTGTTGTAGGATGAGTATATGGATTTACCTCAAAAGTATATTGTTCCGTCAAGCTCCAAAAAAGTTGTGAGAAGATTAAAGAAATCTATATATGGTATAAAGCTAGCTTCTAGACAATGGTTTGCAAAGTTAACTGGTTCTCTTCTTCAAGCTGGTTTTTCACAATCCAAAGTAGATTATTCATTATTCACATGTTTTGAAAGTGGATTGTTTGTAATTGTTATGGTTTATGTTGATGATATTCTTATTACTGGTAATGACAATTTATGGTTAATCATCTTAAAGTCATGTTGGTCAAAAAATTTAGCACTAAAGATCTTAGAAAAGTAAAGTATTATTTAGGGCAAGAAGTTTGCAGATCAAAGGCTGGAATCTTCATTAGTATGAGAAATTTTATTTTAGATCTTTTACAATCTACAAATTTTTTAGATGCCAAGCCACTTACTATTCCATTTGATCAACATATCAAACTTCATGATGATAGCCAATCTGGAGATATTATTTCTAATCCATCTGATTATAGAAGTTATGTGGCTTTTATATCTCACATTTACCAGACCAGATATCAGTTATTTAGTTCAATTACTTCATTAATTCATGAAAGCACCTTGACAGAAACATATTGAAGCTGCTTATAGAGTTTTAAGGTATCTCAAGTGCACATCTGGGCAAGGTCATTACTTTTTTACAAACAATGATTTGGTTTTAAAGGGATTTTGTTCCAGTGATTGGGGAGGTTTTCCCACTAGTAGAAGATATGCTACTAGTTTCTATCTTATTTTAGGTCATTCTCTTGTTTCTTGGCAGTCTAAGAAACAATCTATCACTTCTTAAAGTGCAACTAAGGCTGAATATCGTGCACTTGCTACTACTTCTTGTGAGGTTCTCTTGTTGCATAGTTTTTTACGAGATTTACAAGTTCTAGTTCATAGTCCTACTCCAATATTTTATGACAATAAGGAGACCATAGACATTGCTGCTAATCCTATTTGTAATGCTCTCACCAAACACATAGAAATTGACAATCATTTTGTTAGGAAAAAGGTGCAAGCAAGTATTATTCATCCCCTTAAGATTGCCTCTAATTAAAGAACAACTTGTTGATTTGTTAACTAAAGCCATATGTCATACCAGTCATTGGAATTTAGCTTCCAAGTTGGGCTTATATAACCCATGTATGCCTTCAACTTGTGTGTGTGGGGGGGGGGGGGGGGGTAATACAGATCATGTATCAAAACAAAAGGCTAGATTCACAAAACATCAAGGATTGCAAAACAACAAGCTGCATTAACTCATATAATAGCGTTGTTGCCTCTGGTGTCAAGGAACAAGTGGTTCATGCCTTGACTATGACAACTAACAACAAGGGTGTATGGACTTGATTGTATTACCTTTCGTGTTTTTAGTTGTTTTGGTATAAATAAGGAGTTATATTGATTAATAGAAGAGTTAATGTACTGATGTACATAAATTGTACAGTACTGATATGAAAAAATAGATTTGGGGAATGAATGTTATTCTTCTTTTCATTCTGTTCTTCATTTTATTTTTCATTTTGTGTTCTGCTGCAAGATTGAATAAACCTAACATTATGAATACCAGCTCATCTGTTGTATATTTTGTAGGATGTTATAGTAATCATTTCCTCTAGGAGTTAATATAAAAAAAAAATAAAAAAAAAAGTTATTTTTTTTATCATTGTCTTATGTCCCTTAAACATGCTTTTTGAACATGACTGTAATGGTTTTCCACTATCTTTATCTCATGGGAAATGAAACTTTTGGACTGCTTTGTGTGTGGCTATATGTCATCTTTTTTACTTTCTTCGTTTTTTCATATAACTTTAGTGTGCTATTTCAAAGAATTTATACAAATGGAATGTGGAAATGTATGGTTGCCAAGTTCTATCATTTCTTTTGATCTAAAAAAGAGATAAGAATTTTAAAATTATTAATACATTTCTTGTGATTTGATTTTTATACAACTATCCGATGTGTTTTAAATACAATTTTGAAATTTTGTCTCATATTTTGTAGGACTCCATTTGGTAATGTGCACCACTAATTTCATGGTAGCATTGGTTATTGATTAATTATGACATAAGCAACATCATACGATGAAAAACATGTGCAATTTATCATTTAAATTGGGAATTTCATCTTCTACTTAATTATGATGTATAATTTTTGTTCTTATGCAATTATTGTGTCTTTCTAGATCATTGTATTCTAATTCAGCACTTATTTTCATTTACATATTTTGGCTATTACAAACATAAACATTAATATTGAGTGTCATTATGATACAACTAACATGATCAACTCTAGTAGCAGTTTGATAAAAGCTGTACCAATGGCATCAGTGACTGCATCATAAGTTAAAATTGAGGAGCTAACTAAAATATAGCAGCAACAATCCTAGCTCAATCAAGAAGAATTATTCACAGAAGCTAGCATTGTGAGGGAGGACAACTCCAATATTGCAATTGAGGATAGCAATGCTAACCATGATGAAGATAAGTTAGAAGATTTACTCACATTAGGCAACTTAAAGAGATCAAGAAGAACAATCAGGGAACCTACGTGACTAAAAGGATATACTAAGGGCAAGAAAGGAAATAGCAAGAAAGTATGGTAACAGTTTGTTAATGCAACAGAGTTGACAGCTAGGCAATCCAAATGCTGATAGTGAATAGTCAATAATGAGAGATGTATGATTATGATATAGTTTCTAGAATTTTGTATTAATGAATATATAAGGCACCATATTGTACAATGTTGGTTTGTAATAATCCATGAACATACAATCAAATTGCATAATAACAGCGGAAGCATGGTAAAACAAATTTTAAAATTTTACTACAAACCATAATCTAGGATCGACTTTTATGCGCAATTATTAATTAACAAAGAATGAGTTAGAGACTATACCCTTGAAGATTTAACGCTACCACAGGTACGAGTTCAACTCCTTCAAATCCACCGATTAGATTCATTTGATCAATGTCAGCCACCCAAGTGTTTGGCCTCTAGAGGTGATCCACCAAGGAAGAATAAGGATTCAAGAAGTGGGTGAAATAACCAAAAAAAATGTACTATTATTATTAATGAGAAATAAGAATATTTTAAAATTTATTTGAGTGTTCATACATTTATGTATTATGTTATAAGCATTAATAATTCAATTTAAATTAAATTAAATATGTGATAAATAATAAATTAACTGATGATGATGGTGAACTTAAATTATAATTAATTTCATCCTATGTAATATGCCTTGTGTGACATTATGTTTAAAATGGATTTATTAAGTAATTAATTAATTGTGAGTTAATTAAATAATGTCATGGATTAATGAGGGTAATTAAATTGAGCCCAATGAGAATATTAAGAAGTCACATAAATTATTGTGTTATGGTCCGATGTGATAGAACTAAAGTCCATGCATGTATGGATTGCTAGAATTTATTAGTTAACCAATATATGAGATGGTTGGCCCAATGTTTGATATAATTGTAAGACCACTAAAAGAATTACTAATGGTCCGTGACTGTAGCCCAAGTTAGGTATTATAAGTCCATTAGAAAGTCCAAATCGTGATCCAATTAATTGATCCACATAAAAAAAATCCATTTTCTAAAATTATATATATATATATATATATATATACACACACACAAAAATGCTAGAAACTTGTTTGTCTTATATGCTTGGAGCCATATGAGGTGAAATGATGAGTTAAGAGGTGAATAATTGTCTAAGAAATGGCCTAATGTCCTTAAAGATGGAAGTTGGTAAAGTCTTTTTACTAACCATTGTTAATCCACTGGTTAATGCATGCATGGAGGATATTAGCACTCCTATAAATAGGAGCTTCTAATTCTTATTAAAAAGTTTGCTAGCATTTGGCTAAGTGTAGCATAGAGAGAGTAAAAGAGAAATTGAGAGAAAAAGGAAAAATCTAGTAGAACTCTTGCACTTTGGTGGTTCAAGTGAGGGATCTAAGGAAGGAAAATGTGAAGGTACATAAGATTCATTTCTATAAGAAGGAAAGCTACTAGAAGGTATAAATAATCTCTAACTCTAAATATTTTCTTTAGTAGCATGTTGTAATTAGTTGTGTAAAAATTCATGCTTGGTTATGGGAGAAAATTTTTGTGGGGTTCATGAAGGATCCGAAAGTATAAGGATGGTTATTGTAAGGAGTTTATGTGTTATGTATGTGTTTATAAGTGTTTTATGTTCAAATGAACCAAATGGATACATGATAACATTAAAACCCTAAGTGTACTAGTTAAAAACACGTGATTTGGGTAAAAATGGAATAAAATTTGCAACTCATTTGCATGATCTAAAAATTTTATGTTGTAGCTCTATGAAATACGAAAATATTCCAATTGGAATGAACAAAAACAGAAATAAAATGGATTTATAGCAAATTTTCTTGTAAAATAGGTCAAAATTAAACTTTGGCTTGAAAAACCAACAAATTTGGTTAAATAAATATTTTTAAAAATAATGTAAAAATTGAAATGTTGTAGATTTATGAGTTTATGAAATAACAAAACTGATTTGAGCTCATTTGTATGTAAAATGAGCAAATTATGAAGGATTGAATCAAAAAGGGTAGAATTTTTTTTAAAATAAAATTGGTTCTGTAGGAAGGGTGCTACCCCCCCCCCCCCCCCCAGTGTTAAAGTGGGCGCTGCAGTGCCTGTCAAAACATTCGGTTAATCGGGCCAGTCAAATCAGGTCAAACCGGTTGGGTTGACCGGTCTGACCCAAAAGAAAAAAAAATGTTTTATTTTTAAATATAATAATAATTGAAAATAATAATAATAATCACAATAATAAATAAATAAAATAACTAAAAAATATTTTATTTTTAAGTTAATTAAAATAATATTAAACAAATAAAAAATTAATTTAAAATTATGTTGTTTGTGAGTTAATTAAAATAATATTAAACAAATAAAATAATAATTTTAAATTATTTTATTTGCGAGCTAATTAAAATAACATTAAGGAAATAAAATAATAACTAAAAATTATTTGTTAGTTAATAATAAAGATTATTTAACATTAAATATTTCTTTACATAATTAAATTAATATTAAAGGACTATTTTAATTATGTAATAATAATACATAAGCAATTACAATAATATTATAGGTTATTTTAATTGTGAATTAATGAGAGTTAAACAATTAAAATAATATTAAAAATTATTTTAATTGTAAATCAATAAAGAATAAGCAATTAAATAATGTTAACAACTATTTTAATTGTGAATTATTAAAGGATAAACAAATAAAAATAATATTAAGATTATTTTAATTATGTACTAATGAAGCAGAATTGTGACGCCCTCAAATCACTATACTTTCTATAGCTAACTTGATGATCACTATAAATGCTAAATCATTAGGTTTATAGATGATTTCATTTACTTATAAACAAAGTTCCCATCTTAACTCCCAAATATTTTTAATTATTTCATACCAAGTCTTTGTAATTAATGCAAGGGACTTAGTACTCAATTATAACTTTTAGCCTTAAGATTTAGATATTCTATAATTTTACATATTCTAAGATTCACGGCATTAAATTATTAGAACGGTTATTGGGAATAGAGAATCTTGCGGTGAATATTTGTATCTTCACCATTGATAAATGTTTGTAACTTCATCCATGACAAATGTTTGCATCTTTGTCCAGTGCAAAATTCTCTTTCCGTACAAAACATACCCAACTAGTTAAAACCCTTATTTGAAACATATTTGGTTATAGTGATATCTCTTTATATCAATAATCCTACTTATCTAACATTCAGAATAGTAATAACAAGTTTGTACTTAGGTCCGAGGAACCTAGTGATGAATTTGATCATTTAACATCGATTAGTCTTGTCTCAGATGCTTACAGTACTTACAAGTTATTTACCATCCTCATCCAGATAAATCGATCATTATCAATACTATGTTAGGTTTTAACAATACTAAGTTTAATCAAAGTAAAGAGATAACAAGAGAATGTGATAAAACTTGATAATATTGATATAATATTTGATTACATGTGTGAAACTGGTTCTTATTACAAAATATCATTATGATTACAATTACGAATAAGTAAGGAAAGTAGTAAACTAGTCTACGCATTTCTTCTTTCCTTTCTTCTTTGAGCCAAAGATCTCAGATTTGTATGCAAATTAGGTTTATTTATAAGGGTGAGCTAAGATGCTCAACAAGTCTTAAACACATAGCATATAAGTGAACTCACACTGATATAGATTGTAAGGATTCATGGCACAACAATTAATATTATAAATGTTTTAACATAGCAAGAGTGAGTGGTGGTTAAACCTAGAACTGTTCTTTGTCTTTCGACTTAGAACCATTTACAGTGGATAGAAAAGGGATCAACCTAATGACATCATATGTTATGCATAACATACACTACACTAGACTAATTATGAATAGTGCTACATATTCGTTCATCTCAGTTTACTTCAAATATCAGGATCGCCCCAAGATAACTTGGTTTGATAAAATAAAGCATGGTTTAAAATATATCACGAATGAGCATTTCATTTTTCAAGTCATGCTGAAACAAGAAGAAATAACTCTTATATCAAAGATTTATAACATGTTGTTTGTACAAAATGTATAAATCACATAAAAAACAAGTAAACAAAGGTTAAAGATAGAAAACTTTCCTTAAAGCACAATTAGGGTTTTTCCAATAATCGTTTAAAGTGCTTATATAAAGGGTTACACGTACCCGAATGTTAGTTTATCAAAATTTTCTTCTTTGTAAGTGTTTTTATAACTAAACTAAACTATTTTTATTGGTAGAATTATTAGAAAATTTGGTTAACTCAAAATCACCTTTTTTAGTGCTTGAACCCGAGGGTCCTTTAAATTTTTTAGCTTTTACCTCTTCTTCGATAACTGGAATAACTTTATCGTAAGAAAATATTTTGAGATAATTCTTGAGTCTAAATTGCTTAAAATTGCATGATCTACAACTTTTCTTTATATTTCTAGGACAAATTCTGATTTTAAGTTTTCATAAAATGGTAAAAACAGGTAGTATACATGTTTTAACCAATATTTTTATGGTTAACCATGTGAGACATGTCCCAGCTAACTATAATTTCTTAAGATATCATGTTATAAGACTAAATAACACTTCATAATATAAAAATAATAAATCATAAACCTTCTCATAGAAAGATTCATGACTTTTACTCAAGAATATACGAAGAATTCGGAGAACGAAAAATCGTACATGGCTACGACTTATGTTCATGAGCTTTCGGATTTCATAATTAAAATAATTTGAGCATTATAACTACATACACAAGTGATTATCACATTTAAATTTGAAATAATTTGGTCATTATAACGGCTTGTATAATTGATTATTACAATTTATAATTATTGCTTAAGAACACACGAAGAACACGGAGAATGACAATCGTACATAGTTACGACGTACGTTCTTGAGTTTTAAACTATGAAATGAAATTCGACATTATAACTACTATAAAATGAAGAAAGGCTTAAGAACACATAAAGAACACAGAGAATGACAATCGTACACGGCTATGTCTCGCGTTCTTGAGCTTTTTAAAATTAAAGACGAAAGAAAAATTAAACATTATAACTACTATAGATTGTATCTTTTGAATTTACAATCTTTAACTATTTCTTTGCAATTTTCTAGATAATAACTCTCTAGAACTCTCTCTCAATATATATATAGCTTTGATACTTGATTTTTAAGCTTATAAAATAAATGATAGAATAAGTGAATTATGCTTGCTATTTATAGAAAAAACCAAAGCTAGGGTATTAAGGTTATTGGTTCAATACTTCCTAGCTAAGTAAAGGAAAGTAATCACCCATTTTAATCCACCAAAGTGGCCGGTCAAATGGGGCTTTAATTGCCATTATTGTTAGTCCATCATTGTGCTCAGTGACATCATCATCTCACCTTTTAATGGCCAAGATCGAGCCTACCAAAGGAATAGTACTAGACCTTGTTTGGTTGCTTAAATAACCAATTATTTGAGGGGCATTGATGGTCTTTTACCAAGATTGGTTTATCAACTCATCCTGAGTCGTTAACACATTTAATTTTTCTAGATTCTTTCTACTCAAAACATCTGCAACAACGTTGACTTTTCCTAGATGATATAAAATCTCACAATTATAATCATTTGTCAATTCCAACCATCGTCTTTGCCTTATATTCAACTCTTGTTGTGTAAAAATATACTTTAAACTCTTGTAATCAGTATAAATTTCATACTTCTCCCCATACAAGTAATGCCTCCATATTTTTAAAGCAAATACTACCGCCGCTAATTCTAGATTGTGAGTAGGATACCTTAACTCATTATCTTTTAGCTATCACAAAGCATAAGCTATAAATTTGTCATGTTGCATTAGAACACAACCTAATCCTTTATGTAAGGCATCAATGTAGACTACAAGACCTCCACTATTATCAGGTAGTGATAATACTGGTGCCTCACTTAGCCTCTTCTTTAGCTCTTTAAAGCTCTCTTCGCATTCATCTGTCCATACAAATTTCACTATCATCCTAGTTAAGTTGGTTAACGGGGTTGCTAACTTTGAAAATTTCTTAATGAAACGTCTGTAGTCTCCCGCTAAACCTAAGAAACTCCTTAATTCCGTTGGGGTATTTGGTTGTTCTCAATTCATCACTACTTCTATCTTTGATAGATCCATTGAAATTTTGTTTTTGTCAATCACATGACCTATGAACTGAACTTTCTCTAGCCAGAACTCACATTTTGAAATTTTGGCATAGAGTTGTTCCCTCCGTAAGGTTTCTAGTACACTTCTCAAGTGTACAACATGTTCTTCCAGTGTTTTCGAGTATATAAGAACATCATCGATAAACACTACAACACATTTGTCTAAACAAGACGTAAAAACCCTATTTATCAAGTCCATGAATGTTGCCGGTGCATTTGTTAATCTGAAGGACATCACTAGAAGCTCATAATGTCCATAACGTGTTTGAAACGCTGTCTTCGACACATTTTTCCTTTCTAACATTTAGTTGATGGTAACCCGACCGTAGATCAATCTTAGAGAAGTGTTCAACCCGCTTTAATTGATCAAACAAGTCTTCTATCCTAGGTAATGGATACTTATTCTTTATGGTCAACTTATTTAGTTCACGATAGTCGACGTATAATCTTAAAGTTCCATCCTTTTTCTAGACAAACAACACTGGTACTCCCCATTGAGAAACATTTGGTTGAATGTATTTATTATCTAACAGTTCTTGTAACTGTACTATCAACTCCTTCAATTCCACATGCGTCATTCTGTATGGAGCCTTCGAAATAGGTGACGTTGCCAGTGCTAAGTTGATGACAAACTTGATCTCTCTATCAGGTGGGAAACTAGGTAAGTCATTGGAAAATACGTCCATGAATTCCCTTATGACTGGTATTTAATCTATATCTAACTATTTACATTAAATATCTACGATATAGGCCAAATAGCCTTAACACCCCTTCTTAAGTAATCCATTTGCTTACATTACTGACAAACAACTAGATTTTCTTGGCAATTGATTCCTATTGAAAACGACCTTTGACTTCGATGTTGTTAAAAGGTTAACACACTTCTTTTGGCAATCATTCACCGCTTTGTGATTAGCCAACCAATCCATACCTATAATTACATCAAATTCTCCTAATTGAATGGAAATAAGATCTACCTTTAAATAGTAACCCTTAATCTCTATGCAACATTTCTTAAGGATGTGATTAACAGGTATTATCTCCCTATTAGCAACTTCTATGTTAAAGGGAAAGTCTAAGTTCTCACCAGGCATGTTCAATTTTTTAGCGAATTCATGCGAAACAAATGAGTAAGAAGTACCCGAATCAAATAGCACATAAAAATTTATGGAGTTGATTGGAATAATACCTAACACTACATCTTGAGATGCCA
Organism: Hedera helix; assembly: GCA_947179155.2. Taxonomy (NCBI): domain Eukaryota; kingdom Viridiplantae; phylum Streptophyta; class Magnoliopsida; order Apiales; family Araliaceae; genus Hedera; species Hedera helix. The sequence continues at coordinate 23,126,800 of OX359280.1, forward strand.
CCACATCTCTTACTGACATGTTGAAAGTCCTTGCCATTAAACAGTCCAGGCGTTGCCGGGGCGACGTTACTCGCCTTGCTCCCTCCCGCTTCTCCTCCTTTCTTAGGGCACATCTTGCCTTGATGTCCCGTTGCTCCACAATTAAAGTATGTATCTTTCTTTAGGTTTGGGCAGTTGGTGGCTAAGTGTCCTTCTTACTTACAATTATAACAAACATTTTCCCCTTACTACATACTCCCATGTGGCCCTTGTCATATGTCTTACAAGGTTCTATTTTTTATTTTTTTTTTCTTATCTCCCTCTTTCTGTATATTTCTACCACTATTAAAAAACAATTGTTATTTCCCCCACCATTACTTTGTTTACTTGACCCCCCCCCCCCTCTTGATTCTTTTTATTTTCTTTTTCCTTCTTATATTTCATAAAGGCATCAATGCCACCTTCGGCAATGATGGCTTTCTCGAGAAGCTGAGAGAAATTTTCTATCTGCAATACTGCAACTTTTTCATGAATTCAGGGTTTCAACCCTTCTTCGAACCTTCTCGCTTTACGTTCCTCCATCGCTACTCGGTGCAGAGCGAAATTTGCGAGTTTATTAAACTTGGTGGCATATTGGGGAACTGTCATGTCCCCTTGTGTTAAATTTAAAAACCATACTTCCATCTGATTTTGCATGCTTCTTAGAAAAAAGTTCTCAAAAAATAATTCTTTAAACTTTTCCCAAGTAATTACACCTTCTCCCGCCCTTGATTTGTTGGCTTCCCACCAAAATTTCGCTTCGCCTTTTAACAGATAGGCAGCAAATTTTGTCTTTTGGCTTTCCCAACCTCGACCATATCAAAAAGCCTTTTCAATTTTGGTAATCTAATTTTGGACATCGATTGGTTCAGTAATTCTCTGAAATTTGGGAGGTCCTACGTTCTTAAAGTCTTTAAACGTAGTTGTGTGTGTTCGTGGTAGATTTTCTTGATTTACCATGGCACTCATTAACATATTAACAAATTATTGCATAGGATTTTTGGTAATCTGATTATGACTAGGTGGTTGTTCAACACTCTCACTACTGCTACTACTAGCATATGTCGTCAGTCTTGCTCTTGTGTTTGGTGGTGTCATTTCCCTAAAATAAAAGAAAGACAAGTATAAATATGCAAGCATAAAAAAAAAAAATTATACATTATATTTCATAACAAAATTTATATTTATAAACTTTCAAACATTATAAACTACTATTAACCAAGTGAATAATTTTACTTTACTATTATTAACATCCTTTATAAAAATGGGAATGCTAATATAACATACATAACGCATAATTTAAATATTACAAGTCTTTTCCTTAATTGTTCTTGACCTTCTTAAAAGCCCTATTTAGTATACTCGAAACTACAGATCAATTCTATCATAAAATTTGTCAACGCTTACCCTTTTATTACTGTCCTCAATTTATACTCCAAAGCGAACTGACTTAACTTCGCTGCTCAAGCTACCATTCTTCCCGAAGAGTCGGGTTTATGTAAGACTTCTTCTTCAATGGCTGATTTGTGTATAATATTATCACCCAACCCTGAAAATAGTGTCTTTCAACTTCTTACTACCAACCACTAAGGCGTATGCACACTTCTCTAAATTAGGATATCTCGTTTTGGCGTCTTTTAGGGCATAACTGATATATTAAACTAGCTTCTGCCTCTCGCCTTCTTCTCAAACCAAAAAAGCCCCGACCGCCAGAGAGATAGCTGTCAAATATAAGTAAAGTAGCTCATTCGGCTCTGGCTTCTGCAATAAGGGAGCCGAAAATGGGTACTTCTTAATTCCTTGAAATGTTTCTTCACACTCTGAGGTCCATTGGAACGTCTTTTCATTTTTAAGCCCTTTTAATGTGTCAAAGAAGGGTAGGCATCTTTCTGCAGACCTTGATATGAACCTTCGCAAGGTAGCCATCTGATCTGTTAATCTCTGAACATCTTTGAATGTCTGAGGGGATCTCATTTTTAGAATTGCATTGATCTTCTATAAATTAGCTTCTATCCCTCTCTTGCTAACCAAATATCCTAGAAACTTTCCCAAACCAAGCCTAAAAGTGCACTTAGTTAGATTAAGACGCATATTGTAATGACACACTATTTGGAAACATTCCTCCAAATCTTGCAGATGATTGTGCACCCTCATACTTCGGATAATTATGTCGTCAACATATACTTTCAAGTTTTAGCCAATCTTCTTTCAAAACACCTGTTTCATCATCCTCTAATAAGTAGTTCCAGCATTGACAAAGCCCGAACGTCATTATGTTTTAAGCATAAATTTCCCGATGAGTAATAAAGGCAGTCTTCAGAATGTCCTCATTTTTCATCAGAATTTAATTGTACCCCGAGAAAGCAATCAAAAAACTAAGTATAGCATTCCCCAACGTCGCATCAATCAGTTGGTCTATGTGTGAGAATGGGTAGAAATCCTTCAGGCACGCCTTATTAAGGTCTGTATAATCTATGAAAATCCTCCACTTCCCGTTCTGCTTTTGAACTAACACCACGTTGGTTAGCCATTCTGGGTACTCAATTTTTTCTATGATCCCGACGTCTAAGATCTTTCTTACCTCCTTGTCAATAATCATCAGCCTTTCTAGAGTAAACATCCAATGCTTCTAATGAACCGACTTCTTCTCGAGATTAACCGACAACCTGTGGATAGCCACGTCGCGCATGTATCTTTGGCTGTATGTGTTTATTATGTGAATTTTTGTAAGTTTATGTGCTTCATGTTTGGTATTGGATGAAAACCTAAGTTTCAAGTTGCTAGAACAAAGGTGATACACTATTCATATATATAATAAGAGCTAGGAAGTATGATTCATGAATAATTATGTGTTATATGTTGCTAGAAATGATAAAAACCTAGCTTGAAAGGTTGAATATGTTGAAATCATGCATCATATCATGCTAGATAGCATTAAAAGATCATTAATGGTTCAATAACATTATTTGTGTAAAAAAGTTACAATATTATGCTATGATTTGTTTATTAATCAAATCATAATATGTAAAGTGCTTTGGAAGGTGCATATAGAAGTTGTACAAGTATAAAAAGTTGCTAAATGAGCATGTGTTAAACTATATGTGCATGGTGTACAAGAATTCAAATGGTGTTCAAGGGTTGAGTTTTAAAAAGTTGGCAAAATCCTACCAATGTGTGATTTTTGGCCAGTTTGGATAATTAATGGTGAAATTAGGCTAAACATCTAAGTTTTATGTGAATATACGTGTTAGAGTCGATTTGGAACTCATTTTGTGTCTATGGCGATAAATGTGGTTTTAAAACGTTCGCCGACGACCAAAACGATTTATTTGGAAAAAATAATGTCATTTTAAGATTTTTAAATATTTTGAAGGCCCACGCAAGTCCAATACATGTTATGTGTGCTATGTGAGGTGTTGGAACTTAGAGAAACAAATTAGGGCCAAAGATAGCAAGGATTTTTTATAGAAAATTTTTTCTGAAAAACCAGCATGGCGCCGGGGCGCCATCTTTTGCACTATAAATAGCATCAGGGCGCAGTGCTGCTGTGAGGAGCTCGCCGGGGCAAAACCAGAGCAAGTCGGGGCGCAGTCTGGCCAACCACTTCTCGCGGCCAGCGAGATTCGAAAAATAAAACACTACGTCGGGGCACAGTGTTCTGAATTTTAAAATTAATTATTTTTAATTTCAAAATGCAATGTTTTGATATTAAATGATAGATACATGTATTATAAGCCATAGATTGATAAAAAAAAAATGATCAATATGGTAGATGCTAAGGGTAAATGAATAATATGTTATACGTTAAGGGTTATGTAAAGACAAAGGGTACCTTGTATAGCAAGTTATAGCATGCATATATATGTAACTAATGCATGAACCCATATTATGGTCATGTAGGTTATAAACGAAATAATATTTTACCAGTTGTGGTAAACGGGGATACAGGCAAGTGTTCTATCTGAACTCTTATTTGCAGTTCTTTGAACAGATATATTATGCATTCATGTGATTATGTAAAGTTTATTCACCATTGAACTACTTTGAAAAAAGTCGATGCCAAATCTTGATTCCGACTAGACACATATGATGATACATGTTGTAATCAAATGTTTATTATTATGTGCCTCAATCCACATTATTGTGGTACGGACTCTATGATATGTTGTAACAGAACAACCCTGATAAAAAAGAGGAGTAAAGTATAAAGTAAACATGATTTTATGGCGTTGTTATGTCGCTAGATGTTATGTTGTGCACAATATAAAAATACGATGGGCTAATCACCCAGAGTACACATCTATCTTGAACAACAGTCTTATAACTACCCTGGGCAATATCAGTCTATATGATTGGTATTGTTCTTAACAAGTTCTTGGTTTTGTGACCGTACAGCACATGAGTTACATGTTTCCAGTTAATCACATAAAGATCATGTTGTATTTCTTAGGTTCATTCATTGAACTGTTCTTGTAAATGAAGCAGCTCATTATTTATAACTCAGGTTATTGTAAAAGTGTCAGTTTATTGTAAACGATTCTTATTCATTGTAAATGATTTTTCATTCATCATTCCGAAATATCATGTAATCCTTTGTTTATATACTTTCTGAGCTATTTTATGCTCACTCTTGTTTTTAACCATGATATTTCAGCTAAACCTGAGCAGGCCAAGGGGTCGGGTACAGACAAGGGAAAAGAAAAAGTTGGCAAACAGTAGATGTACAGTGATAGAGTCATGTATATGTAAATGGTATCTTTTTGTAATATGTCAGGTATAGATGTGTGTATGTATAAAGGTATGTAGAACCTGGGATAGTTATGGATGAATGTAAATTAAGTTTTATTATTATTTAGATTGAATGGATGTGATATCAGGGTAGAATAGTATCGTGAGCACCGGCACAGGTTGGTATCAGAGCTGTTAGGTTATAAACCTTAGGTGGGTAACCTTAGGAATATGACCTTAAGGAAAATAGTGAAGCTCATTTAGAGTTTGAAGAGGTAGAGGGTGTTAAAGTTAAAATTTTCACAATATGTGCTGCGTGTTATGTGTTATGTGCTATGTGATTTAAGAATACGAAAAATTACGTTGAACTGAAACAACTGTTCTTGTGATTTTATAGTATGCCAGAGATTGTAGAATACAGTTGGGCAATAGAAGAAGAGCCCAAAGATATTCAGATAGATGTGATGACCACTGTACCAGCTATGGCAATAGTAGAGCAAAATGAGAATGCAGTCCAAGTATAAGTTACTAGGAATATGGAGTTGGGAGATAAGTTAAGGCAAGAGTAACAGAAAGTTCAAGAATTGAGGAATAAAAAAGAAACCTTGGAGGCAAAGTTGAGGGATGCAACTGCTGAGATAGCCAGGTACAAACATGTCGGGGCTAAAGCAGTAAGGAGAATAAATCTGGTGGAAGAAGAAGTAAGGGCTAAAAAGGCCAAGATAGATAGCATGAATGTAAGAATGGAAGATATGAGTTATGCTTTTCGCACGGCATTTGGAAGGGCACGAGATAGAGTGCATTACTACCTGATGGAGTATACCCAGGCCAAAGATACTTTGAGCAGATGGAAGATAATAGCAATCATGGATAAAGAATATGACGACGCAGTTAGGCGTGGAATGCTTTCGTAAAATATATATAATAAATGTACATAGTTATGTATGTGTTTTGTGAATCCCTAGTTTTTGTTATAACGAGGGATATAAAGTGTTATGAAACCTCTTTTGTTTTAAGGAGGGAAGGTTAAGTTGTTGTAAAGAGTTATATGTGAATCTTGACTTATGTAGTCCGAATGGATGAAAAATTAATAGCAATGTGCTACATGTTATGTAATGTGCTAGGCACTAGTTAAGTTATTATGAATATAAATCAAGTTATTAAATGTGTGTTGACACGACCATGTATTTAAAGTTTGTAAAAATGTGACATGTAAATGATATGTAATAATCATGGTACAAAATGTGAAACAGAAAATACCGCCTAGACGCAGACCAAATGTTCAACCCCCACCAGATGAGTCAGTAAATGCTTCAAAGGAGCCAGTTAATCCCATGCAATAGTTTGTTAACTTGTTGATGGGAGCTTTCCAAACCAGGAATGTTATCCCTATGGGTGATCAATTGGTAGCAGCTCGGATTGCTACCTTCAAGGATTTTAAAACTGTAGGACCTTCAGAGTTCAAAGGGATGATGAACCCGGTAGAGGCCCACAATTGGGTGATTGAAATAGAAAAGGTATTTTACGTAGCAAATGTGGCAGGAGAACAGAAAACTGCCTTTGCTACATTTATGTTAAAAGGAGAAGCAAATTATTGGTGGATTGCCAATAAAGGAAGACAGGGAACAGGAGCTGCACCCTGGGAAAGGTTTAAAGAGATTTTCTTCAAGACTTATTTTCCTCCGGTAACTCAAGATATGATGGAGGTACAATTTTTGGAATTGAAATAGGAAAATATGACTGTAGCCGAGTATGCGGCGAAATTCAATGAGTTGGCAAGATTTTCTCCACACTAGGTGGACACAAAACAGAGAAAAGTAAGACGTTTTGAACGTGGATTAAAACCATGAATTTACAGCAGGGTCTTAACGTTTCAGATCGGGACTTTTGTTGGAGTAATGGAAAAAGCAATCTTAGCAGAAGGAGGTAGTGATGCCTTAGCAAAGTACAAGCAAAAGCAGCATGGTAAGAAGAAAGGTGATGGAGCCAATCGAGAAAGTAGTAGTGGGGGAAGTAACACCAACAAGAGAAAGTGGAACAGTAACCCAGCTGGAAATAAACCAAGGGAACCAAAGAAGAAGTTAGAGCTATGTCCCAATTGTGGAAAGGGACATTCTGGAGTGTGCCTGAAGGGAAAAACGTATGTTTCATATGCGGGCAGGAAGGACACATCACACCAAATTGTCCGATTCCAAAGGCAAACAAAGGTTCTTTTCATTGTGGAGAAGTAGGGCATCAAATTAGAGATTGTCCTAAGAAGAAAGCTGAAGGAGGAAGTAGAAGCAAAGGAAATACTAGTGGCAAGTTAGCTATTGGTGGACCTGTACAGCCGGGGAGACCGACAGTACGTACGTTCAACATGACAGTTCAAGATGCGGTGGCATCAAATGACGTGGTGTCAGGTATTATTTCTATCAATGATACAAATGCATATGTGTTGTTTGATTCGGGTGCTACATGTTCTTTTATTTCTGATGAATTTGCTAAGAAATTGAATCTACCTCAATCAAAGTTAGAGAATGTGCTGAACATAGAAGTATCAAATAAGGAAGTAATTCAGGTGGAGAATATTCATCGGGATTGTTGGCTAATGATAAGAGGGCATAAGCTGGTGGTTGATTTAATTCCTATTCAGTTAGGAGAATTTGATGTAATATTGGCAATGGATTGGTTGTATAACCATGGGGCGATGATTGACTGCCAAAAGAAGTGTGTAAACCTTCAGACTCCTACCAAGTCTAAGGTAGTATTCTATTGTAGTAAGTCGTCATGACAATCTTGTTGTCTGATGAAGATGCAGACCAATAAGTTGCTAAGGAAATGATGTATGGCATATCTAGTACATGTCATGGATACACGAGTAGTGGGATCAGAAATGGGTCAGATACCCGTAGTAAAGAATTATGCAGATGTACTTCTAGATGAATTGTTGGGTCTTCCGCCAGATAAGGAAATCGAATTTGTGATAAATCTTGTGCCAGGAACGGCACTAGTTTCTAAGGCACTATATAGAATGGCTTCAGTAGAATTGAAAGAATTAATGGTTCAGTTAGAAGAATTGTTGGACAAGAAGTATATCCAACCAAGTGTGTCTCCTTGGGGAGCGCCAATTTTATTTGTAAAGAAGAAAGACGGCTCATTAAGGCTTTATATAAACTACAGAGAGTTGAACAAAATAGAGAACAAGTATCCGTTATCGAGAATTGATGATTTATTTGATCAGCTACGTAGAGCCAAGTATTTTTCGAAGGTTGAATTGAGAAGTGGTTATCACCAGTTAAAGGTGAAACCTGAGGATGTATCGAAGACAGCATTTAGGACTCGTTATGGTCATTACGAGTTCCTGATAATGTCATTTGGATTGACGAATACACCAGTTGCATTTATGGATTTAATGAATAGAGTGGTTAAGCAGTATTTGGACAAGTTCGTGGTGGTATTCATCGATGACATTTTGATTTATTCAAAGACTCAGGAAGAGCATGCGGAACACTTGAGAATAGTATTAGATAAGTTGAGGGAAGCAAAGTTGTATGCAAAATTCTCGAAATGTGAGTTTTGGTTGGAAAAGGTGCAATTTATGGGGCACATGATCGACCAACAAGAGATATCTGTAGATCCAGCCAAAGTTGAAGCAGTAATAAACTAGGAACAACCAAAGATACCAACGGATGTGCGAAGTTTTCTTGGTTTAGCAAGATATTACAGATGATTTATTAAAGATTTCTCAAAGTTGTCAGTGCCTCTAACAAATTTAACAAGGAAAGCTGTGAAGTTTGTATGGTCAGATAAATGTGAAGAGAGTTTCATGGAACTCAAGAAAAGACTAAGTGAAGCACCTGTGTTGTCATTACCTGATGATACGGGAGGATTTGTTGTATACAGTGACGCGTCGTATAAAGGACTTGGGTGTGTATTGATGCAGCACGGCAAAGTCATAGCGTATGCACTAAGACAATTGAAAGACTATAAGAAAGGTTATCCAACCCACGATTTGGAATTGGCAGCAGTGGTATTTGCCTTAAAGATTTGGAGACATTACCTATACGGAGAGAAATGTGAAATATACACAGACCACAAAAGTCTGAAGTATATTTTCACCCAGAAGGATTTGAATATGAGGCAAAGGAGATGGTTAGAACTAATCAAGGATTATGATTGCGAGATTTTATACCATTCAGGAAAGCTAATGTTGTAGCCGATGCCTTAAGTAGAAAGGGTCAAGAAAGATTGGAAATGATGACTGCTCAAGAAGAGTTAATAAGAGAAATGGAAAGGATGGAGCTGGAAGTGCAGTATCCGATGGAGTCGGAAGAAAAATTATATGTGGTAGAAGCTCATCCAACGTTATTGGATAGAGTAAAGGAAGTTCAAATGCAAGATCAAGATTATGATCAAATCAGAAAACGTATATCTGATGGACAATAGACAAAGTTCAAGATAGATAACAGCGGAATGCTAAGATTTGAGGAAAGAATATGGGTGCCGATGGTATCCGAGTTAAAAGATGAGATTCTGTAGGAAGCGCACAGTTCACGATATTCAGTTCATCTAGGAAGTACGAATATGTACCAAGATCTTCATAAATACTTTTGGTGGCCCAACATGAAGAAAGATGTGGCGAAATGTGTAAGTAAATGCTTAACGTGTCAAAGAATTAAGGCAGAACATCAGAGGCCTAGTGGATTGCTACAACCACTAGAGATTCCAGAATGGAAGTGGGAGCACGTTACAATGGATTTTGTCGTGGGACTCCCGACTGCACAGAAAGGCTATGATGCAATATGGGTGATAATAGATCGACTGACGAAGTCTGGACACTTCTTGCCGATCAAAATCAAGTTTAATTTGGATCAGTTGGCAAAACTTTATGTGAAAGAAATAGTGTCAAGATATGGAGTTCCGGTATCGATAATTTCAAATCGAGATCCGCGATTCACATATAACTTTTGGAAGAGTTTTCAGGAGTGTATGGGTACGCAGTTGAGGTTGAGCACAGCGTATCACCCTCAAACAGATGGTCAAAGTGAACGGACTATCCAAACATTAGAGGATATGCTCAAAGCATGCGTGATGGACTTCAAGGGTAATTGGGACTACCATTTGTCGCTAGTCGAATTTGCGTATAACAACAGTTATCATGCGAGTATTGGTATGTCGCCTTATAAGGCATTGTATAGAAGAAAATGCAGAACACCTCTCTGTTGGGATGAGGTAGGAGAACGTAATTTATTGGGACCAGAAGTTGTACAACAGACTGCAGAGATTGTCAAAGTTATAAGATCACGACTTATAGCAGCACAAGATAGACAAAAGAAATATGTCGATCGGCATAGATAGAAAAGAGATTTTGAAGTAGGGTCCCATGTATTTTTGAAAGTATCTCTTGGAAAGGGAAAATAAGATTTGGAAAGAAGGGGAAGTTGAGTCCAAGATGCATTGGACCTTTTGAAGCGCTAAGAAGAATAGGAGAAGTAACCTATGCCGTGGCATTACCTCCAGAGTTGGAACACAATCACAATGTATTCCATGTAGCAGTGTTAAGGCCATACAAAATAGATTATAAGCATGTGATTGAGTATGAGCCTATTCAGATTGATAAGGACCTAACGTACGAGGAAACCCCTGTTCAAATCATTGACAAGAAGGAGCAAATTTTAAGGAACAAGGTGATACCTTCCGTTAAGGTAGTATGGAGGAACCACAATGCTGAGGAAGCAACATGGGAGTTAGAAGAGAAAATGAAGAAAGAATATACAAGTTTGTTCATGTAGTTTGTAATGGTGATTCCGGGGACGGAATCCTTGTAAGGATGGAAGAATGTAATGATATGCAAATTGGAATATTATAATTATTATTGTTAATTAATGAAATTAAATTTTTGAGGTGTGACAAGTGTTTGGGGACAAGCTAATTATGAATTTTATAATTGAGGAATTAAATTCAAGTCTAATGAAACAAATTTGGATTAAAGTGGACTTGAATTGGATTAAAAAATGAGCAAAAAAGGATTTTTAAGGAAATTACATGGAAAATTAATTATCTAGGAATTATGCCAAAAGTCCAAAATGCCCTTGATAATTCAAATAAGGACTATGGTATCCTTGTGGTGAGAAAATGACCAAGATGTCCCTAGCTAAGCATGTGAAATATCATGAATGTCCTAGCCATGCATGGTTAAACTAATCATTGCATGGTTAGTTGTTGGAGATGATATAGCACAATTGTTGGATTTATTTTCAAGTATCATCTCTTATTTCCTAAGTTGCTACGCAAGTGAGCTCTAAAAGAGAGAGAAGAGAAAAGGCTAGGGTTCCATAGAAACCTTGAAGGATTTCAAGAACAAGTGTTCAAATGAGGTAATAAAAAAGCTATCAAAATGGATAATCAAGCTTTAAGAAGCTTTATATCAAGAAGGAATGTAGCATGTAGAAGGTATGCATGAGTTCAAGCTTTAAAACTCATCTCTCATGTGTTTAAATGCAATAATAGATGAAGTCATGCATGTATCTTTGGCTATATGTGTTTATTGTGTGATTTTTTATAAGTTTATGTGTTTCATGTTTGGTATTAGATGAAAACCTAAGTTTCAAGTTGCTAGAACAAATGTTATTCACTATTCATGTATATAATAAGAGCTAGGAAGCATAATTCATGAATAATTATGTGTTATATGTTGCTAGAAGCGATGAAAACCTAGCTTGAAAGGTTGAATATGTTGGAAGCATGCATAATATCATGCTAGATAGCATTAAAAGATCATTATTGGTTCAAGAACATTATTTGTGTAGAAAAGTTACAATATTAGGCTATGATTTGTGTATTAATCAAATCATAAACTGTAAAGTGTTTTGGAAGGTGCATATAGAAACTGTACAAGTATAAAAAGTTGCTAAATGAGCATAATGTTAAACTATATGTGCATGGTGTACAAGAATTCAAATGGTGTTCAAGGGTTGAGTTTTAAAAAGTTGGCAAAATCCTACCAATGTGTGATTTTTGGCCATTTTGGATAACTAATGGTGAAATGAGGCTAAATATCTAAGTTTTATGTGAATATACGTGTTAGAGTCGATTTAGAATTCATTAGGTGTCTGTGGCGATAAATGTGGTTTTAAAACGTTCGTCGACGACCAAAACGATTTATTTGGAAAAATAATGCCATTTTAAGATTTTTAAATATTTTGAAGGCCCACGCAAGTCCAATACATGTTATGTGTGCTATGTGAGGTGTTGGAACTTAGAGAATCAAATTAGGGCCAAATATAGCAAGGATTTTTGATAGAAAAATTTTTCTGAAAAACTAGCATGGCGCCGGGGCGCCATCTTTTGCACTAAAAATAGCGTCGGGGTGCAGTGTTGTTGTGAGGAGCTCGCTGGGGCGAAACCAGAGCAAGCCGGGGCGCAGTCTGGCCGAACACTTCTCGCAGCCAGCGAGATTCAAAAAAGAAAACACTGCATCGGGGCACAGTGTTATGAATTTTTAAATTAATTATTTTTAATTCCAAAATGCAATATTTTGATATTAAATGATAGATTCATGTATTATAAGTCATAGATTGATAAAAATGATCAATGTGATAGATGTTAATGGTAAATGAACAATATGTTATACGTTAAGGGTTATGTAAAGACAAAGGGTAGCTTGTATAGCAAGTTATAGCATGCATATATATGTAACTAATGCATGAACCCATATTATGGTCATGTAGGTTATAAACGGAATAATATTTTACCAGCTGTGGTAGACGGGGATACAGGCAAGTGTTCTATCTGAACTCTTATTTGCAGTTCTTTGAACATATATTCATATTATGCATGCATGTGATTATGTAAAGTTCATTCACTGTTGAACTACTTTGAAAAAGGTCGATGCCAAATCTTGATTTCGGCTAGACACATATGATGATACATGTTGTAATCAAATGTTTATTTTTATGTACTTCAATCCACATTGTTGTGGTGCGGACTCTATGATATGTTGTAACAGAACAACCCTAATAAAAAGGGGAGTAAAGTATAAAGTAAACATGATTTTATGGCATGGTTGCATCACTAGATGTTATGTTGTGCACAATATAAAAGTACGATGGGCTGATCACCCAGAGTACATATCTAATTTGAATAGCAGTCTTATGACTACCCTGGGCAATATCAGTCTATATGATTGATATTGTTCTTAATGAGTTCTTGGTCTTGTGACCGTACAGCACATGAGTTACATGTTTCCAGCTAATCACATAAAGATCATGTTGTATTTCTTAGGTTCATTCATTGAACTGTTCTTGTAAATGAACCAGTGCGTTGTTTATGATTCAGGTTATTGTAAAAGAGTCAGTTTATTGTAAACGATTCTTATTCATTGTAAATGATTTTCATTCATCACTCCGAAATATCATGTAATCCTTTGTTTATATACTTGCTGAGCTATTTTATGCTCACTCTTATTTTTAAACATGATATTTCAGCTAAACCTAAGCAGGCCAAGGGGTCGGGTACAGACAAGGGAAAAGGAAAAGTTGGCAAACAGTAGATGTACAGTGATAGAGTCATGTATATGTAAACGGTATCTTTTTGTAATATGTCAGGTATAGATGTGTCTATGTATAAAGGTATGTAGAACCTGGGATAGTTATGGATGAATGTAAATTAAGTTTTATTATTATTCAGATTGAATGGATGTGATATCAGGGTAGAATAGTATCATGAGCACCAAACCCGTAGTTCAATGGACCCAGATTTGGGGGCGTCACAGGAATCATCTATCCATGACAGCCTCTAGGTTGACCCTCCATCTGCGAAGTAAGGGGATCATTAACACGACTTCTTCGATGTCAATTTTGTAAGGTCGTCATCTCCCCTTAATTCTGATGGTTGCCTATTCAGCTCTTGTTGCTGCACTTGCAAGGCCTTTATAACATCCTTTGTCTCCTGAATTTTCCTCTTTTTGACCGTCACTCTTTCGTCATGATGGTTATAACCCCTTCCTTGATTACTCCTGTGTGAACCTGAGTTCCCCCTATTGGAAGTAGAGAATAGCCTACATCTAGCTTGGAGTGGTTGTGTAGCCGCCAAACCAGTTCTCCCACTAGAAGGACCTAACCTATCTTTTACTGAACCCCGTATGCGATATGAGGAGGGTTCTATCAAGGAACCAGCCCCTTTAACCGATGGATCACCAAGAATCACCATAACTCCCAGTATGAACTGCAGTAGAGCTTAGAGAAAAATCTAAACCAAGCTAAAACCTTCCACCGAAACTCCTGAATTATGATTTTCTTCCGAACAGAATCCTAGGCCCTTCCTTCTAGTGCTAATGTTAACTCCTGATTTTGTGAGCCCGTTAAAAATTACCAAAAGCACTAAAACCTGTACTCAGTAAAAATCATTAGACACCCCTAAAACTAGCGACGACTTGAGTCGTCCGGGGATGCTCCGATGTGAAAGTAAGTACAAGCCAAAAGCGTTATCAATGAAGAACTAAAATTATACTGGAATAACTAAAATTTTGTATACAAAAAATCGTGTACCGTAATTGTGATATAATGACTGCTTATATAGCTGTTAGAATTCCTGGACTAATTAGGAATAGGATGTCTACTTCCAAATCAACTTATAACTCCCTTTAATGCACAACTGAATACTTCCCAAATTAAGCCAACGTACTTCATCCAAATATGGAAGTAGAATCCAAGTAAAACATGGACATTAGCTATCCCAAGTTATCTCAAATTGCGTGTGAAAGTTGGCTGACCAAGTCACGACCCAATCCAATAAAACAAGCGACACCAAACTCAGATAAAAAATAAAACGCATTGCACCAATTTTAAACACAAACAATTATATCCCAACAGGAATGGAAATGGATTATAGACTTGGCTAATTTGCTTTGGTAAGAAAAACTCTTTAGTTCATAAATTGAAGTTCAAAATTCGCATGGTATCAAGAGCATATGATGGTGTTAGGGTAGGTGGGTTTTTTTTTTTTTTTTTTTTTGGGCATGGGGCGGGGGTTTGAGGACCGGAGGAGTGTGGGGTTTTAACTTTAGAAGAGTGTAAAAAAGTGGGTGTTTAAATTTTTACTTGACTTGAGGTTGTGGAGTACCTCTATTATTCTCAGAATTTTTCATTTTTCATTATTGTAAAGTCGTTGACATATTGACATCATTAAGTTATATAAAAATATTTACATATTGATACATCATTAAATTATACAAAAATTTATATGCTCCTATACTTCCTAGGATTTTTGTTTTAGTACGATTGGAATTTTCTAAAAAAATCCTAAAAATGAACTTCTTTTTAATCCTATTAGAATCTAATTTAGATACTTGGGTGGTCTCTCCGTTTTTTTTTTGGATATACTCCTTTTGTTATAAAATAAAAGTTGTTGTTGACTTTTTACTTATATTAAATAGGTGAATAAAATAATATTATTGTTCATATTAATTATTTACACAATTTAGAATTAAACTCTCATATAATGTACTTCATCCATTATCTTTTCCTAATTAGAGTAATCAATTCTAATACAGTTTAAAGGTTTTACACACTAATAATGCTAGGGGTCAAATAATGCTTTAATTGACGTGACATCATTACAATAGTTTAATTAATCTCTTGCAATTAGGCATGTCATAAGTATTAATTATTTTATTCAACGTGGTTACTTATAAAACTTCGTCAAAAGAGGAATAAATGGAGTATTTAGTTACATTTTGCTTACTAAACATGAGAGGGAAAGAAATGGAAGGGCACAATTCATGCAGTATTTGTTGGAAGGAATGTATTAACAATCAAAAAGAAAGAAAAAAATGTAGATAATTTATTATTATTTGCTTTTTTTACAATATCCACAAATGGGACAAAATATATATCACGTACATTGTGCTCTAACTAGTCTTGTCAAATAAAATTCCCCAAGGCAACCTCAAGCCTGGTTGTTTATTCATTCATACAGCATAGCCACACCACCAATAATTCTTTAAGGATTTATCATGCTTCCCGGACAATCTCTAGGGTTGTCACATTTCTTTGGGGATGAACCAAAAATCCCACTGAAAATCCCATTCTTCTTCCTACTAACCATACGTATTGGGTCCGACGCTTCTGTCTCCTCGAGGATGAGCGAGCACACGAGAAGTGTCATGAGGAAGAAGGCGATCAATTTTTGAGAAGTAACCATTTCTTCGTTAATGCAATGATGATAATTGAGTCCAACCCTAAGAATTTATAGGAAGTGTTTTGTGCTATATTAAGACACAGGCTTTGAGTCTTTGATTTATTGTGAACATTCTGTGGTTAAAGTTTAAAACGAAATTGTTGACCACTCATTATTTATATTCTTAAATTAGAGGCCTATAACAGGTGACAAAATTAGCGAACATAAGTTTGCCCAAAGATAAGTGTATCGAGATTTGAGTTGCATATTACATGCACTTATCATGTCAAGTTGTGTGAGGTTGTAATTTAGAAGGCACAACTAACTAGTCAGACATGACTTTTAACTATCAATGTGTGAATATGATTCAAGACTTGTTACCAAATAAATCAAACAAAAATATATATTTAGAATTTTTGCATATTTAATTTGAGTTTGATATTAACAGAGCAAAAAATATCGTTCAAAATATTAAAGATTCATTTGAATAATTTATTTTAGAATTTAATTTGACTTGTAACTCTATAGAGTTATAATTCATTGATTTACGAAATCAAAACGACACAATTTTATTGTTTAGTTAGCATATTAAATTCATATTGTATTTGTGTTAAAATTTAAAAACTATTATTTGGATAATTTTTGTTTTTGTATTGTTTTTAATATCAAAAGTTCAACATAAATAAATATATCTACATAAAATAAAGCACAACTAGTATCCATCGTAAAGAAACACACAAACAATAAATTATAAAATAAATAATTATTGTTAAGTCTTTTTTAAATTTGTCATTTTTACATGTTTAACTAAAATTTGCACAAAAAATAAATAAAGCATGTTAATCTATTGATATCCCAACCTGAAACAAAAGATATTATTTTATCGTAGACCCTAATCAAATCAATTAGATAATCTACTTAGCTTCAAGTATTCAACACGGTGCATTTGGTATGGGCCCTTGATAAGAAGTCATGGCCTCTCCTACTACTAAAGAGTATCGGCCTTAATCTTCCTGGTTCTGCCCTTATGTATAATTATTTTTATGAGAAAACATAAACACAAAGCATTCCATTATCATTATTTGATGATTTTGATAAGACTAATGCTATGGACACAAAAAATTAGTCCATGAATATTTGTTTTTTTGAATGATGCATACACCAAATTGTTCTACAGCACTTCTATACCATTAAATTTTATATCCTTTGGCCGCAGCAATACCATAAATTTACAAGTCATAGCATTACACTAGTTGGCGGTACCAAGTTGTGAAGACTGAAAATAAGCAACTACTACTGTGTAACATAATAGGATCTCCGAAGAGTTCTTAGTTGAGATCCTTGAATAGAATTTACTACAATGCAAAATGTGCTAATCAAATACAACTGAACACAACGCCGTTTATTCCAAACTAACAGGGGTAAGCTCGAAAATTAATCCCCAATGTAAGAATCATGCATACACAAAATAAAATAAAATAAAATAAAAACATCAATTTGATGTTTGAACTAGTACAAACATCCCTCTACACGCCATCTTTCATTCAACATTTCTTTTCAACCTGGAAAATCTCACACTTGAAAAATAAAAATCTTCTCGGCATTTTCTTCATTCATTATGATTCAACTCAAAGTCTGCACACCAAGAGGGTGTCACCTATCTATATGAATACCACGTACTACATGTGCTCTTTCTTGATGGCTATAATGCACTTTGATAAATGCACTTCTCATAGATCCCACTGGAAAGATATCCACCATCAGATTGCATTGATTCAACTGATCCACTGTTTATTATGTAGAAAGAATATTGTAAATGAAGAAATATCTTACAATGATTTTACTAGGATAAATAACTCAATTCTTTAACTATTATGAAGTTACCTAAAACAGATGAAACTAAGGGTCTAAAGAAACACTCAAACAATTCAATGCAATCTATTCTACCTATATGCTTGCTGCAATCTGAATAATGTCGAACTCATCTCACTGGCCAAACTATTGGCACTTCTTGATACAGAGGATTGGACTACACGGTAATCAGAAAAGACCTTCCTATAATTATCAGAAGCCCTATTTGCCTCAACATTCATTCGATTAGCCCCATTGCTATAACGATCACAAAATAGATTCATTTGGCTCTACAGAAACATCTTTCGGCTCCTCACTTGTATAAATTTTCTTAAGATTACTAGACTAGCTGAGTTCATCAATTATCTTAAGATTACTAGACTAGCTGAGTTCATCAATTAGATTCTTATTGGCCTTCTTTCCAACCAAAGAATCTGGTACTTTCCAATCGAACCTTTATCCATTAGAGCATTAGAGTTTTTACAAAGCATTTGGTATTTGATCTCTTCTGATGGAGGGGGGGTTGGTGATCCATAGTCAGACAGTGAATGCCCACTAGATATTAAGCTGGATGAAGAACCACCATAATGCAAAGGGAACCCGCTAACAGGGGAGGGGCATTTATACTTAAAATGACTCAATAGGTCATCATCATAAATACCACACATCATTTCATTCATAGATTGTGATACAAAAGACCCATTGCCATTACTAGTACCACCATCAATATTATGACCATTGCTATGTGGGTTATGAATATTACCTACCTAATTGCTTATACAACCCTATAATGGTACCACAACATACCTACCTAATTGCTTATACAACCCTATAATGGTACCACAACATACCTACCTAATTGCTTATACAACCCAGATCGATCTAACTACTTATTGTTATCATAGGGGATCATATTGGGAATTAGGTTGATACAGTACAAGAATCGAAAAGTATGCACGTTAAAAATCAAATGACTTGTATATAATCTATAATGAAACCACACTTAAGATTTAAAGGAAAACAAATGACTTCACAAAGACACTTTAACCAACATGTTATACGCACTAAAAATTGAGCATTGCAAATGAAAGAGCCAGAGCAAATCCACTCAAGGTTCTCAGAAAATTGAGCGAAGGGTAGTAAAAGAAACTCTCAATCTGATCCTTAACCTGAAACTTACCAACCATTAGAATTTTTTGTTGGTACGAAATTAGATATACTCATATATATGAAAGTAGTATATCCTCAAGTCAATTACATTTGATATGATAAGAATATATTTTGTAATCTTATTCGTTTATACATAATAAATTTATTTAAAGGTGTTTCTTTATTCATTATTAATTAGTTGAATTAATTAAATGGATAAACCTATAGTTTTGAGCAAAACTTTTAGAATCATAATGTTGATTATGCTAATGAGATCTAAATTCAAGATAGTTCAAAACTAAAATATTCCTAATCGTGGGATCACTAAAATGCGGATTAGTGAATTTGGATAAATTAGTACATATTATGCTTGCTCTTATGAAGAAGAGAATTGATCTCATAATCATTTGTATAGAGACACTGAAAAAAATATGTAGATGATTATTGATCTCATAATCATTTGTGTGGAAACACTAAAGCAAGTATGTTGGTGATTATTAGAAAATAAGTTCACTGAATGTGACTAACTAAAAGAATACGTAATGGAGTTTTACTTGTCTGTCAATAGGAGTTCCTTATATAATAGTAGTACAAGTAATCCTTGGACTTGAGATCATCATATTATCTTACGTATGATGAGTTATACTTTATCATATTTCTTAAAACTATATAGGTATAACAAAGGATGTGTTTAAATATAATGAGTTGTACATGGAGATAGGTGAATGATTTACCACTTTCAATAAAGGGAGAGAATGTTCTATGTAATTCGATAAATGACAACTCATAAATCATTGGTCAAGGTGAAATGAAAATTATAAAGGAGTTTCTAATTTATATTAGAGTTGTGTATTTGAGAATTAAAATACATATGATCAAAATAAAATAAGATTCGACAGTGATTCCATGTCTTATATTTGATTAGGATATTGTGTGGTAAAATGATTGAATTGTACGATAACTATTCACGGAATAGGTTCTTTGTGATCAAATATTGAAAGGTCATGAATTGCTAAGGAGCTAAGCCTTATTGTGGAATATATAAGTATTTATTTATAAATAAACTAAAGGAGTTTAATTTATTATTATAAATAATATTAGAATTGTTCTAATTTATTTATTCTACAACTTAGATAATATTGAACATAAAAAGTCATACCCGCAAAAGAGAAAATATTTATTTAAGAAGTAAGTGATATAATTGTAATAATAAAGTAAGTATATTTAATTTATACTATGGCGATAGAATAAATTAAATAACTTAATATTTATAATTTAGTATTTTAGAAATGTTAATTATAAATTAATAAGAGGAGTCTTATTATTCTTATTACTATTATTATTATTATTTATTTCTTTCTTAAATGGTTTAGAAATTAATTAATAAGTAGTATTATTATAAATAATTAAATTCCTAAATGGTTTAGGAATTATAATTATTATAATAATTAATTTAGTTCCTGATTAGATTGAGAATTAAATTAAAACTTTAATCCTAAAGAGTTTAGGAGAAAGAAGTTTCTTTATATAAAGAGGTGCTTTATGATATATTAGGGTTACTCATTTTGTTGGATTATTAGAGAATACTTCATATTTTCTCTATAATCTATAAAATTAGAAGAGAAAGAAAATTATGGCTAGCCAACAATGGTTTTAAAAAACCAAAATTACTTCTTTTATTCATATTTTTCTTAGTGGAGCACCTCTAGAGACCACACACTTGGGTAGTTAACGTTGATCTAAAGAATCTAACCAGTGAATTTGAAGAAGAACGCGAAGGATTAAAAAGATGTGAACTTGTACTTGTTGAATATTTGAATCTACAAAAGTATAATACTTTTATCCTTCCTCAACTAATAGTATCGCATAAGAATGATTCTGGTTTTGATTTGTAAATTTTTTTTAAATATGATTTATGCTTGCTTCCATTGAGCTATTACAATTAGATTATATGTATGTCTTGTTTTTACAAACCAACAATAGCATCAAAAACCAAACTTATGCGAACTATTAATTGTTTTGATTTCGTATATGTATGGTATGTGTGTAGAATAATTTATTGGACATAATATGTTGTATAAAATCATGGATTTTGAAAAACAGTTGCAAAATATGAGTTTTGGTTTAAAAAGACAGCAAATTCGCGAACTGCAGAAATTGTTTCTACCGACTAGTGCCAGGGGCACTGTCAATCGTTACTGTTCATTTTGATCTAGCTTTAGGGCGCAAGTTTTGAACTGTGGACAAGTGTCGGGGCGCTGTGATTACTTAGTAGTCCAGCATCGGGGCGCTGGATAGTAGAATTAATTTTTTATTTTTTCTGCATAGTTTTTTTCAAAAATTAAAATGAAAGGTTATTTTACATGATTTTATAATTAAAATAAAGAGTTTATTTCAAACTTGACATTGAATTTCATTCAACTTTAAATTGTCCATTAAATTATATATATATATATATATATAATGGCTTTATATCCATGAGATGAATGATACATATGATGATATGTATGATAATACAATGGAATGATTATAGACTATTGACTAATGTGATTGGATTTATTTTAATTAGATGCATGAATGAATGTGTTTTAGTAAATGGGGTTTGCATACCTGTTCTTTCTAAAAAATTATTGTAAATTCTATCTCCCTCAAATGTACTTTTCATTGACTACTGATCAGGATTTATGTTCTATGAAAATAGATTGTATTTGGAATTAGATATAATTACGTGAAGAAGTAGGGTCGAAGAGCAATGAGCGCTTGAAAACCCGTTTATATTGGAGCCCGAATTAAAATGTAATAGTTGCAATTAATTTTGTTCTTGCACCCTAAGTTTGACTTTTTAGTTTATTTGGTGGCTCGAATGAACTAAACTAGAATAAAATCCATAATCAATCTAAGTAGAATATAGTATTATATATGTGTATATATATATATATGTGTGTGTGTGTGTGTGTGTGTGTGTTTGTGTGTGTGTGTGTGTGCGTGCGTGCGTGCGCGTTAAATAAGATAAGACAATCAATAACTCAAGGTAAAATATATTAAGTTGTAACGTTCGAAGATATTTGGAATATCGAATGTCGTCTTCTAATATGATAAAACATAGAGTATTAAATGATTAATATGAGTTTATTGTGCATGTACAAGACTTATATTAAATATTTAAGATGTTGGCTTTATTACATATTGGATGTTTATAAGGAATTGAACGATACTGTTTTGTTATGCACACACAAGTACGGTATTTTTCTCTTCACTCATATAGAATGTTAAGTCGGATTTAACTTATATAATTTTGATTCAGATGTGCACACACTTGATTAAAATAATTTAAGAGGCAATATTAAAAGGAATTACATATTGATGTAATTGATAATAAGTTATTTACCTATTAAATAAACTATAGCTTTTGTGCATACACAAGGCTATACTTATGTCAATAGGATCTTTATTTCACTAGCGGATTTTTAACTAGATTTGTCGAACTATATAAGGAGGGTAATATAGTTTGATAAAAATAGTGGGAGCCACCATTTTAAATAAAGACCTAATTAACTTAGTGATTAATAAAATGATTGCATGTTAATGTTATTAAAAATTCATTTAAAGATTTTTGTTATGCCTAATTAACTAATACTGCATATCATATTGGATGCTAATAAATTAATTGAACCGAATTATTCATATTGGTTAAAAAAATTGAGAATAGTTTCAATACTGAAAAATTAGAAAATGTCTTTAATTTTTCTGTCCCTACAAATGTTACAGACAATGCCTCTGAGGAAGATATTGCTACTTTTAGAAGTGGTAAGATGATACAAGTGTGGCTCAATGCATCATACTCGCATCCATAAGTACCGAGTTACAGCGTTAACACAAAAAAATGGATACGCCTACTATATTATTGTACCTTCATGAGTTATATGGTGAGCAAAATAGGTCAACTAGATATAAGATATCTAATAAGTTATTCTAATCTAAAATGACCAATGGCACTACAATAAAGACTAATATTCTAAAAATGATCAATTGAGACAACTGAATTTTGTCATGGATGGAGAGTAGAGTCAAGATTTGATCATATAGTCATTCACTGACTCCCTTTCATAATTTGTTGTGAAGTTCAACATTTATAAGCTAGACATCAGCTTGCCTGATTTGCTTAATATGTTGAAGACTGTTGAGGGTCATTTTTCTTCTAAAAAAGACCAAATCTTACTAGTAGATGAATCTGTCAAGCGTAGAAAGAGGGCCAAAAGTATTTATGAGGAGTCAAAAAAGTAGAATGCAAAAGAAAGACATTAAACAAATGAAATAAATAAAAGTGATCTCGAAGGCAAATGAGTTTTCTTTCATTGCGATAAGCTGGGGCACTGGAAGAGGAACTGCAAGAAGTATCTTACAGTGTTTAAGCAGAAGAAGTTTAGTGAAGCTTTTACTGCAGATATAGATTTGTTCATAATGAAACAAAATTTCTATAAGTCAAGTTCTACTTGGGTATTAGATACCGACTAGTGGTATCACATAAGCAAGTTATTGTAGAGACTAAGCAGATGTAGAAGACTAAACAAAGGACAAGTAATCAAGTGTGTGGGAAATAGAGCAAATGTTGCCACATTAATCATAGAAACTTATAGTTTAGCATTGCCTACGGGTCAGTCAATTAAGTTAGTAAGTTGTTACTACGTTCTAGTTCTTATAAGAAACATATTATGTTCTATATGTTGACAAATAAGGTTTTGACATTATAATAAAAAATAATCGTTGTTCTATTTATAATGATAATGTTTTGTTTAGAACTGGTTGATTACTTGATGGAACTTTACATACTTAACTTTCATGAAAAAACGTTTACAAATTGAACAAACTAAACGGAAAAAGATGATATGAATCATACATTCATATAACACTGTAGACTCAGTCATATTAATGAAATAAGACTTCACAAGTTATATATATATATGTGTGTGTGTGTGTGTGTGTGTGTGTGTGTGTGGGTTATAGAACCATTTGATTGTAAATCATATACAATTTGTGAATCTTGTCTCATAGATAATATGACTAAATATCTATTTAATGGACATGAAAAGAGAGTTACAAAGTTGTTAGAGTTGGTACACACAGTTGCGTATGAAATCTATGACAACACTTACAAAAAGAGGGTATTGATTTATTACTTGCACTACTAATGATTCTAGATTTTAATATATATATTTGATGAAATAAAAATCCAAATCGTTTGAAAAGTTCAAAGAATTTAGAAGAAAAGTAGGGAAACAAATGACCAAAAGTATTAAAGTTCTTCGATTAGATTGAGAAGGGAATACTTAAGCAGTAAGTTTCTAGATCATCTCAAGTGAAATGGTATTCTCTCACAATGGACATGATGATGATCCATGATGAGATTTACCAATCTTCCAGTATTCTTCTAAGGTTATGCCCTAAAAACGGCTGCATAGCTACTTAATAAGGCACTTTCAAAATCCATCCTTAGGACTAGTCATGCACAACAGGTCGGCCTAGCCTGGTCCGGCTTGGGCCTGCTAGGCCATGACAGTTGACCAGGCGGGGTCGGGTCTCTGACTTTCGGTCTGTAGGTCAGGCCAGGTCGGGTTTGGCCCTTGAAATGGGGTCTACTGAGGCCTGCAGGCAAAGCTAGGCCAAGCCTTAGATCTGGCAAGGACAGTCCGATCTGGTCCATTCAAATTTTTTTAGTAATTTTAAATATTATAAAAACACTAATTAAAAATTTAAACTTAATTGATGTGTTAATTAAAAGTAATGTATTACAACTTTCAAATTATAATAATAAATAAAAATATTGTACAATTTTAAAGATATTGTATTATTTTATATTATCATTAATAAAAAAATATATTTTTTTTATGAAAAGTATATTTTTTATGAAAAGTATCTTTCTTTTTTTTTTTTTTTATTATTATTATTATTATTATTATTATTATTTTACAAATGACTTTCTAATTTTTACGCTAAGTATTTATTAAAATGAAGATGCAATGAAAGGCCTGCAAAAGTGTAGATTGCTAGCTAGATAAGGACAATCTTTATATATTACACTACCTAATGTGTTTTCTTCAATTTCTTTATTCGTGTATAAACAAACATGCATGAATGAACGTATTGAAAGACGTCAATTTTATTTGATTTATTGAATGAGTTGTAATAAAAAGAAAGATTTCATCTACAGTGGGATAATTGAAGTAGCAAAGAAAGAAAATTGACAGGTCAGGCCGGGCTTTGGGTGAACGAAACCGGGCCTCAGGCCAGACTTGTTAGCAGTCTCAGCCAGGCTTGTTGACAGGCCGTATCTGAGCCAAAAAAAATATAGCTTATTCGTGGCCTCCAAGCCATGCTTTGATCAGGTTGGGCCCAGGCCGAACCAAGGTTGGGCCGTAAGCCATTTATTCACCACTCCCTAGGACTCCATATGAGTTATAGACAGGGAGGAAACTTAGTCTTAAATATGTTAAGATTTGGGTTATCCAGTTTGTGAATGATAAGCTTGAGACAAGATCTGACAAGTGTAAATTTGTGAGATATCCTAAAAAGAGTTTAGGGTATTATTTCTATAATTCTACTGACTAAAAGGCATTTATCGAAACACACTGCCTTCTAGGAAAAAAAAGGAGTTTATCCTTGAAATGGTCAGTGAGAGTAAGATAGATCTTGAAGAAATTCAAAAACTATAAAAAAAACATTACGAGTCAAATGAAGGAATTTGTCCAAGTAGATAAACCTATTATTCCACAACTGAATCATAAATCTGGAATAGTACCAAAGGTACCTCAAAAGGTATGTATTTATCATAAATTATGATGATGAGGTAGCTATTATAGTAGATGATGATCCAGTAATATACGATGATGTATGGGTAGTAGAAACTCAAGAGAAATGACTGATGACCATGAAATCCAAAATGAGTTTTTAGAGAAAGACTAAAATAGATGGCAGGATAGAGACCTTCAAGACCTGACTAGTGACAAAAGGTTTCAAATAAAGTCAAGGAGTTGACTATGTTGAAACTTTTCACTGGCAGAAATACTTAAGTCAATTCGGATTTTACTTACAATTACAGCTTATTGTATGAGATCTGGCAAATGAAAATGTAGACGCCTTTCCTCAATAAAGGATGTGTGTATGTTACAAACAAATGGATTTGTTTCCAAAGTTAGAGAAAATCAAGTATGTAAGGTACAACGATTCAATTATGAATTAAAGCAAGTTTCTCGAAGATAGAACATTCGTTTTGATGAGATAATCAAAAGAGTTTAATTTTATCAAAAACGAAGATGAACTAAGTGTGTACAAGAAGGTTAGTGGGAGCACTGTGACATTTTTAGTACTATATGTTGATAAGGAATGACATTCTGGTGCTACAATCAGTAAAGATGTGTTTGTCTAAACACTTCTCCATTAAGAACTTGGGAGAAACATCCTACAATTGGGGATAAAGATCTATAGAGATAGATTATAAAGAATGTTCAGCTTAACCCAAGGAACGTACATTGATTCAATGTTAAAGATGTTTAGCATGGGAAACTCTAAGAGATGTCTTATGTTGATGAGCCATGGGGTAAATATCTCCAAGAAATGTCCCCAAAAATACACCAAAAGAAAGAGATTGCATGAGTAGGATACCTTATGCTTTGGCAATAGTATATATCATGTACGGAATGATATGTACAAGACATAATGTTACTTCTATATGATAAGTAGATATCAGTTCATTCCTAGAGAAGAATATTAAAAAGGAGTTTTCTAATGGTGGGTATGATTTGAAACAAGAGGGCTTTACATACTCAAGTTTTTCATACTATCCAAGACAACAATAAATCCGTTTTAGGTTATGTGATTACCTTGAATGGCGGTGCAGTGAGTTTAAAAAGTTTCAAGTAGCAAAGAGTTGCTAATATAGTGATAAAAGCATAGTATATATAACTATAAGTGAAGCTGCAAATGAGGTTGTTTAGATGAACAAGTTCATTACAGAACTTAGAATGGTTCTTAGCATTAAACGAGTTTAATTGGCTAAAGAATCTAGGTCTCTTCTGAATTCCAGACATGTGTTGCAACACTTTCATTTGATTACAACATTTCAAATTCATTAACCAAAGCATTAATTAAGCAATTCATACGATCGCTACTTAGAGAATATGGTATGAAATACAAAGGGCGATTGAGTGCAAGTGGGAGATTAAAAGTAGTATGCCCTCAAGCTAATCACATTTGATGTAATAAGCATATACTTTGTAATCTTATTCGTTTATTAATAATAGATTTAATTAAAGGCATTTCTTTATTCATAATTAATTAGTTAAATTAATAAAATGGATAAACCCATAGTTTTGAGCAATATTTTTTGAATTATAATGTTGATTATGCTAATGTGTTTTAAATTCAAGATAGCTTAAAAATAAAATGTTCCTAATCATGGGATCACTAAAATAGGGATTAATGAATTCTGATAGATTAGTACGTATTATGCTTGCTCTTATGAAGAAGATGATTGATCTCATAATTATTTGTGTTGAGACACTAAAGCAAGTATATAGGTGTTTACTAGAAAATAATTTCACTGAACGTGGCTCGCTAAAAGAAGAATTAATGGAGCTTTACTTGCCTATCAATAGGAGTTTCTTATGTGATAGTAGTACAAGTGATCATTTGACTTAAAATCATCATAGTATCTTATGTTTAATGAGTTATACTTAGTCATATTCCTTAAGACTATATGGGTATAAGAAATGATATATTCGGGTATAATGAGTTATACATGGAGATAGGTGAATGATCAACAAATGATCTACCAGTAAAATGAGAGAATGTCCTTTGTAATTCGATAAATGACAACTCAGAAATCTTTTGCCAATGTGGAATGAAAATTAGAAAGAGTTTCTAATTCTATGTCTTATATTTGATTGGGATATTGTGTAGTAGAATGATTGAATTATACAATAACTATTTGCAAAATAGATTCTTTATGATCAAATGTTGATATTTATATTATACAAAAAGTCATTAATTGCTAAGGGGGTTAACCCTTATTGTGGAATGCATAAGTATTTATTTATAAATAAATTAAAAGAGTTTAATTTATTATTATAAATAATATTATAATTGTTCTAATTTAATTATTCTACAATTGAGATAATATTGAACCTAAATGGTCACACCATAAAAGAGAAATATTTATTTAAGAAGTGGCATAATAGTAATAATAAATTAAGTATATTTAATTTATACTGTGGTGATATAATAAATTAAATAGCTTAATATTTATAATTTAATATTTTGAAAATACTAATTATAAATTAATAGAGTCTTATTAGTAGTATCATTACTATTATTATTATTATCTAGTTCCTAAATGGTTTAGGAATTAACTAATAAGTAATAGTATTATTATAAATAATTATGTTCCTAAATAATTTAGGAATTGTAATTATTATAATAATTAATTTAGTTCCTAATTAGATTGAAAGTTAAATTAAAACCCTAATCCTAAAGATTTTAGGAGAAAGTGTTTCTCTATATAAAGAGGTGCCTTATGATAGATTAGGGTTACTCACTTTGTTGGAAGATTAGAGAATATTTCATATTTTCTCTACAATTTATAAAACTAGAAGAGAGAAAAAAATAGGGCTAGCCACCCATGATTTGGAGAAATTAAAATTACTTCTTCTATTCATATTTTTCTTAGTGGATCACCTCTAGAGAATACACACTTGAGTAGCTAACGTTGATCTGAAGAATCTAATCGGTAGATTTGAAGAAGAACGCAAATGATTAAAGGGAGGTGAACTCATACCTATTAAATATTTGAATCTATAAAGGTATAATACTTTTATCCTTCCTCAATTAATAGTATCACATAAGAATGATCCTGATTTTGGTTTATAGAAAAAAATTTAAATATGATTTATGCTTACTTCTATTGCACTATTACAATTAGATTATATGTATACCTAGTTTTTACAAAATAACAATATACAGGTACCCAATTGAAGAATAATCAAATACATGAAAACGAAAAGAAAAAAAAAAAGAGAAAGAGGAATGATTCAATCAACCATTTGAATTACAATGTATTCAATTCAAAAGTTACAAATAACAACCAAAAGATAAGCCAATAAGATTCATTAATACAATAATACTTTAGAAGCTGTAATTTAACTTTCAATCAATCAAGATGTTAAATAGGGCTAAATGTAGAGAGAGAGTTTACTGATGAAAGATGAGTGAATGAATTGGGTGATTTTAAAGGCAAAAAGTGAGAGGGAAGCGAGAGGAAGGACAATGTGTGTGTTTTCACGGTGTGTGTTTTCACGGTGTTTAGTGTGTGAGCCCGATAGAGATTTATTATGAATTGATTTTTAAAATCTCAGGATAGGGCATGGTATTCATTTTATAACATTGAGATGTTTAGTGTTGGAATTCAATACTAATTCTAAAGATATACTTGTTATCCAAGCAATTGAATTGAAATTGAAAGTGTCAATTCCAATTCCAAGTTATCGATTCAATGTTCCTAAACAGACCCTAAATGTATTTAGAACTAATACAAAGGTGTTCTTAAATATATATTTGTTATGGTAACATTTTTTTTCTCTCCATACAATATCAACAATTATAATGTGTCATTAACTTTCTTCATAAACAAAGAAATAAAAGAGAATATTTTAACTACTTAAACAACTTAATATTGTAAGTTATCATTGGTTTCGATTTAATTTTTACATACTCTCCATTTCATAAAAAGATTCACATTTTCTAAAATTTGTAACTACTAAAGATGTATCATTAGGGGGAAAAAATTATTACTCAAGCAGTGGTGGCATGATTATAAAATTATGATAATAAATTTGAGGACATTGCAACATTTTATATTATTATTATTATTATTATTATTATATATATATATATATATATATATATATATATATATATATATATATATATACATATATATGGGGAATGATCCATAACAAACATTAGTTGTATATAATGTTCCAGTAAATACATCTTAAACCGTTAAAATAATGATCTAATGGATGCGATGGAATTACATTAACCCGCTAACTTAGTTAACGGGTAGGATAAGAGCAAACAAAAATTTACATCACCCACCCGCTAACTAAGGTGTCGGGTGGAGGAATAAAAGCAATAAAAATAATAATAAAAAGAAAAACCTCTCCCGCTAACTAAGATGTCGGGTGGAACCAATAAAAAAACATAAAAAATGTACATACACAATGGATAAGAGAAAAAAAAATTACATCACCTACCTGCTAACTAAGGTGTCGGGTGGAGGGATAAAAGGAAAAAAAAAACTCACAAACTGGCTAATTAAGATGTTGGGTGGAGTATAGAGTAACAAATAAATAAATAAAAATATAATGTACATACACAACGGATAAGAGAAAAATAAATTACATCACTCATCCGCTAACTAAGGTGTTGGGTGGAGAGATAAGAGAGAGAAAAAAAACTCACCCACTCGCTAACTAAGGTGTCGAGTGGAGTATGGAGCAATAAAAAAATTAAAACATACAAAGATATATTTCACTCACCCGCTAACTAAGATGTCGGGTGGAGGATAAAGCAATAAAAAAAAATACCAGCCGTCGTTTTAATAACCCTAAACATAAGCATTTTGATGCTTGGTGTCACCGCTGCATTTTCATTTCAACCCAAGTGCAGCTACATTTTCTCATAAATTTGCAAAATCTAAGCATCTCTGACATCTCCGCAAAACAACACTTATTCATAATTTTGGTAAGTCTATGTCAATAACTTTAATGCTTGCTGCAAATATGTTTTTATCTAGTTCATCTGAATCGCATGCTAGTTTACAGTGTACAAATGAATCTGAGTTTGTGAATGAAAGTGGAAGTAGTAGAACTGAAATGGTCCCATGTGTTGGTCAATTATTTTCTAATGTTGAAGATACAAAAAAAAATTATAGAGCTTATGTACACAAGAATTGATTTGATATTAGAATTGCTACTAGTCATAAACATGTTGGTACTGATAATTTGTCTTCTAGGTTATATGTTTGTAAAAAAATCGGTAGGCAACGTCTTTAAAAAATATTCCAGATGAAGAATGTACTACTAAAAAAATAACCAGACAAAGAGATTATATAGGATGCACATTATGCAAAGCTATAATGTTTTTTCTCTTATCCGTTGTGTATGTACATTTTTTTATGTTTTTTTATTAGTTCCACCCGACATCTTAGTTAGCGAGTGGGTGTTTGTATGTTTTTATTATTATATTTTTTTTATGGATCTTTCTACACTTACCTGTGAGATTTAACTGAACATTTACCCGCATAAAAAAAATATATAAATATGGTCCCACCTTATTTCTTTAACCCAAAAGAAGAAAAAAAACAATAAGTAAAGGAAAGACAAAAGCATAGATGCCTGGAGAGGAGAAGAACAAGGAAAACAAATCGATCCAATCTGGCAACGCACCTTTCTTGTCCAACGGCGGACACTCTGGCGGTGCACTTTGATGTTTCAATGGCACACACTCTGACGACCACACTCTTTTGCCTCTCTCTTTCTATCTCTCTCTCTCTCTCTTCCCCGTTGTTATTTACTCCTTCAAGCCCTAGATTCTGAAATTTTGCAATTACTCCTTCAAGCCCTACTGAGTTGGTGGTTATATTTTGTGTATTATGAATTGTAGCCAGGAGTTAGTGTTTGTGGGTTGAATGGAATGAAATTTTGGTGGTTGTATTTTGTGAATTATAGATGTAGATTGTAACAGGGGAACCCCTAATGTAATGACTTTTGTAAATAATAGATGGGAATTTTGTGAATTATAGTTGGTGATTGTATTTTGTGAATTTGTTATTGTAGCATGATTTTTGCATTTTGTTGGTCTAACTTGTGAATAATCATGTAAAAAAGAACTGGGAAAAGAGCCATTATAAAAAAGAATTCCAACAGACCTCATGCATTAGCGAATTAATTGTCCATGAAGACACGTAAAAGGAACAAACCAAATTCTATATTCTAATTCCAGTTTTCTTTTGTGATTAATCTTCAAACTCAAGCTAAGTGGAAGCTACAAGGACCACCACAAATCATTCTCTTGTTAAAGAATAAAAAATCACACAACATAGGAAAGAGCTACAACAGAAAGCTATTCAGCACCAAAATCACTTGTGTTTGTAATGCTTATTGTATTAAATATATTTTCATTAATTTTTAGAAGCTAAAATACCAAAGCAGATGTAAGGTTGTCATTTGAAATAATAAATTAAATTCCAACCCCTTTGTCATATGCATACATAAGAGTATCAAAATACAACCCAACAATGTAAGCTTGTCACTTATTTTATGAATCATGTCCAATAAATGTGTTGAGGCCAACATTTGAGTGATTGTTGAGACCATATGCACTCCAAAATGAGTTAAGCATTGGAGGAAAGCTTGGATCCTGCAATGGAGGAAATCTAGAATCCTGGATTGTAGGAAAGCTTTGATTCTGCAATGGAGGAAAGCTGGTATTCTGCATTAGAGGAAAGCCTAGTCCATAATACATACTATGATTGAATCCAAGGGAAAATCGTCCAACAGTTGGAGTATTGGATTGTGTCATGTAATCCTACATAGTTGAAAGTGAGAGTTAAATAATAAATCTAACTGAATTGACCCATCCAAGCATACTAAATTTGTACCTGCACTTCAAATCCATGTTGAGATGCTTGCAATTGGCTGGAATCCACAGTTTTAGAAGCTTAAACAAGAACTAAACTAATTTAAAAAACTTGTAAATTTTTTACATAATGGAATAAAATAAAGAACTTACTAGTTCCAAATTGATGTCATAAGCTTTGTCAACTTTCTTTTTTTTCTTTCTTTTGCTTCTTTTCTTTTTTCTTCCTCACAACTTGTTCTACCTTACTTTGTTTCCTTTTAGTAGTAGGCCGACCTTTACCACGAACTGCCACGGGACTTTGAATATGGTCGCTTTCTTTAGTCTTGGGATTTATAGTGTCACTAGGTGATGATGCTTGGGTATATATTTCCACATGACTTGGTTCGTTACTACCACATTCTCCATTGTCTTTCTTTAATTCATTAAGCATCCACCTAGTCCAACGCATCACCAATTTTGTCTTATCTTCATTACTTGTTGCCAAGTCTACTACTTCATAAAAGGCATTACACATCTTGTCAAAACGCTGATTTTCAGGGTTGAATTCCCAGTTAGAGTATATGATTTTGACCTTTGTCTGCTTCCTCTTCACATCTTTTCTCCATCTAAGAAGAATGTATTTCTCAAGTACGCTTTCAACTCTCTTGCTAATTAACACCTTGATAGCATGCCTGCATAAGATTCCTCTGAACTTAAATAATTGGCAACTACACTTAATATCATAATTATCTTCTGTAAATGAAATAGTAAACTTGGCTCGATGGTTCATCTCCCCAATCATATCTTCTAAAATTTCGTACACAACACAACCACATTCCTTTCTACTAACACCCATTTCACAATAAAAGCTTACCGGTTAACTTCTTTTGGAACTCCTTAAATTTTGTAGTGGTGTAAATATCTTGAAACTACTTCTCCGTTGGAAAACTAGTGATACAAGGTATGAGCTTGTGGAAAGAGTTGAAGTTTTCTTGGTCCTCTTTCTCTACCTTGCTTCTTAATGCATTCTCATATTGCTCGGCAAATTGTTCAAGTGTCGTTTTCGAGTTCACATAACCATCAAAGAATGCATTAATGCTCTCACTTCTTTGGGTCGCCGACATTGCCACCCAAAAAGTATTTCTAACAAATGCAGGGACCCAGCGGTGCCGCTCACCATACAACCCACTCAACCAATCATTTTTTTGGAGCTGAAATTTTTCAATGAAATTATCCCAATGCATATCAAATTCATGAGGTGACAATGAATCATAAACCGCAGTTTGTATTGCATATTTCATCGATTCATACTGATTATAACTTTTTAACTTTTCAGACAACTTTTTCATGATATGCCATAAGCACCAATGGTGTCGTGTATCTAAAAAGACAATTTCAATGGCATTTTTCATAGCTTTGTCTTAGTCGATAATTATTGCGATTGGAGCACGACCATTCATACAAGTTAGCAAGCTTTAAAAACTCAAGTGAATGTTGGAACATCCTCACTCGATATCAACCCACAACCCAAAAGAATAGACTGGTCGTGGTGATTTACTCCAACAAATGGAACGAAGGGCATATCATACTTATTTGTTAAGTATGTCGTGTCAAATGTGATAGCGTCGTCGAACTCCTCATAAGCTGCCCTACTCCTTGCATCCGCCCAAAACACATTTTTTAACCTCCCATCATCATTTAAATCAACCACATAAAAAAAATCAGCATTGTTTGCTTGCATTTTCATAAAGTAACTTTGAATTGCCATAGCATCGCCCTCGCCAAGCCTTAGCCGCCTCATTTTATCAAGAAAGTTGTAACAATCTTTCATCAAAAAAGGCACATTCTCATGTCCACCTGCTTCAACTAGAATTGAATTGAAGTTCTTGTTTGGCCGAATGCCTACCTTATCATTCATTTCTAGCTTTCGTTTAACATACTTGTTCATAATCCTATTGTTCTTATAATATCTGGATTTTTCGGGACTCAAACAATAATTATGCTCAAGGTTTAGAGACGATACCTACCATTTTCCACTAAAGCAGAGGACAATCCTAAATCTAGCCTTGCAATCAGTATGAGAAATTGGACGCACTTTAAAGGCATTTTAATTGCTTTCTGATTTTCCAGAAGGAAAGCATGAAAATACCACAAAATTGACCTCCCTGTCTTCATTTTTTTTTGAAGACCTTCTTCTAACTGGGAAACCCCTTTTGATTTCCATATTTCTAACAACAATAAAAAAAACCCATCAATAGTATTGAACTCCATTCCTACTTCGGGATCTTTTATTTCATCATCCTCCACCATAACCTCTAGATCCATATTCTCTTCAACCATTGGTATACCCTCCATATCATTTTCATCCATGCCATTTGTCCTCCTATTTAAAAATCCATGCGATGTCATTGTGCATCCCTTCATATTTTTATACAAAATTTGATATCAAGCACTATGATTTACTCAATAATATTATCATATGTTTGGTTGCAATCAGTCATGGTTATGTTCCTACGATTTTTTCTACACGTATTATGTCTTCGGAATTAGAGAGAGAGAGGCATAGAGAAGAGGGGGAAAAGGTCTCACCTCAAATATGTAAAGATAAAAATACTGTGTCGTCGAGATCTAGAAATGATGGTTGAATTTTCGGTGCTCTGGTGATAAATGTTTTAGAGAGAGAGAGGCTGAGAGAAGATGGGGAAAGGTCGCGGGAAAGACAAAGAGAAGTGGGTGATAAATGTTTTGGAGAGATGGTAAGCAGGAAAGCAACGGGAAAGCCAAAATGAAGCTTATTTGTCTTTTATGAGGGTAACTATCGAGTAAAAAGCTGGGTAAGTCTAGAATTATTGTTTTTTTATTTCTCTATACTCCACCCGGCACCTTAGTTAGCATGTGGGTGAGAATTTTTTATTTTTTTTTCTCTTATCCCTCTACCTAACACCTTAGTTAGTGGGTGGGTGATGTAATTTTCTCTCTCTTATCTGTTGTGTATGTACATTTGTCATGTTTTTTTTTATTGGCTCCACCCAGTACCTTAGTCAGTGGGTGGGTGTTTGTATGTTTTTATTTTTTATTGCTTTTATTCCTCCACCCAACACCTTAGTTAACGGGTGGGTGATGTAATTTTTTTTTCTTACTCTTATCTTACCCATTAACTAAGTTAGCGAGTTGATGTAAAAAAATAAAATCTCCTACCTGTTAACTTAGGTAGTGCCTTGGGATTCCATCACATCTATTAGATCATTATTTTAACGGTTCAAAATGCATTTGCTAGAACAGTATATACAATTAATGTTTGTTATAAATCATTACTCATATATATATATATATATTAAACAAAATTTCTTTACAGATACTTTTTTTTTTTTTGTGAAATAAAGTATTATTCAATTTCACTCTTTTAGATATTATCCCTTTTTATTGGCCTATTTATTTTTCCTTCACTATTTAAAGAACTAAGGAGTCCCATAATATTCAAGACACGGCATTCCACAATTAATTGACGCAAACAAGCCCTTTTTGTGTTTGCACTACTGGTGAAAGAAGATTTGTAACTTAGCCAAATCCAACCGAGTTGAATTTTGACCTCTCAAATTCGAGCTCGACTAAAAGTTGACGAGTTCGAATTAAGTCGAACTTTTAAACAATTTCGAGTCCAGCTTTTAAACGACTTTGAATATTTTATTAAAATTAAATTTGTTTATAAACAAGCCAAGCTCAAACCGCACTTTAGTCAAGCTAAACCAAATTTAATTATTATAAAATTACATATTTTTACAATAAAATTAATTATTTTAATTAATTAAATACTAAACTAATCTAGCTTAAGTGAACTCGAACTACACTTTGACGAGTCGAATTTAAACAAGTTGAACTCGAGTCGAACACAATATCGTTCGAGTTCAACATGTTTAATTAAAGGAACATAAACATGATCCCTTGTTCAAACTCGACAAAGTCAAGTCAAATAGAACTTAAACGAGCCGTAGCTCGTTCGTTTAACTAAATCAAAAGGCAATTGCAGAACAAATGAATAGGCAGCCCAACTAGTCAAAAAATGGCATGCATTCTCACCATCAATAAGATTGTAGCCTTGTAGTATTAAACTAAGCTACATACCAATGAAATCTTTTTCTATCTCTACCTTCTACTCGTGTAATTCATCTTTTTCAACAAATCATGAACATCAACAAATCATGAACAGGAATTGGATCTATGAACTTTAATATGAAATTCGGCAGAAACATATACAAAATTAGAAAAGATCTAGTCCTAAGGGATACATAAACTAACTTGATCTTAACACATGACCACTCTCTATTTGCCTAATTTTCCTCGACTAAAATGATAGTGGTGAATCTACATAGAATATAGTGAGACATTTACCTAAAGCACTTTTCTAATCAGCCTCTATGTGGTTCCTGGATATCCCAAAGACGAGGTATCCCTCACTATTAGATCACTACTTTCAATTCAAAAATGTTCCCAGCTCGAAACTAAAAGTAGTGCCAGTTGCTATCATTTCACGAATCATGATTCATTCGACACTCATATTTGAACTGTTATAGGCACTACTAGTTACATTGTTATATAAGACATCGCGGAACCAAAAAGAGTTCTCATCTAAGTCTTTGAACATGCTAAAAAGACATGGGAAACATTGGTTTAACCTGACTGTTGAATCCAACAACTTTGTGAAGAATGCAGAATTTTAAAGAAAGGAACAGGAATGGGACTTCAAAATCCATCAGAAGATCTCGCCAGATAAGACCTGAGGATGCGCTTATACTTTGTTGTGCTATCCCACCATGTAGGGGTACTAATAATCGCTTGTTCCAACCAAAATGGCTCAATCTCAGTCTTTTTGTTCAGACTCTGGTAAAATCTCCCCCACATGTAAAAGAAGTGGCTTAGCCGATTACTCTGCTGTTTTGTAAATAGGAATTTGATCAAGTCTTTTGCAAACACGGTTAACTCCTCGCCGGCAATGATGTAAATATACTGAAATCAACCCAATGGGAAATATAATGAAATCATTACAAAAGGAGTTAAAAGCAAGCACCAACTCTTGATCACTATTCTTCCATAACATAAGAAAATAAAAGCAATAAGTTAAAAGCAACTTTTTTCATCTATATCTAAATATTAATACTAGTACTAAAAAGCACTAGGTGATGTCATGGCGGAGGAGGGCCTAGTACTTAGGTCAACTGGAATGGTAACCGATATTTCGATATTCGTCACATTCATATCCAATTAAAACGAATATTATCCGCATTTGGTTTAAAAGGATCCATCAATAAATGAATGCACATTTGGATGAGGTATTCCACACCTTGGCCCAATGGCCTCCTAAGAATAGATGTTTAGGTAATATTCAATGTATTTCCATTCATTTATCTGTGAAAGAACTGAATGCCTATAATTGCAATCGTTCTCTTACAATTTAACTTAATTCTTTAACAAAAAAATAATAAAACTCACGGTAAGTTAGGAGCTAACATAGTATTATAGGCTATAACTAAAAAATATTTTATGAGACATTCCTTTTACAAGGATATTTTTATCCTCCATGATCCAAAGAATATTACAAGCATGCACATATGTCAGACACTCACAACTGCAAGAGAGAGAGAGCTTACCAGAAATATGATGCCCGTAAATGCCAAGACCACTTGCAATACCTCATCCAAGATCCCAGAAAGGCCTTCATCTTCAGATCCACCAAAACCATCACCACCACCACCACCACCTGGACGCTTTCCACCACTACCTCCATCGTCATAGTATTCTTGCTTTTCCATCTGCTGCCGTAATACATCCTCTAGCGACTGGTCCTTCTTTAAACTGCCCATGGCTTTCTCAAGGGATTTCCATGGAGAAGCCTGATAAAGATTTAAAGTCCAGTGAAGTTAAAAATATTTTTGGACAGAGTAATGCCTTTAAGTTATTCAAATTCTATAGCTCATTAGAGAAAGTATATGCA
Source organism: Hedera helix (assembly GCA_947179155.2). Lineage (NCBI taxonomy): Eukaryota > Viridiplantae > Streptophyta > Magnoliopsida > Apiales > Araliaceae > Hedera > Hedera helix. Next base: position 23,165,369 of record OX359280.1, read on the forward strand.
CCTACCATGTATACAAACATGGTTGGATGGGATCTGTACAATCATATCTTATCAGCATTAACAATGGTATGTCAACCAAAGAAAACCTGTATATTAAACAGGTAATGTGGACCTTCCCGTGGCAGTTTGCCACCCATATAAGAATCATTTCCTGTTGGGGTTGACTAAATTAACGGGACTGTCTGTAGATCCATTTTAACCAGTACAGGTACCTTATTACAATACGGCATAATAATCCCAAATTGCACCCTTACTAAGCCATGGCCACAAACTAATGACCAATCAACCTGCCCAATTGTTCCTAACATAATTAAAAGGTCATAAAGAAGGCATGACTGCTTCAAAGAGGGTTTCAAATCCATGTCAGATGCTTGAAGAATATTGACACTTTTTCACGTGCTAATAGACACATTCAATACTTTCCTAGAGATATCCTTTGTTAATAGTGTCCCAAGTTTCAGCCCCACGGCCAACACTTCTTGAACATTTGCAAAGGCATTACTATTGCAAAAAAGGTCATGTTAAAAACGTGAGAGAGGAATGAGGCTAGAGTTTGTTGTATGTGCTCAAAAATATTCATTTTATTGACATTTTCTCTCCAATCTTATTTGATTTTTCCAAGTAAAAGAAGTCATATCTAAGTTTATGCTAGATAGTGGTGGCCTAAAAACAAGGGAATGTCGATCGGCATATGCATGCACACTTATATATTTTAGCAGGAAGTTCAATCCTCATCTCATTCCCTTTTTCACACCAACATCAAAACCCAAGTCTTTATATCTTTTATCAGAAAATAATTCAAATAGATCAATAAATCATAAATCGTCTTCAACAATGTCCTTACCTCATTGTCATTTGCAGACTTTCCTTTCCCACCAAATAAACATACAGGTGCACATTGCCGGGTTCGGACAGACGCGGCCAGTCCCAGAGAAAACTTATGAAGTCTAGTAAAATGGTAAGCTGAATCCTTACAATGTCGAAAGACTTTGACAGGAGCGATACATAATGTTGATGATTGGTAATGTGAATGAGATATATTTAAGACACCAAAGGCCGGGGCCTTGCAGGCAGCGACTTGAATGCAGCTCATCTCATAAAATAGCTCAGACACTTTCAATTATTTCACGCATTAAGGTCCTGAACATCAAAATCGCCATTATTAACTGTTTAAGTTTCTTAATAAATAAAAGGAAGCAAACTATGAGGATATTCCACCTAAAATTTGATTTGTATCACAATCCAGGAAGCACGAATATGGACATGGGATTCAGGATAATTCATAAATAGTTCAGGGACTTGAAATTATTTATTAAGCTCCTGAACATCAACATTACCATTATTAACCGTTTAAGTTTCTTAATGAAAAAGAAGTAAACTATGAGAATATTCACATACAATTTGATCTGTATCACGATCCAGGAAGCACCAATATGGATATAGGATTCATGATAATACAGTAGAAATGGCTAAATAAGTTTATTTATAATTTATTTAAACAAAATTACAATTACAAAAGTGCAATCTGTCCTTTTCTAAACTATGATGATTTTGTTGATAGACAAATTCGCAATTGAAATTGAAAAATTAGGGTTTATGGCAGATAAATTAGGGTAAAACGAAACTTTGTCCAAAAAATATAGCAATTAGGTGATGAGAAGAGAGAGACGGAGATGATTGATGAGGAGGAGAGAGAAGAACTTACCTGTTAAAGGAAGAAGAAGAATTTATCTTCGGTCAGTATGTTCCTTCCGGGGGCAACTCAAGCAGAGCAACAAGAAATTACTAGTAGATGTTCAAAGGCTAAAACAAACCAAAAATACAAAATACAAAATACAAAATATGACACTATGAACTATGGAAAAAAATTGATAAATTTTTACATAGTCAAAAGTACTCCTATCAAAAGTTTTAATTTTTTTCTGATTTTTTCAAAAATACTTTTTCTGTCAAAATATCTATTTAATAAAAATATTCTCAGGCAATTATTAAACACTAAATTATTTTAAAATATTTAATTTAAATGTACTTTTATTTCATTGCGCTACAACTGAAACGTGCTTTTAATTTATATATAATATTTATTTTTAAAAATAATTTATTTATCGATTAGTTTTATGCTAAATTATAATTAACGTGGACGATAAAATGAAATAATAATATACGAATTCCTCCCTTTACTCCCTCCTATTTCATATATTTTACGTATATAATTTATTTATTTTTAAATGAAAACAATTTAGTCCATTTATATTTTGACTGTATTTTACTTGATGAGTTAACTTCAAACCTAAATATTTTGAATGTAAAATTAAAAATAGTGCTTATGTAGATACAATATTTATTCAAAAATATTAAAATATCTTTTCAAGAAAATTTTATTTAAATTTAACGTAAATAAATTAGATTTTAAAATTTAAAAGTTGTGACTAAATTGATTGCTATTTTTACTTTAAAAAGATGATTGAAGACATGGAAATATATTTGAAGATTCCTCTAATAATAAAGGTTAAGAAACATGGAAGTCTTCCAAAGTTGTAAATACTTGATTATAAAAGTTTGTAATGGGTTTAATTTTTTAACAGAGTAGGTGCAAGTCTGTACTCCACATTATACATGTAATTAGAATCATTTTGATTAATTAAACTTTTCCTTTTTCTTTTTTTCTAATTTTTTTTAATAAACATAAATTTCCCCCACCCCCAAAATCATGTTTTTACTTAACTATCTAGTACTAGTAGTTATATTTTGCATGTTCTGTTAATTGTAACTTACTAATTAACAGATAAAAAAGTTTAAATTTGTTTTATAGTTGTTATAATCCACTTATAATCAATTACTTGGCATATGTTGGTTATCTCATTTGAATTTCATGCACAACTGAACATAATCATTTAATCAATAAGTATTGTAGTTGATTAATCAGACTATACGGCATTGGTGGTTGTGATGCATGCATATTTAGCCATAACCACTTAGTGGACAGATAGGATACTTAAGTGGTTTTAGTTCAACAACTTGGGTATTTATAATTTAACTTAATTTTGACTATAAATCAACAAGTATGCCATATCAGTTAGCCTTTTAATCAATTGTTCAACATTGAAATCCTTAGGCAAAGGCAGAAAAAGACCCATAGACCATAGAAAAGTTGTTTCTTCTTCTTTTTCTCTTTAATCGTTTGATCAACTTCGATTAAATAGTTAATCGAATATGAAGGACAGTGTTAATTAAATATTGCATTATCACTTAGACATACATTACTTCACATTGAGTTCAGTGAACTCTAACACAGCCACACATAAGATTATTCAACCACAACAAATTTGTAATGGATTTAATTTTTGAACAGAATGAGTGCAAGTCTCAACTCTATTATACATGTAATTGGAATTTTTTGATTAATTGAATTTTCCCATTTTTTAAAAAAAAAATTGTCAAAAAACAAAAGAAGGAGTTAATAAACATAAATTCAACAGCATGCCCCCAACAAGGTGTGTAGGGCTGTACAATTTTTTTGGTAAAAATGGTAATTTTTTGAAATCCGCTAGTTCAATAGTTTTTATAATCGATTCAATACCTTTAAATTTTGGAAACTGGTATTGGGAATGGTACTTTATTTTATTTTTACGGCACTTATCATATCTAAACTATTGAATTGGTTATATATAATGTAAACATGTATCGTATTCATGTTTAAAATACTGCTGATACAATATGAATTTCAACTCTTCGCCTCTTTCTCTCCAACTTTCTATCCCTCTGTTCTCTGCATCCCATCCATATTATTCTGCCGTTGCCATAACCACCCATCCCTTCGAATTGCCATAACCACCCATCCCTTCGAATTCCCACTCTTGCTCGGTCTCATTGTTACCTTAGAGAATCAAATTTTGATTCAATTGCAAAATTTCACTTGTTTTATTGTTTTAATTTAATCAATCAAATTATTTCATTTATATTGACAAGACAGAGTGTTTATGCTAGTTATTTGACATACAATATGGTTTGGTTTAAAAAATTCAAAAATAATGTATATGAAAATGATTGATTATAATGATTACACTCCTACGGTGTATAATCAACTACTTAAATTTTGACATATTATTTTATAAGTTAATATTTGTAAAAAACAATTGTAAATGTAGTAATCCTCTTTAATAGTCTATTCATTTCAAAATATAATATTATTATTAATTTTTTAAAATCAACTTAAGACATTTTTAAACTTAAAGTTGACATAGGTCTTTTAATTTTAATCAATACTATAATGAATATTGTAAACTATGTCAAAAGAATTAGCCATCGCAAGATTTATTATTTTATAATTTTTAATAAATTATCTCAATTTTAAATTTAAAATATTATTGACCACGGTCCATTGTTACTAACCATGGTCCATAAAGGCCAGTAGTGGTGTACATGAAATATCTCAAATAGTTCTGAAGTTATTAAAAATAATCTTGAAAGATTAAATTAAGGGTTAAGAATTAAAACTTAGTTTTATGAAGAAAATACTTAAGAATTTGATTTCTAGGGTATACATTAGAGTAAATAAGACTTGTAAATACAAATCGTAGATGAATAGAGGTTAAATGTAATATATGTGTTATATGATTGGATTATGTATCAATGTGTTATGTGTTTTATATATGTTAGATTTTGTGTTTCGGTTCAAATATTCAACCTTAATTCTTGATAAAATATTAAGAAACTCAGTTAGGGTTAAAACTTAAAGGGTTATAACCTAAACCCTAAGGTTTATAACCTAAAGATTAATATGCTTGTGAAATTCGTCTTGAATCATTTTAGGATTTTTCGCATTTCATGAAATAGTGTTTAAACGGGATAAAGATGCATAATATGCAATTAAAAAAATCGAGAAAAAGACAAAAAATACAATTCTCGAGAAAACGTTTTTCGTCGTTTTGACTATTTTGTTCGTCGTTTTAACTTTTTTGTATTTCATGACATAACATTTATATGATGTATAGATGACAAGGAGCCAATAATATTTTTTTTCGAGAAAAAGGCAAAAAATACTATTCACGTGAAAATCTTCATTCATTTTTTTGAAATTTTACATTCCTGAATAGCGTTTTTACAGGCAATAAATATATTTTGACCAATAAAATTTTTACCAAAAATAACTTTCGAAGATTACTATTCGCGAATATGGGACAAATACGAAAAGACTAATACAAATATACTATAATGTATAATACGAGAATTATATGGAAGATTATACGAGATTAATACAAGATTAATACGAGATATAATACCAGTATAATATGACATATAATACTAAAAAAAAGTACGTATAAATACTTATGTATACCATATAACTAATTAGTTGAAATCAAATTAATTTGTAACTGTGAATCCAAGTGTATTGCTTTCAACCAATCACATTCGAGTATGACAATCCATGTGATATGTCATTGACCAATCAGGGTCAAGCTAGACAAAATCAAGTTGGAGTAATCAAACTAGGAAAACTAGCACGATTATCGCAACCAGAAACTGAAATGGACCAATCAAACTCAAGGAAAACTAACTAGCAATCCAAGTGAACAATTTTTGACCAATCATAGAAGAAGATGATGTAAGCATGATGTGGCATGACATAAGACTCAAAAAAGCTCAAAGATGTTGTCATCATGATGTCACGATGATGTCACTTGGTAGAAAAAAAGTAAGAAAAATTTAGGTTATTAAAGTGAAATTAACCACATTTTCCTAGCCTATAAATAGTCCATCATCTATTCATTATTTTCTACCATTTAAAAAGCATTTCAAGAGAAAAAATACTCTATAGTTATCTATTATGAGCAAAAAATATATTTCAAGTATTGAAGTCATGGGCAAAATATGTTAAAGCAAACACTGCAAAAGGTATACTCTAGTGGTTATTATGTTCATTTTTCTTCTTATATTTAGTATAAATATATTTTTATAAGCAGTTATAATGTCCAAATTATTTTAGATATATAGTACAAAAATCCTATTTATAAGCAATTATGATGTCCGATTTATTTTTATTATAAAGAAGAAATACTCATTTTACAAGCAGTTACTATGTTTAATTTTATTCAAGTGTTTAGTAAGAATATTCATTTTATAAGCAGTTATAATGTTCAAATTATTTCAAATATAGTAGATGAATATTCTTTTACAAGAAACTATAATGCTCGATTCATTTTCAAATATAGCAGAAGATATTTTATTTATAAGCAGATTTAATATCCGATTTTATTCCATGTACAAAGAATACAAGATAAAAAACACTAGCTGTTATTATGTTCAATTTAATTTGAATATTCTTGAGTAAGACACGATGTCCTAGCCTGATATGCTTGTGACATCAAGTTGTAATTAATCAAAGCAATGGATAATGTCTTGAATGTCTAGTTTATGTTTATATGTCAATGAAACAAGAAAAACATAAATAATCTAGTTATTATTAACTAGAGTATGGAATCATAATAGGACTAATGGTTATGTCAACCTCACATACCTTGTAGGTCGTATGATTAAACTCAAAAATTAACTTAAACTGTATTATTGAATCAAGACAAGTTTTCTAACACATGTGTGTTATGTTTACAAGTTATATACATGTTTTATATGCTTTATGTGACAACGTGATATATATTATTGAAATAAAAATTATTTGTGATACTAAATTGAGAGATATGTAAAGTCGAAGCACGTTAAAGTTTACATGAAACCATAAACCGTGTATGTATTATTTGTTAGACTTGCTGAACCGTTGTGCTCATTCTTACGAATAAAATTTATTTGCAGTTAAAGAAGAATGATAAGAAGATCATGAACGTAAAAAATAAACGTATATTAGGTTTCATCCTTTATTTACTTGTATTTGTATAAAATCATAATGACTGTTATAATACAAACAAACAAACTATGTAACCGAATATTATATGAATAATATCATGTTATTATCATCAAAAGAGTGTTGTGTCTTTAAATTTGATATAACGTAGAATTGTTAAACATTAAAACAATGTTGATAAATAACTATAAATCTGAATGAGGATATTGAATAACATTGTGAGTGCTATAATAATTCGAGATAGAATCATCGATGAAGAAGGCAAATTCATTGTAAGATTTCTCGATTTTAAGTACAAGTGTATTATTAATATTCTGAATTTTAGATAGATAGGGAATATCGATATAAAGAGATATCTCTATGAAGATATGTATTCAAGTAAGGATGTTGAATAACATGGTATGTTCTGTAAGAAGAATAATCTTGCCACGGATAAAGATAGAAACATTTATCGCAAGATTCTTCTGTTCTAAGAACCATCCTATTATTAATGCTATGAACCTTGGATATATAGAAGTATAGAATGTCTAAATCTTAATATTAAAAATTGACCGATTTGAAACCTAGTATAATGAAAGAAAAATGTGGAGATTTAACATTCTTGACCTAATCTAGTTATTGGGAATTTAATATGGGTAAAGATGGATTAAGGAAAATTTATAGTATGAGAAAAGCTCATAAAGTGTTTAAGTGATATGGATTGAAATTTATGGAAGAAAAATTTGGAGATTATTATAGTGTAATTTCGAGGATAAAATTCTTATAAGGAAGAGTGAATGTAATATCCTGAATACTTATCAAACATATAAATATGATATGAAAAAGGTAGAGAATAAAATACTATAATTTCGAGGTCAAAATTATTGTAAGTTGGGTTGAATGTAATATCCCAAATAGTTCTGAAGTTATTAAAAATGATCTTGTAAGATTAAATTAAGGGTTAAGAATTAAAATCTAGTTTTATGAACAGAATACTTAAGAATTTTATTTATCGGGTATACATTAGAGTAAATGCGATTTGTAATTGCAAATCGTAGATGAATAGATGTTAAACTTTTAAACCTAATCTATGTGTTATATGGTATGTTCAAGTGAGGGTATTGAATAATATGGTATGCTTTGTAAGAAAATGAATCTTGTCACGGATAAATATATAAATATTTATTGCAAGATTTTTATGTTCCAAGAACCATCCTATTATTAATGTTGTAAGACTCCGAATTTTATGAAATACAATCATATATATTTTTTCTGAAACAGTAAGTGGTTAAATTGACAAAGGTAAAAGTTAAGGATTTTATGTACAAATTTTATTATGTTGGACAATATTTGTTTTGTCGAAAAATATTCGTTTTGTCAGAGAATATTTGAGCCGTACGACTGAAATATTATCGGATATTAAAAATGACAGAAGTAACATTTTTAAATAAAAATAGTCAACGGTACTATCACTTTTAACTGTTAAAATATCGATGATAAAAGAATAGTAGCATACAATATTTTATGATATTTTATTGTAGTACACGGTATTATACAATAGCACACGATATTACATAGTAACACACGGTGGTGCACAATATCTCATATTATTGATCTGATAAAACGGTTATTGCATAGTATTCATCAATAATTGTTGATACACAGTATTTTATATCATTGAGCCAATAATTTCTATTGCACTGTATTTTAAAATTATTCATCAATAATTGTTGATACACAGTATTTTATATCATTGAGCCAATAATTTCTATTGCACTGTATTTTAAAATTATTGAATCAAATAATTGTCACAGTAGCAAATACACAGTAATTTATATTATTAAATTAATAATTATTAGTAACGTGTTTCTTACATTATTGTTGAATTATTGCTATTATTGTTGAAACATTACATTAATTATTGTATTATTAATGGATATTTTGATTATTATATATGAATAGTAAGAAAACATATGGACCCTCTGTGGGGGCCACATGAGGAATGGAAATGGAAATTGAATTTGCTGGAAGAAGTTTGGTGAAGAAAAGCAGTCAAGTTGTTGTTGCCAATGCTAAAATTTCAGGCTGGGGTGCAGCACGTTAGCTGCTACCTACCACTCATAGTGCACTCATTTCTCCTATAAATAAGTTGCTTAGCGCAATAGAAAAATTACACCTAAAACATAAAGTTTTTTTGCAAGTATTTTGTGAGTATTTCTCTAAGAATAGTAAGGTTATCTTGAGTGTTAGTAAATCAAAAGGAGTGTAGGAATTTCTCAAGCAAGTATTTTATTTAAAGAGTAGTAATTGCAAAGCAAAAATACATATTTTACACGAAATTCATAAATCTTCCTTTAGAAGACTCTTCTTTGAGAAGATTTATTTTAAAATGCTCCATTTGGAATATTTATTTTGAAATATTATTTTAAAAACTATTTTTGAAGTTGTTATATTTTATTACATCACAAAATTTATATTGTATAAATACTTTTGATAGTTTATAATATACGAGTTATCATACACCATGAAATTTATATGTGATAATTACTAATTATATTATAAATATATAGGTTGATTCATTATATTTAAAGCAGTCTTTTTTCACGTGTTAATGTAAGGGATACCATCTTTTTCATCTTCTATCATTCAAACTTACTACGGTAAGAGATATCATTTTCTTTCATACTCTCAAACTTACTATTGTAAGTATTGTTCGGTAAAACTTCTGAAATGATTATAATTTTCTTAATAGTTTTTGTTTCATTTAATATCATTTCAATTGAACCTTCCTATTTACTTGAACCTTTCTATTGAACTTCAATTGTTCTTTTGAATTATGGATCTTGAATATCATATTCGTGAATTTGAGTCCACATCATGTTGATAATTTGGATATTATTTGAATCTACATAAAGTAAAATTGTAAACTTTCGATATCTATTATTCATCATATTATTTTATTTATTTTGTTCATCATTTATATCACTACTATTTGTTCTAATCACCATAATCATGTTGTTATGAATATCTGTGGCTTGAGGCACAAATGATAGGATAAAGACGATATATTTATTGTGTGTCTTTTAGGGTACGTAGTAAATGTTCTCTTTTGTTTGACATTATCATGGCCAGTGGTGTTTCAGATAATAAAATTTGATGATATTTTTCTAAAAAAGAGAAGTGAGTCGACATCATAATTTATATGATTTTTCCTAATGACTGTTATTACTCTGCAGTTGTTGATCTAAACTTTGTTGAGGGATTTAACTACAGTTGTTGATTTAAAACTTGTTGCTAAATTATATTCTATTAAGAACTCAACTGTTGAAGGCTAATAATAATTTATTCATCATTATCTTAGTCATGTTATTCTTTATTGGGCTATTTGAGCTCACTCTTTTTTTTTGTTCCATTGATCTTTAATAGGAGATTAGAGAGTAGTTGGGTCTAGCCGGGGGATGGAGTGAAGGTCCGAGTAGTTGCTATAATAATCTTTATGTATTGTAAAATAGTGTGTCAGTAATAATGAAGACTTAGTTGTGTATTATTTGAATACTGTATTATGGTACGTTGTATGTTGTATTGTAATAGTTATGTATTTTGACGACTCAAGTTTGGGCTGTGTGGGCCCAAATTTGGTGTCGTCACAAATGCTATGAACCTTGAATATATAGAAGCATATAATATCTAAATCTTAAGATTAAAAATTGACCAGTATATATGGTGTTATCCATATATACAGATGAACTTGCAAGTTGAAACTTGTAGAATAGGATGAGATCGAAACTAAATTAAGATCAAGGGATTAAGCAATTTTTTTTATAAAAATAATTATCTAAAATAGACTATTACAACCAATATGATTATGAAATCTTTGGTTAAGTTGATAGATGTATAGAGTTTAACGCACAAAATCCGCTATAATGACTATTGGGAATTTGAGGGCATTACAGTACAAGTTAGGATGAGTCTTTAGGTTAGTATCAACGGTTAAGATTAGTGTGTTATTTAGCAATATTGAATGACTGGGATTAAAGTATCTCTTTCTTAATATTGTACTTCAAGCAATCTGGGAAGATATCGAAATATTAAGATTAATTTCTAATCTCTATTCTCTTCTTCTCTCCCATAATTACTATGAAGCAAGCCGTAGTAATCTTAACCCACTAAACCCACCTTTTCAATAGTGCTAAATGACATGGTAATCTTAACCGTTGATTACTAATTCAAAGACACATCCTAACTTGTACACCACCAATAGCCTATACGGACCATGGTCAGTAATATAAAAATATTTCAAAAGAATTTTAAAAATTAATAATAATTTTATAATTTAGAAAGAATAGAGTATTATTATATTTGATAAAAAATAAATAAATGAAACCCATAATGTGTATATCCGTCGGGTCGAGAGTCAGTAGTCCAGATTAATATATTTAAGGATATAATCGATAGTGTACTTAAATATTAGGGCTAATATTGTTTCATAATTTCTTACAATTCCTATCCGCTACGTTAAACCCTAAATCCTCCGCATATAAGAGTTTTCTCTCTCGTCACCTACAGCTCCTCTGAAAAACTAGTTGCTCCAAAGTTCAACCAAACTCTTTGTCCATACAGGTATAAATGTATATATGCTTATATTTTTTCCTTGCTTATGTAAATTAATGAGCTTCAATACTTTGATTTTATTGGGTTTTCCTAATTGGATTGGTCAAGTTCATAATGATTAATTGGAAAATGTTCTTTTGATGATGATTTCCAGGTATTGGGGATTTTTTTGGGGATTAAATTATGATTGATTTGTTCAAAACTCCCTTGGGTTTTTCCCTGTTTAAAGTATTTGATGAAGGGAAGCTCTCTAAAGTTGAGGTAAATTTTCTTTTAATTTTTATTTCTTCTCTCTTTCTCTCTCTCTTTGTAAGACTTGTCTAAGAAGTTTTCAACATCGAATTCAGCTAGAAAGGTTATTTTCATATGCTTCCTTAGTATAAAAGTTGATGTTAAATTTTGTGTTTGATTAGTAGTACCATTTTAGTCTACTATTGAATATCATTGTAAGTTTTCTTATTTTGGGCAAGGTACTGAGTTTTTATTTATTTAGTTAGTTTTTTTAAAATTTTCAATATTTATTTTTGTGTGGCTTGTGAATGTATTTAATTATATGAATTGACATTCAAAAAGATAGTCCAATACAAGAATGAAGTAATTGGTTAATTTGGTATAATCATCTGTTAAAGGAATGAAAAACAGAGGGAAGATAATAGTAGTAAAATGGTGCATATTAGTTTAGGGAGATAATAATATTAAAATGGTGCATATTAGTTTAAGGAAGATAGTAGGAAAATGGTGCATATTAATTTGAATAGTATGTGTACATTTTTTGTCAAATTTAACTAACAAAATTCACTTTTTTATTGACAAAAAAAGTTAGAATAATATGTTAGCACATTCCGTCACATTTAACCAGCCTAATTCATTTTTTTATTGACAAAAAAGGTCGGAGGAACATTTTTGCACGACTAATATATCTATGCTATAGACGTATGCTAAGATAAAACTTTAGGGAACACTTTTGCAAAAACATGACAACTAAGAGGGCCAAATTTACAATTTAGTCCCTATTTTTACTACTAGTGAAAAATGTATAGTAACTCTGTATATTGTTTAGCTATAAAGCAAATATTTGTTTGCCTGACAACTGATCTAGGTTCACATTACTTACATTTATACATCTCTACACTGCATCAACTTCTTAATTTCCCAACTCGTTTTTAGCTGCTTACTGGCTTTTTGGTTAGATCAATGACTAGAATTGGAATGGCTCCATTGCCAAGTCGGCCTGTTTTTCCATTACTAGCAATTCCCAAAACCACAAATTTTTATTTTTCATTCCTTTTTTCATAACTTACACTCTGTTTCTGAGTTTTAAAATGGACAGAAAAGAAAAAAAATGAATGGAAAACTTAGGTTTTTTATCCAATTTTTTTGTGTTTTTGAGCTTTTTAAAAAATTGAAAATAAAGGAAATGGATAGAAAACTTTACCACTTTTCCTATCTCATATTCTTCTTTTGGGGTTGAACGGGCTTTGTAAATTTACTGCTAATTTGTTAAGATATTTGGTAAATTATTATCTTTTGATTGCACAAAATAAATTTTAGGAGATATTTGACAACAGGGATATATCCTCTAATAATTATGATATGGTTCAGTGATGCTAAAGTTATTTGATTGGAAAAAGACAATTTGTGCTTCAGTAGTGTCAATTAGAACATGTAGAGTTGCATTAAGTAGAAGAATTAGATTTAGGTATACAACAGAATTAAATCTCTATTTTGCATTGTTGTTGTGTTTTCACTTAGGGTTATAGTATTTAAGTTGTACTTATTTATATTTTGCTGCTTTAGATTAATCTCGTAGCTTTTGCATTGTCTTGAGTTCAATTAATTAAAGTTTCTGATCTTCTGTCTCAAAAGAGCATGATTGAAAGAGTAAAAGATCACGTATACTAGTTTCACTATATGACAAGACGTTAATCTCTATAGATATTATGAAAAGTGCAATCGTGATATAAAGACCAGATATCTAGGTTAGCAAAGACCAATTATATTTTAACTAAAATCTAAGATATGGAGAATATGTCATTATTTTTGCCCAATGAGTTAATCCAACGTACATCATAATTAACTATACTCCGTACTTCAATTAAACAACTATAACCTATAAATTCAAAATGGTTGAATTATTTTTAATTTTTATAATGTTTAACTTCATCACGTGTTGTCTGACGGTGTATGATACTTGTTATCCTTAACACTATGTTTCTAAGTTTTAAAATGGATAGAAAAGAAAAGAAATGAATTCTCATAAAATAAATTATACTCGACCCGTTCTAAAAAAAAAAAGAAAAAGAATATCGTTTGTAAAAAAATTGTTCCATAAAATGAATTATCTTTTTATCGATAATAGTATCGAATGACATAATAGAAAGAAAAAAGTGTACATAAGAACAAAGAGATCAACAAATTATTTAGTAAGAGGCTTGATTTTTAATTTGTTGATCTCTTTGTTTTTGGTTAACATTTATTTAGTTAGAGGCCACTGAGATAATATTTGTTGACTTTTGGGTATGGTATGACAATGATTTTGTATAAGTAGTTTTTGCTTAACATTTGTTTGGATATTTATATTTGATTATGGAATTTGATTTTGATTAAATTTTTATCTTGCATATTTTTGATTCATAGTTCAATAGTTAAGTATATCACATGTAATAGAATAGTAAATTTGTAAAAGTTATCTTTTTCTTTTCTGTTCATTGGAACTCAGAAACACAAGAAAAGAAAATTTTTAAGTTTTCTATTCTTTTTTATTAAAAACTCATAAACAATACAAAGGAAAATTTTAAGTTTTTTATTCTTTTCTTTTTTTGTTCTAATTTAAGTTTTCTATTCTTTTCTTTTTCGTCCAAAACTTAGAAACATAGTGTAAGGGACTGGTAAAGTGGATAATAATTAGGTTTACTTCCCAAGTACATTCTACAGTCTACACTTTAGCGCACTGCACAAATTTTGTACTAAATGCAGGAGTGTGTTTTTCTTATCATTACATTATCATTGCAGTACTACTTTTATTGAGCTATGCAGGTTATTCCATTACTGCTTTAAACAAATAAACTGTAGAAAATGCCCCTTTTGAGATCTATACCTCTTAAACAAATAAACTGTAGAAAATGCCCCTTTTGAGATCTATACCTCTTGAACTATGTGGATGAAGATTTAATAAAATTTGTGGCTTCATTAGTGTAATAAGGTAGAATTGTTATTTCTTATATTCAAAGCAAAAGCACCACATCTTATGGAGTTCTTGTCTTGTTTGATTTCCCTCTGTTTTTTTCTAAGTAATTCCTATTTGAATTTGAATTATTTTATTGGTTTTTACATATAGCATTGTCATATAGGTTAGTAAACTAACTACTACATAAAAATAATACATGGGCTTTCTCAGTTCTTAACAAGTGTTCAGTTACCTTTCAAAAAAATTTCCATCTTAGATCCTAAAACAATATATTGAAGTTCTATAATTATAATAAATCAAATGGAGAGCTTGTAACAATCTACAGTATGATCTGTCCTATGCTAGATGTCATGCTTATGTACTTGATAAGCAAACTGGCATACAGAAAGCTTTCAACGCCTAAGTCTATAGTTCCCCACAATTTGTTATTTTTCTTTTTTGGGTTTCTTGGCTATGAATTTAATTTATTATTTTATTGTTTGTTTGATTGTTTTTTATATCATAAATCTAAAATGTATTTGATTGGTATCTAACATTAGGTTGTTAAACTAAAAGCTTTCTCCAAGTTTGAGAACATGTTAGAGGCGTTACCAGCAACCACCTTGTTGATTGATTGCAAACCCAGAAAAGGTTTGCACAAGTTCTTGTGTGCTCATTGTGATGGTGAAACATTAGCTGTAGCAGACTCTAAACATGGAACTGCAATTAAGGAGAAACTGGTTAGCTACTCCTCTTTTTTATGTGAACTGTGTGGTGTCATTTCATATTGTTTTACTTGCAATTGAAGCCTGATTTTATACCTTGCAGCAAATTGAATGTGGTTCACAACAATACTGTCATGGAACTGATGAGAGGGGTTCAGAGTCAATTGACTGAACTCATATCTGGTTTAAGTTCCCCTCTTAAACCCCACACACTCGCACAAAAAATAAAATAAAATGCATTGTATTGTTGAACAGCTATGGGATGCTGAAAAAATAGAGTTAATTACATTTAAGTCAATTGAATGGAAAAATCTCTGATTGAATAGAACTATGGTGCTGTGATATGAACTTACTTTTCTGGCGATTTCTGTTGTACATTACTTATTTATTAATAATCTATTTGTGCTGTGAACCATCCATGTCCTTATGTTTGGAGAGATTATTGAACGCTAGTTTCTGTTTATTCTATTGTGTTTGTTTCATATTTATATATATATATTATAAATATCTAACATATGCTACATCTCATCCAAAATATTTTAAGCCAGTTCGTGCTGAACTTAATTTCATGTTTTTTTTTCTTAATTTAATCATTAACCAATCAGGACTGTAAATATTTGTCTTGTGTGGTTAATTTGATTACCTTAATTTGAAAGTGAATGATTCTGAGATAAAATGGTTTATCTGACTGACTGTCTACCATTAAACAGGATTACTCATTGTTTGTAATTAATCTTCCATTTATGTCATATTTTTATTATTAGGATGGAGTCCTGAATCTCTTGATGTTTTTATTGCTTTACTAGGTGGACACTATTATAATTCAGGCCATTTGATTGTTGGATGATCTTGATAAGGAGCTTAATACCTATGCAATGAGGGTGCCAGAATGGTATAATTGGCATTTTCCAGAACTTACAAAGATTGTACAGGATAACATTCTATATGCCAAGTCAGTAAAAGTGATAGGTGACTGGACTAATGCCGCAAAGCTTGATTTCTCTGAGGTAAAGTTTTGGTTTCTTTTTCCAATGATATAATAAAATTATTATGTTTTCCATAGTTTTCTGGAGCTTAGCAGTATCTTTTAGGCTTTTGCATCCCAGGAACAACCTTGTCACCTGATTCTTTCACCTGAACTACAAAAAGGCTTCATTCTTTTCCCACAAAGGAAATCTATTGCTTCTAAACTTTTGCAAACTAGTATATTTTGCATCAAGGGATTTCACCTAGTGATCTGATTCTAATGAACTATTATACAGGCCTATGCCATGGTCTGGCTACACCTGAACCCACCTAATTCTTCCTAAGTGAATAACTGCCTCGATGCTTTTGCAAACTAGTGTTTAAGAAATAGATGCAATAACTATTACGGTTTCAGAAATGTTGTTGGTTGCATCTTGTGGAATTATACGTGTTCTATTGTGGGCGGCCTTGTGACGCCCCTAAATCACTATACTTACTATAGATGACTTGGTGCTCACTATAAATGCTAAATCAATAGGTTTATAGATGATTTCCTTTATTCTCAAACAAAGTTCTCATCTTAATTCCCAAAGATCTTTCATTATTTTATATCAAGTCCTTGTAATCGATACAAGAGACTTAATACTCAAACATAACATTTTATCCTTAATATTTAGATATTCTATAACTTTACATGTTCCAACATCCACGGTATTAAATCATTAGGACGTCTCTTGGGAACATAGAATCTCGCGGTGAATGTTTGCATATTCACCCGTGATAAATGTTTGCATCTTTATCCGTGACAAATGGTTGTATCTTTGTCCGATAAAAAATTCTCTTTCCATACAGAACATTACCCAAATAGTTAAAATCCTCATTCGAAACATATTTGGTTATAGTGATATCTCTTCATATTAATAATCCTACTTATTCGACATTCAGAATAGTAATAACGAGTTATACCTGGGTTCGAGGAACCTTAACGATGGATTTGACCAGTCAACTTCGCTTAGTACTGTCTCAGATGTACAACACTCACAAGTTATTTACCGATCCTCATTCAGATAAATAAATCATTATTAATACTATGTTAAGTTTTAAACAATTCTAAGTTTAATCAAAGTAAAGACATAACAATAGAATGTGATAAAACCTGATAATATTTTTATAACATTTGGTTACATGTGTGAAACTTGTTCTTATTACAAAATGTCATTATAACTACAGTTAAGAACAGTTAAGGAAAGCAGTAAACTAGTCTACGCATTTCTTGTTTCCTTACTTCTTTGAGCCGGAGCTCTCGGGTTTGTCTGCAAATTAGGTTTATATGCAAGGGTGAGCTAAAATGTTCAGCAAGTCTTAAACACATAACATATAAGTGAACTCACACCGATAAGGATTGTAAGGATTCATGGCACAACAATTGATATTTACAAATGTTTTAACATAGCAAGACTGAGTGGTGGTTAGACCTTGAACTCTTCTTTGTCTTTCGACTTAGAACCTTTTACAGTGGATATAGAAAGGGGATCAACCTAACGACATCCTATGTTATGCATAACATACCAGACACTGGACAGATCAAGAACAGTAATACATATTTGTTCATCTCAGTTTACTTTACATGTCAGGATCGCCCCAAGACGACTTGGTTTGATATAATAAAGCATGATTCGAATTTATCACGAATAAGCATTTCATTTTTGCAAGTTATGCCGAAACAAGAAGCAATAACTTTCGTATCAAAGATTTATAACACGTTGCGTACAAAAAATATATAAATCACATAGAAAGCAAGTAAACAAAGGTTAAGGATAGAAAACTTGCCTTTAGCACAAATTAGGGTTTTCCGGTAATCGTTTAAAGCGCCTATACAAAGGATTTCGCGTACCGAATGTTATTTCATCGAATTTTTTTTCGTTCTATACGTGTTTTTATCACTAAACTAGACTATTTTCATTGGTGGAATTTTTAGAAAAATTGGCTAGCTCAAAATCATAAAATTTGGTGCCTTCACGAAAGCCCCTCTTAAGTTTTCAACTTTGGAGTCCTTTACGGTAACTGCCATAACTTTTTCATAAGAAAATATTTTGAAGTGATTCTTGGGTCTAAATTGCTTAGTATTTCATGATCTACAACTTTCATTTGTATTTCTAAGACAGATTCTGATTTTAAGTTTTTGAAAAATGGCAAAAACAGACAGTAAGCATGTTTTGGCCAATATTTTTAGGGTTAACCATATGAAACATGGTACCACTTGCTTTAACTCTTTAAGAAATCATGTTGTAAGACTCAATATCACTTTATAACATAAAAATAATAAATCACAAACCTTCTCATACAAAGATTCATGACCTTTGCTCGAGAACACACGATGAACACGAAGAACGGATAAACCGTACATGGTAACGACTATGTTCTTAAGCTTTTGGTTTTCGTACTTGAAATAATTTGAGCATTATAACTGCTTACATAAGTGATTATGACACTTTATAATTGACAAAATTTTGTCATTATAAGGGCTTGCATAATTGATTAAAACAATTTATAAAAATGCTCAAAAACATACGTAAAACGCGGAGAACGGATAAACCGTACATGACCACTACGTATGTTCATTGAGCTTTAAACTATGAATTGAAATTCGACATTATAACTACTACCAAATGTAGAAAGGCTCAAGAACACGTGAAGAACACAGAGAACGATAATCATACATGGCTACGACTCGGGTTCTTGAGCTTTTGAAAATTAAAGACGAAAGAAAAATCGAATATAAAAACTATATGAGATTGTACCTTTGGTTTTTGCAAGCTTTAACTATTTCTTTGCAATATCCAAGGTAGTAACTCACTAGAACTCTCTCTGAATATATGTATAGCTTTGATACTTGATTTTTGAGCTTGAAAATGAATGATAGAATGGGTGAACATTTCTTTCTATTTATAGGCCAACCAAAGCTAGGGCAAAAGGGTCATTGTTACAAAACTTCCTTGATAAGCTAAGATGAAGTGCACCACTCTTAGACACTTTGAAATGGCCGGCACTTTGGAGCATTTAATGCCATTTAATGTTTGTAATAATTATATTTAATGACATCATCATCTCCTAAATCAATGGCTAAGATCAAGCCTACCAAAGGAATAGTATTAGGCCTTGTTTGCTTGGTGAAATAACCATTTAAATGAAGGTTAGTCAAGGTCTTTTACCAAGCTTGATCAAGGTTAGTTTAGTCCTTTTGACAATCTAGCTTAGTTAGGATTATGTTAATTAACAATAAACCTAGGAATTTGATTATTCAATTAGGTTATTAATTGATGAATTAGTTTAACATATAGATTATGTTAATCTATAGTTTAATTAATCTTAATCCTAGTTAGGTTAAGTTTAATTACATGTTAATTAGGTTAAATGGTAATTTAGTTACCTTAACCTAGTTCAATTCCAACCAGATTAGTGTTAATCACTTAATTAGGTTAATTAGTTAGATAATTTAATTATTCTGTAACTAGGTTTAAGTCTAGATTAGGGTTCTTAATCCAGTTATCTCTAACCTAGTTCATTTTTAAGTATTCCAGTTGAATTGGTCTTTACAGATTTAAAAGTCAGATATTACGGAGTTTTGTTCCGATTAAACACTATTCTGTAAAACGAAAAGTCAAAAAGACGTTGCACGTTTTTTGATAAATAGTATTTTTGATTTCTATTTCTCAGAAAATGGTTAGACGATCAAAAAGGTGAAAAAAATATTTTTCGTCTTTTCCCTATTTCGTCCTATACCCGATGCGTTTTTCGAGTAAAACTTTTATTGGCTATATCGTGTTTTCAAAGTACGGAAAAGATGAATCCTAAAACATAATGTCATTTTGACGTACACGTTTCGCTCGGGGGCTTAGGTTAGATTTCTTAGGGTTTAGACCCTAGGGTTTAGGATTTATCTTCTTTTCAGATTTTTGAAAAAAAACTTTTATGCTCATTTTTCGTGCTAAGGCTGGATATTTGAACCAAAACACATAAATAAATAATAACAAAGATTCCATAACACATATAAGATGTAATTCAATCTTTATTTATTCATATAAAGTCGGATTATAACTCTCTCGGAAGTTCAGAATATTACAGGCCTAATTTTAGTTATTCTTTGGTTATTATCAACTATTACCATCAGTAAACAAACTATGATTTTTATTTATGGAATCTATGTATTGAATTGAATGTATATGACCAAGTATTATGTACCGAAAACAGAAATAAGACCAAGAAGTTTGTCTTGGCTTAATTTTGTTTATTTCATTTGGCAGATCAAAATTTTGATTTGGTCAGTAGTCACGTAAACTATTTTTTAAATTTGAAATTACTGCTTCCTATTTTGATATGATTACTTATATAGTCATTTAACGAAGATAGAATGAAGTTACTTATATTGGTTGTCCCTTCATATGTTTGTAGATATTTTCAGAAGAGATTGAGACAGAACCGAAAGAAGCGTCCTTGATTTCCATGGGGACTAAAGTTAGTGACCTTGATCTGAACAATATCAAAGACCTTTATGATCAAATTCTCTGTCTTTCAGAGTACATAGCTCAACTGTATGATTATTTAAAGAGCAGGATGAACGCCATTGCTCCAAATCTTACTATTCTTGTTGGAGAACTTGTTGGTGCTCACCTCATTGCCCATGGGGGAAGTTTACTAACTCTTGCAAAACAGTTAGGGAATACAGTCCAGATTCTTGGTGCGGAAAAAGCTCTTTTCAGAGCTTTAAAGACAACATGCAACCCTTAAATATGGTCTTATCTACCATGCATCTTTAGACTTTAATTGGTCAGATAGCACCAAAATATAAGGGAAAATCTCGCGATCTCTTGCCTCTAATAAAATCGCATGAACAATTCGATATGATGCTCTTGGAGATGGTGAAGATAATTCTAATGGGGTTGGAGAATCGAGCCATGGTAATACATTCTATAACATAAAATTTTCCTTTACTTTATGTACTCCATCCTTTTGCTAATCTATTCATTTTCTTAATTCTTTAGCTCGAAGCTAGATTAGGGAATCTTGAAGGTAGAAAATTAGGTCATTCTGCTAGATCAGCTAAAGGCAAACCTAAGATAGAGTTCTTGGGCAAGGAACGAAAGAAAGGAGCAGGGGCTTCGATAACTCCCGCTAAGGTCTATAATCTATTCGACTTTTAATTGTATTGTTACCATCTACATCCCAAAATAAATTATTTGACTTTTTTTGGGTCATATTAACTATTTTTAAAATTATTTTTTATCATTTTTTTACAAAATATAGGTGAAGGGATTATAACCATAAGAAAATTACATACATTCTATAACGGACCCCAACTTTTATAATTATATATGCTTAATTAGTAATTCAAAAAATAAGTTTATTTGACCAAAAAAAGTTAAAATTGGTCAGTTATTTTGGGACCTATAATTTAAATATTTGATCTTATTTATTCGTTATTTTTTGCTCTTTAACATCTTGTTGGTTTCTTTTTGTTACAGACTTGCAATCCTTCAGCAGATTCTATTTTTGGACGGACGAAACCAACTGCCAAGGAAGAGCCAGCTGCGTGGAAGAGGAAGAACGAAGAACCAGCCCAGATCGAGGCAGCTCCTGCTCATGATGAAGAGAAGAAAGACAAAAAGACAAAGAAATAGAAGAAGAATGCAACAATTGGCTGAAGATGCGTAGTTGCAGAACGGAGTAGAGAATGTCGAAGCGAGAAAAAAGAAGAGAAAGCATGCTGAAAATAACGAAGAAACTGAAACCACCCCGGGAAAGAAGAAAGAGAAAAAGAAGAAGAAAAGTGAAGAGTAAAAAGAAGCCTTAGAAAATTACTTCTTACAATTTTGGCAGAATGATGTATTCATTTGATAAATGTAATATCTCGGAGATTTAAAAGACTTGTAAATAAAATCTTTAATGATTAATGAAAGGTTAAGGTTTAGAATCTATACTTGGAGAAGAGAAATGTATAGAGGAATAAATAAATATTTAAACCTAATCTATGTGTTAGGAATTAAATATGAATAATTATGAATTATGAGAATTAAAAATCTAGAATTGATTAAGATGTATACTTTGATTAAGATGTATACTTTGAGGTATATAATTACATATATTGATTAAAAATAGTTAAGCATTTATACTACGTATAAATATAAAATCACTATTCATAAATACGAAATAGAATACGAGAATAAAGAAAGTTAGACGTAACAGATAGAAAAGTTATATGAACCATGAAGTGAATGATGTAAATATTTATATATATATGGGTTTGTGGTAGACATTGTTTTAGCCAAGCAAGAAGATAAGTAATTTAATACTTAACAAAACTAATAAATTAATTAGTTTTAATATAGAGCAAGAAGGAAAGTCATGTAATATAATTAATTGAGTTAATTATATAAGTTATGAGTTAAAGTTATCTTAATATGTAGGAGAACTAGAATGTTGCCTTAAATGATAATATAAAGAAGTTAATTAATTAAGTGATTAACTTAATTATCAAGTTAAAGAATAAAGTCCAATAATGAATTAGTTAATAGCCCAAGTAGAGGGCTATTTAAATCAAATGATAGTCCGATAATGGAATAAAACAATTTCAATATTTTAATTATTGTAAGTCTTGTTAATAATTATAAGAGGTCCAAAGTAAGTTATGGAAAAAGCCTTATGAATAGTTCAAGTAATTTAATTTTATGCTAGTGGACGAGTCTAAGAGGATTATATGTGTTAGCCCAATATAAGGTACTAGTAAGAATATGGGTAATTAAATAATAAGTTCAAGTGTTATGTTAATTAATAGTCCAAGAGGTAACTAATACAAGCCCAATTAAATTATATTGGAATGTATTATATATAGGGTTGTGGTAGCCTAAGTGAATTAATTGAACTAGCCCATTCCTTAAATACGTATATGTGTTGTAGAAAATGTTAAGTGGCTTAATTAATTATTGAGTCCAAATGATAGAGTAATTGGTGAGCCAATGTTGGGGAGTTCAATTAAACCAAAGTGGAGCCCAAATAAAATGAACTTAAACAAACCCAAGCTTTTAATTAATAAGCAAGCTTTGCAGGAATAATAAGTTGGCCCAAGTGAATTAAAATGGTAAGTCAATGTATGATGTAATACAAGCCCAAATTATATAATCATAATGTGTCTTGTAAAATTTTAGTGTGACCCAATTTGAAATTAAGAAAGAAGCCCTATATAAATTGATTTAATGGTCCAATCCTTTAGTCCAATTGATGGCCAAATGTTGGGTCAAAGTATTGGTGAATTTGTAGAGAGTTAACTCCACATGAGTAGATGTATGGATATATAAGTATTAGATGATCAAGGTTGTGGAAGTAATATAACCATAAGTCTTGTAGAGAGATGAAAGTTAACCATGCTTGAGTTTATTAGTGGGAATATAGATATACAATCTATATGTAATAATAGTGCAAGTATACTTGTAATGTGATAGTAAGAGAGAGAGAAAATATTAGTTTTCTTGTTGCTTTTAATTCACTTTAGATCCATAGTTGTTCACCAACTCCTACCTAATCCAACCAACCCTAGTAATTCAATGTGTCACTCAAAGAGGTTGATCAAGATAGTCAATTCTCCCTAAATTAAGGATGATGGAGTGTAGGCAAGTTATTGGTGATTTATGTAGAGATACATATTGTATATATAGATATTTTGTAAGACCCCGAATTTTATGAAATACAAAATTTAATTTTTCTTCATATATATTTTTTTTGAAACAGTAAGTGGTTAAATTAACAAAATTGAAAGTTAAGGATGTTATGTGCAAATTTTATTTTGTCGGACAATATTCGCTTTGTCGGGGAATATTCGTTTGGTCGGGGAATATTCGTGCCGTACGACGGCGCCGAAATAATAAATTATTGGTGGACCCCACAACGGAATATTTGTCGGATATAGAAAACGACAGAAGTAACCTTTTTAAATAAAAATAGTCAACGGAACTGTTAAAATACCGGTGATAAAAGAATAGTAGCATACGGTAGTTTATGGTATTTTCTGTAGCACACGGTACTCTACAGTAACACACGGTATTGCATAGTGTCTCATATTATTGGTCTGATAATTGACACCGTAACTGTTACGCATCATTTCATCGATAATTGTCACTGCATAATATTTTATATTATCAATTCAATAATTGTTGTTACACAGTATTTTGCATTATTGATTTAATAATTGTCATTACACTGTATTTTATATCATTGAGTCAATAATTGTTGTTGCACTGTTTTAAAATTATTGAACCTAATAATTGTCACAGTAACATATGCACAGTAATTCACATTATTGAATCAATAATTGTCATTACACAGTAACGTATGCTTTATTTTACATTATTGTTATCTCTATTATGATGTTATTTAAACAGTTGTATTTCATTAATTTATTGACTTGATATCTAAGAGCTAACTATACTGTATTTATAACAAGTAGTCATAATAATTGAATTGATAAAGTTATTTGTTTATAATATAAAGTTAGGTGATTATTAGGTGATATGAAATGAATGGTGTAGATTAAAGTGTGAATTATTGTTGAATAATTGAATTGATTTGTTTATAATATAAAGTTAGGTGATTATTAGGTGATATGAAATGAATGGTGTAGATTAAAGTGTGAATTATTGTTGAATAATTAAATTGATTTGTTTATAATATAAAGTTAGGTGATTATTAGGTGATATGAAATGAATGGTGTAGATTAAAGATAATATAATATTTGAAATGGATGGTGTAGATTAAAAGATGATCTTTAAATGAATGGTTTAGATTAAATGAATGATAAGATTTTTGGCTATAAATAGAAGCCTTAACTTAAGGATTTTTCATAAACTTCCTTACTTGTTCTTTCTTTCTCTCTCTAAAATACTTCTTGTGAAAGTTCTCTCTAAGTGTGCATAAGTCATCTTGAGTATTTGTGAAGATCTATAAGTATACGTGTACTGTTCAAGTTAATCAACCTCATTTAAATCAATATCCAGTCACGTGTTACGGTAAGGGATACCATCTTTTTCATCTTCCATTATTCAAACATACTATGGTAAGGGATTATTATTATTTGATTCTCGATAATAATATTGTTTCTTCCTTACTCATAAGACGTGCCTTTTATTTCCATGTATTAAATTGTGGGAATAACCTTACGGAGCGGATTGCCGCCTGTTGGTGAATAACCTTTCGTATTCATTCATTATTAATCTCTGAGAATAACCTTACGGAGCGGATTGCCGCCTGTTTGGTGAATAACTCTTTGTACTCAAATTCTATTAAATTGTGGGAATAACCTTACGGAGCGGATTGCCGCCTGTTTGGTGAATAACTCTTTGTACTCAAATTCTATTAAATTGTGGGAATAACCTTACGGAGCGGATTGCCGCCTGTTGGTGAATAACCCTTTGTATTAATTTCCTTCACCTTTTGTTAATCAAACCTGCTACGGTAAGGGATATTATTTTCTTTCATACTCCTAAATCGAAATTTATTATGGAACTATTGCTTCTATAATTCTTGAAAATATTATATGTTCCATAATAGTTGAACTTCATTATTTCAACTGAACCTTCCTATTTACGTGAACCTTTCTATTGAATTGTAACCGTTATTCTGAACTGTGGATCTTGAATTTCACTCCACATCATGTTGACAATTTGGACATTATTTGAATATGTACAAAGTAAACTTCCGATACTTATTGTTATCCTATTTCTTCTGTTCATCATTTATATCATTCTAATCATCCAAAAATCAAGCTGTTGTGAATATCTGTGGCCGGGGGCACAGATGTGATATATTTGTTGAACAGATGATAGGTTAAAGGCGATATAATAGGTTAAAGGCGATACATCTATTCGGTGTCTTTTATGGCACGTGGTGAATGTTCTCTTTGGCCCGTAGTGCAAAGATGAACTGTTGTTTGGTATGATTATGACCAAAGGCTGAATCTGGTATAATCATGACCGTTGGTGCTATATTGAATATCTTTGGCCGTAGTACAAAGATGAACTGTTGATGTGCATGATTATGATCAGGAACTGTGAATTTGTATTATCTTGACTAATGATATTTCAGATAATAAAAGTTGATGATGTTTTTCCTAAAAAGAGAACCGAGTGGACATTATAGTCTGCATTATTCTTCTAATAGATTACTCATTCCGCTGCTATTATTGATCTGAACGTTGTTTAAGAATTTAACTGCAGTTTTTAATATAAACCTTGTAGTCTATTGTATTCTATCAAGAACTCAACTGTTGAAGACTAATGATAATTTATTCGTCATTATCTTAGTCATGATATTCTTTACTGGGCTATTTGAGCTCACCCTTTCTTTTGTTCCATTGTTTTTCAACAGGAGATGAAAACATAACAGGGTCTAGCCGGGGAATGGAGTGAGGGTCCGAGGAATAGTTATCATAGTCTTCACGTTTTGTAAAATAGTGTGGCAATAATAGTGAAGACTTAGTTGTGTATTATTATACACTGTATTGTTGTACGTTGTGCTTTGTTGTAATAATTTTGTTGTAGTATTTTGACGACTCAAGTTTGGGCTGTGTGGGCCCAGATTTGGGGGTGTCACAGTTGGCATCAGAGCTTAGGGATATGGTCTTTAATGGAGATCTGGGGTTAGAACTAGGAGGGGAGAGACGAATAGAATCAATCACTAGTGTGTCCTACCTAAATTAGATTTTTTTTTTATCTAATGAATCGATTTGAATGTAGGAACATGAAGAGATGAGTCAGTTTATTTGAACTAACATTTATTTTGTGACCACAGTTAATTATGGCATCTGGAAATCAGGAGGTTAACTATGAAATTACCGAAACAAATGTAGCTGCAAAACAAGAGGCGACGAATAATCTTCTGACAAACTCAGAGTTGAATCATTTGCCTAAGGCAAAAATTATGCGTGTTCTATCCAGTAAGGATGAAGGTGAAAGCTCTGCTACAGTCATTCCAGATCCATTCTTAGAAGCAATTAAAGGAAGTAACGAACTTGCGGAAATTATTGCCTTTAATTTGCTCACTAATTGGGAGAGTGATATTACCTGGTTATGCTCTATAACAAAGGATCAGAATATATGGACTTTTCATATTAGTCTTTGGGATTTATGGTGTTCCAGCTATGATTTTCAAGATTATTTAAAAATGATGTTTCTATACTTTTGGGCGTTACAATTTAGAGGAATTCAGGTTAAGTTAGTCACTATCGTGGAAACTGCAGTCTATCGAAAATACTATTTTAATGGAAATCATTGGTACCTTACTACTGATGAAGTTGATGAACCCGAGAAACAGTTTGCTAGAAAATTATTCAGTGGTATTCCCATGGTTGAAATACGTGAAGATCCGAATGAAGTATTCGGGATTCGATTTGACGATAACAGTCAAGAAACCGAATGAGGTGATAACCGGTAAGCTATTCATAAATTCTCGTGAAGTCTATGCCATATTAGATACTGGCTCTATCCACTCTTTTATCCCACCTATATGTACTCAACGTTTAAATTTGACTATTGAAAACTTAAATCTTGTCTTATCAGTTGAAACCTCATTGGGAGAAATACCTATTACATTTACTATCTATAAATCTTGCCTAGTTCAAATCAACAACCTGTTGACCTTATTTCTTTGGAGATGCGTGAATTTGATGTGATTTTAGGAATTGATTGGTTGACTACCCATCATGCTAAAATTGATTGTTTTCATAAGATTATTAGTTTTCATATTCCTAATCAACCTGTAATGCAAATTCAAGCAACTAAACCATTGAAATCTATAACTGTTATTTCTAGCCATAAAGCCATTCGTTTATTGAAAAACGGATGTCAAGCCTTTTTAGCTCATGTCACTGATTTGAACAAAAACACGTCAAACTTGAATGATATTCCCATTGTTAATGAGTTTCCTGACGTTTTTTTTCTGAGGAACTTTCTGGCTTACCCCAAACCGTGAAATTGAATTCTGTATCGATCTTGAACCCGGCACTAAGCCCATTTTTAAAGTCTCATACCAAATGGCCCCCATAGAACACCAAGAGTTGAAAGTTTAATTACTAGATATCGGTATCATTCATTCTAGTACAAAACTTATATCGAGCGAGGAATGCGAGAAGAGTTTTCAAGAACTCAAGAGGAGACTTGTTTCAGCTCCTGTTTTGACCATACCATCAGGATCAGGAGAATTTGTTATCTACAGCGATGCTTCTGGCAAAGGTCTAGGCTGTGTCCTTATGCAACATGGAAAGGTTATAGCCTATGCCTCTCGACAACTCAAAGATTATGAGAAAAATTATCCTACTCATGATCTAGAGTTGGCAGCAGTCGTTTTCGCGTTGAAGATCTGGAGACACTACTTGTACGGAGAAAAAGTGGATATCTATACGGATCATAAAAGTCTCAAGTATTTCTTCACCCAGAAGGAACTCAACATGCGACAACGACGTTGGCTTGAGCTGTTAAAGGATTATGACCACACAATCCAGTATCACCCGGGAAAGGCGAACGTTGTAGCTGACGCTTTGAGCAGAAAATCTTATGCAAGTACAAGTGCACTGCTGACAACACAAAAGTGTATTTTGTACGACTTGCAAAAGATTGAGATAGAGCTAAAGACACCAGGGACCCGCTCGAAGATTGCTCACGTGCGAGTAGAACCAACTTTAATCGATAAAATTAAAGCTGCTCAAGCTACCGATTCGGAACTGATAAACATGATAAAGAAAGTACAAGAAGGTGCCATTCCCGAAGCAAGAATCGACGAGAAAGGAATACTTCGAGTCAACTCTCGACTCTGTGTTCCTAACGATCCTGAATTAAAGCATAAAATCATGATGGAGGCACACAACACGCCGTTTGCAATCCACCCAGGAGGTACCAAGATGTATCGAGATCTTCGACATACATTTTGGTGGAACAATATGAAAAGGGAGATTGCAGAGTTTATCTCAAGGTGCCTAACTTGTCAACGTGTCAAGGCAGAGCATCAAGTACCTAAGGGTCCATTACAACCACTTGAGGTTCCCGAATGGAAGTGGGAACACATCAATATGGATTTCGTGACGGGTCTTCCTAAAGTTTCTCAAGGCTTAGATGCAATTTGGGTCATCGTAGATAGATTGACCAAATCTGCTCATTTCTTGCCTATACGAGAAAACTTTTCACTTGAACGTCTTGCCGGTATGTACATAAATGAGATCATGAGATTGCATGGCATGCCAGTTTTCATAGTTTCTGATCGAGATCCTAGATTCACTTCACGCTTTTGGATCAGTCTACAAAAAGCTATGGGCACTGAACTACGTTTTAGTTCTGCATACCATCCTCAAACGGACGGACAATCGGAAAGGACGATCCAGACCCTCGAAGATCTTTTGAGACTTTGTGTATTAGACTTCAAAGGAAGTTGGGATAAGTACTTGCCGTTGGTGGAATTTTCTTACAACAACAGTTACCAAGCAAGCATAGGCATGGCTCCATTCGAGGCATTGTATGGAAGGAAGTGTCGCTCTCCAATATGTTGGAATGAGATAGGAGAAGCAAAATTGTTGGGACCCGAGTTGGTACGCTTGACGACCGAAAAGATCCAAATGATCCGACAACGAATACAGACCGCACAAGAACGACAAAAGAGTTATGCTGATCTTCATCGGAGAGACGAAAGTTTCAACGTCGGAGATCATGTATTCTTACGTGTTTCTCCATGGAAAGGGGTTACGAGATTCGGAAAGAGAGGAAAGCTCAACCCTCGATTTATTGGTCCATTTGAAATCCTCGATCGAATAGGAACCGTAGCCTACAGACTAGCCCTACCACCAAGTATGTCTCGCATCCATAACGTTTTTCACATATCTATGTTACGTAAATATGTGAAGGACCCAAACCACGTCATTGAGTTAGAACCAGACGTTATAGCAGAAGATTTAACATACGAGGAGGTACCTGTTAAGATCCTGGATAAGAAGGAGCAGATCCTACGCTCAAAGGTTATACCTCAAGTTAAGGTTTTATGGAGGAACCAAGATACTGAGGAAATGACCTGGGAGCTAGAATCTGAGATGAAATCTAAGTATCCTTACCTCTTCGATATGTCAGGTACGTCAATTTCAGGGACGAAATTTCATAAGGAGGGGAGGTTGTAAGACCCCGAATTTTATGAAATACAAAATTTAATTTTTCTTCATATATATTTTTTTTGAAACAGTAAGTGGTTAAATTAACAAAATTGAAAGTTAAGGATGTTATGTGCAAATTTTATTTTGTCGGACAATATTCGCTTTGTCGGGGAATATTCGTTTGGTCGGGGAATATTCGTGCCGTACGACGGCGCCGAAATAATAAATTATTGGTGGACCCCACAACGGAATATTTGTCGGATATAGAAAACGACAGAAGTAACCTTTTTAAATAAAAATAGTCAACGGAACTGTTAAAATACCGGTGATAAAAGAATAGTAGCATACGGTAGTTTATGGTATTTTCTGTAGCACACGGTACTCTACAGTAACACACGGTATTGCATAGTGTCTCATATTATTGGTCTGATAATTGACACCGTAACTGTTACGCATCATTTCATCGATAATTGTCACTGCATAATATTTTATATTATCAATTCAATAATTGTTGTTACACAGTATTTTGCATTATTGATTTAATAATTGTCATTACACTGTATTTTATATCATTGAGTCAATAATTGTTGTTGCACTGTTTTAAAATTATTGAACCTAATAATTGTCACAGTAACATATGCACAGTAATTCACATTATTGAATCAATAATTGTCATTACACAGTAACGTATGCTTTATTTTACATTATTGTTATCTCTATTATGATGTTATTTAAACAGTTGTATTTCATTAATTTATTGACTTGATATCTAAGAGCTAACTATACTGTATTTATAACAAGTAGTCATAATAATTGAATTGATAAAGTTATTTGTTTATAATATAAAGTTAGGTGATTATTAGGTGATATGAAATGAATGGTGTAGATTAAAGTGTGAATTATTGTTGAATAATTGAATTGATTTGTTTATAATATAAAGTTAGGTGATTATTAGGTGATATGAAATGAATGGTGTAGATTAAAGTGTGAATTATTGTTGAATAATTAAATTGATTTGTTTATAATATAAAGTTAGGTGATTATTAGGTGATATGAAATGAATGGTGTAGATTAAAGATAATATAATATTTAAAATGGATGGTGTAGATTAAAAGATGATCTTTAAATGAATGGTTTAGATTAAATGAATGATAAGATTTTTGGCTATAAATAGAAGCCTTAACTTAAGGATTTTTCATAAACTTCCTTACTTGTTCTTTCTTTCTCTCTCTAAAATACTTCTTGTGAAAGTTCTCTCTAAGTGTGCATAAGTCATCTTGAGTATTTGTGAAGATCTATAAGTATACGTGTACTGTTCAAGTTAATCAACCTCATTTAAATCAATATCCAGTCACGTGTTACGGTAAGGGATACCATCTTTTTCATCTTCCATTATTCAAACATACTATGGTAAGGGATTATTATTATTTGATTCTCGATAATAATATTGTTTCTTCCTTACTCATAAGACGTGCCTTTTATTTCCATGTATTAAATTGTGGGAATAACCTTACGGAGCGGATTGCCGCCTGTTGGTGAATAACCTTTCGTATTCATTCATTATTAATCTCTGAGAATAACCTTACGGAGCGGATTGCCGCCTGTTTGGTGAATAACTCTTTGTACTCAAATTCTATTAAATTGTGGGAATAACCTTACGGAGCGGATTGCCGCCTGTTTGGTGAATAACTCTTTGTACTCAAATTCTATTAAATTGTGGGAATAACCTTACGGAGCGGATTGCCGCCTGTTGGTGAATAACCCTTTGTATTAATTTCCTTCACCTTTTGTTAATCAAACCTGCTACGGTAAGGGATATTATTTTCTTTCATACTCCTAAATCGAAATTTATTATGGAACTATTGCTTCTATAATTCTTGAAAATATTATATGTTCCATAATAGTTGAACTTCATTATTTCAACTGAACCTTCCTATTTACGTGAACCTTTCTATTGAATTGTAACCGTTATTCTGAACTGTGGATCTTGAATTTCACTCCACATCATGTTGACAATTTGGACATTATTTGAATATGTACAAAGTAAACTTCCGATACTTATTGTTATCCTATTTCTTCTGTTCATCATTTATATCATTCTAATCATCCAAAAATCAAGCTGTTGTGAATATCTGTGGCCGGGGGCACAGATGTGATATATTTGTTGAACAGATGATAGGTTAAAGGCGATATAATAGGTTAAAGGCGATACATCTGTTCGGTGTCTTTTATGGCACGTGGTGAATGTTCTCTTTGGCCCGTAGTGCAAAGATGAACTGTTGTTTGGTATGATTATGACCAAAGGCTGAATCTGGTATAATCATGACCGTTGGTGCTATATTGAATATCTTTGGCCGTAGTACAAAGATGAACTGTTGATGTGCATGATTATGATCAGGAACTGTGAATTTGTATTATCTTGACTAATGATATTTCAGATAATAAAAGTTGATGATGTTTTTCCTAAAAAGAGAACCGAGTGGACATTATAGTCTGCATTATTCTTCTAATAGATTACTCATTCCGCTGCTATTATTGATCTGAACGTTGTTTAAGAATTTAACTGCAGTTTTTAATATAAACCTTGTAGTCTATTGTATTCTATCAAGAACTCAACTGTTGAAGACTAATGATAATTTATTCGTCATTATCTTAGTCATGATATTCTTTACTGGGCTATTTGAGCTCACCCTTTCTTTTGTTCCATTGTTTTTCAACAGGAGATGAAAACATAACAGGGTCTAGCCGGGGAATGGAGTGAGGGTCCGAGGAATAGTTATCATAGTCTTCACGTTTTGTAAAATAGTGTGGCAATAATAGTGAAGACTTAGTTGTGTATTATTATACACTGTATTGTTGTACGTTGTGCTTTGTTGTAATAATTTTGTTGTAGTATTTTGACGACTCAAGTTTGGGCTGTGTGGGCCCAGATTTGGGGGTGTCACATATTTGATGAGAATTCATTAGGGTGGAGTTGGTAGCTTCACCATGGGTTATGTATTAGTAGAGAATTAACCCTTGTTAGGTTAATTAATGGGAAATGTATAGACATATATATGAGTGATAAGAAAACTTATACTTAACCACACATTAGTTAAATGGTGGGAGAATTAGTTGAATATACTAATATATGTACATAAAAGGAAATTCCTAGGAATGTGCCTTTGGGTGGTTAAGGAATCATGGGTTAGGTGTTGGAAGAAGTTAACTTTACTTGTGTTAATTGATGGAAAATGATAAAATAAGTATATCTATTGATATGATGAGCTTGGACCATGGTTGAGTGTGTGGACTAACTTAGGTCACTTGAATGTAGAGAGTTAACCACATTGTGATTAATTGGTGAGAGAAGTATAGATATATAAATATACAAATAAGATGAGTTGTGACGACCCCAAATTCGGGTCCCTTGAACCTTGGATCCGGTTAATCACTGTACAACATTTTTCTTATCATTTATGACTTATAAAAATATTATAATTGTTAAATAATCATATATTTAAAACTTTACAACATCTCTTTTTATTCTAGAATTACAATCTTTACAAATTCCTAGTATGTCCTAATATCATACATGATACGACATTCCATTACAATTAATTTGAGTATTTAAACACTCACAATATATACTAATCATTTCTTTAATTACACAATCATTTTACTTGTCTAATATGAACTCATAACTACAACAATCACTTAAACTTTCGATGAAAGTAATACGCATTTATGATCCTTGATCTTTAACGAAATCTTCGGATATCTTGCATTTATCTGAAAGTGTTGATTTTATAACAAGAGTGAGCATGACGGCTCATCAAGTTTAACAGTTGCACATAACACATTACATGTTTCACATGTTATACTTATTCTGCATTTTATTCCTACATTATGCATTTCATGCTTTTCATTTTATGAATGTTTTATACTTCTCATGTAGCACATATAATAAATAACTAGTCTCTAGCAATTCATGCTTCATACTTTGTACATATTTCACATGTAATCATACCTCATACTTTTTACATATCACAAATATCATCAATATATCTTCATATCAATAATTTAATATCACATTGTAACATAACAATGCACATAGGAGCAAGTTCTGAAAAACTTGTTTGGTTTGCTTCTATCGTGTACGCTTATTTTGCGTCTTTCGCTCAATCTACAATTTATATATGAAATTGACATCATTATTAGCTACAATGACCATTACTTAGTCTTTATATAAGACTATAACTTCAAATTATTAACTCTTAAGATATCCGACAAACAAACCCTTGAGTTTCGAACAAAAACCCTAGCCCAAAGTATAGTTCGGACATGTCAGGTACACTTAACCAACTTACTCTTTTACTACACGTTTATCGTACGACCCACTTTTAATAAGTTGTCTAAATTAGTCACAAACGGACTATTTACATTGGTTTAATTCAATTAAACTTTCTTCTTTTATATAACTTAATGATTTTGACATTTAATAATGTACCAGATACCTCAGAATATTATCTACCATTGATAATATACAACTATATTCAAATATTATTAACCATTTAATAATATTTGAATCACTTATTAATATTATTAACCATTTAATAATATTAGTAATCTCTTACTAATATTATTAATCATTTAATAATATTTTAATTATTTATTAATATTATTAACCATTTAATATTATTTTAATATCTTATTAATATTATTAACTATTTAATATTATTTTAATATCTTATTAATATTATTAACTATTTAATAATATTTTAATCTCTAATATTATTCATCATTTAATAGTATTTTAATCTCTTATTAATATTATTAACCATTTAATAATATTTTAATCGCTTACTAATATTATTCACCATTTAATAATATTTTAATCTCTTATTAATATTATTAACCATTTAATAATATTTTAATCTCTTACTAATATTATTCATTATTTAATAATATTTTAATATCTTATTAATATTATTAACCATTTAATAATATTTTAATCGCTTACTAATATTATTCATCATTTAATAATATTTTAATATCTTATTAATATTATTAATTATTTAATAACATTTTAATCACCTATTAATATTATTAACCATGAAATAATATTTTAATCATTTACAAATGTTATTAATCATTTAACAACATTTTAATCTCATATTAATATTATTTATTATTTAATAATATTTTAATACTTTTCAAATAATACCAATAGTTAACTTTTTAATTGTGTTAATCTTAGTATTTATTTTAAACATTTAGTTACCATTTAGTCACTAATAGACTATATATATATATATATATATATATTGGTTTAATATTCAAACACATTCATTTTATACTTATTTCAACTTAAATTTTCACAAAAAACTTGACTCGGACGAACCCGACCTGGACAGTTAAAACCTATTTATGGCAGTGTGTTTCTTCACTACGGCGGTAGTACAAAAATTCGAAACCCCTAATTTGGGGACTGCCCGATCCTCTTTTACTAAAACTGTCATAACTTCTTCATTTTAAAATATTTTGGGATTATTCTTGAGTCCATTCTTATCCGAATTTCCCCCTCTACAACTTCTCTTTATATCACAAATCCAAATTCCAAAAGAAAGTAGGCTTAAAATCACTTACAAGGACAGAATGAAAACTAGCTTTATAAATCCTTGATTCGATTAGTTCAAACATGATGCTACAAGCATTATTTGCTAGACTATCATGTTTTATGACTCTACATACATCATATATATCATACATCATATATAACCCCTCTAGTTCAAATATTTAACAACATAAAATAAAAAGATCAATGTTAAGAAAACTTTTAACCTTCGAAGTGATCTTCTTTTTGCTATAGTTTGCTAGGACTCCTCCTTTTCTTGAATGAGCCTCTAGAACAATATCTCACAAACATTAACACCCAAGGTGTTTCACTCAAACTATCAAGAACACACTCAAGCTTCTTCTCTATTCTCTCTACAATATAAGAACACTAATAAATGCCAAACTCTAGCAAATGAAGTGTGACCTCCTATTTATAGTACTCTCATAATTTTGATTAACAATTACCAATCATCCAACATTGTTCAAATTAGGACTAATCTAGGCTTACTATAGCATGGAATGAACACTTGATAGACACTTTGATTGGCCATATGAATGACTAGGGTGGTTGGAAAGTTGTTGAACCATTTGCTATTTAATTACTCCAATTTGGCTTTATTTTTATATCTTATATAATAATTATATAAGCATCCATATAGATATACACCAATATATGTGTACATATTCACCTATACATGCACAATACTTGCATTTTTATCATATTTGACTTTTAAAATGTCACCCATCAATTTGACTACAAGAAACTTAGATAGTGAAGTGCAAAAAAAGCAACACATCACCAACACTTAACCCACATGTGGTTAACTCTCTAATTCTCCATAAGACCTAGGGTAAAGTACTATAGTTAACATTGGTCACTCAAATACCCAACCTTAGTTAAAACTCATCTTATTTCTCATGGTTAATTTATTTAACCAACATTGGGTAACTCTCTACCAATTCACATACTTACAACATGTGTATCTTTACATATTCACCAATAACCTTTTATTTAAATTACATCTTAGCATGAATTAAGGGAATTGGCAAAGTGAATGACCATTTTAAATGGAATACATTCAATCCCCAAGTGGGGGCCCATATTTGGTCAACACTCCATCATTTTTTTCTTTATTTTATTATATTTATATATATATACAATACTTGCAATTTTTACTAACAATTAACCAAGGTATGGTTAATTCTCTACAACATGTAACCCATGGTTACCTACCAATTTTATCTTGGTAAATTATGTACATAAATAATTGTATCTATAATATTCTTCTACCAATTAACCCATGTAAGGTTACTTTCTTCTAATAACTAACCCAAGGTGAAACTACCAACCTCACCTTAGTTAATTATCATCCATCATGCATATATATAATTATATATCTGCATATTTTTCTAGCAACTAACCCATGCATAGTTAAAGCTTTAGTTATTTACTACATAGGGTTACTCAATTAACTCATCCATAGTTAATTCTCATCATCACATTCCTTCACTTAGCAATTAACTAATGTTTGGTTAATGCCATCTCTTGTCTACCAACTAGGGTTATTCAATTAACCCCATATTAGTTAATTCTCTACACACCAATACTTGAAAAATATTCTCCCAACATATTGACCAACATTTGACTTTTAAGTTTGGACTCAATGTTTAGGCTACTAGTTTATTTTAGGAACATTTACATTTATTAGTACCTTTTAATAAAATATTATAAAAAAAGTGCATAAATTAATTATTTATAAAATTAGTGCATATGTAATTTTTAATGTATAAAACTGTGCATTCTTATCCCTTTTATTTAGTAACTGATTTAATGAGTTGTTGATATGGCCCATGTTTATAGGTGATTGCATTTTTTGAATTTGTAACTGCCGTGCGTGTCGTTATCCTTTGGAGTGAAGCTTATTTAGTTAGAAACCCTTATTTTGGCATTTGGGAACCTGGAAACCCTTATTTTGCTTCTTATTGTTTTGACCTCTGCCGGAGTTGTTTCGTTATTTTTCAGAGTATTCATCTACCTCTTTCAGGCTCTCACTCTCCTTTATCATCATCTCAACCTTCCTTATTAGCGTTGTTGCTTCTCTTCCCCTACACCTCTGTCAAGCTATACGTTGTTTTCTTCCTCTGTACGTTGAGTCGCTGCAATTGAGGCGGAATTAAAAGATAATACTTATCTTTTCAGTAAGTCTGAAGTTAATTTCATATACATTTGTTGCATTTTGCTTGCCTTAGTTGAGTTAGAAATTTCATCATTTGTTATTCAATTTACAGTATTTTTCTTTGGCTATATCAATTAGCTTTATGAATAATGAAATATTTTTTTAGTGATTTCTTAGTTTTCAAATCTCAGTCTTTTCTTCTATATTTTCGTTTCTCATTTAATTAGGCGTGAACAGAACTCCATCTGACAAGGTAATATATTTTCTGTAAAAAATGATTTTCTCTTACAGTGTAATATTACAAATATGAATAATGGTATTGTGCATATTACGTGTTCGATAAAATAACAATAAGAAGAGAAACATGTAAACCTCCATTACATACATTCATTTGATGAATATGCATTTTATATTAATTTGATGAATATGCATTTAGTAACCAAATCAATACTATATAGTAACCAAAATATAGTAACCAAAATCAATACTATGCATTTATATGAATATGCATTTATATACATACAGTATGAATATTCATTTGATGAATATGCATTTATATGAATATGTATTTGATGAATATTCATTTGATGAATATGCATTTGTCAACATCATTGCACATTTTTTTTATATATTTGTAGATGAATATGCATTTTGCTACATTTGTTCCTACTTACGTTTTGATCTATAGCCATGTAATCTGAGATGTTATATCATTGTTTTACCTTGGCAGATTTGGGCTTTTGGAGGGCACAAGAGAGTAATATGAC
Source organism: Hedera helix (assembly GCA_947179155.2). NCBI lineage: Eukaryota > Viridiplantae > Streptophyta > Magnoliopsida > Apiales > Araliaceae > Hedera > Hedera helix. Next base: position 23,204,387 of record OX359280.1, read on the forward strand.
TTTTCTAATAGTTAGCTTCTGTAGTTCCTGACTTTCCCAAATTTTTAGGCTCTCGATTATCATTCTCTTTATGAAATGTGTGCCTTTTTTGTGCATCCCTTTGTCTACTAGTTACGTACAGGTGTATGGATGTATTCTTACTTCCAAGTTTGAAACAAATGGCATTGCATATATACTTTGTAGTTTGCATCAAATGATGGCATCAGAATCATTATGGGAGTAATTAATTATTTGCACAATTTCATTACTAGTAACATGATGAAGTTTGTCATACATTCTGTTTTTGGCAAATATTGCATGCCTTTTTATCCTTATAGACTTGGACAACCTAAGTTGTTTTTAACAACTTATATTCTGTTATTGTGGTTTTGTATAGGATGGTTAATACGAGGAAGAACGTTGGGGGGATTGTTGTTAAGAAAAATTATGGAAAGAGGAAAAGAAGCAGGGAGGATGATTCTAGTAGTTGTAAGGATTTGCATTTTTGCGATATTGTAAATTATAAGTTATTAATGGAAATTAAATATTTTGGAGGTGTGACAATCATTTTGGGACAAGCCATGTGTGTTATATTGTATGATGGAATTAATTTCAAGACTAAAGAAACAAGTTTGGATTAAAATGGAATGGAATTGGATTGAATTGAACAACTTATGGAATTATGGGGGGTAAATTTGAACAATTGTGAAATTAAGGGGAATTAAATTTCCTAGACATAAAGTATAATGACCATGCTATCCTCCTTAAAGTAAAATATGTCATTTGTATCCTAAGTTGGTCTAAAGTCCATATTACCCTTAATTAACCATGGGAAATGACTTATTAGCCCCCAACCATGCAAGAGTAAAGAAGCTAACCATGGTTAGTTGCTAGAGAAGTGTTATAAGCATGCTAGCATTCATTTTTCAGCATTTTACACTTATCATTATCAAGTTCATACGTGAGAGAGCTCAAAGGAGAGAAAGGAGAGGAGAAAGCCTAGGGTTTTACAAGAAAGCTCAAGGAGTCAAGGAAAGATTGCTCAAGTAAGTTGAAATCAACAATAAAAGTGGATCATCAAGTTTTAGCTAGCCTTATTTCAAGAAGAAGAGAGCTATAAAGAGGTATATTTTGTATTCAAGTTATGAAACTTGTTGATTTATGTGATTACATGCAAGAAAAGAGGAAACCATGCATGTATTCTTAGCTATACATGATGATTATGTGAAGTCTTGTGAGTCTAAGTGTTCTTTGATTAGTTGATTGTGAAGTCTTAGTTGTTTAAGTTATGTAGCAAAGGTGGTGCACTATTTACATGATTATTCAAGCTAAAAGTTATGATTAAAAGCATGATTGTGTGTTATATGTTATCAAACATGATAGAAACTAGTTTGAGAAGAAGAAGGTGTGTAATATATGCATGATCATATGCTAGAGAGTACCAAAGAAGCCTAGAGGGTGTAAAATCATGTTTTAGGAAAGAGAATTGAATACTAGGCTATACTTTTTGCCTAAATGAAATTATTATCTGTAAAGTGTTTTGGAAGGTACGTGTAGAAGTTACACATGCATATAAAATGGCTAATTGGATATGTGTTAACATATATGTGCATGATGTGTAAGGAATCAAAGTTGGTTTATAAGGAAAATTATGAAAATTGGTAGAAATGCAATTAAGTTATGATAATTGGCCATTTTGCTTGATTTGTGTTAAATGAGGCCAAACATGTAAGTTATAAGTAAATACACGTGTTAGAATTGATTTGGGAGCTAAATGGTGCATAAGGCAATGAATAGCCATTTCAAACGTTTTAAAACGTAAACCGACGACCAAAACGAACCATTTGGAAAACTATGATCAAACGATGATTTCTAAAAGTTTCGAAGGCCTACGCAAGTCAATTATATGTTATATGTGCTATGTGAGATGTGGGAATTGAAAGAATTACATTAGGGCCAAAGATAGCATCATTTTTGGAAAGAAAATTTTTTCTGATTCTGCAGCATGGCGCCGGGGCGCGAGTTTTTGTGCTGGAGACTGCGCCGGGGCGCAGGTTGGCTGCAAGGTTTCCGCTGGGGGCGAGACCAGAGCTCGCCGGGGCGCCGTCAGCCGAGGCAATCTCGCGGCCAGCGCAGTGTTTCCGCCGGGGCGCAGTTGACCAATTTTTGAAAAATAATTTATTTTAATTCTTAAATGCAATGTTTTGATATTAAATGATATAAATACATATGTAAACCATAAGTTGATAAAAATAATCAATATGGTAAGCGTTAAGCTATGTTTGAGCAATATGTTATGTGATTAGGGTTATGTATAGTTAATAGGTAGCTTGTTTAGCAAGTTATGACATGCATGTGTATGTAACTAATGCATGAACCAATATTGTGGTCATGTAGGTTATAGACGGGATAATATTATACCGATTGTGATAGACGAGGACGAAGGCAAGTTTCCTTACTAAACTTCTATTGCAGTTCTTTGAACAGATATTCATGTTATTCATTTATATTGCTATGCAAAATTTTATTCATTATTGAATTAAATTGAAAAGGTCGATGCCAATCTTGAATCTGGCTAGACACATATGAAATGATTTATGTTGAGATCGAATGTTTATTGTTATATGCTCCAATCCACATTGGTTGTGGTGCGGCTTCTATGTTATGCTGTAATAGAACAACCCTAAAAAGGGGATATAATTATAATTTTATGACGTGGTTGCGTCGCTAGATGTTTATGTTGTGCACAATATAAAGGTACAATGGGCTGATCACCCAGAGTACGCATCTATTTGAAATAGCAGTCCTTTGACTAACTTGGGCAATATCATTCTATACGATTGGTATTGTTCTAAACGTGTTCTTGGTCTCGTGACCGTACAGCAGAAGAATTTCATTATACCCTTATTCATAAAAGCTAAATTTCAGTTCTTGATTCACTTATTGAATTAATATTGACCATTTCATCTTGATGATTCGATTATTGATATTCATTCAGTTATCATGCTTAATTCAGATAAAATTGTCTATGACTCTCCTCTATTCATTTGGAATTATTCATGATATCATTTATTGTTGTACTTGCTGAGCTATTTAGGCTCACTCTTGCTTTCATTCATGACATTTCAGTTAAGCCAGAGAAGGCCGAAGGGTCGGGAGTAGATAAAGGTAAAGGAAAGGTCGGCCAGCACTAGAAGCTAGCTAATGTTGTATTTATTATTATATTTTGTATTATGTCAGATATGACAGTTGGATGTATAAAGGTACGTAGAACCTGGGAATAGTGATGTATGAATGTAAATGAAGTTTATAATTATTATTTTATTCAGAATGGTTGAATGAGATGACAGGGTAGAATAGATTATGTGAGCACCAAACCCGTGGTTCAAGGGACCCGGATTTGGGGGCGTCACAGGTTGGTATCAGAGCTGATAGGTTATAAACCTTAGGTGGGGGAAAACATTAGGAATATGACCTTAAGAAATATAGTAAAACTCATTTAGAGTTCTAAGCAGTGAAGGGTGAGAGTTGTTAAAGGTACAGTTTCCACAATATGTATTATGTATTATGTGTTACATGTTATGTGTTTTAAGAATAAGGAAAATTGCAGTGAACTGAAATAGTTGTTCTTGTGATTTTATAGTATGCCAGAGATTGGAGAATCCAGTCGGGCTGCAGGAGAAAAGGAACCTAGAGACATCCAAATAGATGTGATGACGAGAGTACCAGCTATGGCAATAGTACCAGCTGAAGGTAGTGAACAGGAGGAGGATCCAGATGAGTTAGAGGGAGACTCGGATGGGGCAATACCAGAGAATGCTTTATCTGAGCAGAGAGAAGCAGAAAGGGAATGGGTAACCGGTCTGATACAACAAAATAGTGAGTTCGTTGATAGGATTTTGGAACTAGAAACTCAGGCAGCTGAACGACAGACAACTGTGGATATAAATGAGGCAACAACTCAAGAATTGACTAATGAAAATAGGGAGTTGAAGGATAAATTAGTGCAAGCCGAACGAAAGATACAGGAGCTGAGGAATGATAAGGAAGTTCTGGAGGCTAAGCTTAGGGATGCGAATGTAGCCGAAGAAGCGAATAAATTTCCTAGTGCGAATATTATCCCTCGGCAAAAGCTTCTCATGGTGTGTTATTTAAACTGTTTCTAAAAACATTGAATACTTAATTGTTTTTGTAAACTTGGGAATCTGTTTGGGGAAATGGTCATGTTATACTTGGTTACTGTTGAATGAAAATTTATTAAAATGGTTACATACTATCCAATATCAGTTATAGTTACTGTTATATTATGATTTGGTTACTATGTTTTTTGGTTTCACTTTTGGGGTTATTTAAATTGTGTTTGGATACCTGGTGATTTTGTTTTGGTTACTAAATATTATATACATGTATAATGATGTAACGCTTTTTTTTTTTTGTAATGTATTGTATATGCAGTTTTGGGATCTATATTACAAGGAGCGCCAACGCAATTTCACTGCCAAAATCATTTATTGGTGTGATATGGAAGTGCCGAGTGTCATCACGAAGAAATTGAATGTAAATCAATTGGAACAGCTTGAGTTGACTTGTTTTGGGAAATTTATAAATGTTGGTGAAAGGCAAATGTTTTCACAGTTAATCCATCAAGCTTTGGTTAGAGAAGTGTATCAAAGAGAGAAGGGGGAGATGTGGTTTTTGTTTGGTGAGAATAGGGTAAGGTTTGGGTTACCCGAATTTTGTTTAATTTCTGGTTTGCGTTGGCAAGGAGATGATGACATTTCTGCATTTAAGGGAATAGAAAATCAGTTAGTGGCAAAGTTTTTTGGTGACGAGGTTGTTACCCGTTCTAGTATCGGGAAGATATATCGTGGGGCTGTATTCGATAATGATGAGGAGGCTTTAAGGATGTCTGTTATATTCCTGGTATTCAATTTTATACTAGCGACTGTTTCAGAAAATCATGTGGATGAGGTATTGCTTAATTTTTTATCTTATGGCGACTTTGATCGTTATCCTTGGGGGAAATTTGCCTTCGAACAGACGAAAAGGTCGTTATCCGCTGCTGTGAAGGGACAGTTAAAGAAGGACAGGAATGGGTGTCTTATTTACAATTTTTATAAGGACAATTATTGTAGATATTATAAGTTGAATGGATTGCCCTATGTTTTTCAAGTATTCTTATTTGAAACAATTCTTACTCTTAAGGAGCAGTTTTTATGCATTGATGATCTTCAGTCAGAAATTAGATCATTTAGGTGGAAGGAATTAGGGAAGGCTCCTACATTTGACAAGTTGAATGATCTAGTTTTTGGCTCTGGACAGGTATGTTGGTTACCATTCATGTTATATTTGGTTACCTTTATGTCTGCAGTTGGTTACTAGTATAAAGTTTTTGTTTTTTGCTGTAATGTTTTGTTTCTTTTTATTGTTCATTCTTTTAAAGGTTCGATATTTACTGTGCACACTTTGTTTCAGCTGAAGATTAAATTGCTCATTCCTACCGGTGATGAGAATGATCGGTTGGATTTGGGGGATTTTAGTTTTCACATGGACATGATGGTGGGTCCAATGTTGATTACATAAAAGAGGATAAAAACACAACGGGTGGAGATATGGGGTTTTCATTGTCTGATGTAAAAAATATTATCGATGCACGTGTTAACCCATTGGAGAAGAAGTTGGTTGAAGTGAAAAAAGGCATTGAGGAGTTGGGGGCTGATTTGAAGGAAGAGTTACGTGTTTTCCGTATAGAGATTTGCAGGGATATTAGTAATATGTTGCGAATGCAGTTTGGTGAACGCCCTGATGTTAGTTATGGTGGGAATGATGGTGGCGATGATGATGCTAAATCTGATGAGGTTGATGAAGTAGGGAATGGTTCGGACAATGCAGAACAATTTGATTTAAAAACAGGCGATGACGTTGGTGATACTGGTGGCGATAACAGTGGCAGAGAGTATGATAAGGTTAAACATATTTGTTTTTTTTTTTATATTTGTTATATGTTTTTTTTTTTCGATTATTTATTATTTTGTTTTTTTAACAGGTTGGCATGAAGCATGACAATCCAAGTTCTGATATTTTAAAGCCGTCTTTTGGGAAAGAGATCGTTGTTTACAACCCTATTGAGGTTTGTATTTTTTTCAAACTTAGGTACGTTTATACATTTGATTGGGTATTTTTTTATATTATTTCCGTTAATGCTCAGTTAATTTGTAATTTTTAGTTGAAATTTTAATTGTTTTTCTGGCCTTTTTCTAAACTTATAAAGGTGGTTAAAACTGAGGAACAAAACAGTTCGGCGCTCGATGAAATGATTTTAACTACTCAGGATATAATTCATTGTGCTGAAGTGGAGAGGATTGCTTCCAAACCTTGTGCGAGACCGCATCGTGCTTCTTCGAAGAGTGTGGCTTTGAGAAGTCCATATACAACGAGGTTTGATTCTGCTGCTTCATCTGGTTCTGATGTGGTTCCTTCCAAAATACGAACTGGTGTTTCTGCTTTCCCTGATGTTTGCATGGGTATGCCATCCCAATTTGAAGATGTATTGTTTGATCAATGGTACAAGATTGGGTTAAATAATAGGAAAATGTATGTTATTTAACGTTACGCAATTATATATATGTTTAATTTTAAAAAAAAATTGGTTTGTAACTTATATTATGTTATATTGAAGGACTAAAAAATTCTCTGGACGTCATGATAAGATTGAACCTGCATTCAGTTTTGGGTCTGTTATAATATCTTCTAAAATGTGGTTCTACAATTTAAAGACTCCAGGATAGTGGCTTGACCATGATGTAAGTATATTGTTTGTGAAACTCTGTTTGTTACCCTTCATTTCATTTTGTTGTTTTTATAAACTGTTTTTCTAATGTCATATTTCATTAAATTATTTTTGGCTACCTTATATATGTTATTTGGTCACTAGGTTAGAATATTTTGGTTACCTGTATCATTTTTTTTTAATAGATTTAGAATTTTTTTTTTGTTCCAGTATATTAACATTTCATTGTACTATTTCAAGAAATTGGCTAGACAGTCTGATATTTAAATAAATTATAGTTGGTTATCTTATATATGTTCTTTGGTCACCAGGTTAGATAGTATTGGTTACCTGTATTTTTTTTATTTTTTTTATAGCTTAAGAACTTCTGTTTATTTTTTGGTCCAGTATATTAACATTTCCTTGTACTACTTCAGGAAATTGGCTACACAGTTTGATATTTCAATTAATTATAGTTGGTTACCTTATGTATGTGCTTTGGTCACCAGTTTAGACAATATTGGTTACCTTTTTCAATTTTATTTTTTTTATACCTTAAGAATTTTTGTTTGTTTTTTTGTCCAGTATATGAACATTTCCTTGTAGTACCTTAGGAAATTGGCTAGACAGTCTGATATTTCAATAAATTATAGTTGGTTACCTTATATATGTGTTTTGGTCAATAGGTTAGACAATATTGGTTACCTGTATTAATTTTTTTTTTAGCTTATGTTTTTTTGTTTATTTGTTGCATATCAAAAATATTATTGTATTACTTATGCAAATTGGCTAGACAGTCTGATATTAAGTTAAATTATGTTTTGGTTACCTGATATATATGCTTTGGTCACTAGGGTAGACAGTTTTGGTTACCTATAGTAGAAAATTTTATTTTTTAGCTGATAGATTTTTGTTTGTTTGTTGGTCCAACATATCAACATTGCTTTCTACTACTTCAGGAAATTGGCTAGACACTCTGCCAATATTAAGATCAGGGTTACTACTACAGATTGTTGGTTTCATGCCAAGTTGTCTGCTTTATATGGTCAATATTGTGTTCAAAATGTAGATACGACTCTATTGTCGGGGGATGGTGATGTCACTCAATACATTCGTGGATATTTGTTGGATATAAACACACATTGGATTGATGTTGATTTTATAATGTTTCCCATTCACATGACAGCTCCAGATCATTGGTTTTTATTGATATTTGATGTGCATCATAGAGCTCTAGTAGTTTACAATTCTCTACGACCCACCAAAACATTAATGCGAACAAACATAATTGACGTTTGTGAGGCTTACATTTTTATTTTACCTATAATATTGTCCAAGTGTGGGTTTTGGAAGGGTAGGTCAGATATTGATTTTCAAAGTCAACCATATATTCAGAAGGGGGAGGAGGATCTAATTGAACTTGAGTTTGCAGAAGGGGTGCCTGAACAAATTGAGGGGTAAGTTTTCCATTTTTTAATTTATTGCAGTATTCAACCTAGCATGATGTTTAGTTTGATTTGTTTTATGTTTTGTTTGTTTTTGCAGTGATTGCGGGATGTTTACAGTTTTTTTGCTGAACATTTTCTTCATCAAAAGTTTGATGAAATTTCTAATCCATTTCCCATCATCCAGTACAGGAAGAAATTATGCGTTAACCTATTCATGCATGCTAGGATATTGGGTTCCAGAATAGTGGTTTGGTTGTATTTGGGAATTCATAAACATTTGTTATGGTTACTGACTTATTATTGGGTACTGAATTCTTATGTTAATGTAATTACGTATTTGTGTCTATTACCAATTGTTTGTCTCATATTGTGTTTTTTGGGCTATTTTGTTTAGAGGTAATCAGAATATATGTAATTTATAACCATTATAATTTGACAATATATATATATATATATATATATATATATATATATATATATATATATATATATATGATTGGTAACCAAATATATCTAATTGGTAACCATTTAAGTAATTAACAAGTAAATAGAAGTAACCAAATAGTTATAAGGCAGTAACCAATATATATGCAATTGGTAACCAGTCTTGTGTAACGCATTTTCTGCATTCCGCTGATAATCACATCGATACTTCTAATGCTCTGGTTGTAAATTTAATACTGAACAAGTACACCTAGGTAACCAAACAATTATATGAAGGTAACCAATTATGGAACAGTGTTATGAGATTTGATTTTATGGTGGTGTTTCAGTTAGACTATTGTAATTGTCCATCGTTGTAGGAAACGTAATTAACCAAATACTTATATGTAACTTACCATAATATATGTAATTTGTAACCACTATAATTTGATAATATATATATATATATATGATTGGTAACCAAATATATCTAATTGGTAACCAATAAGGTAATTAACAAGTAAACAGAAGTAACCAAATAGTTATATGGCAGTAACCAATATATATGAAATTGGTAACCAGTCTTGTGTAACACATTTTATGCATTCCGCTGTTAATCACATTGATACTTCTAATGATCTGGTTGCAAATTAAATACTGAACAAGTACACATACGTAACCAAACAATTATATGAAGGTAACCAATTATGGAACAGTGTAATGAGATTTGATTTATGGTCGTGTTTCAGTTAGACTATGGTAATTGTCCATCGTTTTAGAAAACATAAGTAACCATATACTTATATATAAGTTACCAGAATATGTGTAATTTGTAACCAATATAATTTGATAATATATATATATATATATATATATATATATATATATATATATGTGTGTGTGTGTGTGTGTGTGTGTGTGTGTGTGTGTGTGTGTGTGTGTGTGTGTGATTGGTAACCAAATATATCTAATTGGTAACCATTTAAGTAATTTACAAGTAAACAGAAGTAACCAAATAGTTATATGGCAGTAACCAATATATATGTAATTGGTAACCAGTCTTGTGTAACACATTTTCTACATTCCGCTGATAATCACATCGATATTTTTAATGCTCTGGTTGTAAATTTAATACTGAACAAGTACACCTAGGTAACCAAACAATTAAATGAAGGTAACCAATAGTGGAACAGTGTAATGGGATGTGATTTTATATTTATTCCAATACATATATTTATTCAATATTATGACTACTATATTCTGGAATAATATTGTAATAAGTTATTAAGTTGTGGGAATTTGAAAAAAATTCAATTTTTTTTATTGAAAATTGTGTACAGCAAATTGGTTACCTAACAACAGTTAAAAAGTTACCATACAACTGTTAATTAGGTACTAACAGTAAACAAACAGGTGTTTTAACTAAAAAATTTATTTACTCATGTACTGTATCAAACATTCTTTGATCGTAAAATTGGTGGATTTCTGCATGTTTTCTTGTTGTGTCCTTTTTCTTGGCATCTGCTGCATTTGTTTTGGATTTTTTTTTCAGATCCATGCTTTTACCTCCCTATCTTTGGTCTTCCCGCTGGTCTTCTTGTATTTGGTGGTTTTACGGATATGTTTCTTATTTCTTCTGGCACATCCCAATTCTCTTTGTCGTCTAATGGCAGGATGGAAGCTGAATAAGTGTTTACCAAAGTTGTTTTTGAGTAGTTTTTCGAGCAAAAATCATAACAGCTCAAATTCCTTTTGCTGATAACAGCTGCCGCGTGTGGACAAGGCATCTCGTGGTACTGAAATTTATGGCATGTGCATGTCCTTTGTTCTATGTCCATAATAAAGTTTTTGTTGACATCGTAAACAGTAAAAATCACTAGGTTTGATGTCTCAACCTGGCACACAATTTAAGGATGTAGTTAGTATGTATAATCATATTTGTCTTTACTTCTGAATAAATGAAGTATAGTTTCAAATGTTGGTTACTTTTCCAGCATCTACATGTAACAATACATTTGACTGTAGTGTTTCCCATAAAATACAAATGCAACTTATTGCATACATCCATTTAATAATTTAAAAGGTACATTACTGACCTTAAGCTTCTTTGATTCAATGATATTAGATTGCAGTGTTTTCTCAGCTGTTGTAGAAAGGGTAGTGAATGTTGATATAGCTGCTTGTTGGTTTCTGAAATACCATCTTTGAGCCATACAACGTAGGCATTCAACCATTGTTGTAACTGGAAGTTCCCTGATTCCTTTGATTGCATTGTTTATAGATTCGGCTGTGTTTGAAGTCATGGTTGAGTACCTGCTTATAGTGCCATAGAGCCTTGTGCACTTATCTAACTTAACCTCTTCCTCCAAATATGTCCTTATTTGAGCATCAATTGCATCAAGTACAACCATGTGTCTGTCGAATTTTTCAATAGTATAAGCTCTACAAGCCTCGTTGTATGCTTTTTTGACTTATTCTCCTTTCTTTTTTAATCTCTTTTTTATGTTTTTCAAAACATGATATGTGCATGAACCATGCATGACTTCAGGGAACACAAGGTTCAGTCCCTGCACAATGGCTTCATGTCTATCTGAAATAATGCATTGTCCTTCTCTTACTCCACAAGCCTTTCTCAAATTGACGAAAAACCATCTCCAAGATAGTTCATTTTCACTGTCAACCACTGCAAAAGCAATTGGAACAATGTTTCTGTTTGCGTCCTGGGTGCTTGCTATTAGGAGTGTCCCCCCCCCCCCCCCCCCGTACGTTGATTGTATGAATGTGCCATCAATTACCATGATTGGGAAACAATGATGCCATGCTTCAATTGAGGCTCCTATTGCAAAGAATAGATACTTGAAACGACCATTTGTTTCTAACTCTAGGGCTGTGATTGTACCTGATATGAAATTTTAGTAATGTCAAACCTTCATACAGAAGTAACCAGTATTAGTAAAATGGGTTACCAATTATTTATTAGAACTTTAAGGACAATTTGCAACCATTACCTGGATTTGTTTTCTTCAACACGTGCAACCATGAAGGGATCAGCGAGTAATCGTGTGGATTTCCTCTTACTTTTTCCAATGCCTTTTGCTTTGATCTCCATGCTTTTTGGTAAGAGATGGAAACATTATACTCTGTCATTATGTCTTCCATAATATCTGTTGGTGTGTATATTTTCTTCAGATTTGTTAATCTGTGCATTATCCACTCACTAACCAACTCACTATTTGCTTGTCTGTGATCTCCCAGCATTATGTCCGATGAACATGTGTGGATATTATTGAATTCTCTCACCTTGAACATAGTGGTTTTCCGAAATTTTGACGCTCTCAACTTCCAACTGCACTTTTCATCCTCTAAGCATACTAGCACAAAGTCTCTACCACTCGCTCTTTGAACCTTGTGTTGTCGTTGTTGCCTGATTGAATGTAGTCTTATTGCTTGTGTTAGGATTTTTTTGTCTTTGTAAGTTTGATGTACTTTTACTTCATATTCATTCGGATTTGATATGACATCATCATGTTGTCCTTCCGTGTATGCGTTGTCTTGTTGTTTGTCTTTTTCTTGTTCAATAGCTTCGATGGCAAGCTGCTCAGCATATTGTGTTCCAATGTGGTAACCTTGTGTTGCCAGTGGTATAAGATCTGCATTCCAGTGTGTTGAGCTGATTGGTCTAACATTTTCTTCCAGATTTCTCAAGTTTTGTAAGATTGTATTGCCTTCATTGCTGTATATATCCTCTATAATTAGTGGATACTTGCCTTGTTCATCTGATTTTCTACTCACTTCCATATAGAATCTGAAGGTTGCTTCATTTGAGATACTGATTGGGGGAATGTCGGATTTCATCTGAAATTTGAATGAAAAATTTGTTGTGTTAGTGTCTACCATTATTGAACTGCACACCAAGTTCTTCATTTCTAAAAATGAACAAGTTGATGGGACTATTAGGCCAGTAACTTCAAAATTGTTGTATTGGTTATTGTTAGACCACGTTCCGTTGAAATAAAGTACAACTGGAATCATCTCCATCGTTTGGTAACTGTGTTAATTTAAAAAATACACTGACGTTAATGGTAACCAAACCAGTTAATTATAGTAACTAAAACATAGCTGATTGGTAACCACAAATATGAAACACATTGTTTGAATTCAACTTATATTCAGAACAGTGTGTATAATGACATGGAGACCATTTAAAAACATAACTAGTAAACATAAATAACCAATTTTTTATACAACAGTTACCAAAATATATTTTATGAAAAAAAATAAAAAATTGATGAAGAAATACAATAATGTGAATGAAAACCATATCAATAGTATGTGGTAACTAAAATATAGCTACTTTGTTAAGCAAAAATATGAACCAAATTGTTTGCATTCAGCTCATTATCAAATTCAATATGTATCATGACATGTGGACCATATAAATACTAAAAAGTAAAACTAAGTAACTAAGTACTTATATGACAGTAACCTAAATATATGTATTAAAACAAAAAAATATTTGTTGCAGAACTGAAAACACATTACTGTGGATGGTAACCATATCAACAGTATGTTGTATCTAAAATATAGATAATTGGTAACCACAAATACGAAAAACATTGTTTTCAGTAACCTTATAATAAAAGCAAATATGAAACATGAAGGATGTAGTTAGTATGTATAATCATTTTTTAAGAAATTTTTGAAGAATTGAAGTCAAATGTCAAATGTTGGTTACTTTTTAAGCATATACATGTAACAAGTAATTATTAGAGAGGTTTCCATAAAATACAAATGCAACTTCTATTATACATGCATGTAATAATTTTAAAAGGTGAACTACTGACCTTAAGCTTATTTGACTCAATGATATTACATTTTAGTGTTTTTTCAGCTGTTGTGGAAAGTGTACTAAATGTTGATATAGATGCTTGTTGGTTTATGAAATACCATCTTTGAATCATACAACGGAAATCAAGCAGTTACAAAAAAACAATACTGAAAATTGTAACCAAATGAAAAGTTTGTGGTAACTAAATTATAGCTTATTGGTTAACATAAATATGAAACAAATTTTTAACATTTAGCTTATAATCAAATATGAATGGTAACATACTAAATGTGAATGGTAACCATACTAAAGTACACAGCAACCAACATATATAAAACTGGTAATGAATAAAATGAAACTAATCTGTGTTCCTCAGTAATCAAATCAATGTATATCATGAATTGGGGACTATTTAAATGCTTAACAAGTAAAACTAAATAGCCTATTAGTCATACGTCAGTAATCCAAAAATATATATCTATAAAAATGAAAAAGTCATTCATTAGTAACAAACACATAGCTAATTGGTGACCATGTAAATACTCAATAGTAACCAATACCATTTAGTAATATTGCTAATTGGTAACCAAATCAATACTATGTAGTAACCAAAATATAGTTAACTGGTAACCAAAATATAATGTTACCGGTAACCTAATCAAATCTATATAGTAACAAATATATTCATTTTTGTTAACCATAAATATCCAGATAGTCAATTGCCGGCGTGTCATACCATGGGGAACATTAAAATATTTAATTAGTAACCTTAAGTATCCAAATACTTATATTCAAGTAACTAAAATTTGTATAATTGGTACCCATTCTTATAAATCACATTGTTTGCATCCAGCTCATAACCAAATCAATGCGTTTCATGATCTGGTTACCAATTAACAACTGAATTAATTAATTAATAAATAACTACTCAACCTTCAAGCAACACTAAATTAAAAAAAAGCTAAAAAATGAAATATACAGATTCCGTAATGCAGAACTTCAATTACTTGCCTTCAGTTGGGTGAAAACTACAGAATTCTTGTTGGAGTCGTATTACACCAGCGTAATCTGTTGATTAACAGAGTCGTATTACACTACCGTATTCTGTTAGTTAACAGATTTCGAACATTGCCAAAGAATTGAAAGATTTTTTTACCTTGATTTTGTATTCGGCAATGGAGGAACCTGTATAATTTGACTGATTATCGGTAATGGAGGAAACTTGCTTTATTGGTAGAGTTGTTTACGTCGATCGATTTGTTTGGGTTTCAAAAAAATGGTAACTGCCTGTAACCGTATATATCTTTTCCTTTTTTTCAGGGTTTTGATGATGATATGTTTTGTAATTAATTTGTCCATATGACATTTTTTGTATAATTATTTTATTTGTGCACTATTTTTGTAATTGTTTACTAAAAGTTGTATATAACTGTAAAGGACCCTTTATTTTATTTGGGCTCATTACTTTAAATTGTTACATTAACTCCATTGGGCTTCCATATTAATTTGTTTGGACTCATCATTTAAATTGGTTGGCTACCCAATATTACTAACACATCTCCCATGACTTGGGCTAAGTAATTAATTTAATTGCGCTACCTTACTTAAATCCATGGGGCTACTTATAATACATTCCAAGTACCACATATATTAACTATATTTAAACCACTTGGGTTTTTATTAATTCTCTTGGGCTAGTCCACTAATTAAATTACCTGGACTATTCATGAGATTTAATCCATAAATTTATTTGGATATTTTTATAATTACCAACAAGACTTAAAATATTGAGCTTGTTTTAATCTATTATTAAATTATATACTACAACTTGATAATTAAGTTAATTACTTAACTTCTTATTATTGTCATCCTAGGCAATCATTCTAGCTTTTTCTTATAACTTTAACTCATAACTAATATAATTAACCTAATTAATTATACTTCATAACATTCATTCTTGCTCTAGATTAAAACTAATTAATTTATTAGTTTTTTTGAGTATTAATTTACTCATATTTTTATTTGGCTAAAAAGCACACTTTAGGTATATATGTATCAATATAATCATATTCACTTCTTAATTGAATTTATTTTCTTAATAAATTCTCCATATGCGTCATTATAATATTCTCACATTTAATTCCTAACAAATAAATTAGGTTAAAAAAAATATTTACTCATTTTCTACACATCTCACTTCTCCAATTCTAGGTTTTAAACCTTAACCTTTAATTAAATCATTTAAGATCTTATCTACAAATCTTGTAAATATCCGGGTATTACATGAGCTTTGACCAAGGTTGGGTATTTGAATTAACCAAAGGTCATGAATAAAGTTAGGGTTAACCATATGATGGTTAATTGGTGGGAGAGTTACAGTCAAATGTTGCTTTCAAGGAATTGCCAAATCCCATAAAATCCTCACAATCAAATTCTTTGTCAATCAACCAAGTCAATTCTTGGTCAATCAAGTGGTTATTCCTAAGCATAGTGAACCTAGGTTATTAGCATGTAAACTTGATTAATTAAGGATGCTATGTGATTATAGTTTAAATATGGGACCACAAAGGGGTCTATAAATAGAAAGGACTTAAGACTTGTATGAGTTTGTTAGCTCATATGTTAGATACACCAATATTAGAGATAAAAGTGCTAGAGATCATTCGAGAGAAAGTTAGAAGAAGAGAGCTTGCATATTTCTTTTCTTTCACCAAGAGTTGAGAAAACAAAGGTTAAAGAGTATGAGAGTTGAGCAAGAGGGTCATTTCAGGTGGACCAAAAAAGAAGAAAGAATAAGGAGTCCTAGATATCTCCTAGATACGATTTAGCACGAAGAAGGAACTTTAAAGGTTTAAAAGTTTTCTAACTTCGATTTTTAATTATTTTACTTTATGGTATATTGGAAGATAAACATATTTGGTGGTGGGAATTTGTTGTAGTGATGATGGATCATGGTGATCCGAAGGAATAAGGTGGTAGTGTTGGTGAATATGTGCTTAGATTTCATTTCTATGCATATATAGTCAAGAAATTTCAAAAGATAATGTTTAAAACTTTAAAACCTTTGATGGTTGTGTTTTTCTAATAAATAACCTTTTATGGTTGAATGTGTTTGGATATATGAGAGTTTGTCATAAATCTAAAGTTTTGATGATGTATTTTGAGGAAAAATGAAAGGTAATGAATGTCTAAAATGGTTTTGAAAAGTAAGTAAAACTTAGTTTTATAAATGATTGTTTAAACCATATGGTTCATATGATGTAAGTCATTTATATGATCCATGAAGGGTATGTTGTAGTGGGATGATATGTATTATAAGATTAGTAAGTCATATAGCATGATAAACTAACCAAATAATGCATGAAGTGTTAAGGTGGTAGCCATTGAAATAAGAAAACATGAAACTAGTTTACAATCTGTTGTTGTATGATATTTTCAGTCCACCTTAGTTTAGATATGGGTGGTTTGACCTGAAGAGAAGTTGTAGAAGGGGAAGTTATGAATGCATGAGTGCTTGAATTGCTCAAAAATGTTAAAATACGACAAAGTTATGGCCGTTGAAGTGAGTTGGGCTCCAACAGTCTTTAAGACTGCAAGGCCCTTGGGTTTAGGGCCTTAAAACAAACTTTTTGATTTTGAGAATTTTAGGGTTTATACCACCTATGGGGGTAGTTAGACCATGTTATACATAGGCCACTGTCCAAAAATGAGCCAATTCCGGGTTGGTATTATAAAGTAAGTAAGTTTTAAAAATTGGTTAGCATAAAAGTTAAAAAGTCGAAGTTAGGGTAATGGTTAAAGACTAGCTATTGTAAACCATTATAATGAGTTATAATTATGACTAATATGTATGTCGATTTCATAAACATATGTAAGTCATACGAAGAACGTAAACAAGTGTAAACGGTAAAAGCGAGTCAGACAAATTTTTTAGAACTTGTTGCCATGTGCATTGTTATGCTACAATATGATATTAAACTATTGATATAAAGCTATATTGATGATATTTGTGTTATGTGAAATTAATGAGTATGATTATTTGTGAAGTATGTGAAAAGCATGAAGTATGATTACATGTGAAGTATGTACAAATTGTGAAGCATGATTTGATATAAGTTATGAAGCATGAATTAAATGTAATGTCTAAGAACTGAGAAGCATGTATAAAATGTCATACATGAATATATTGTTAAGCATGCATAATGCATGAACTATGTGTTAAACTGTTAAACTTGCTAAGCCGTAGTGCTTACTGTTACTTTAAAACACATTTTCAGAGAAATCCGAGAAAAGAAAAAAAAATTCCAGTATTGACAAACGAAAGGAAAAAGGTTTCGACTTGAAGTCGTTAGAGTTAAGTTTTGATATTAAAACTTACTGAATGGATTTATATTGTATCTTGTTGTAACCCTATAAAGGCATATGTTGTAACGTTGTAGGTTAGAAAACATGTAAATTGTTAGTAAAACATTTGTATATGTAAGACACTTGCATTATTGAAATACAAGGAGGACTAGAGAAAGATTGTATAGATAAACTCATACACTTTGTAATGAACTAGATCATGATTTATATGATCCGAGTTGAATAAAATTTATGTAAAGATTGCGATTCTAAATAGAAGAGAGTTGTAAAGTTTTTTTTTTAAATAAATGGTTATTTAGCAATTATAATATTGTTATAAATCATGAACGATAAGGAAAAAGCTGTACAGTGGTGAAGCAGATCCGGGGTTCAAGGGACCCAAATTTGGGAGCGTTACAAAAAATCTGTTGTTTCAATTCTACTA
Source organism: Hedera helix (assembly GCA_947179155.2). Classification (NCBI taxonomy): domain Eukaryota; kingdom Viridiplantae; phylum Streptophyta; class Magnoliopsida; order Apiales; family Araliaceae; genus Hedera; species Hedera helix. The sequence goes on from OX359280.1 coordinate 23,222,623, forward strand.
CGTTATACATTATGGATTTTGAACTTTATTTTTAATGTGTTGATGCATTTGTAGAAAATCTAGAATTTTTGTTCTTATTATCCTTATTCTTCATATTACAATGTGTGTGTGTGTGTGTGTGTTCCGTAGCAAGTACTTGTTATGGAGTAAAATAGGGCAAACATCATCATTAGTGTCTAATATATGAAACCACGACCTAAATTAAAAATGTAAAAATGTCATTCGCTACTATTAGTAGAGGATGAAAGAATTAAAAATTTTTAGCGTCCACTACCAATAGTAGCGGACATAAACCATCCATTACTAATAGTAGATCCATCATTGTCCACTACTACATCTGCTATTATTAGTAACAGATAGTTTAGTCATCCGCTACTAATTGTAGTGGACGTCGGGTTTCAAATTTTTAATTTCAGTTGTTGGTTCTTATAATAGATGATTTGGATGTTATTTGTCCTATTTTTGCTCTATAGTAAATACTTTTTATATATAAATTGATGTGGATTAAAATATCTATAAATAGGATGTTTTCATGTGTACACCACCCGAAGGCCCTATCTACTTCCCTTAGGATACAGGAACCTTAATCGCCTAAGAGATCTCCTAAAGAATTCTAAATAAACTTAGAATTCTAGGCAGACTTTATCAAGTAATAAACTCCTGATTGAGTACAACCAGGGGATACAATCCTAGGATGACTCAACTAATTAATCTCATTCTTTGGAGGATACTCCTTCCACTAAGGGGACATCTCTATAAATACTCTCATTGGTAACCAATCAAAATATGTGTAATCTTTGCCTCTATATAACTATTATCTAATTCTCTCCATATCCGACTCTAACTTAGGCATCAGACCGCTCAGGATACCCCCTGCGAGCCTTTTAGGTGTTTTACTAACTTTCTCATGTGTGGTTGTCTCTATCTTTTTTAGGTATGATTGCTTTTACTCAAAGATCTAAAAAGGAGGTAGAATAGATTCTTTTAATTTTCTTTTTAAAGATTTGTTAAGAAAGAAAATCAAATAAGTTAATTTATTTAGTTAAGCACAACAGAATATGTATTTCTAAAACTCCTTCAAAGATATAATAATAATCCTAAAGTTTTGATTTAGTATAAATTGCAGAAACCAGTCACAGTAAAAGATAATAAAGTGACATAAATGTAAGTGCAGTTATAAAAAGATAGAAAAGTAAATAATACATAATTTTAAATGGTTCAAAGCATAAAAGTCTCATCTTCTACTCTGAGAGTGGAGATGATCCACTAAGGATGGGTGAGCTTACAAAAATGACAGTTCACTAAGAACTATTACATCAATGATTCACTAAGAATCCTTCAAGTTACACAGACTTTAGTGTTACAAAAGATCACCAAGATCTATAATCACAAAGAAAGTTGTAGTTTGAGTTACTGCTAAGAAGTTTTAAGTTTCTCTTCAAATTTTTTAGTAGCAGATTATTATTATTTTTGAATCGTAAAGTGGAGCTCTTTTGAACATTTGAATTTTAGGTGCTTGATACTTGATAATTCGTTAGTTTCAGTGTTGTAGGAGCAATCCCTTTATAGTTTCTCATTCAGATTTACCCGTTGGATTGTTACCGTTGCTCTAAAAGACCTAAAACACTTATTAATTTATAATTCCTTTAAATTTGAATAGTTATCTACTGCACCACAAGCTGTCGCTTTTGATAGTACTATTTTCATTGATACAATAGGGACATGTTCTTTGTCCTTACATAAATATCTGTTACTAAAGCTGCACTGTCTCTTTATCTTTACCATAAACACATTTGTAGATCAATGTTGAAGTATGTGTACTAAAGTTTATAACATTTGTCATAAACTTGCTATTGACATGTTAGGATTCTGTACTTTACGTTTTAGTCGGACTAACCTTTAATATGGAACCGTAGAGTTGATCCTTAATTTGTATAGTAACTTAACTCTATGATATCAACTTTACGATTTGCAGTAGCTTTGAGATATGATTCTATGATCTGGCCCTTTACTCAACAATCTCATAGATTTCCTTGAGTACTTCACTTCTTTACTTTGCAATCTTAGAGTTAATCCAGTCATTGCTCAACGAATCACCAGCTTAAGCTATTGCAATAATTATAAGACTGCACCTTACGATTTTGGATTTAGCTAACAAATTAGATTCCTATCTAACTGTTTTTACATAAAAAATTTATAAGGACTTTACAAAACTTACTTGTAATTTCAAATAAACATTAATATCATTTTCATCATCCAATCAAATAAAGGTACTCATAAATGTAAGTACTAACAATCTCTCCCTATTTAATGATGATAAAACAAGTAGTTTCAACAATCATTAATTTACTAATGCACGACAATACAAAGTAATTATGGCTTAGATACAATGAGCAACTGTATTGTCTAGAGAAAATAATGCATTTTATTGATATATAAAAAATTCTATTACAAGTAATGAAATAAGAAAATAAATTACTATAGCTCTGAGTTTATCTCTAATATTTTGGTCTCTTTGACGATGATCTAGCTCTTAGAGGATTTTTTTTCTTTCTTCTTCAATTCTTCTCTAGTATTGCCTCCTTCTTTCTTTCTCTCTTTGTCTCATTTCTTCTTCTGTCTCTCTTGGCCCAATAGGAAGTTAGATTTGTTTCTCACCCTCAATGTTTACCCCTTACAGATTTTGATTGTCGAATCTATGGTTATTGATAATTGGGAGGCGTGAGCCAATAGGAGTAACTCCACTCAACGATCTTGAGTCTTGATGTGCAGATCTTAACGACTTACTTAGGGGAATTACTTGTACTGTAGGTCCAGGAGGAGGATGATGAGTGGTTGATGATAGTGAAAGTTGTAAGACCCCGAATTTTATGAAATATAAAATTTAATTTTTCTTCATATATTTTTTTTTTTTCTGAAACAATAAGTGGTTAAATTGGCAAAGTTAAAAGTTAAGGATGTTATGTGCAAATTTTATTATGTCGGATAATATTCGTTTGGTCGGGGAATATTTGTTTTGTCGGGGAATATTCGGGTTGTACGACGGCGCCGAAATAACTAAGTATTGGTGGACCCCACAACGAAATATTTGTCGGATATAGAAAACGACAAAAGTAACCTTTTTAAATAAAAATAGTCGACGGTGTTATCACTTTTAACTGTTAAAATACCGGTGATAAGAGAATAGTAGCCTACAGTAATTTATGGTATTTTATTGTAGCACGTGGTATTCTACAGTAGCACAAGGTATTGTGCGGCGTTTATATTATTGAACTGATAAATTGGTTATTACACAGTATTTTGCATTATTGATTCAATAATTGTCATTACACTGTATTTCATATCATTGAGTCAATAATTGTTGGTGCATTGTATTTTAAAATTATTGAACCAAATAATTATCACAGTAGCAAATATACAATAATTTAATTATTAAATTAATAATAATCTGTAACGTGTTTCTTACATTATTGTTGAATTATTATTATCACTGTTGTAATATTACCTTAATTATTGTATTGATAGTAGGTATTTTGATTATTATAATGATAATATATATTGGTGGGGGCCAATGCAGGAAAATTGCGTAGGAAATGAAGAAAAGAGGGAGAGAGAGGAAAAGAGGAAGAGAAAAAGAGAGAGAGAAAAGAGAGAAAGAGTTGCTGGAGAAAGAAAGAGAAAAGGAGAGGGAAAAGAGAGAGAGAGAGAAAAAAAATAATAATAATATTTTATTATAATATGTTATTTAAATATAATATAATATAATATATAAAGTTATTTATTTTATTATGAATATTATAATAAGGTTTTGTTTTATATGAAATTAAAATTTCAAAAACGTGCATGCTGAACGAATTCAGCCTGGCGTGCTGAACGAATTCAACAATGGCATGCTCTCACCTACCACACAGTGCTTTCCATTCTCTTATAAATAGGTTGTTCAGTTGAATAGAAAAATCACACCTAAATATAAAAATTTTCTATAAGAATTTTATGAGTTTTCTCTGAGAACAGTAAGGTTATTTTGAGTGTTTGGAAGCCAAAGGAGTGCAGGAATTTTTCAAATAAGTCTTTTATTAAAGAGTAGTAATTTCATAAATTTCTATTTTTCACGGTATTCACAAATCTTCCTTTACAAAACTCTTCTTTGAGAAGATTCATTTTTAAAAGCTTTCTTTAGAAGATTTATTTTGAAATATTATTTTAAAAACTATTTTAAAGTTTTTATATTATAATACAGAAATTATGTTAAATATATATAATTTTGATAGTTCATATTATATAACTTATCATACACTTTAAAATTTATATGTGGTAATTACTAATTATATTATAAATATATAGGTTGATCAACCTCATTTAAATCAATATCCAGTCGCGTGTTAAGTTAAGGAATATCATATTCTTTCATATTCTATTATTTAAACTTACTACAGTAAGGTGTGTCATTCTTTTCATCATCATAAATTGTATTATTTTCTTTCTTGTAAGGGATGCATTTTCTTTCATACTCTTAAACTTACTACGGTAAGGGATTATCATTATTTGATTCTCGAAAATAATATCGTTTCTTTCTTACTCATAAGATGTGTCATTTATTTTCATGTATTAAATTATGGGAATAACCTTACGACGTGGATTACCGCCTGTTGGTGAATAACCTTTCGTATTCATTCCTTATTAATCTCTGAGAATAACCTTACTGTGCAGATTACCGCCTGTTTGGTGAATAACTCTTCGTATTCAAATTTTATTAAATTGTGGGAATAACCTTACGGCGCAGATTACCACCTATTGGTGAATAACCCTTTGTATTTATTTCTTAATTGTCTCTTGTGAAAATAGTTTGTCTACACGAATTATCACATGACACTTTTATTCCATATTCGTTTGTAATATCATTTTCTTTCATATTCGTAAGTGATATTATTTTCCTTTATATTCATAAGGGATACCATCTTTTTCATCTTCCATTATTCAAACTTACTATAGTAGGGGATATTATTTCTTTTATACTCTTAACTTACTATGGTAAGTACTATTCGATAAAGTTTCTTGAAATGATTATATGTTCCTTAATAGTTTGTGCTTCATCTAATATCATTTCAATTGAACCTTTCTATTTTTCTAAACATTTCTATTGAACTGTAACCATTATTCTGAACTGTGGATCTTGAATATCATTTTTGAATTTCACTCCACATCATGTTGATAATTTGGATATTATTTGAATCTGCACAAAGTAAACTTCCGATACTTATTATTTATCATGTTTCTTCAGTTCATCATTTGTATCATTGTTATTTGTACTAATCATCAAGAATCAAATTGTTGTGAATATCTGTGGCTGGGGGCACAAATGCGATATAATTGTTGAACAGAGATAGGTTAAAGGCGATATAATAGATTAAAGGTGATACATCTGTTCAGTGTCTTTTATGACACGTGGTGAAAGTTCTCTTTGGCCCGTAGTGCAAAGATGAACTGTTGTTTGGTATGATTATGACCAAAGGCTGAATATTGGTATAATCATGACCGTTGGTGTTATATTGAATATCTTTGGCCCGTAGTGCAAAGATGAACTATTGTTTGGTATGATTATGACCAAAGGCTGAATACTGGTATAATCATGACCGTTGGTGTTATATTGAATATCTTTGGCGCGTAGTGCAAAGATGAACTGTTGATTTGCATGATTATGACCAGGAATTGTGAATTTGTATTATCATGACTAATGGTATTTTAGATAATAAAAGTTGATGATATTTTTTCTAAAAAGAGAAGCGAGTGGACATTATAGTCTGCATTATTCTTCTAATAGATTTCTCATTCCGCTGCTATTATTGATCTGAACGTTGTTCAAGAATTTAACTGCAATTTTTGATATAAACCTTGTAGTCTATTGTATTCTATCAAGAACTTAACTGTTAAAGGCTAATGATAATTTATTCGTCATTATCTTAGTCATGATATTTCTTACTGGGTTATTTGAGCTCACCCTTTCTTTTTGTTCCATTGTTTTTCAACAGGAGATGAGAATGTAGCTGGGCCTAGCCGGGGGATGGAGTGAGAGTCCGAGAGATAGCTATTGTAGTCTTCACGTGTTGTAAAATAGTGTGGCAATAATTGTGAAGACTTAGTTGTGTTTTATTATACACTATATTGTTAAACGTTATACTACCTTGTAATAATTTTGTTGTAGTCTTTTGACAACTCAAGTTTGGGCTGTGTGAGCCCAGATTTGGGGCTGTTATAGTTGGTATCAGAGCTTAGGGATATGGTCTTTAATGGAGATCTGGGGTTAGAACTAGGAGGGGAGAGACGAATAGAATCAGTCACTAGTATGTCCCACCTAAATGATATTTTGTTATCTAATGAGTCGATTTGAATGTAGGGACATGACGTGATGAGTCAGTTTGTTTAAACTAATATTTATTTTGTGACCACAGTTAAGTATGGCATCTGAAAATCAAGAGGTTAACTATGGAATGCCTGTAGCCAATGTAGCTGAGAATCAAGAGGCCACAAACAATTCTTCTACAAACTCAGAGTTGAATCTTTTACCTAAGGCAAAATATATTCGTGTTCTATCCATGAAGGATGAAGGTGAAAGCTCTACTATAGTCGTTCCAGATCCGTTCTTAGAAGCAATTAAAGGATGTAATGAACTTGCAAAAATTATTGCCTTTAATCTGCTCACTAATTGGGAGAGTCATATCATTTGGTTATGCTCTATAACAAATGATCAGAATATATGGACTTTTCATATCAGTCTTTGGGATTTATGGTGTTCCAGCTATGATTTTTAAGATTATTTAAAAATGATGTTTCTATACTTTTGGGCGTTACAATTTAGAGGAATTCAGGTTAAGTTAGTCACTATCGTGGAAACTGCAGTCTATCGAAAATACTATTCTTATGGAAATCATTAGTACGTTACTATTGATGAAGTTGATGAATCCGAGAAACAGTTTGTTAGAAAATTATTTAATGGTATTTTCATGGTTGAAATACGTGAAGATCCGGATGAAGTATTTGGGACTCGATTTGACGATAACAGTCAAGATACCGAATGAGGTGATAACCGGTAAGCTATTATAAATTCCTATAAAGTTTATGCCCTGTTAGATACTTGCTCTATCCATTCTTTTATCTCACCTATATGTACTCAACGTTTAAATTTGACTTCGAAAAACTTTGATTTTGATTTCTCAATTGAAACACCATTGGGAGAAATATCTATCACATCTACTGTCTATAAATCTTGCATAGTTCAAATCAACAACCTCACATTACCCGTTGACCTTATTTATTTGAAAATGCATAAATTTGATATGATTTTAGGAATTGATTGGTTGACTACCCATCATGCTAAAATTGATTGTTTTTATAAGATTACTAGTTTTCATATTCCTAATCAACCTGTCATGCAAATTCAAGCAACTAAACCATTGAAATCTATAACTATTATTTCTAGCCATAAAGTCATTCGTTTATTGAAAAACGGATGTCAAGCCTTTTTAGCTCATGTCACTAATTTGAACAAAAACACGTCAAACTTGAATGATATTCCCATTGTTAATGAGTTTCCTGACGTTTTTCTTGAGGAACTTCCTGGCTTACCCCCAAATTGAGAAATTGAATTCTGTATCAATCTTGAACTCGGTACTAAACCCATTTCCAAAGCCCCATACCGAATGGCTCCCATTGAACTTCAAGAGTTAAAAGTCCAACTACAGGAACTGTTGGTTTGTAACATTCATAGACGCAATCAAATTGCATAAAATAGCGGAAGCATGGTAAAATCAAATTTAAAATTTTACAAACCATAATCCAGGATCGACCTTTATGCGCAACTATTAATTAAGAAAAAGAAGTTAGAGATATACCCTTGTAGAACTCAAAGCTTCAACGGGTACAAGTTCACCTCCAAATCCTTCGCATTCTCCTTGAATTTCACCGATTGGATTCCAATGATCAATGTTAGCCACCCAAGTGTTTGGCCTCTAGAGGTGATCCACCAAGGAATAACAATAATTCAAGAAGTGGGTGATGGCAAACCCTAGTTTTCTCTCTCTAGAGAATATGTGAGTACTCTCCCAAAACTTATGGAAGTGTATGTGTGTAACCTTAATCCATAATAAGACTTCTCTTAGCTATAGACTTAGTAAACCCTCCTAACGCCTTTAGGAATAGGGTTTTTAATTAAACTCCTAATCTAATTAGGATATTAATTAATTTAATATAATAATTATAATTCCTAAACTATTTAGGAACTTAATTATCAATTATGGGAGTACTCTTATTAATTAATTCCTAAACCATTTAGGAACTAAATAATAATAATAATAGTAATAATAATAATAAGACTTCTCTTATTAATTTATAATTAGTATTTCCAAAATATTAAATAATAAATATTAAGCTATTTAATTTATTCTATCAACATAGTATAAATTAAATATACTTAATTCATTATTACAATTATGCCATTTACTTCTTAAATAATTATTTTCCTTTTGCGGTGTGACCCTTTAGGTTCTCCATATTAAACCAGTTATAAAATAAATTAATTAGAACTATTCTAATCTTATTTATATAAATAAATTAAACTATTTAATTCATTTAAATAAATAATATTTATTCCATAATAAGGGTAAGCCCCCTTAGCGATCAACGACTTTCCAGATAATATAGATTTCAGCATTTAATCACAAAAGAACTTATTCAGCGAATAGTTACCGTACAATTCAATCCTTCTACCTCACAACGTCCCAATCAAATATAAGACATGGTATAACTGTCAAGTCTTATTTTATTTGATTATATGCATTTCGATCCTTAAATGAATAACTCTAATTAATGTAAATTAGAAACTACTTTCTAATTTTCATTCTGCCTTGGTCAAGGACTACTGAGTTGTCATTTATCGAATCGCATAGGACATTCTCTTCTTTTACTAGAAGTGGTAGATTCTTTGTTGATCATTCACCTATCTCCATGTATGACTTATTATATCCGATCATACCCTTTGATACACCCTAAAGGTTTTAAGGAATACGTCAAAACATAATTCATCATACACAAGATATTATGATGATCTCAAGTCTAAGGATCACTTGTACTACTATCACAAAAGGAACTCCTATTGACAGGCAAGTAAGACTCCATTAGGTGTTCCTTGAACGAGTCACGTTCAGTGAACTTATTCTCTAATAAGCACCTACATACTTGCTTTAGTGTCTCTACACAAATGATTATGAGATCAATCATCCTCTTCATAAGAGCAAGCACAGTATGTACCAATCTATCCGGATCTACTAATCCCTTTTTTAGTGATCCAATGATTAGGAACAATTTTAGTTTTGAGTTATCTTGAATTTAGATCTCATTAGCATGATCCTCATCATGGTTCTAAAAGCATTGCTCAAAAACTATAGGTTTATCCATTTGACTAATTCAAGTAATTAATTATGAATAAAGAAATGCCTTGATACTTTTATTAATAAACGAACAAGATTACAAAGTATATGCTTATCACATCAAATGTGATTGGCTTGAGGGCATACTACTTTCAATCTCCCACTTGCACTAAAGCCAATCGCCTTTTGGTATCCTTATACCATTCTTCTCTAAGTGGCGTACAAATTGCTTAGTAAATGCTTTAGTTAATGGATCTGTAATGCTGTTCTAAGAGTCTACCATCTTTATGGTGTCGTCTTATTTTCAATGATTCATCTAATCATATGAAAGTGCTACAACACATGTTTGGATTTCAGATGAGACCTAGGTTCTTTGGCAAATTAAACTCCTTTAATCCTAGGAACCATTATAAGTTCTGTAATGAACTTGTTGTACCAAACAATCAGCTTTGCAGCTTCACTTATGGTTATTTACTATGTATTTGTCACTAAATCAGCAACTCCTTGCTGTTTGGAACCTTTCCAACTCACTGCAGCACCGTTCAAGGTAATCATATTACCTAAAACGGATATGCTGTTATCTTGATTAGTCTGAACAAACTTGAGTTTGTTAAGCCCTCTAGTTTTATATCAGACTCATAATTAGAAACTCTTTTCTAATATTCTTCTCCAGAAATGAACTAACATCTGCTTTATTATGTATAAGCAATATCAGGTCAAGTACATATCATCCCGTATATGATAGATCCTATTGCTGAGGCATAAGGAGTCTTACTCATACGGTCTCTCTCTTGGAACCTACTTCTTCGAGAGATATATTCCAGAACCCATCGACATGAGCCATTTCTTGGAATCTTTCATGCTAAACTTTTTTAGCATAGAATCAATGTACGTTCCTTGGGATAAGCCAAGCATCCTTTGTGATCTATCTCTATAGATCTTTATCCCCAAAATATAGGATGTTTCTCCCAAGTCCTTCATGGAGAAGTGTTTAGACAACCACATCTTTACTGATTGTAGCATCGGTATGTTATTCCTTTTCAGTTTTATATCACCATATAATACTATGAATGTCACAGTGCTCCCACTAACCTTTGTACACACTTGGTTCATCATCGTCTTTGATAAAATCAAACTCCTTTGATTGTCTCATCGAAATGGATGTTCCATTTTCGAGAAACTTGTTTCAATCCATAATTGAATCGTTGTAACTTACATACTTGATTTACTCCATCTATATAGAGATAAATCATCTTGGTTGTATCATACATACATCCTTTTGTATAGTAAGCTACAATTGCAAATAAAATCCGAATTGATATATGCATTTTCACTAGTGAAAAATTTCATTTTAGTCAACTCATTGACCTTGTTTGAAATCTTTTTACCACTAGTTAGGTCTTTTAGGTTTCCACCTTGCCATATGCTTTAGTCTTTCTCTAAAGACTCATTTCGAATTTTATGATCATCAGTCATTTCTCTTGAGTATCTAATACTCATGCCTCGTCGTATGTAACTGAATCATCATCCACTATGATGTGTACCTCATCATCATCATCTATGATGAATCCATACTATTCAGGTATCTTCGGTACTAAACCAGATTTACGACTTGGTTGTGGTACAATAGGTTTATCTACTTATACAAATTCCTTCACTTGATCTGTAGTGTTTTGTGGTTCTTGAACTTCTTCAAGATCTATTTTACTCCCACTAACCCTTTAAGGAAAAACTTCTTTTCCTATAAGGCAGCGTGTTTCAACAAACACCTTTTAGTTAGTTGGATTACAGAAGTGATACCCTAAACTTTCTTTAGGATATCCCACAAGTTTACACTTATCAGATCTTGTCCCAAACTTATCATTGTCAAACCTTTTGACATAAGCTGGACAATCCAAATCTTAACATACTTAAGACTTTGTTTCCTCCCTATCCATGACTCATATGAAGTCTTGAGGAGGAAATAAGAAGGTATCCGATTTAGTAGATATGCGATCGTTTCTAAGGTATAACCCTAGAAGCATACTGGAAGATTGGTATAACCCCTCATGGATCATCACCATGTCCATTGTGAGATAATACCATTTCGCTTAAAATGATCTAGAAACTTATTGCTTAAGTATTCTCTTCTCGATCTAATCGAAGAACTTTAATACTTTTGGCCTTTAGTTTCTATACTTCACTTTTGAATTCTTTGAACGTTTCAAACGATTCGGATTTGTATTTCATCAAATACATATGTCGAAATCTAGAATCATCAGTGAAAGTAATGAATGAATACCCTCCTCTTGCATTTGTTGTCATAGGTCCCACACACGACTGTGTGTACCATCTCTAACAACTCTGTAACTCGCTCTCCATGTCCACTAAATGAAGATTTAGTCATATTTTCCATGATACAAGATTCACAAGTTGTATTTGATTCATAATCAAAAGGCTCTTAAAACCTATCTTTATACAACTTGTTTAGTCTTGTTTCATTAACATAACCGAGTTAACAGTATTGCATGAAGGTATGATCCATATCATCTCTTTGCCTTTAGTTTGTTCAATTTTGAAATATTTTCATGTAAGTCAAGGTTACAAAATCCATCAAGTAATCAACATAGTAACATCTTACTAACTAAATGGATTTGCCTGTAGGCAATGCTAAACTGTAAGTTCCTGTGATTAATGCAGCAACCTTTTGCTCCATTCCCCACGCACAGGATTACTTATCTTTAGTTCAGCCTTCTACTTCTGCTTAGTCTCTGCAACGGTTTGCATATTTGAGACCTTCAGCCGGTATCTAATACCTAAGTAGAAACTTGACTTATAGAAAATTCTATTTCATTATGAACAAATCTATATTTGCAGTAGAAGCTTCACTAAGCTTCTTCTGCTTAACTACTACAAGATACTCCTTGCAGTTCCTCTTCCAGTGTCCCAGCTTATCGCAATGAAAGCAAACTCCTTTGCCCTCGGGATCACTTTTATTTATGTCCTTTGTTTAGCCTTTCTTTTGCCTTCTATCTTTTCTGACTCCTCAGAAACACCTTTGGCCATCTTCTACAACTTAGAAGATTCATCTACTAGTAAGACTTGGTCTTTCTTGGAAGGAAAGTGACTCTCAACTTATTCAACATATTTAAGCAAATCAGGTAAACTGACTTCAAGCTTATTAATGTTAAAGTTCACAACAATTTGTGAAAGGGAGTCAGCGAGTAACTGCAAGATCGAATCTTGACTCAACTCTCCATCTTTGACAAAACCTAGGTGTCCTAATTGATCAATCGGATTGATCATCTTTAGGATACGTGTCTTTACTGTAGTGTCATTGGTTATTATAGATTGGAAGAGCTCATTAGATATCTTATATCTAGTTGACCTACTTTGCTCACCAAACAACTATTATATGTGCAACAATATAGTAGGTGCATCCATTTTCTTGTGTTGATGTTGTAACTAAATACTTATGGATGCGAGCATGATGCATTGAGCCACCTTTGCATCATCTTGCTATTTCTTAAAATAACAATATCTTCTTCATAGGCTTAGTCTACAACGTTTGTAGGAATAGGCAAATTAAGGACATTTGCTAGTTTTTCAGCATTGAGAACTTTTCTCAAATTTGTTTAAACAATCCGAACGATTCGGTTCGTTTAAATTATTAGCATCTAATATGCTATGTAGTGTTAGTGAATTAAACATAGCAATATTCTTTAAGTGAATTAATAACAACATTAACATGCATTCATTTTATTAATCACCAAGTTAATTAGGTCTTTATTTAAAATGGTGTCTCCCACTATTTTCATCAAACTATATTACCCTCTTCTTATATAGTTCGGCAAATCTAATTAAAAAACTTGCTAGTGAGAATAAGGATCATATTTCAAACGTATATAGTCTTGTGTGTGCACAACAAAGTATATATAAATAAATAGGTAGACAACTTTTGTCAATTACATCAACATGTAACTCCTTGTATTTTGCCTCTTAGATTATTATGATCATGTGTGTGCACATCCAAATCAAAATTATCTAAGTTAAGTTAAACCTAGCACTTCCATATAAGTGAAGAGAAAAATACTGTCCTTGTGTGTGCACAACAAAATAGTAATGTTCAATTCCTTATAAGCATCAAATGTGATAAAAACAACATCTCAAATGATCGATATAAGCCTTGTGTGTGCACAACAAACGTATATTGATTATTTGATACTCTATCGTTTTATCATGCTAGAAGGCGACGTTCAATATTCCAAATATCTTTGAACGTTACAACTTAATATTTTAGTAGTAGAATAAATTAGAACAATTCTAATTTTATTTAATTGAATTAAACTCATTTTAATTCATGAATTAAACAGTTTAATTCATTTTATAAATTATATTTATTCTACATCTTGAGGGGTTTGTTAATATTAATTGTCTCATCTTATTTAACGCACATGCACATATATATATAAAATACGCGTCATATTATTTAACATGTGAAGCATGTTTGGATAATATATAATATAATATATAATTAGCATGCACATATAGAATACTATATTCTACTTGGATTGATTATGGACGTTTATTCTAATTCGGTTCACTAGAGCCACCAAGTGAACCAAAAGGTCAAACCTAGGGTGCAAGAATAAATTAAATTAAATATAACTATTACATTTAAATTTGGGCTCCATTACAAATGAGTCTTCATGCGCTCCTTGCTCCTTGGCTCCAATTCTTCAAATAATTCTAACTAATCCAATTACAAAACTATTTACAATAAATAGAAACCTTGATCAACAGTCAAGGGAAAGTACATATGAGGGAGATAGAATTATACATAAGAAAAATTAGAAAGACGAGGTAAGCAGACCCCATTTATAAAACCCATTCATTCATGCATCCATTTAAAATTAAATCCAATCACATTGGTCAATAGTCCATAATCAATCCCATTTATTATCATATATATCAACATATATATCAATAAATAATATTCATCGCATGAATTAAATAAATCATTCCATATATGTATTGGTATCATTTAATGGGCAACTAAAGTTGTATGAAATCCAATTTCATGTTTAAAATAAATATTTTATTTTAATTATAAAATTGTTTAAAAATAAACTATTTATTTTTATTATTTTTAAAATTACCCAAAATAAACCCTTTTATTTTGAAATTTTAAAATCTACACAAAATTACCAAACTGTTTAGATAATTAATATATATTATCAATATATCATATATATTAATAATATATAAATACTAATCGGAAGTATATATATATATACTCATAATCCGAAAGTGGCTCGGTTAATATATATATATTACATAATCCGAAAGTTGCCTTTATAATATATATGTATATCCCATACACCGAAAACAGTTTTCGGTGGTGACACAAAAATTGGGACAATCACTTATATATGTACAATCCGAACGTGCTGCTGCTTTATCATTCTAAATCTATAAAAAAAAAAACTGCTATGTTGTTATATATATATATATATATATATATATATATATATATATATATATATATAAAAACTAAAGTTTTTTTTTCTTGCCACATTTTCCAAGCCAACCTAAAATACACCACCTACTTTTACTGTAGCAACCGCTACAGTAACTCACTTCGGTCGCCCTTTGTAATATTATATATAAAGGGCGACCCTTAGGTGTATCCAATAGCTGCAAAAAAACCAGGTTTAATTCCCACCACCTAAAGGGTGGGTTTATAGGAATCGACCATCCTGATCACGAATCTGAATTTTAATAATTTTTTTGAGGACGAACACACCTCCTAATTTTCGATTTTCTGCGAAAAACCAATTCTGAAGGGATTTTTTATTTTTTCTGATTTTTGTAAACCTATGCTCCAGACCTCCAAAAATCGTGATTTTTGGATATGATATGAAGAATCAAGTCTACTATGACATATAATTTTTTCAGAATTTTTGGATCAAGAGGCTATTTTTAACGATTTTATTAAGCTAAACATATGCATTAATTCGGGGGTAATGCAAGTGGTGGGGCCCGCTGTCACATCAAGAAAAGATTCCCTCTGCACCAACATAAAAGCGCCACGTGTCCCAAAATCTACAGGAACTCACTCCAATACTCCAGGTCACTTCGGAGCACGGAGTGACTTGCGCCAATACCCAGGGGCACTTTCGTAATTACGAAAAAAGTACGGAACTCCAGCAAGAACAGTATTTCATCTCCAGACCATATTACGCAGCAAAAATTAAATATAAAAAATATTTAATTTATGTACGGAAAATAGATGTCCCAGAATTAATAAAAACGGGTAAAAGAAATCATCATTACCAGCAATATAAAAATATTTCCTAAAAATATTGACCTGCAAAAAAACAATAAAAAATATAAATAATATTTTTTTATTTTAAAAAGAAATTCTCTTCCACCCGAACAACAACAGTGTTTCTTAAACCCAGATTCCGATCATCGGAACTATAGGCCGGAATAGTGTCACCGGAATCTGGAAAAAAAAGGCAATTTAGTTGGACTTTTAATATTCCAACCCGACCCATAGGTATATGGGTCTTAAATTGTACAAATAAATACAAGTATATATTTATTTGTTACACATAAATAAATAAAAAATGAAAAAAAATTCTATAACACGCAGTAACTGCCAGCAACCCCAGAATAAATAATATTTGTTATTTTCCACCAGATAAACCACCAGTCTTTGCTAGAGCACACCTTTTGGGAAATAAACACCTTTATTTCCACCCAAAAAATAAATAAAGATACCCAAAATATGAGGGGAATATTCGCGCTGCGCTTACATCATCCTACTACACACACCCAAAAAAACTAAAGTTTTTTTTTTCTTGCCACATTTTCCAGGCCAACCTAAAAAACACCACTTGCCTTTACTGTAGCAACCGCTACAGTAACTCACTTCGGTCGCCCTTTGTAATATTATATATAAAGGGCGACCCTTAGGTGTATCCAATAGCTGCAAAAAAACCAGGTTTAATTCCCACCACCTAAAGGGTGGGTTTATATGAATCGACCCTCCTGATCACGAATCTGAATTTTAATAATTTTTTTGAGGACGAACACACCTCCTAATTTTCGATTTTCTGCGAAAAACCAATTCTGAAGGGATTTTTTATTTTTTCTGATTTTTGTAAACCTATGCTCCAGACCTCCAAAAATCGTGATTTTTGGATATGATGTGAAGAATCAAGTCTACTATGACATATAATTTTTTCAAAATTTTTGGATCAAGAGGCTATTTTTAACGATTTTATTAAGCTAAATATATGCATTAATTCGGGGGTAATGCAAGTGGTGGGGCCCGCTGTCACATCAAGAAAAGATTCCCTCTGCACCAACATAAAAGCGCCACGTGTTCCAAAATCTACAGGAACTCACTCCAATACTCCAGGTCACTTCGGAGCACGGAGTGACTTGCGCCAATACCCAGGGGCACTTTCGTAATTACGAAAAAAGTACGGAACTCCAGCAAGAACAGTATTTCATCTCCAGACCATATTACGCAGCAAAAATTAAATATAAAAAATATTTAATTTATGTACGGAAAATAGATGTCCCAGAATTAATAAAAACGGGTAAAAGAAATCATCATTACCAGCAATATAAAAATATTTCCTAAAAATATTGACCTGCAAAAAAACAATAAAAAATATAAATAATATTTTTTTATTTTAAAAAGAAATTCTCTTCCACCCGAACAACAACAGTGTTTCTTAAACCCAGATTCCGATCATCGGAACTATAGGCCGGAATAGTGTCACCGGAATCTGGAAAAAAAAGGCAATTTAGTTGGACTTTTAATATTCCAACCCGACCCATAGGTATATGGGTCTTAAATTGTACAAATAAATACAAGTATATATTTATTTGTTACACATAAATAAATAAAAAATGAAAAAAAATGAAAAAAAATTCTATAACACGCAGTAACTGCCAGCAACCCCAGAATAAATAATATTTGTTATTTTCCACCAGATAAACCACCAGTCTTTGCTAGAGCACACCTTTTGGGAAATAAACACCTTTATTTCCACCCAAAAAATAAATAAAGATACCCAAAATATGAGGGGAATATTCGCGCTGCGCTTACATCATCCTACTACACACACCCAAAAAAACTAAAGTTTTTTTTTTCTTGCCACATTTTCCAGGCCAACCTAAAAAACACCACTTGCCTTTACTGTAGCAACCGCTACAGTAACTCACTTCGGTCGCCCTTTGTAATATTATATATAAAGGGCGACCCTTAGGTGTATCCAATAGCTGCAAAAAAACCAGGTTTAATTCCCACCACCTAAAGGGTGGGTTTATATGAATCGACCCTCCTGATCACGAATCTGAATTTTAATAATTTTTTTGAGGACGAACACACCTCCTAATTTTCGATTTTCTGCGAAAAACCAATTCTGAAGGGATTTTTTATTTTTTCTGATTTTTGTAAACCTATGCTCCAGACCTCCAAAAATCGTGATTTTTGGATATGATGTGAAGAATCAAGTCTACTATGACATATAATTTTTTCAAAATTTTTGGATCAAGAGGCTATTTTTAACGATTTTATTAAGCTAAATATATGCATTAATTCGGGGGTAATGCAAGTGGTGGGGCCCGCTGTCACATCAAGAAAAGATTCCCTCTGCACCAACATAAAAGCGCCACGTGTTCCAAAATCTACAGGAACTCACTCCAATACTCCAGGTCACTTCGGAGCACGGAGTGACTTGCGCCAATACCCAGGGGCACTTTCGTAATTACGAAAAAAGTACGGAACTCCAGCAAGAACAGTATTTCATCTCCAGACCATATTACGCAGCAAAAATTAAATATAAAAAATATTTAATTTATGTACGGAAAATAGATGTCCCAGTATTAATAAAAACGGGTAAAAGAAATCATCATTACCAGCAATATAAAAATATTTCCTAAAAATATTGACCTGCAAAAAAACAATAAAAAATATAAATAATATTTTTTTATTTTAAAAAGAAATTCTCTTCCACCCGAACAACAACAGTGTTTCTTAAACCCAGATTCCGATCATCGGAACTATAGGCCGGAATAGTGTCACCGGAATCTGGAAAAAAAAAGGCAATTTAGTTGGACTTTTAATATTCCAACCCGACCCATAGGTATATGGGTCTTAAATTGTACAAATAAATACAAGTATATATTTATTTGTTACACATAAATAAATAAAAAATGAAAAAAAATGAAAAAAAATTCTATAACACGCAGTAACTGCCAGCAACCCCAGAATAAATAATATTTGTTATTTTCCACCAGATAAACCACCAGTCTTTGCTAGAGCACACCTTTTGGGAAATAAACACCTTTATTTCCACCCAAAAAATAAATAAAGATACCCAAAATATGAGGGGAATATTCGCGCTGCGCTTACATCATCCTACTACACACACCCAAAAAAACTAAAGTTTTTTTTTTCTTGCCACATTTTCCAGGCCAACCTAAAAAACACCACTTGCCTTTACTGTAGCAACCGCTACAGTAACTCACTTCGGTCGCCCTTTGTAATATTATATATAAAGGGCGACCCTTAGGTGTATCCAATAGCTGCAAAAAAACCAGGTTTAATTCCCACCACCTAAAGGGTGGGTTTATATGAATCGACCCTCCTGATCACGAATCTGAATTTTAATAATTTTTTTGAGGACGAACACACCTCCTAATTTTCGATTTTCTGCGAAAAACCAATTCTGAAGGGATTTTTTATTTTTTCTTATTTTTGTAAACCTATGCTCCAGACCTCCAAAAATCGTGATTTTTGGATATGATGTGAAGAATCAAGTCTACTATGACATATAATTTTTTCAAAATTTTTGGATCAAGAGGCTATTTTTAACGATTTTATTAAGCTAAATATATGCATTAATTCGGGGGTAATGCAAGTGGTGGGGCCCGCTGTCACATCAAGAAAAGATTCCCTCTGCACCAACATAAAAGCGCCACGTGTCCCAAAATCTACAGGAACTCACTCCAATACTCCAGGTCACTTCGGAGCACGGAGTGACTTGCGCCAATACCCAGGGGCACTTTCGTAATTACGAAAAAAGTACGGAACTCCAGCAAGAACAGTATTTCATCTCCAGACCATATTACGCAGCAAAAATTAAATATAAAAAATATTTAATTTATGTACGGAAAATAGATGTCCCAGAATTAATAAAAACGAGTAAAAGAAATCATCATTACCAGCAATATAAAAATATTTCCTAAAAATATTGACCTGCAAAAAAACAATAAAAAATATAAATAATATTTTTTGATTTTAAAAAGAAATTCTCTTCCACCCGAACAACAACAGTGTTTCTTAAACCCAGATTCCGATCATCGGAACTATAGGCCGGAATAGTGTCACCGGAATCTGGAAAAAAAAGGCAATTTAGTTGGACTTTTAATATTCCAACCCGACCCATAGGTATATGGGTCTTAAATTGTACAAATAAATACAAGTATATATTTATTTGTTACACATAAATAAATAAAAAATGAAAAAAAATGAAAAAAAATTCTATAACACGCAGTAACTGCCAGCAACCCCAGAATAAATAATATTTGTTATTTTCCACCAGATAAACCACCAGTCTTTGCTAGAGCACACCTTTTGGGAAATAAACACCTTTATTTCCACCCAAAAAATAAATAAAGATACCCAAAATATGAGGGGAATATTCGCGCTGCGCTTACATCATCCTACTACACACACCCAAAAAAACTAAAGTTTTTTTTTCTTGCCACATTTTCCAGGCCAACCTAAAAAACACCACTTGCCTTTACTGTAGCAACCGCTACAGTAACTCACTTCGGTCGCCCTTTGTAATATTATATATAAAGGGCGACCCTTAGGTGTATCCAATAGCTGCAAAAAAACCAGGTTTAATTCCCACCACCTAAAGGGTGGGTTTATATGAATCGACCCTCCTGATCACGAATCTGAATTTTAATAATTTTTTTGAGGACGAACACACCTCCTAATTTTCGATTTTCTGCGAAAAACCAATTCTGAAGGGATTTTTTATTTTTTCTGATTTTTGTAAACCTATGCTCCAGACCTCCAAAAATCGTGATTTTTGGATATGATGTGAAGAATCAAGTCTACTATGACATATAATTTTTTCAAAATTTTTGGATCAAGAGGCTATTTTTAACGATTTTATTAAGCTAAATATATGCATTAATTCGGGGGTAATGCAAGTGGTGGGGCCCGCTGTCACATCAAGAAAAGATTCCCTCTGCACCAACATAAAAGCGCCACGTGTCCCAAAATCTACAGGAACTCACTCCAATACTCCAGGTCACTTCGGAGCACGGAGTGACTTACGCCAATACCCAGGGGCACTTTCGTAATTACGAAAAAAGTACGGAACTCCAGCAAGAACAGTATTTCATCTCCAGACCATATTACGCAGCAAAAATTAAATATAAAAAATATTTAATTTATGTACGGAAAATAGATGTCCCAGAATTAATAAAAACGGGTAAAAGAAATCATCATTACCAGCAATATAAAAATATTTCCTAAAAATATTGACCTGCAAAAAAACAATAAAAAATATAAATAATATTTTTTTATTTTAAAAAGAAATTCTCTTCCACCCGAACAACAACAGTGTTTATTAAACCCAGATTCCGATCATCGGAACTGTAGGCCGGAATAGTGTCACCGGAATCTGGAAAAAAAAAAAGGCAATTTAGTTGGACTTTTAAGATTCCAACCCGACCCATAGGTATATGGGTCTTAAATTGTACAAATAAATACAAGTATATATTTATTTGTTACACATAAATAAATAAAAATTTTAAAAAAAAGGAAAAAAAATTCTATAACACGCATTAACTGCCAGCAACCCCAGAATAAATAATATTTGTTATTTTCCACCAGATAAACCACCAGTCTTTGTTAGAGCACACCTTTTGGGAAATAAACACCTTTATTTCCACCATATCAATCCACCACCTAAAAAATACTCACCCTCACTGTACTACCCTCACTTTATTTTTTGGAAATTTTGTCACAGGAAAGGTGGTGGATTGATATGGTGGAAATAAAGGTGTTTATTTCCCAAAAGGTGTGCTCTAGCAAAGACTGGTGGTTTATCTGGTGGAAAATAACAAATATTATTTATTCTGGGGTTGCTGGCAATTACTGCGTGTTATAGAATTTTTTTTCCTTTTTTTTAAAATTTTTATTTATTTATGTGTAACAAATAAATATATACTTGTATTTATTTGTACAATTTAAGACCCATATACCTATGGGTCGGGTTGGAATATTAAAAGTCCAACTAAATTGCCTTTTTTTTTCCAGATTCCGGTGACACTATTCCGGCCTATAGTTCCGATGATCGGAATCTGGGTTTAAGAAACACTGTTGTTGTTCGGGTGGAAGAGAATTTCTGTTTAAAATAAAAAAATATTATTTATTTTTTTTATTGTTTTTTTGCAGGTCAATATTTTTAGGAAATATTTTTATATTGCTGGTAATGATGATCTCTTTTTATTGTATTTATTAATTTTGGGACATCTATTTTCCGTACATAAATTAAATATTTTTTATATTTAATTTTTGCTGCGTAATATGGTCTGGAGATGAAATACTGTTCTTGCTGGAGTTCCGTACTTTTTTCATAATTACGAAAGTACCCCTGGGTATTGTCGTAAGTCACTCCGTGCTCCGAAGTGACCTGGAGTACTGGAGTGAGTTCCTGTAGATTTTGGGACACGTGGCGCTTTTATGTTGGTGCAGAGGGAATCTTTTCTTGATGTGACAGCGGGCCCCACCACTTGCATTACCCCCGAATTAATGCATATTTTTAGCTTAATAAAATCGTTAAAAATAGCCTCTTTATCCAAAAATTCTGAAAACATTATATGTCATAGTAGACTTGATTCTTCACATCATATCCAAAAATCACGATTTTTGGAGGTCTGGAGCATAGGTTTACAAAAATCAGAAAAAATAAAAAATCCCTTCAGAATTGGTTTTTCGCAGAAAATCGAAAATTAGGAGGTGTGTTCGTCCTCAAAAAAATTATTAAAATTCAGATTCGTGATCAGGAGGGTCGATTCATATAAACCCACCCTTTAGGTGGTGGGAATTAAACCTGGTTTTTTTGCAGCTATTGGATACACCTAAAGGTCGCCCTTTATATATAATATTACAAAGGGCGACTGAAGTGAGTTACTGTAGCGGTTGCTACAGTAAAGGCAAGTGGTGTTTTTTGGGTTGGCCTGGAAAATGTGGCAAGAAAAAAAAAATTTTAGTTTTTTTGGGTGTGTGTAGTAGGATGATGTAAGCGCAGATATATATATTATATTACTTGTGCTTTTGTTCCCAATCCAATTCGGAAAAACAGTGGCTGGCTTTTGATCCAAAACCGGAAGTGATATATATATATATATATATATATATATATATATATATATATATATATATATATATATATATATATATAACATATCCGGAAACTGTGCCGCAACAGTGAGAAGAACAACATTAATTCCAGCGCTTATATATATATATATATACATACCGAAAACTGTTTTCGGTAATAATATATATATTATATATATAATCCAAAACTTTGGTGCGTACACAATCCAAATTGCATCAAAATCAAAGTTACGGATATAATCCAAATTCAGTAAAATTAATAATTTTATACAACAAATTATACCCAATAAATTGTTTTAAACAAATACCCATACATATATGGAATCAAAACAATTAATAATTCACATAAAGTTTGGCTCTGATGCCACTGTTGGTTTGTAACATTCATAGACGCAATCAAATTGCATAAAATAGCGGAAGCATGGTAAAATCAAATTTAAAATTTTACAAACCATAATCCAGGATCGACCTTTATGCGCAACTATTAATTAATAAAAAGAAGTTAGAGATATACCCTTGTAGAACTCAAAACTTCAACGGGTACAAGTTCACCTCCAAATCCTTCGCGTTCTCCTTGAATTTCACCGATTGGTTTCCAATGATCAATGTTAGCCACCCAAGTGTTTGGCCTCTAGAAGTGATCCACCAAGGAATAACAATAATTCAAGAAGTGGGTGATGGCAAACCCTAGTTTTCTCTCTCTAGAGAATATGTGAGTACTCTCCCAAAAACTTATTGAAGTGTATGTGTGTAACCTTAATCCATAATAAGACTTCTCTTATTTATAGACTTAGTAAACCCTCCTAACACCTTTAGGAATAGGGTTTTTAATTAAACTCCTAATCTAATTAGGATCTTAATTAATTTAATATAATAATTATAATTCCTAAACTATTTAGGAACTTAATTATCAATTATGAGAGTACTCTTATTAATTAATTCCTAAACCATTTAGGAACTAAATAATAATAATAATAGTAATAATAATAATAAGACTTCTCTTATTAATTTATAATTAGTATTTCCAAAATACTAAATAATAAATATTAAGCTATTTAATTTATTCTATCAACATAGTATAAATTAAATATACTTAATTCATTATTACAATTATGCCATTTACTTCTTAAATAATTATTTTCCTTTTGCGGTGTGACCCTTTAGGTTCTCCATATTAAACCGGTTATAAAATAAATTAATTAGAACTATTCTAATCTTATTTATATAAATAAATTAAACTATTTAATTCATTTAAATAAATAATATTTATTCCATAATAAGGGTAAGCCCCCTTAGCGATCAACGACTTTCCAGATAATATAGATTTCAACATTTAATCACAAAAGAACCTATTCAGCGAATAGTTACCGTACAATTCAATCCTTCTAGCTCACAACGTCCCAATCAAATATAAGACATGGTATAACTGTCAAGTCTTATTTTATTTGATTATATGCATTTCGATCCTTAAATGAATAACTCTAATTAATGTAAATTAGAAACTACTTTCTAATTTTCATTATGCCTTGGTCAAGGGCTACTGAGTTGTCATTTATCGAATCGCATAGGACATTCTCTTCTTTTACTAGAAGTGGTAGATTCTTTGTTGATCATTCACCTATCTCCATGTATGACTTATTATATCCGATCATACCCTTTGATACACCCTAAAGGTTTTAAGGAATATGTCAAAACATAATTCATCATACACAAGATATTATGATGATCTCAAGTCCAAGGATCACTTGTACTACTATCACAAAAGGAACTCCTATTGACAGGCAAGTAAGACTCCATTAGGTGTTCCTTGAGCGAGTCACGTTCAGTGAACTTATTCTCTAATAAGCACCTACATACTTGCTTTAGTGTCTCTACACAAATGATTATGAGATCAATCATCCTCTTCATAAGAGCAAGCATAGTATGTACCAATCTATCCGGATCTACTAATCCCCTTTTTAGTGATCCAACGATTAGGAACAATTTTAGTTTTGAGTTATCTTGAATTTAGATCTCATTAGCATGATCCTCATCATGGTTCTAAAAGCATTGCTCAAAAACTATGGGTTTATCCATTTGATTAATTCAAGTAATTAATTATGAATAAAGAAATGCTTTGATACTTTTATTAATAAACGAACAAGATTACAAAGTATATGCTTATCACATCAAATGTGATTGGCTTGAGGGCATACTACTTTCATTGTTGGATACTGGTTTCATTTGGCCGAGTGCATCACCTTGGAGTGCTCCTGTTCTATTTGTGAAGAAAAAAGACGGGAGTATGAGATTGTGCATTGACTACCGAGAATTGAACCAGGTCATCATCAAAAACAGGTACCCGTTACCTCGGATTGATGACATGTTTGATCAATTATAAGGTGCTCAACATTTCTCAAAAATTGATCTCCGTTCTGGATATCATCAGTTAAAGGTTAAAGTTGGGGACATTCCAAAGATTGCTTTCAGAACTCGTTATGGGCATTATGAGTTCTTAGTCATGCCTTTTGGACTAACCAATGCTCCTGTAACTTTCATGGACACGATGAATCGAATATTTAAGGAATATTTGGAACATTTTGTAGTTGTCTTTATTGATGACATCCTCATATACTCCAAGAGTCGTGAGGATCATGAACAACACCTGAGATTGAAAATTCAAAAGCTCCGTGAGAACAAATTATATGCCAAGTTGAAGAAATGTGAGTTCTGGCTTGAGGAAGTCACATTTCTTGGGCATGTGATTTCTAGTCAGGGAATATCAGTCGATCCTGTAAAGATTGAAACAAATACTAAATTGGGAACAACCCAACAAAGTAACCGAAGTTCGAAATTTTCTGGGCTTAGCTGGTTATTATCGGAGAGTCGTAGAAGGATTTTCTCGAATCGCCACTCCATTAACTCAGCTGACTCGAAAAAGTATAAAATTCGTATGGAACGAGGAATGCGAGAAAAGTTTTCAAGAACTCAAGAGGAGACTTTTCAGCTCTTGTTCTGACCATACCATCAGGATCAGGAGAATTCGTCATATATAGCGATGCTTTAGGCAAAGGTCTAGGCTGTGTCCTTATGAAACATGGAAAGGTTATAGCCTATGCCTCTCGATAACTCAAAGATTATGAGAAAAATTATCCTAATCATGATCTAGAGTTGGCAGTAGTCGTTTTCGCGTTGAAGATCTGGAGACATTACTTGTACGGAGAAAAAGTGGATATCTATACGGATCATAAAAGCCTCAAGTATTTCTTCACTCAGAAGGAACTTAACATGCGACAACGACGTTGGCTTAAGCTGTTGAAGGATTACGACCACACAATCCAGTATCACCCGGGAAAGGCGAACGTTGTAACTGACGCTTTGAGCAGAAGATCTTATGCGAGTACAAGTGCACTGCTGACAACACAAAAGCGTATAGAGCTAAAAACACCAATGACCCATTTGAAGATTGCACACGTACGAGTAGAACCATCTTTAATCAATAAAATTAAAGCTGCTCAAGCTACTGATCCGGAGCTGATGAATATGATGAAGAAGGTACAAAAAGGTGTTATTCTTGAGGCAAGAATCGACGAGAAAGGAATACTTTGAGTTAACTCTCGACTCTGTGTTCCTAATGATCCTGAATTGAAGCATAAAATCGTGATGGAGGCACACAACACGTCGTTTGCAATCCACCCAGGAGGTACCAAGATGTATCGAGATCTTTGACATACATTTTGGTGGAACAATATGAAAAAGGAGATTGCAGAGTTTATCTCAAGGTGCCTAATGTAATGTCCTAGAATTTCCACGTCATTATTAATGAAATTATTAATTTAATTTCTAACGAGTTAGTTTTACGAGTTATTTAAATCTTTTTATGTGATTAATTAATTACGTGATTAAATGATTATGTGATTAATTACTAGAATTAATTAAAGGGGGTTATTAATATGTTATTAAATTAGTGAACAAACCCTAAAGTTTTAATATCAAAATAATTGATAAGTTTTCCTATTAATTAAATATTTAATTAAATTGAATATAATGAGTTA
Source organism: Hedera helix (assembly GCA_947179155.2). NCBI lineage: Eukaryota > Viridiplantae > Streptophyta > Magnoliopsida > Apiales > Araliaceae > Hedera > Hedera helix. The sequence continues at coordinate 23,249,508 of OX359280.1, forward strand.
ATAAAATATAATAAATTAATTAATATGATTATTAATTAATTTAAATAATGTGAAATATTAATAATAATATTTATTAGTCCATTTAGTAATTTAATACTAATGGGTTAGAGTATTTAATTATTTATTCAATCTAATTATTTATTTAATCATGGATTGAATAATTAATGTGTAAATTATTAAATTAGCCCAACATGAGTCAATTAGTAGCCCAAGTGAAGAATAATAAAAAATTGACTAATTAGTAGCCAAAACAATTTAATAGGAGCCCAATTGGTATTTTAAATAAAGCCCAATACTTGAGCCACTTGAAAAACAATTATATAACTTATTAATTATTTAAAAGTAAGTAAGTGACTATTATTTTGGGACAAGAAAAGTCATCAGCCGACATGCCTGGGAAAGAGAGAGAAAAAAATGATTTTTGTTTTTATTTTGTTTTATTTTTCATTTATTTAATAAAAGGATTGCTTGTATTGATTTTTAAAGTACATGGATCATCCCTCTTTTCACCTAATGTGTCATTTAACCCATTTCTTGTGTAAGTATCCTTGCTACCCTCATGATGGTATTTTAATAGATATAGATTTTATATCTATCCATTTAGGAGCTTGTATTGGTCATTTCTTCTTCTTCCACTTTGTAAGCTAGAGAGCATAGGAGAGTGTAGAAAAATATTTTGAGAGCAAAAATACCAAGAGAAGGAGTTCTTGGTTCATGTCATCTTCTTTCACCACCTATTTTGGAAGAAAAAGGAGGATAGCCATTAAATCAAGGTAATGATTATTCTAAATCTAGTTTTTATTTTTAAATTAAATAAACCAACATGTGCGTATAAATATGTTAATATAATTAATAATGTGTGGTAGTAATATTTATGTCATGCTTGAGTTTAATATGCTTGGTTTGTATTTTGGTATAATTTGTATGCTAAAATATGTGTTTAGTAGTGTATAAACAAGTCTTGGAATTTATGACCAAAAATATTTTTATAACCTTAGGTTTAATGTTCTAATATTATAAAACATGAAATCATGAGAAAAACAAAGTTTGAATAACTCAAAATGGAGTTATACAAAAAAAGTTATGATTTGTGGTAGTTTATGTGATGTAAAAAATTTTATAAAAAAAAATGATATTAAATCATGAAAAATTAAATTTTCATGTTATAAATTGATATTAAGTGATTGGTAATTTTTTTGAATTTTTATTGAGGATTTAAAGCTTACTTGATGGTATAATTTTTATTAAAGTGTGTATTACCGGAACACTGTTCACGTTCTGCAAAGGGAAAAACTAAAAAGGATTTCCGCGCAATGCGCGCAGGCCTTTTTGGCCGTTGGACGCGGAGCCCAAACAACGTCGTTTAGCATAAGAAAAAGTTACTCCGCGCGTACGCGCGGAAGCCAACAGTAGTGTCTCCAAAACGGCACCGTTTTGGGCCTGCTTACAGCTTAACGCGCGCAATGCGCGAGCACCAGTTTTTCGCGAAATTATAGGACTGCCCCTCCGTGTTTTTCTTGGCAAAATTACTATTTTGCCCTCGGATCAGTTTTCAACTTATTTACAGAAATGCCATTCGGGTTAAATTTAATTAAATTTAAATATTTAAAAACTAATTTACAATTTTAACAAAAATAATAATAATACAAAAATGATATTGGGGAGGATATTTTTCATTGAGTTTAATATTTAAATATTAATCTAGTTAGCTAAACCATGGTTAAGTTAAATAAATTTATTTTTTATTATTTAAAATGTTAATAATAAATAAAGGTGATAAATTTGCAATTATTATTTAATTCATATTAAGTAATAATTAAAGAGAGATAAAAATTTATAAATTAATTATTTCTTATTTAAATATTATTAAATAATAAATAAGGATAATTAAGTAATCAATTATTATTTAATTAGCGTTAAATAACGATTAATGGAAATTAAGTTATTAGATTAACAATTTATTATTTAATTTAAATAATAAATAAAGATGAATTGATTATTATTTAACCTTAAATAATAATTAAAATTAATTAAATACTTAATTATTATTTAATTGACAGTAAATAATAATTAAGGAGGATTAAAATTAGTAAACTATTATTTAATTTCCTTAAATTAAATAATAGGTAAGGTTAATTACTTAGTTAACTATTAGTTGATTAATATTAAATTAAAGAAGGTTAAAATTAAATCAATAATTATTTATTACTTAATTATTATTAAATAATAAGTAAGTACAATTAGTTATTATTTATTTTAAATAATAACTAGAGTTAATTAATTAATTTCTATTTAACCAAGATTAAATAGTAATTAAATAGAGATTGAGTTAATAAAATAAATTAAATTTAATTATGCTTTAATTAAAGAATTGTAATAAGTTGTTTAAGGGTTTAATAAGTGTCCAACACTTAAGAAAAATATTTTTTAACTTATTAAATTATTAACTAATTTGATTGAGGGTCTATAAGGTTAATAATATTATTTTGACTGGTGTAAATTATGTGTTAATATTTATGTGTGATAAATAAGTTCCTTAGTGAGCGTATATTTGTGCAACTACGCCGTACTAATTATTAGACCAACTTTATTAATGTTAGGTCTTTCAAAGCCAGTTAGTTAAAACTAGACATTAATTATAGCTGAGCGGATAGGCAAGTTCCTTATCTTAAAACTCATTTCATTGAGCAAATTATTTATCTAAGCTTGAACTGTTATTTCCAAGTATGCTTTGAGTGGTTTAATTACTTTACAATTATTACACATCGATATTATTGTTATTCGCACGTGTTGCACTTGATATCGTACAATCATTGACTTGTACTTAATTCTTGTTCTATTTTTTAAAGAACTGTTCAAAGTAGGTCTAAGCCATTGTTCGGCTAGACATTTATGTTAAAGATTTTAAAAGCTATCCAAATCATTGAAGATGCGAATTCTTAGACTATTATGAACACCCCTTTATTATAGGGGAGTACCCTGTATCTAATATCAGGTACAAAATACGGAAATTAAATGTTATGCATACACATATTGTACTGAGGCTGATCCCCTCGGGTACATATTTTTGGTAGTAACCATTGGGTCAACCTGCTATTGACTACAGTGGATATTTATAGTTCATAGTCTATTTGACTATCCTAATTTTAAAAATAAATTATTATTCCTGCTTATGTTATTCACAATATTGAATTGTTCAGCTATTCCCCTTCATCCATGATATATTGTTCCTTGTTGTTATTTAAACTTGTTGAGCAAACTAGTTGCTTACTCTTGCTATATCATGAAACTAGTAGCACAAGGTATTGTGCAGCGTTTATATTATTGAACTGATAAATTGGTTATTACACAATATTTTGCATTATTGATTCAATAATTGTCATTACACTGTATTTCATATCATTGAGTCAATAATTATTGGTGCACTGTATTTTAAAATTATTGAACCAAATAATTATCACAGTAACAAATATACAGTAATTTATATTATTAAATTAATAATAATCTGTAAAGTGTTTCTTACATTATTGTTGAATTATTATTATCACTGTTGTAATATTACCTTAATTATTGTATTGATAGTAGGTATTTTGATTATTATAATAATAATATATATTGGTGGGGGCCAATGGAGGAAAATTGCGTAGGAAATGAAGAAAAGAGGGAGAAAGAGGAAAAGAGGAAGAGAGAGAGAGAGAGAGAGAGAGAGAGAGAGAGAGAGAGAGAGAGAGAGAGAGAGAAAAGAGAGAAAAAGTTGCTGGAGAAAGAAAGAGAGAATGAGAGGGAAAAGAGGAGAGAGAAAAAATAATAATAATATTTTATTATAATATGTTATTTAAATATAATATAATATAATATAATATAATATATAAAGTTATTTGTTTTATTATGAATATTATAATAAGGTTTTGTTTTATATGAAATTAAAATTTCAGAAACATGCATGCTGAACGAATTCAGCGCTGGCGTGCTGAACGAATTCAACAATGGCATGCTCTCACCTACCACACAGTGCTTTCCATTCTCTTATAAATAGGTTGTTCAGTTGAATAGAAAAATCACACCTAAAACATAAAAAATTTCTATAAGAATTTTATGAGTTTTCTCTGAGAATAGTAAGGTTATTTTGAGTGTTTGGAAGCCAAAATGAGTGCAGGAATTTTTTAAGTAAGTCTTTTATTAAAGAGTAGTAATTTCATAAATTCTTATTTTTCACGATATTCACAAATCTTCCTTTAGAAGACTCTTCTTTAAGAAGATTCATTTTTAAAAGCTTTCTTTGGAAGATTTATTTTGGAATATTATTTTAAAAACTATTTTAAAGTTGTTATATTATACTACAAAAATTATGTTAAATATATATAATTTTGATAGTTCATATTATACAAGTTATCATACACTTTGAAATTTATATGTGGTAATTACTTATTATATTATAAATATATAGGTTGATCAACCTCATTTAAATCAATATACTGATGAATGGGTTTTATACCTACGAATTGAATACATTTAAACTTGATAATTTGTGGATCTTTAAGTGCTTTATGTGATTTTATATGTGTTTTTATGTTATTGTATAATATGGTGTATTATATCATGTTTAAGTATTTTATGTATTCTATGTCGTTTTGTGTAGTTTATTCGTAATTTATATGTTAAGTGTTTGTTTAGTTGTATGTGTTTTTGTACCACATTGTATAGGATGTGGTGTTGTATTATTTTTATGTGTTTCTATTTAATTTTGTAGGAATTATAATAAGGGCTTGGTGGATCAAGGCTTGGAATTGCCCGGTTCGCATTTTCTGCGCTTCGTTTACGCAGCAGCCAATGCACGCCCAATTTTGGCCTTGATCTTTTCCGAATCTTGAATTTTGTAAAACATGAAAGTTGTAGGTCTATGACTCTCCTTTCTGAAACATCTTGAATCACCTCAATCGGAGTTCGTATGAAGAATATATGTCCAAAACACTGAAGGAGGCTGCAGCAGTCAAAAGAGGAACATTTTTGGGCAATTTGTACTAGCGCCGCAGCGGTGGTTTCCAACGCCGCAACGGTGGTACAAACCCAGAATTTAGCAGAAAGTTTGACCGCCGTGGTGGTGCCTTTGACCGTCGCGGCGGTGCACTGTTCATACGCGCAGAATCAGTTTTAAAAAGGAAAAATTGAAGCCCTAAACATTTTAATCTCATTTCTTCTTCTTTGGGAGGCGGCTAGAGGCGATCTAGGAGGCCAAAGGATGAAGTGAGCCACCTTCCATGGAGGTTAGGAATGAATTGCAACATCTAAGGAAGCTATGGATTGAATGCTTGGAGCTTGGAGATGGGTGACAACTATCTTCTTCTTCTTTCCTTTAATTTGTATTTCCATTGTAGTTGATTACTTTTTGGAACAAATATGGATTAATATCTATCCATTGATCTTGTATCTATGTTGGGTATTGAATCTATAACATGTTTAGCCATTGTGATTTGTGTTTGCTCTCATTTAGCTATGTGTATGTTGTATGCATGTTGGATGTGGTATTACTCATTTGCTATGGCTTGAACATGGAATTTATGATTGTGTTGGTTATCTAGTACATAGTTTAATTGAATCTCACTTTCTTATTTGGTTGTTGTTGCATTTGTGAGTTCTTTGAAAGAAGGATTTCATTGTGCGCGCCAAGTGTTCGATAAAATGTCTAAACGAAGTTTGTCTTGTATTTTGCATATCTTTGTGCTTCGTTGGCTATGGTTTGTTGTCTCTTGGATGGCACCATATGAATTGGGTTATCACATTTAGTTTTTCATGTTTAATTGTTTGGATAAGTGGTTAATTTGGTAACCTATATGAAATTGGAAAACGGATTATAGTGTTTTGACCCGAATGTGATAACTTGTGTTATGCTATGTGTTCTTAGGAGCGTATGCATAATTTGTGCGTAGGATAGACATATACCTATGTGCCACATGTAACCAATGTGAGAATACGTGCTTCAAATTCTTGCGTTGCTATTTCTCATAGACATATAGTGAAATGCTTAGCTTGGGTGTCCTTGTCTGAATTCTGTCGAATGGGATAGGTTTGGATTTGGTATGTTTATATGTCCTTCAAAAGAGGCATGTAAATACTTTTGTATTCTCGGTTAACCAGTCATCGTGACCGTAAGACCAAATAGGGAGAGTGAGGAGATTTAAATGAAGTATTGGAAGAAAACGTAATCATAGGTTCATCTATCTTTACCGTTTTAGTAGTTTAAATGTTAATTTGCATTATGTCCATTTACATTCCACTTCCTTCATTCAATCAAATGTTTGTACTAAGATCGACTTGATAGGCTCGATGTTGGAACTCGTTAGAACTAATTCCTCGTGGGATCGACTTTTTCTTTTCACTTTATTACTTGTTGACCGTGTATGCTTGCACGCTATTCATTCAAATGAATTCGATGTCGGAACTTTACTACTAAATAAACCGTTCCGATTTCGACCAGCATATACAGTCACGTGTTAAGGTAAGGAATATCATATTCTTTCATATTCTATTATTTAAACTTACTACGGTAAGGGGTATCATTCTTTTCATTATCATAAATGGTATTATTTTCTTACTTGTAAGAGATGAGATTTTCTTTCATACTCTTAAACTTACTACGGTAAGGGATTATCATTATTTGATTCTCGAAAATAATACCATTTTTTTTCTTACTCATAAGATGTGTCATTTATTTCCATGTATTAAATTATGGGAATAACCTTACGGCGCGGATTACCGCCTGTTGGTGAATAACCTTTCGTATTCATTCCTTATTAATCTCTCAGAATAACCTTACTGTGCGGATTACCCCCTGTTTGGGGAATAACTCTTCGTATTCAAATTTTATTAAATTGTGGGAATAACCTTACGGCGCGGATTACCGCCTGTTGGTGAATAACCCTTTGTATTTATTTCTTAATTGTCTCTTGTGAAAATAATTTGTCAACACGAATTATCACATGACACTTTTATTCCATATTCGTTTGTAATATCATTTTCTTTCATATTCGTAAGTGATATTATTTTTCTTTATATTCATAAGGGATACCATCTTTTTAATCTTCCATTATTCAAACTTACTATAGTAAGGGATATTATTTCTTTTATACTCTTAACTTACTATGGTAAGTACTATTCGGTAAAGTTTCCTGAAATGATTATATGTTCCTTAATAGTTTGTGCTTCATCTAATATCATTTCAATTGAACCTTCCTATTTTTCTAAACATTTCTATTGAACTGTAACCGTTATTCTGAACTGTAGATCTTAGATATCATTTTTGAATTTCACTCCACATCATGTTGATAATTTGGATATTATTTGAATCTGCACAAAGTAAACTTCCGATACTTATTGTTTATCTTGTTTCTTCAGTTCATCATTTGTATCACTGTTATTTGTACTAATCATCAAAAATCAAGCTGTTGTGAATATCTGTGGTCGGGGGCACATATGCGATATAATTGTTGAACAGATGATAGGTTAAAGGCCATATAATAAGTTAAAGGTCATATAATAGGTTAAAGGCGATACATCTGTTCAGTGTCTTTATGACACGTGGTGAAAGTTCTCTTTGGCCCGTAGTGCAAAGATGAACTGTTGTTTGGTATGATTATGACCAAAGGCTGAATACTGGTATAATCATGACTGTTGGTGTTATATTGAATATCTTTGGCCCGTAGTGCAAAGATGAACTGTTGGTTGGTATGATTATGACCAAAGGCTAAATACTTGTATAATCATGACCGTTGGTGTTATATTGAATATGTTTGGCCCGTAGTGCAAAGATGAACTGTTGATTTGCATGATTATGACCAAGAATTGTGAATTTGTATTATCATGACTAATGGTATTTTAGATGATAAAAGTTGATGATGTTTTTCCTAAAAAGAGAAGCGAGTGGACATTATAGTCTGCATTATTCTTCTAATAGATTGCTCATTCTGCTGCTATTATTGATCTAAACGTTATTCAAGAATTTAACTACAGTTTTTGATATAAACCTTGTAGTTTATTGTATTCTATCAAGAACTCAACTGTTGAAGGCTAATGATAATTTATTCGTCATTATCTTAGTCATGATATTTCTTACTGGACTATTTGAGCTCACCCTTTTTTTTTTGTTTCATTGTTTTTCTACAGGAGATGAGAACGTAGCTGGGTCTAGCCGGAGGATGGAGTGAGAGTCCGAGGGATAGCTATCGTAGTCTTCACGTGTTGTAAAATAGTGTGGCAATAATTGTGAAGACTTAGTTGTGTATTATTATAAACTGTATTGTTAAACGTTGTACTACCTTATAATAATTTTGTTGTAGTCTTTTGACAACTCAAGTTTGGGCTGTGTGAGCCCAGATTTAGGGGTGTCACAAAAGTAGTATGCACTTAAGCCAATTACATTTGATGTAATAGCATTTACTTTGTAATCTGATTCAATTGATTAATAAAAGATTTAATTTATTTAAAGACGTTTATTTATCCATATTTAATTAGTTGAATTAATTAATGTGATTAACCCATAATTTTTTAGCAATACTTTTAGAATCATGATGTTGATCATGTTAATGAGATCTAAATTCTAAATAACTCAAAACTAAAATGTTACTAATCATAGAATCACTCATGTGGGGTTGGCAAATTCGGATAGATTAGTACATACTATGCTTGCTCTTTTGAAGAGAATAATTGATCTCATAATCATTTGTGTGGAGATGTAATAATCAAGGCGATCATGCACTGATGTTATCAATGAAATGAGGATGAATTGAAAATTTTCCCCGTGCAAGTAAATTGAATGAATGTGTATATATATGTATATAAGATGAAGAAAGAAGATGGTTAATCAAAGAATTAATGAGCTTAAATAAGTAACCTAGTTTAGAACAAAGAGGAAAGTTAAGATGAATTAAATTACTCAAGATGATTACAAATAAAATGAATTAAAGCTTAAGCTAATAATTAACTAGCTTGAATGTTGGCCTTGAATGACAATGGTAAAAATCAAGAGTAATGAAGTGATTAAATTATGTATGATGTTGTAAAGGGAGGTCTATTTAAGGTAGCCCAAGATAATAATTGGATGAGAATTAGGCTAAGTCCAATATGTGAGATATTGCTAGTAAGGTGACCAAGGGAATTAAATTGGCGAGCCCAAGTGATGGTCCAATTTGATAATGAGATAAGATAAGTTGTATAGCCCAACATGTGATATACCTAGAATACTTATAGGTCCAATGTTAATAAAATGAGGAAGCCTAAGAAATTGAGCCCAATTGTAATTGCACAAGCCCAAGACTTAGCCTACATATAAGGTCCAAGGTAGAGTTCAGATTCCAGAAGCTTGGTGTGTGTGTGTGTGTAGCCTTAAAATTCGAGCCCCCCTATGTGTGACGACCCCAAATCCGGGTTCCTTGAACCCTAGACTTGGTACGTCACGATACATCATCTTCATACATGTTCTATCACTAATGCGGAATGTATAAACATAATTTGTTTATTCTACAACATTTCCCAAGGTTTCTAACCTTAACTTACAGATATACCTTTAGATTCATAAAAAGGTTTACATAATTACTTACATCATATACCAATTTAGTTATAATGCATAACACTATAATCTTGTCTTTTGCTTCTGTCTCCGTCTCTCCTCGGACATTCATATTATTCTGAAATTTGTTATCATGATATAGCAAGAGTGAGCAACGACTTTGCTCAGCAAGTTTAAATATGATAACGATATATCATGATTGAAAGAAAGAATAAGCTTTTGAATTTTCAACAATATAATAATTGTGAAAGAGTACGAGTCATAATTTCAATAATTGAATGACTGAATAAATAAATGTTGAGTGTCAATAATGACCATGAACAATTTAACTGAACCTTATGGTAATGAAGGTGATCAGCCTTTCATACCTGATGAACACATGCAACATGCACTATGTGCGAATCAACAATTTAAAGATGTGGAATAATTATACAGAATTAAACCATAGCATGCTTGAAACATAATAACTTGAGTTTGAGTTAGGAACTTGAACAATAAAATAATATATCCTACTCGAATATAAATTGAGTAGGGTTTAGGAAACTTGCCTGTCTGCTCAGCTACAATAAATGTCTAGCTTTAACTAACTGGCTTGAAAAGACCTAACATCAATAAAGTTGGTCTAATAATTAATACGGCGTATTTGCACAACTATACGCTTATTAAGGAACTTATCTATCACATAAGTACTAACACATAATTTACATCAGTCAAAACAATATTATTAACCTTATAGACCCTCAATCATATTAGGTTAATAATTTAATAAGTTAGAAAATATTTTTCTTAAGTGTTGGACACTTATTAAACTATTAAACAATTTATTATAATTGTTTAAACAAAAGAGTTAAAAGACATTTTCTTTATTTCATTAAATCTAATTTCATTTAATTACTATTTATCATTAATTAAATAGTAAGTAATTAACTACCTTTAGTTATTATTTAATAATAAATAATAACTTACAAGATTTATTTATTATTTAAAAATTAATCAAATAATAAATAATTATATTATATTAAAAATAATCAAATATCTTTAGTTATTATTTAATAATAAATAATAACTAATTAACTAGATTCATTTATTATTTAAAGTTAATTAAATAATAAATAATAAAATTATATAGTAAATACTCAAATATCATTAGTTATTATTTAATAATAAATAATAACTAACTAACTAAATTTATTTATTATTTAAAGTTAATCAAATAATAAATAATTAAATAATCAATCTTAGTTGTCTTTAATTATTATTTAATAGTAATTAAATAATAATTAATTAATTTATCATCCTTGTTTATTATTTAATATTAATTAAATAATAATTAGTTTAATCATAAATTCAGAAGATATAATATTAACTAGATTAATATTTACAACATTTAAATATTAATCCTAAATACTTATTATATTTAAAAAATATAATATTAAACTAACTAGATTAATATTTACAACATTTAAATATTAATCCTAAATACTTATTATATTTAAAAAAAATATAATATTAAACTAACTAGATTAATATTTACAACATTTAAATATTAATCCTAAATACTTATTATATTTAAAAAAAATATAATATTAAACTAACTAGATTAATATTTACAACATTTAAATATTAATCCTAAATACTTATTATATTTGAAAAATATAATATTCAATACCTAAATATCATTTTTGTATTATTAATATTTTTGTTATAATTTTAAATTAATTTTTAAATATTTAAATTATCCAGAATGGCAAAATCGTAAATAAACTGAAAACCGAGCGGAGGGGCAGTATCGTAATTTCGCAGAAAAGAGACCGGAGGGGCAAAAATGTAATTTCGCCAAAATGGTATCTCGCGCATTGCGCGCTGACAAATTCTAATGTTCCAAAACGGTGCCGTTTTAAGTCACCGTAACTGGCTTTCGCGCATTGCGCGCGGATGAAATCTTTATTCGCCAAAACGACGCCGTTTTGGCTCCGTGTCCGACAGTTATAATTGCTTGCGCGCATTGCGCGGTAACCCTCTTTTTTTTTTTTTTTTCAGCAGATCATGAACAGTGGCTATTTTAATACACAACTTAATAAAATTTATACCTTCAAGAAATCTTTAAGTCCTCAATAAAAATCCAAAAAAATCACCCAACACTTAATATCAATTTATAACATGAAAATATAATTTTTCATGATTTAATATTAAAATTTTTTATAAAAAATTTTACATCACATAAACTATCACAAATCATAATTTTTTGTGTATAACTCCATTTTGAGTGATTCAAACTTTGTTTTTCTCATGATTTAATGTTCTATAATATTATAACATTAAATCTAAGTTTTATAAAAATATTTTTGGACATAAATTCCAAAACTTATTTACACACTATTAAATACATATTTTAGCATATAAAATATACCAAAATACAAACCAAGCATATTAAACTCAAGCATGGCATAAGTATTACTATCACATATTATTAACTACATTAACATATTTGTACTAACATGATGGTTTAATTAATTTAAAAACAAAGCTAGATTTTAAAATAACAATTACCTTGTTTTAATGGATATCTTCATTTTCCTTCCAAAGTAGGTTGTGCAACTTGAAGACATGAACCAAGAACTATTTCTCTACCTTCTCCATGCTCTCTCTCAAAATACTTACTCTCCCAAGCTATTTCTCTCAAACTCTCTCTCTTTTGGAACTTAGAAAAAATATAAATGAAATGTAATGTCTACAATTTCAAGTATATTAGCAAAATTCCTAGATACAAAAATTATATCTATCATTCATGATGCTTCTACTTGGATACTTGTACAAGAAAAATAGCCCATGACTTAGTTGGTGAAAAGAGGTATGGTTGTCATGTACAATAAAAGCAAACAAGCAACCATTTAATAAATAAATAAATAATAAAATAAACAATTACACATTTCACTCTCTTTCTCTCTAGCTTGCCGGCAATCATGTGCTTTATGTCCCAAAATGAATGACCAAAGTCACTTTTAATAAATAATAGTTTTATAAAGTATTTTTCAAGTGGGCCAAACATTGGGCTTTAATTTAAAATACCAATTGGGCTTCTATTAAATTGTTTGGGCTACTAAATTGTCAAATTTTATTATTCTCCACTTGGGCTACTAATTGACCCATGTTGGGCTAATTTAATAATTTACACATTAATTATTCAATCCATGATTAAATAAATAATTAGATTGAATAAATAATTAAATATTCTAACCCATAAGTATTAAATTACTAAATGGACTAATAATATTATTAATAATATTTTACATTATTTACATTAATTAATTATCATATTAATTAATTTATAAAATTTAATTCACTCATTATATTCATTTTAATTGAATATTTAATTAATGACAACTTGTCAATTATTTTGATATTAAAACTTTAGAGTGTGTTCGCTAATAATAATATATATAATCTATATATATTATTTATACACATTACCTTACCTCGAAAACAATTTCACAATAAATTATGAAATTAAAATAAATACAATATATAATTTAATATATATTATTTAGGCCATAAGTTAAATTATTTAATATATTTACATTAAATAATTCATTTCTCATCAATTATGGAAATAATTCCATTTACCCGAAAATACATTGAAATACTAATATATTTTCTCAATTTCTTATTTAAATAATTTATTTAATTATTTAACGAATATTACACAAATAATTGTATAATTAAATTTCTCACTCTCATAAATCATTTATAATGATTTATTTAATTATAGAATATATTCATTTAATATATTCAATTACTATTTAAAATTACTTAATTAATTTAATCCCTTTATATATATGTACATATATATGAAATTAAATATTGTACAATATATATAATTACTATTCTCCTTTAATTAATTCAACTATTTTATATAATTTATAATTATATAAATTACATAATTATTCCTCACAAATAATTTATCAACAATTTGCATAATTGTTGATTAATGAATATAATTAATTCCACAATAAACCTTTTAATTCAATTCGGATTAATTTAATATTAATCTATCTATTTATCACAATTTAATTAACCATTAAATTATGTTACTAAATATGCACGCATATATATATTCATATAAATACATATTTAATTTACACGCAACCACGTCGCATAATTACATAACTCCACTAATTAATTCTCTTAATTTAATTAGACTTGTTGTTAGTCAAGTTTATTGAATTATCACTTTGCTTGCTAACGTATCAAAAATTTTGATATCACCATATCTAAGTTAGTCCGTTAAATTTAATTTGGACCTCTATTTATCTATCACTACTAGGTTATCAAACTCCAACCTTTATTAAATATTAAATATTTTATTTCTAATTTATTTAAATATCCGGGATTTTACATTCACCCCTTCTTCTAAAAATTTCGTCCCCGAAATTATCTCATACACCTTTCTACCAATTTTCATCTATGAGTATAACTCTTTACTCATCAAATTCTATGACCACCCTTTTCTAGGAAGTTCATACTTTTAAACTCATAATTCCAGAACAATGGAATAGCTTGCATAAGAATAAATTGAAAATCAATATCTTACAGAAGAATAAATTGAAAATCAAAATATTCATTAAAACTTTCATAATACGCTGAGGGGTCATCAAGACTGTGAACATGGAATTAACTGAATTCCGAATAAATAGTATTTATCCCTGTAAATACTTATAAACAGAGTGTTTATCAATCACAAAGACTGAAAACATTCCATAGGTGTACGCTAGGTGATCAACCTATCGTACTTCTGCGTTGTGCACAACGACTTCTCACGGGGTCGAACTCTTTGGATTTACCAACCCATATCAGCATGCCACCACTGTTGGGCGCCCCCTCGCGGGTTCTTTATTCATGGCTCTGACATATCCCCCATTATGGGGTTGTTCACCTCAGACTTACTACAAAATTCCGCTCCAGCATAAGTTGGATTGGAAAATAAAACTCGAGTCATTTCTGACCAAAAAGTGTCCAGTCAAAATAAATGACATAGACTCACATCATTGAACTGTTCGTATATTACGACTCAAAAATCATTTCAGATTAGTTAAAATAACAAAAATTCATTTATAGGACTTCATGATACCGCACCGTTGCAACAGTGCGTTGAGGATTCCGTCTTTTCATCTCTGCACCATGGCTTTAATGGCGTGTGATGATTTTATAAATACATTTTGATATTTTCAAATCAATTTGTCTAGCTGAAACAATTAGCATAGACTCTTCTTTAAACGTTTCAAAATACTAAAAATCATTTTGACTTTGTCATATTACATCATATCATAGTGGGCTTAAAAATACATCCAACACTAGGTTACTCTGCATTGATGACTCCATCGATTATCATCTCTGCACTAAATGCATTAATGATTTCAAAAATACATTTGTCTTTTCAAAAGCACAAAAGTGCGAATTTGGCACGATTTTTAAGAATTTCAAAGTCTAGCATAGCTAGAAGATTTGGAATATCCTAAAACCTCAAAACACCTCAAAATTTTATTTTTTTTTTCTCCACGTTCTTTTCCAGCTTAATAACTATATCTATTATAGCCTTAACCTGACTACTTAACTCTATCCATACCTACTGTTCATCAAACTTACCACGTATTTGGGCTCAGCAACTTACCACAATCATATGGTTTGAGGAACTTGTCCTAGTCAGGCCAAAGTCGCCCATTCGCTGAGGGGCTCCACCACATGACTATGAGTCACGAACTTATTATGCGTGTCAGTTCTCAGAACACGAACTTGTCTTAACATCCTCTACCTATCCGTTATACACATGAGAAAAGAATCACCTTCTCAACATACATATAGTGAATAGCGCGACACCAGGTTTCAGTTGATTATCATTATAGGAAGCCAAGTGGTCGTCAAACCAAACACAATCTCCTGCCCATACAAGAAATTGGTCAACTCAGCCACTAATCAATATAGGAAGTTAAGCGGTCGTTAAACCAAGAACAAATCCCCTGCCCATACAAAGGACTGTTCAACTCAACCACTGTATCAATATAGAAAGCTAAGCGGTTCTAAAATCAAGCACTAATTCCCTGCCCATACAAGGAATTGTACAACTCAGCCACTAATATGAGTCCTTAATTAAAAACCTACAAACCTCTAACTTCTCTTAACTTGATATGAATTTTGTCAATTCATACCTTATCACACTCAACACTTCAAGATTCCACTTGTTACTATTTCAGTATCTTCATTGTTATAGCACCATGCTATCAACACAACCTCTTAATCATTTAACAGACCATTTGTCATTCCATGATTTTACTATGATCATTGCGATCTTATAACACAATTGATTTCACTGTACTATTTCTCCTTTATTCTACGATCGTTTAATTCTATCATCTTATCATTCATCTCTGATCATTTTACTGTACGATCCTTCTCTTTTTAAATTCTTGAATCAAGTGTTCCCTGATTCTTATTCCATTTATTTGGATTACACTCATTGAAGATCCTTCTTTGAATCTTTTCATATATCTATGTATCTATATAAATTTATTTCCTCATTTATGAACTGTGTATGTTCATTTCTAAACTCTATCTGAGTTTATCCTTTCACTGTCTTCATTATCTTTCCATGATTATAGCCTAAGGTACTGCTACCTAAGAACTATAACCTATCAGCTCTGATACCAACCTGTGACGACCCCAAATCCGGGTTCCTTGAACCCTAGACTTGGTACGTCACGATACATCATCTTCATACATGTTCTATCACTAATGCGGAATGTATAAACATAATTTGTTTATTCTACAACATTTCCCAAGGTTTCTAACCTTAACTTACAGATATACCTTTAGATTCATAAAAAGGTTTACATAATTACTTACATCATATACCAATTTAGTTATAATGCATAACACTATAATCTTGTCTTTTGCTTCTGTCTCCGTCTCTCCTCGGACATTCATATTATTCTGAAATTTGTTATCATGATATAGCAAGAGTGAGCAACGACTTTGCTCAGCAAGTTTAAATATGATAACGATATATCATGATTGAAAGAAAGAATAAGCTTTTGAATTTTCAACAATATAATAATTGTGAAAGAGTACGAGTCATAATTTCAATAATTGAATGACTGAATAAATAAATGTTGAGTGTCAATAATGACCATGAACAATTTAACTGAACCTTATGGTAATGAAGGTGATCAGCCTTTCATACCTGATGAACACATGCAACATGCACTATGTGCGAATCAACAATTTAAAGATGTGGAATAATTATACAGAATTAAACCATAGCATGCTTGAAACATAATAACTTGAGTTTGAGTTAGGAACTTGAACAATAAAATAATATATCCTACTCGAATATAAATTGAGTAGGGTTTAGGAAACTTGCCTGTCTGCTCAGCTACAATAAATGTCTAGCTTTAACTAACTGGCTTGAAAAGACCTAACATCAATAAAGTTGGTCTAATAATTAATACGGCGTATTTGCACAACTATACGCTTATTAAGGAACTTATCTATCACATAAGTACTAACACATAATTTACATCAGTCAAAACAATATTATTAACCTTATAGACCCTCAATCATATTAGGTTAATAATTTAATAAGTTAGAAAATATTTTTCTTAAGTGTTGGACACTTATTAAACTATTAAACAATTTATTATAATTGTTTAAACAAAAGAGTTAAAAGACATTTTCTTTATTTCATTAAATCTAATTTCATTTAATTACTATTTATCATTAATTAAATAGTAAGTAATTAACTACCTTTAGTTATTATTTAATAATAAATAATAACTTACAAGATTTATTTATTATTTAAAAATTAATCAAATAATAAATAATTATATTATATTAAAAATAATCAAATATCTTTAGTTATTATTTAATAATAAATAATAACTAATTAACTAGATTCATTTATTATTTAAAGTTAATTAAATAATAAATAATAAAATTATATAGTAAATACTCAAATATCATTAGTTATTATTTAATAATAAATAATAACTAACTAACTAAATTTATTTATTATTTAAAGTTAATCAAATAATAAATAATTAAATAATCAATCTTAGTTGTCTTTAATTATTATTTAATAGTAATTAAATAATAATTAATTAATTTATCATCCTTGTTTATTATTTAATATTAATTAAATAATAATTAGTTTAATCATAAATTCAGAAGATATAATATTAACTAGATTAATATTTACAACATTTAAATATTAATCCTAAATACTTATTATATTTAAAAAATATAATATTAAACTAACTAGATTAATATTTACAACATTTAAATATTAATCCTAAATACTTATTATATTTAAAAAAAATATAATATTAAACTAACTAGATTAATATTTACAACATTTAAATATTAATCCTAAATACTTATTATATTTAAAAAAAATATAATATTAAACTAACTAGATTAATATTTACAACATTTAAATATTAATCCTAAATACTTATTATATTTGAAAAATATAATATTCAATACCTAAATATCATTTTTGTATTATTAATATTTTTGTTATAATTTTAAATTAATTTTTAAATATTTAAATTATCCAGAATGGCAAAATCGTAAATAAACTGAAAACCGAGCGGAGGGGCAGTATCGTAATTTCGCAGAAAAGAGACCGGAGGGGCAAAAATGTAATTTCGCCAAAATGGTATCTCGCGCATTGCGCGCTGACAAATTCTAATGTTCCAAAACGGTGCCGTTTTAAGTCACCGTAACTGGCTTTCGCGCATTGCGCGCGGATGAAATCTTTATTCGCCAAAACGACGCCGTTTTGGCTCCGTGTCCGACAGTTATAATTGCTTGCGCGCATTGCGCGGTAACCCTCTTTTTTTTTTTTTTTTCAGCAGATCATGAACAGTGGCTATTTTAATACACAACTTAATAAAATTTATACCTTCAAGAAATCTTTAAGTCCTCAATAAAAATCCAAAAAAATCACCCAACACTTAATATCAATTTATAACATGAAAATATAATTTTTCATGATTTAATATTAAAATTTTTTATAAAAAATTTTACATCACATAAACTATCACAAATCATAACTTTTTGTGTATAACTCCATTTTGAGTGATTCAAACTTTGTTTTTCTCATGATTTAATGTTCTATAATATTATAACATTAAATCTAAGTTTTATAAAAATATTTTTGGACATAAATTCCAAAACTTATTTACACACTATTAAATACATATTTTAGCATATAAAATATACCAAAATACAAACCAAGCATATTAAACTCAAGCATGGCATAAATATTACTATCACATATTATTAACTACATTAACATATTTGTACTAACATGATGGTTTAATTAATTTAAAAACAAAGCTAGATTTTAAAATAACAATTACCTTGTTTTAATGGATATCTTCATTTTCCTTCCAAAGTAGGTTGTGCAACTTGAAGACATGAACCAAGAACTATTTCTCTACCTTCTCCATGCTCTCTCTCAAAATACTTACTCTCCCAAGCTATTTCTCTCAAACTCTCTCTCTTTTGGAACTTAGAAAAAATATAAATGAAATGTAATGTCTACAATTTCAAGTATATTAGCAAAATTCCTACATACAAAAATTATATCTATCATTCATGATGCTTCTACTTGGATACTTGTACAAGAAAAATAGCCCATGACTTAGTTGGTGAAAAGAGGTATGGTTGTCATGTACAATAAAAGCAAACAAGCAACCATTTAATAAATAAATAAATAATAAAATAAACAATTACACATTTCACTCTCTTTCTCTCTAGCTTGCCGGCAATCATGTGCTTTATGTCCCAAAATGAATGACCAAAGTCACTTTTAATAAATAATAGTTTTATAAAGTATTTTTCAAGTGGGCCAAACATTGGGCTTTAATTTAAAATACCAATTGGGCTTCTATTAAATTGTTTGGGCTACTAAATTGTCAAATTTTATTATTCTCCACTTGGGCTACTAATTGACCCATGTTGGGCTAATTTAATAATTTACACATTAATTATTCAATCCATGATTAAATAAATAATTAGATTGAATAAATAATTAAATATTCTAACCCATAAGTATTAAATTACTAAATGGACTAATAATATTATTAATAATATTTTACATTATTTACATTAATTAATTATCATATTAATTAATTTATAAAATTTAATTCACTCATTATATTCATTTTAATTGAATATTTAATTAATGACAACTTGTCAATTATTTTGATATTAAAACTTTAGAGTGTGTTCGCTAATAATAATATATATAATCTATATATATTATTTATACACATTACCTTACCTCGAAAACAATTTCACAATAAATTATGAAATTAAAATAAATACAATATATAATTTAATATATATTATTTAGGCCATAAGTTAAATTATTTAATATATTTACATTAAATAATTCATTTCTCATCAATTATGGAAATAATTCCATTTACCCGAAAATACATTGAAATACTAATATATTTTCTCAATTTCTTATTTAAATAATTTATTTAATTATTTAACGAATATTACACAAATAATTGTATAATTAAATTTCTCACTCTCATAAATCATTTATAATGATTTATTTAATTATAGAATATATTCATTTAATATATTCAATTACTATTTAAAATTACTTAATTAATTTAATCCCTTTATATATATGTACATATATATGAAATTAAATATTGTACAATATATATAATTACTATTCTCCTTTAATTAATTCAACTATTTTATATAATTTATAATTATATAAATTACATAATTATTCCTCACAAATAATTTATCAACAATTTGCATAATTGTTGATTAATGAATATAATTAATTCCACAATAAACCTTTTAATTCAATTCGGATTAATTTAATATTAATCTATCTATTTATCACAATTTAATTAACCATTAAATTATGTTACTAAATATGCACGCATATATATATTCATATAAATACATATTTAATTTACACGCAACCACGTCGCATAATTACATAACTCCACTAATTAATTCTCTTAATTTAATTAGACTTGTTGTTAGTCAAGTTTATTGAATTATCACTTTGCTTGCTAACGTATCAAAAATTTTGATATCACCATATCTAAGTTAGTCCGTTAAATTTAATTTGGACCTCTATTTATCTATCACTACTAGGTTATCAAACTCCAACCTTTATTAAATATTAAATATTTTATTTCTAATTTATTTAAATATCCGGGATTTTACACTATGTCCCATTGAGCTTTGTGCAATTTTTTTATAGCCTTGCATCTCTCCTTGAGCCTTGCAAAGGTTGGAGCATTGTGCTCTTTAAAATTCTCCAATATGTATCCTTTTTTTCCCCAAAATATGGAAGCATGTTGGGTAACTAGCTTAAACCTTGCTTAGCATTATTTTATTGGTTGATTATAGCTAATCATGTGAGGTTAAGATGGCCTTATAAATAGAGCCATTTTGCAACAATTTTAAGGGTTTTACTTCATCTCCTTGTTCCACCAAGCTAGTGTAGAAAGATAAATATAGAGAGAGAAAAGCTAAAGAGACTTGAGAGTTAACAAGCTAAAACAAGAAAGAGAGTTGAGAGAGGTTGGGTGAGAGATGAACAAGAAGAAAGAGTTAAGCAAGATAGTTGAACAAGCCATAACAAGAAGAGATCATTAATCAAGCCACAAGAACGTTTTAAAGTGTTCTAACCCTAAAACTTAGTTTAAGTTAGTATGATTTATTTATGTTTATAGTTATATGCATGTTTAGTTGTGGGAGGATATGTGTGTTGGGGAATCATGGTGGATTTTGAAGGAATAAAGTGATTTTGATGGAGATTATATGTTATTATGTGTTAAACTACATAAAAACTTAAAATGGGAAGAAAATAAGAACATAAGTATTTTCACCGGTAAAACCCTAATCTGAAACTAAAATTTTGAACGGTTATAACTCTCTGTGATTTTATTATTTATTCGATTTGAAAGCTTTAGGTGTTACATATATGAGTTTTCAAACCAACTAAAGTAGAATGAACAAAAATATTAAAATTTCAATTTATAGTGATTTTTCTACCAAATTGTCAAAAAACTGTAAAACCCCCTGGCCTTGACTGTTTTCAAGGACTTAACCAGTGAGATTAAATCCAGCCTTTGAATTCTGAAAGTATATGATATAATGAAGCTCCTGTCCTAAAATGAGCTCAATCCGACTTTGGATGAGTGAGATATGGCCAATCGAAATTTTAGATTTTAAAAATTAAAACTAAAAAAGTTGGAGTTGTATAGCTCCAATGGGGAAGAAATTTTTACTGGAAGTACACACACACTGATATGAAGAAGTTACCGTGTAAATTTCAAGAATTTTGGATAAAATCTCGAATTACGAAGAATGTTGTAATTTTAGCATATACGACATTTTTAAAAATAGTAAATAATGCTGAAAAAGTAAGAGATAAATATAATGATTAGGTGTTATGGCCATTTTTATGATCATGTTATATTGATCAGGAAATATAATGATTGGGTTAAATAAAGGATAAATTAAAATAAATGAATAATTAAAGCACGAACAAATAAAATGATAATAAAATTATTTTATTTGTGAAGAAAAAATGAAATAAAAAGAGTAAACAAATAAAATAATAATAATAAATTATTTTATTTGTAGAATCCGAGGATGATGATAAATGAAATAAGTTTACAACTATGTGCAAGTTAAATAAAACTTGTACATGTGGTCCGATAGCGACTAATCAGTTAAATAATTTATAAATATAGGTTATTATGCGAAAGAAAAGTAACTACACCTAGCATTAAATGCTAAGACATGCAAGTATCGTTAACGTGTACACTTTTATTGCTTCATAAAAGTATGTTAAGTGCAATATTTGCAGAAAGATATTTCATAATAAATTTAAATATAATTGTTCGCATTCACTTATTTCCAAAAGTTTTACTCAGACATTCAATCAGCAACATTGCAAGTTTCCTAACCTGTTTTCTATTCTATGCAAGATTCCCTAAACTTGGCCAATTTGGTATTATCCAATTTCCCTAAACTTTCTCAAATTGATATTATCCAAGTTTCCTAAATTACTCCAATTTTGATATTGTGCCAGTATTGAAATAATTCTTGAATATTTTACTGTATCAAACGTGAATATTAATGTTTGCACTTGCATGACTTGTTCAAGCATCGAATTTATGAAATCTTTAAAGCCTTAAATGATTATAAAATGTTTGAGAAGTAAGTCTATGTCATTTGTTCCGGCTAGATAATCATTAAAATAGAATTTCGAATCGATGATATTTTAGAAAGTTATCCAAATCGATTGCCTTAGTACGGAATCCTATAATGAGACTGAGATTACAACCCTTATACAAGGGGTATTTATTTTTATGTCAGGGAACCAACTCGCATGCTATGTTTAAATGTTATGCATAACGTAAGCTACAATAGGTTGCTCACCTATGTACTCGTAAAAAGTGTTTACGATTCGTGTGATTGCTAAACTGTAATAACTGAGAAAATTACGAACCCAATTTTATTTTATTTTTAAATTATATGTGACCATGTATATTTGGTGTAAGGTGATGTGGTGGTAATTGGTGAGCTAGTTAATTTAATTAAATCAAATTAACTACAGAAGGAAAAGAAATACTAGAGGAACTCATGTGATGAGATCATAAAACTTGAATGTTGGCCTTGAATAATAATTAAGAAGATTAATAATCATCAACTGAATTACTTGTATGATTAATAAAGAAGAAGGAGATACATAAATTAATTAAGCTAACCCTACACGAGAATGTTTAAATGTAATGTAGTTAGTTATATCGCAAGCCCTAGATAAGGTTACGTGGTAGTTATTGAACTAGTTAATCAAATTGAGGTGGTATGCGTGTTAGGGTAATAATAAAACGAGCCCGAAAATTATTTAGTTCTAGGGTTTTATAATCAAACCTAATCAAGAAGTCTAGATGACTTTTAAATAGCAAGTCTAATTGGATTATGTATTGAAACCAAAGTGTTTATTACATAAGCTCCACGTATTAAGTCTTGTGCGATTTAATTAATAGTTCAAGAAATTACTAAATGATATGTCTGAGTTAATTGAAACTAATGGACTAACCTAAGATTTTTAAAATCAATGACCAATAATTGATAGATGTTAGTGACTGGTGAAATAATAATTTTTTCCTGAAAAATTTATGCGAAAAACACTAATCACGCAAAAACGTGTTTTTCTTTGAAATTTCACATTCACGAATAGTGTGTATTTGCTATTCAAGAACATAATTACTATTTTAAAATTCGATAATCGAAAATTGATTTAGTCCTAATAAGATGAATGAGGTTTTGGTTAGACGATGAAAACCCTTATCGAATCGATTAGGTTAAGAAATTAATTAGGCTAACCCTAACTTCCAAGGAGCCCTAGCTATGATCCAAAACCCTAGTTAATTGGTGATATGGATTTTAGAGATTTAATTTGGCCCAATCACAAATCTAATTAAGGTTAGGGCCAAAGTTGGTAAGAATTAAATGTCTAGTCCAACCTAAAATCAAGGTGGTAGAATTAATTCATATTAGTAGTTACCATGACATGATTTAATTAGTAACCTAATCAAGTTAAATTCCTAACCCAATGATAGATTAAAATGTCCAAGCCTTGTGAATTAATTGATAATCAAATGGAATTCATTAATTGAGCCCACACCATTGGAATGGATGAGCCCAATAGAATTAATCCTGGAGCCCAATGTGTAGCCCAATACAAGCCAAAGGTTGGTCAAGGGATGATACAAGTTACTATATATATATATATATATAGGCATTAAAAGAAAATCAAAATTGGATGGAAATAGGGAAGGGGAGTCAACCAAAGTGGGAAGGAACCAAGAAGGTTCAATGTTGCATAGAAAAGAACATCCCACAAATTCCTCCCATGTTTGTCCTTATTTTCCCTAAATTTAGGGGCCATATTTTCTATGTAAATTAAGCTTAATTAACCATGTATGGGTGGATTAGGAGAGTTAAGTACACTTACTAATTCCCTATAAATATATTGCTCCACCAACACTACCAAGAGTTAGTCATTTTGCAATTATCACCACGTAGAGAGAGAGGAAGCTCTTGAGAAAAAAAAGGAAAAACATTTGTGTTCTCGAGAACTATAGAAGAAAATATACCAAGAGGGCTTGAGGGAGAGCTATAGAAGTAAATATACCAAGAAGGCTTGAGGGGGAGTGGATGGCTGAGCTTGGTGATCGTCTTGGATGTCCAAAAACTTTATTTCTTACCTTGGAAAGCAAAGGAAGAGAGCCATCAAGAGCAAAAGGTATGAAAATACCTTTAACCCTAGTTTCCAAGCTCTTTAAGTTCTATATATGATTTCTAATGTAGAAAAACTATTTTCAAGCTCTTTGTGTTTAGATCTATGTTAGAATGATAGATCTATGATTTAATGTGCTTAACTAGTGTATTTATATGCATTTATGTTGAAAAAGTTGATCAAAAGCTTGAAATCCATTCTTGCTAGAAAACCCTAAAATGGACAGTTCGTTTCTCGAATTTACTGTTCACATTTCGTAAGTCGTGTTCAAGATTCTCCAAGTAGAACAACTGAAAAATATT
The DNA here is from genome assembly GCA_947179155.2 of Hedera helix. Classification (NCBI taxonomy): domain Eukaryota; kingdom Viridiplantae; phylum Streptophyta; class Magnoliopsida; order Apiales; family Araliaceae; genus Hedera; species Hedera helix. Next base: position 23,274,730 of record OX359280.1, read on the forward strand.
AAAATGACTATTTTTGATAATTTTCTTGGAAAGCAGTTCTTGCCAGAAAAATCAACAAAATCTACTGTCCAAATTTTTAAAAGGGCTATATTGGCTACTTATCTTACTCTAAAAATTTAGGCCTGTTTATACATTATATTATATGGCACAAATCAGTCACTATCCAAAAATGAACTCGATCCGACCTCGGATGAATGAGTTATGACCCGACGATTCTTTAAGTTTTAAAAAAGTATGACTACTATAACTTAACATTTATAAATTAGAAACTTATAAAAAATTTACTGGGAGTAGCATATGATGGAAGGAAATAACCATACAAATGTTAGAAGTTTCTGATAAAAAATAGATTTTTAATAATTATTACAAATTCTTGATAGAAATGGACAATTTAAAAATAGTAAATGAGGTTGAAAAATTAAAAGAAAATTATTTTGAGTATAAAATGAAATATAATAAATATTTCCAAGAGATATAAAAATAATAAGTCAATTAAGTATTTTTTTTAATAAATACGATTGACTTAAGAAAAATAAAGATAATAGCATAAAATAATTATGTATTATTTAATTTTAATTAAATAATACATAAAGATAATTATGTATTATTTAACTAACATTAAATAATAAATAAAGTAATTAGAAAGAATTTAATTAATTATTTATTATTTAAATGCAAAATAATAAATAAAGTAAAAAGGAATAAAGAGGTTAATAAAAATGATTAAACAATTTAACTTCTAATTGTTTAAGTTTCTAAATATTAATAAACGATTAAAATATTATTAAATAATAATATTAGTGAAATTATTATTAAATAATTAATAATAATAGTAAATGATTAAATGATTAATAATAATGGTAAATGGTTAATAATATTATTAAATGATTAATAATATTAAAAAATAAGTAGATTATTATTAATTGATTTATAATAATAATAGGTAATTTTAATATTATTAAATGATTAATAATATTAAGAAATGATTAAGATACTATTAAATCATTAATAATATTCGTAAGTGATTAATATATTGTTTGTGGGTAATATATTATCAAAGATTGATAATATTATGAAATGATTGATATGTTCTTACATAATATGTATGTGATTAAAATATTATTACATGTAGATAATATTATTAAGTGATTAAATGTTGTGATTAAGTGATTAAGCTATTATTAAATGGTTAATAATATTTATACGCGATCAAAATATTATCAATGTTGATAATATTATTAAGTGTTTTATATGTGATAAAATATTTACAAATGTGATTAGGTGTTTAATGGTCAAAGTGATGGATAAGAAGGTTATTAATGAACCTGTATGTGATATACTAATGGGTAGATAAACAATTTAACTTCTAATTGTTTAAGTTTCTAAATATTAATAAACGATTAAAATATTATTAAATAATAATATTAGTGAAATTATTATTAAATAATTAATAATAATAGTAAATGATTAAATGATTAATAATAATGGTAAATGGTTAATAATATTATTAAATGATTAATAATATTAAAAAATAAGTAGATTATTATTAATTGATTTATAATAATAATAGGTAATTTTAATATTATTAAATGATTAATAATATTAAGAAATGATTAAGATACTATTAAATCATTAATAATATTCGTAAGTGATTAATATATTGTTTGTGGGTAATATATTATCAAAGATTGATAATATTATGAAATGATTGATATGTTCTTACATAATATGTATGTGATTAAAATATTATTACATGTAGATAATATTATTAAGTGATTAAATGTTGTGATTAAGTGATTAAGCTATTATTAAATGGTTAATAATATTTATACGCGATCAAAATATTATCAATGTTGATAATATTATTAAGTGTTTTATATGTGATAAAATATTTACAAATGTGATTAGGTGTTTAATGGTCAAAGTGATGGATAAGAAGGTTATTAATGAACCTGTATGTGATATACTAATGGGTAGATCAACATTATCAATGTTAGGTCATCTAAAGAAAGTTAATTTAAGTTGATTAGCAATAGTCAGTGGAACAGACAAGTTTTCTAACTTAACTTGTATTTATTTGGCAGTTTCCTAAACCTCACTCAAGTTTATTTTGAGCAAGTATCTTAAATTGAAATTGTTTCATTGTGTAAGTTATTTTTAAACGTAGAATTGTTCTGTTGTCCCAGCTAGATTAATTATTGATAATTATTCCATATCATAATTATTATTAGTATTCGAACTTATGTGCATTTGCATGACTTTTTAATAAGAACTGTTAAAGAAGTAGGTTTATGCCAATTGTTTCAGCTAGACATTACAAGTGTTATTATGACCGATTCTTAAATATGAACTATCTAAAGGAATAGGTCTAGTGCCAATTGTTTGGGTAGACATTGAATTGGAATTGAACAATAGTTTCTGCCACTAGTTTCGGTAAGACATTCGTATGTCTAAATTTATTGACTTGAATATTGTTAAAGCTAGCCTAAACCATATTGTTATGGTGCGGAATCTATAGTAATAGCTGTAATGAACAACCCTTATAGTAGAGGAAAAGTTTTAATTATTGTGGGTATAATATTCTCAAAATGAGATGCAGGTGGTTATGTTGTGGACAATATGTACATATGATAGGTTGATCACATAGAGTACCCACCTTTGGATATTATAATTGACATGATTATTAATATTCAAAATGAAAATCATGATTTTATACATTTGGATATTATAAAATTTGAAACGTATGTTCACGGTCTTGTGACCTTTCACGATATTGTATACCTTCACAATAATTGAATATTTTTGAAGTTCTAAAGGTAAATTCTTTTTCATTCTTGATATATCTTTATTGTTTGTTTTAACTTGCTGAGTAAAGTTGTTACTCACCCTTGCTATATCAAGAAATATTTTTCAATGGAACCCGAACGTTCTTAGAAGGAAAAAGGCAAAGGAAAAGCTAACGAGTAGTTTTAGCTGTACTTAAATGTGTTCGCTTTATTTTTGTAAACTTTTGGGTATTATGTTGTATTTAAGGTTAGAAAACTTGGGAATGATGTAAGACTATTATGTTGTAGTATTATTTTGTTATTTCGCATTATTGATGGGTAGTTAGAGATGATGTATGTGTAGTATCGTGAGCACCAGATCCGAGGTTGAGATAACCTAAATTTGGGGGTGTCACAGGTTAGTATTAGAGCTGGAGGTTAGCATAAAATCATGATGGAGGCACACAACACGCCATTTGCAATCCACCCAGGAGGTACCAAGATGTATCGAGATCTTCGACATACATTTTGGTGGAACAATATGAAAAGGGAGATTGCAGAGTTTATCTCAAGGTGCTTAACTTGTCAACGTGTCAAGGCAGAGCATCAAGTACCTAAGGGTCCTTTACAACCACTTGAGGTTCCCGAATGGAAGTGGGAACACATCAATATGGATTTCGTGACGGGTCTTCCCAAAGTTTCTCAAGGCTTAGATGCAATTTGGGTCATCGTAGATAGATTGACCAAATCCGCTCATTTCTTGCCTATACGAGAAAACTTTTCACTTGAACGTCTTGCCGGTATGTACATAAATGAGATCGTGAGATTGCATGGCATGCCAGTTTCCATAGTTTCTGATCGAGATCCTAGATTCACTTCACGCTTTTGGATCAGTCTACAAAAAGCTATGGGCACTGAACTACGTTTTAGTTCTGCATACCATCCTCAAACGGACGGACAATCGGAAAGGACGATCCAGACCCTCGAAGATCTTTTGAGACTTTGCGTACTAGATTTCAAAGGAAGTTGGGATAAGTACTTGCCATTGGTGGAATTTTCCTACAACAACAGTTACCAAGCAAGTATAGGTATGGCTCCATTCGAGGCTTTATATGGACGCAAGTGTCGCTCTCCAGTATGTTGGAATGAGGTAGGAGAAGCAAAACTGTTGGGACCCGAGTTGGTACGCTTGACGACCGAAAAGATCCAAATGATCCGACAACGAATACAGACAGCACAAGAACGACAAAAGAGTTATGCCGATCTTCATCGGAGAGATGAGAGATTCAACGTCGGAGATCATGTATTCTTACGTGTTTCTCCATGGAAAGGGGTTACGAGATTCGGAAAGAGAGGAAAACTCAACCCTCGATTTATTGGCCCATTTGAAATCCTCGATCGGGTGGGAACTGTAGCTTACAGACTAGCCTTACCACCAAGTATGTCTCGCATCCATAACGTTTTTCACATATCTATGTTACGTAAATATGTGAAGGACCCAAACCACGTCATTGAGTTAGAACCAGACGTTATAGCAGAAGATTTAACGTATGAGGAAGTACCTGTTAAGATCCTAGATAAGAAGGAGCAGATCTTACGCTCAAAGGTTATACCTCAAGTTAAGGTTTTATGGAGGAACCAAGATATTGAGGAAATGACCTGGGAGCTAGAATCTGAGATGAAGTCTAGGTATCCATACCTCTTCGAAATGCCAGGTACGTCAATTTCGGGGACGAAATTTCATAAGGAGGGGAGGTTGTAAGACCCCGAATTTATGAAATACAAAATTTAATTTTTCTTCATATATATTTTTCCTGAAACAGTAAATGGTTAAATTGACAAAATTGAAAGTTAAGGATGTTATGTGCAAATTTTATTTTGTCGGACAATATTCTTTTTGTCGGGGAATATTCGGGCCGTACGACGGCGCCGAAATAACAAATTATTTGTGGACCCCACAACGGAATATTTGTCGGATATAGAAAACGACAGAAGTAACCTTTTTAAATAAAAATAGTCAACGGTGTTAACTGTTAAAATACCGGTGATAAAAGAATAGTAGCATACGGTAATTTATGGTATTTTCTGTAGCACACGGTACTCTACAGTAGCACACAGTATTGCACAGTGTCTCATATTATTGGTCTGATAATTGATACCGTAATTGTTACGCATCATTTCATCAATAATTGTCACTGCATAATATTTTATATTATCAATTCAATTATTGTTGCTACAAAGTATTTTGCATTATTGATTCAATAATTGTCATTACACTGTATTTCATATCAGCGAGTCAATAATTGTTGGTGCACTGTAGTTTAAAATTATTGAATCTAATAATTGTCACAGTAGCAAATACACTATAATTTATATTATTAAATTAATAAAAATATGTAACGTGTTTCTTACATTATTGTGGTAACATTATTTTATATGTTGGACTCACAGGAAGAATAAATAAATAAATAAATAAAAAATAAAATAATTAATTTTACTATTTGAAATAGTAACGTGAATAGTGACGTGAATAGTGACGTGAATAGTACGTGAATAGTAAGAAACATGTGGGACCCATTGTGGGGCCCACATGAAATGTGAGAAATGTGAGAATTTGCTGAAGAGTTGGTGGAGGCTGCGCAGCAGCCTCTGCTGAATTTTTTCTGTTCACCTACCATGCATAGTAACTTATTTTCTCCTATAAATAGATTGTTCAGCTGAATAGAAAAATCACACCTAAAACATAAAATTTTTCTATAAGAATTTTATGAGTTTTCTCTGAGAATAGTAAGGTTATTTTGAGAGTTTGAAAGCCAAAAGGAGTGCAGAAAATTTTCAAGTAAGTCTTTTATTAAAGAGTAGTAATTTCATAAATTCCTATTTTTCACGGTATTCACAAATCTTCCTTTAGAAGACTCTTCTTTGAGAAGATTCATTTTTAAAAGCTTCCTTTGGAAGATTTATTTTGGAATATTATTTTAAAAACTATTTTAAAGTTGTTATATTATACTACAAAAATTATGTTAAATATATATAATTTTGATAGTTCATAATATACGAGTTATCGTACACCTTGAAATTTATATGTGGTAATTACTAATTATATTAAAAATATATAGGTTGATCAATCTCATTTAAATCAATATCCAGTCACGTGTTAAGGTAAGGAATACCATTCATTTCAAACTCTTAAATTTACTGTGGTAAGGAATATTATCTTCTTTCATATTCTAACTTACTATGGTAAGGAATACCATTCATTTCAAACTCTTAAATTTACTGTGGTAAGGAATATTATCTTCTTTCATATTCTAACTTACTATGGTAAGGAATACCATTCATTTCAAACTCTTAAATTTACTGTGGTAAGGAATATTATCTTCTTTCATATTCTAACTTACTATGGTAAGGGGTATCACTCTTTTCATCATCATAAATGGATATTATTTTCTTTCTTACTTGAAGGGATTATCATTCTTTGATTCTCGAAAATAATATCGTTTCTTTCTTGTGCCATTTATTTCCATGTATTAAATTGTGGGAATAACCTTACGGCGCGGTTTACCGCCTGTTGGTGAATAACCTTTTGTATTCATTCCTTATTAATCTTTGAGAATAACCTTACGGTGCGGATTATCGCCTGTTTGGTGAATAACTCTTCGTGTTCAAATTCTATTAAATTGTGGGAATAACCTTACGGTGCGGATTACGCCTGTTTGGTGAATAACTATTCGTATTCAAATTGATGGGAATAACCTTACGGTGCGGATTATCGCCTGTTGGTGAATAACCCTTTTTATTTGTCTCGTGTGGAAATAATTTGTCTACACGAATTATCACATGACACTTTTATTCCATATTCGTAAGTGATATCATTTTCCTTTATACTCATAAGGGATACCATCTTTTTCATCTTCCATTATTCAAACTTACTATGGTAAGGGATATTAATTCCCTTCACCTTTTGTTAATCAAACCTGCTACGGTAAGGGATATTATTTTCTTCCATACACCTAAATCGAAACTTATTATGGAACTATTGCTTCTATAATTCCTGAAAATATTATATGTTCCATAATAGTTGAATTTCATTAGTTCAACTGAACCTTCCTATTTTCTGAACATTTCTATTGAACTGTAATCGTTATTCTGAACTGTGGATCTTGAATATCATTTTTAAATTTCACTCCACATCATGTTGGCAATTTGGACATTATTTGAATCTGCACAAAGTAAACTTCCGATACTTATTGTTTATCCTGTTCTTCTGTTCATCATTTGTATCACTGTTATTTGTATTAATCATCAAGAATCAAGCTGTTGTGAATATCTGTGGCCGGGGGCACAGATGTGATATAATTGTTGAACAGATGATAGGTTAAAGGCGATATACTAGGTTAAAGGCGATACATCTGTTCGGTGTCTTTTATGACACGTGGTGAATGTTCTCTTTGGCCCGTAGTGCAAAGATGAACTGTTGGTTGGTATGATTATGACCAAAGGCTGAATCTGGTATAATCATGACCGTTGGTGTTATATTGAATGTCTTTGGCCCGTAGTGCAAAGACGAACTGTTGATCTGCATGATTATGACCAGGAACTGTGAAGTTGTATTATCTTGACTAATGGTATTTCAGATGATAAAAGTTGATGATATTTTTACTAAAAAGAGAAGCGAGTGGACATTATAGTCTGCATTATTCTTCTAATAGATTGCTCATTCCGCTGCTATTATTGATCTGAACGTTGTTTAAGAATTTAACTGCAGTTTTTGATATAAACCTTGTAGTCTATTGTATTCTATCAAGAACTCAACTGTTGAAGGCTAATGATAAATTATTCGTCATTATCTTAGTCATGATATTTCTTACTGGGCTATTTGAGCTCACCCTTTCTTTTCGTTCCATTGTTTTTCAACAGGAGATGAGAACGTAACGGGGTCTAGCCGGGGAATGGAGTGAGAGTGCGGGGATAGCTATCATAGTCTTCACGTGTTATAAAATAGTGTGACAATAATAATGAAGACTTAGTTGTGTTGTATTATACACGGTATTGTTGTACGTTGTGCTTTGTTGTAATAATTTTGTTGTAGTCTTTTGACGACTCAAGTTTGGGCTGTGTGGGCCTAGATTTGGGGGCGTCACATATAATTTATGGAACGAAGAAGTTAATTAAGGTTAATTGTACAAAATTTCATGTACAAATTAACTGAGTAAATTAAAATAGTTAATAAATTAAATATTAATTATTTTAATAATTGGTTCGATATACGAGAAGTATTAAATTAAATTATGGATTAATTCCATAATTTTTGGAATGAAATTATAAATTAATAAATTTATTAGGTATTTTATGCTTAATTATTTGTGAGTTTTTAAGTATTTTTAGCATTTTAAGTAATTTGTGTGTTTATATTAATTTTATGTATTTTTATATTATTTTTACTTTTATTTTGTAGGAAAATTGAGACTGATGGCATTTCTGTAAATAACCCACACCAAATTCGGGTTCCATAACCTCGGGTTTGGTTCTCACTATCTCAAATTATAATAACAACTAAATACATAGTCTTCTTTAATCTAGCGAAAAATACATACAGTTCCTTACAAAAATGTAATACAATCCCAAGGTCTTAACCTTAATCTTCATCAAATCTATCTTAAGAGATTACAAAAGATTTACAAAAATAATTACATAGAAAACAATTAATTATCATGCAATGAACTAATATAATCTTTGGTTTTTCCCTTGTCTTTGTCCTTTTTGGAGCATTCGGGCTTAACTAAAAATAAGTCATGATATAGCAAGGGTGAGCAACTAGCTTGCTCAGCAAGTTTAAGAACAGATAATACAAGATATATCATGATTAAATGAAAAATAACATCAAAGGTTTCAACAACAAATAACAATTGTGAAAGAATAGGAATCAATTTTCAATGTAAAAAAAAGAATTGAATCTTTACTGCTGAGTGGTCTTTAAGGACCATGAACTGTTGTTAAAGGTAAGACAGGTATAAATCTGTCACCTTAGTAGTTTGATACTCGAGTGGATCAGTCTCTTGTACCCTATGTATATGCATAACATTCAGACATCTTGCGCAAAGGTCGGTTTCCCGACAAAATAATTCCCTTATATAGGATTGTTCGTTCTCAGTCTTATTATAAGAATCCGCATCAACCAATGGTTTGGATAAGCTCTTAAAATATTCAAGTTGATGAATTCATACATGCAGTATCTAGCCGAAACAATTAGCTTAGACATTCTTAAACAGTTCTTGATTTAATGAATTATAAGCCTTGCAAATGCACTATGTGCGAATACAATAACAATATGGATGTGGAATAACTTTAACTAATTAAACCACTTAAATCTCTGACGAAATAAGTGCAAGTCTAGGAACTTGCTCAATAACAATTTGAATAGGTTTAAAGAACTTGCAAAAATAAATGCAAGGGTCAGAAAACTTGTCTTGTTTGTTGTCTACTGCTAACCAATTCAATTTACTATCCTTTGAATAGACCTAATAATTTATCAAGTTCATCTTTCAATTAGTATCATATATAGGTTAATATAATAAACTTTGCATATCTTAACACTCCTACAGTTAATCACATAATTAAATAATTAAGATATAGTAAACTTAAGAGATATTACTATTTTTTTGATAATATTTTAATCACAAAAAATCTCTATTAATTATTAATATAGTTTAGACTCCTATTTATTATTAGTAACAATTTAATAATACATTATTATCCTTCTAATATTATTAATTATTTAATAATATTTTAATACATAATATTATTAAGTATTTAATAATATTTTATTTATTCCTTAATATTATTAATTATTTAATAATATTTAATTTATTTTTTAATATTATTAATTATTTAATAATATTAAATTTATTTTCTAATATTATTAATCATTTAATAATATTTAATTTATTTTCTAATATTATTAATCATTTAATAATATTTAATTCATTTTCTAATATTATTAATAATTTAATAATATTTTATTTATTTTATAATATTATTAATTATTTAATAATATAATTTTTTATTCATTTAATTAATATTATTAATCATTTAATAACATTTTATGAATTTAATTATGTTATTAATCCTTTAATAATATTTATCCTCTTTTACATATTAAATTAACTTTCCATAATGTTTTAATTACATTTATTGATTCAAAAAATAATAACATAATTTTTATAAAAAAAATCACTTTCTGACCCGAACCGACCTGACCCGGCCAAAACCGACCCGGCCCGGTCCGAAATTAATTCAAATTCCTGGAAAAGGCACGGCGCCCCAGCGCAGTGTGTTGAACTACACACTACGCCCCGACGTCGTACTGCAGTAGAAAAATCCAACTTTTTCTAATTTTTTCAATTTTGACACTTTTGATTCAAACTTGCATAAAATGAAATCTACACGTCCAAATGACACAAAATCAGTGTTGACATCTTCCTAACTTCTTGTTTTGCAACATTTCATAGTTCAATAATATTTTTAAAAATGTTTTGAAATGAAGTTTAAGATCGAACCACCTAGGGTTTCAAAATCGACATGTTTTGCGGTAAAAGCCATAACTTCTTTGTTTTTCCATATTTATGAGAGATTCAAGTTGTGTTGCCTTTATAACTCATGCATACAACTTTCTAGCCATATAAATCATATATCTAACTTATACATTTCAAACTAAAATAATAAATAACACTTAGCTACCTAGGGTTTACCGGTAAAATATTATATGAACTTTTCTTCAATTTATTTGCATATCACACATATAAATACATGTAATAAACCTATCAAATCATGAATATACCTATATATCATAGTTTTAGACTTTTAGAGCATCTAAATAACTTTTGATCGGTTAAAAATATATTTTGACCATAGAAAATATATATAGACCTTTAAAATGAAATAAGGAAGAGGTAAAACACTTTTCAACCTCTTGGGCTTGAATGTTCTTCTTCTCTTGGCTATGAACTTTGTTAATGACTCTACTGTGGACACCCAGATTTTGCATTTCTCTACTAACCCTGACAGGAGGGCAAAATCGTCAAGTGACCCAATATACGACAAGGAGAGGTGGGCGCCAAAATGCAGTTCCCACCACGGCTTACGATCAAGGCTGTCAAACGCAAAACGAGAATTGAGGCATCTGAGGCGAGGCCTACGGGCCATCCAGACAGAACCCGATGCGAATCGCCAAAAAGGGCCAAGGACACTACAATTACAGCATTAGGGTGGCGTCTCGACGTCGGGAAACCATTCCCAGAATTGATTCAGGTATCAAAGAACAGCTTTCCAAAATAATACAGCAGAAATTGGCAAATTAATACCGCGTGGCACGAAATTCGAGAAAAATGCGCCGGACAGCCGCGGATGCAGTCGCGGCTGCCGACAAAAAGACGTTCGCGTGGCTCGAGGGCGGCACACGGCAGCCGAGGAGACGGCCACAGCAGGCAGCCGCAGATGCATCTGCGGTTGGCCGCAGATGCATCTGCGGCTGCCTGCTGAAGCACTATAGATCGCCATCTTCAACCCGAGAACGAGGGGGAGAAGAAAAAAGAAAAAGGAAAGAAAAAGAAAGAGGAGAGAGAGAGCTCGCGGGGAAGAGAGAGAGAGGTTGTTTTGCTGTTAGATCCAAGCAATAGATCCATATTGTTGTGCTATTTAGCTTAGTAATCTTGTGGTGTATCCATTTCGTGATATAAAAGTTTGAATCTGTGTTTTGCAAGGTGAAAAGATTGTCTTTTTGGTATTCTATCGCTTGTATTGTTAATATAGCTTATGTTTTGGGTTATGTGATGTAATATGTTGTTAGGTTGATAAAGGATCCGTGGATTAGGGGTTGTTAGCGAGGTTTCCATCGGAAAGCAACTCCTCCTAACGCCCCGATGACATCCGTACGGTGATATCTCGTTCGTTGTGGTAATGGATAGTTTTAGTGATTAAGTTGTGATATTTGGGTTATGTAATGTGATAGAAATGTTAAATCTCGTTAGATTTGGTTTAGGGTTGGTTGTGTCATGATTTGGGTGAATGTGAGCCTAGGGAGGAGATCCTCGTGGTCAAATCCCGATGATGGACATTTTGGTATATGTAATCATGGTATAGGGTCCATGGATGTGTATTTTGTAATATCCGGCCTTAAAGCGATACCAAGTCGTGTTCGGGTTAAGGCCCCGTAATAATAATAAAATATGTGATTGTGGGTGTTTGGGGTTGTCTGGATGGCTTACATGCCCGTGGATAGCCCCGACACGTTTTGGGATGCTTGTTTTAATTTACAACACAACAATGATTTTCAAAATAAGGCAAATAATGAAGATTTTGTAAAAGTGATCAAATTAGGATATTAGATTCACGAGGTTTAAAAAGTAAAGAGTTTTGGCGAACTTAGATCTTTATTTGATGAAAAGGCTTTAGTTGGTTTTAAAAAATGTCACAAAAAATGATTTCGTAAAATAAATGAACGTTTTAATTAAACTTTGTACATAGGGTGAAAGAGTTCTAGAAGTTGCCTTCATGTTATTTAATTTGTTATTAGAGGGCAATGTATAGTCTCGATACCTATTTGACAAAAAGTTTAAAAAACTATCTTCTAAAAATGACATCTAAATAAAAACCCTCATCGGTTCGAAATTAAAAATCAATCTTTATTTTAAAACGAAGCCTCGTCATTTGGGTCAAAAGACGTTAAAACGCTTTCCAGTTAAAGCACATTTGCCATACAAAAATCCAAACAAAATTCACCACAAGCATTCACCTAGGCACACACGCACACACACGCAACTCACACATTTTAGGATTTAAAAGGATAGGAAAACATCGAGATTGCGGTAACCGTGTTTCACGGAAGTCGGGGGGTGCCTAACACCTTCCCCTCGCTTAAGCAAGCCCCCGAACTCTATGAATCTCGGTTTGCGGACCAATTAACTCGGAGTCACATATGAGCCAGCGATTACGAAAACAAACTCGGATGAGTTGGTACATCCATTTCAAATATACCAACTGGCGACTCTGGTCAATTGGCTCATAAAAATCGATCTTTCAAAACCCGTCGACATTAAGCCGACCCTTTTCAAAATCACATTTAAATCAAAAGGCTAAAATTGGAAAGGGACATTTTAATAATAAAAAACGAGACGACGAAAATCCCGGCGTCGATAGCTGGCGACTCCGCTGGGGACAGTAGAGGGCTTAAGCCGCGTTGAAATCTCGAAGTTTTCCTATCCTTAAAAAAAATCTAAAAATGTGTGGTTGCGTTGCTTGCGATTGATCTACTTTTTGTGCGTGTATGAATGAATATGCGAGTGTTGTGATGGCTTTACGAATGCTTTACGTTATTGTCATCATTTGCATACGGTGAGGAACGATGAATGAATGATGAATGTATGTTGAGCAGTTCCTCCTCCTGAGGCAAACCCGTCGGATGTGGATTACTGGACTCAAAGGGGTGCTCCCCGGCGAGGCTCAGGAAAAGCATCCACTCAGATCCAATCCAATTGAAAGATCGGATTTTTCCCTTCTAGTATATTGCGAAGATCTGGGAACCTTCATGCCAAAAAGCCCGCGAGAGTAACTTAGGGTAGGTCAGCCTCAGATAAACCCGACGCGTGGGAAGTCTCTTCATACCCTTTTACATTTCACGCACATAATGTCGTACTTTAGTCAAACATGTTGTACCTCCCACTTTTGTCAAAATAAAATACTAACCTCTGTTTTACAGGGACAGCTTGGAGAGCATCATAATTGCACACTGTCATACCTTGGTTAAAACAAAGGGATACTAACCTTGTTTTGCAGGAAAATATTACAAAACTCAAAAACACAAAAATATTTGCTTTAGCATGCATCCACCAGTGTCATTTCCCGGAACTAAACTGGGTTTGTTTATTCGCAGGATTGCGCCCCAAACTCGTCTCCGGTCCAAGAAAGCCAGAGAATCAACAGTCGAGATGGCTGAGAACCCTAGTCCTAACCCAGCTCCTGTATCCCGGGAAGAATTCGATGCTGTGAGAAATCAGATGACGGAATTGACCACAATACTAAAAGAGCACTTCAAGTTAAAATCGAAGTCGCAAACCGAGGACCAGCCGGGGCCATCATCTCAAGAGAACATACTGACCCCAGAAACTCCAAAGGTTGAACCGGCAAAACAAATCATTATCATTCCAGAGGATGAGGTTGCCAGCACTGTCAGCAAGAAAATAAAGCAGATGGAGGAGGCCATCAAAACTATGAAGGGAATCGGGTCATATGGCAGTGTTAACTACTCCGATATGTGCATCTTTCCGGGAACCAGATATCCAGAAAAGTTCAAACTCCCCGAATTTGAAAAGTATAACGGGTCAGGGGATCCTTACACCCATTTGAAAGTATACATCGGAGAGCTGGGGGGATATGCTGAGGACGAGTCACTGAGAATGCAACTGTTCCAGAAAAGCCTGACAGGGGAGGCTAGAACGTGGTATACGAGATTGGACAATGCTAAGATTCACAATTGGGAGGAGCTGGCCCATACTTTCCTAACCCAATACAGCTTTCAGTCCCAGATGGCCCCGGATCGATACCAGATGACCAAAATCAGAAAACAGACTAGTGAATCCTTCAGAGACTATGCTCAGCGGTGGAGGAGGATGGCAGCACAAGTGAACCCACCCATGAGTGAGGCAGAGATGGTAATGACCTTCATCGATATACAAGAGGCTCCTTACTATGAAAGGGTGATAGCAGGGATAGGGAAGCCTTTTGCGGAAATGATCAAGCATGGGGAGATGGCTGAGATGGGATTGAAGTCAGGAAAGATCCGAGATTTCACAGCTCTTGAAGCTGTTGCTGAGCAAATTCAGAGTGGAAACTATGGCAGTTCTTCCCGGAGACCCCAGAAGAAAAAGGAAGAGGATGTGTCCCTGATACTGCAAGGACTATCTGGGAAAATAATGACCAGCCCTCCGGTCCGCATGCAAGGAAATGAGGCCCTGCGTCCGTCAAATTTCAACAATCAAAGATATGAGGGGCGCAGGAAGTTTGAAAAGCCACCAGAAAGGGAGTTCACCCCATTGGGGGATTCATTGGAACACATACTGACCCTGTTGGTGGGCCAGAAAAAGATTACCGAGCTATTGCCTCCATCAGACCCGAAAAGCAAGAGGTATGACCCTAGCAAGAGATGCGCCTACCACTCGGCTTCCCCAGGGCACGACACCCAAGAATGCTGGTCACTAAAGCATAAAATCCAGAACATGATCGACAGCGGAGAGATAGTGGTAGAGCAACCGGAACCCCCAAACGTAAAGGCCAACCCTCTTCCCGAACACAATGGGGGAGGCGTGAACGTAGTGGAAAGCAGTGGGGCAGAAGGTCCCTTGAAATCAATATACATAAGGAGGATAGAAGGAGAAATTGCCATGACCCATGTCCAGGAGGGAGCGCAAAACGAGCCTGTCAAGTTAGTTGGCGTGATGCGAGATACCAAAACAGAGCCTATCCGGTTATCAGCCCCAAAACCCCTTGTCATAGCCGCTAGGTCACAATTGCCAATTACCAATCTGAAAGCTGTCCCGTGGAATTATGGGGGGAAAATCGACGAGGAGGCCAGTTGCGCATCAGTCAGCTCTAAGGGAAATCCATTGTATCTACCGAGGCGGGTCCTTGAGAACACGAGAAAAGAGAACGGGAAAATATCGGAGGAAAAGGCATTGGAATTTTGGGAGAAAATGAATTACGGCAAGGCGAGTGGAGTTAAAACACTGGAGGTACAGCCGCCCCTGACATCAATCTTGGATCTTGCGTTGGCATCAAATGATCATCATCAGATATTGAGCAAAGTCCTGGAAGAGGCTCATGTTCCCAAGTCAATTAGTACGGAAAGATTTGGCCACTTGGTGGGCCACCTATTGGACAGCAATGTAATATCATTTACCGACGACGACATCCCCGAAGAAGGGAGGGGGCACCGGAGGCCGTTACACATTGCGGTTATCTCTTCCGGGTATGTGATGAACGGAGTCTTGATTAATGGTGGGTCAGCCCTTAATATTTGCCCATACAGTACTCTGGAGAAAATGAAAATCAGCCCTAAGCGCCTGCGGGCCAGCCAAGTGGTGGTGAGGGCGTTTGACGGTTCAAGAAAGGACACGGTGGGAGAGATTGAGCTGCCGGTGGAGATCGGGCCTTATGCTTTTGACATTTCTTTCCAAGTACTGGATATCACGGCCAGTTACAACAAGCTCTTAGGGAGGCCCTGGATTCATATGGCAGGGGCAGTTCCCTCCACCCTGCATCAGCAAATAAAATTCATCGTGGAGGGCCATTTGGTAACAATCGCCGCAGAATCTGACTGCCCCGTTCCCTCTGTAAAAGGCATGCCGGTGATCCATGTGGACGAGTCGGCCCAACCAATAAGCTATCAGGCGTTTGAAATCAGCACCCCTCAGTATAAGCAGTTGGGAGCCCCGGAGTTAAAACTTAAGATGTCCCCCGAGCTCACCTTCGTTGCCCGGGAAATGATGGCAATGAACTTCCAGCCGGGGCAAGGGCTGGGCAAGCACAGCCAAGGAATCACAGAGCCCATCCAGGTACCAGTGTAGGCAGGCAAGGCAGGGCTAGGATATCAAGGAGGTATAAGGCCGAAGAACTCATATAAGAAAGTTCCCATGCGGATAACCGGAGTTCCGATACCGAGAGCCAATAGTGAACACTCCCCGAGGGTAATCAGGCCCACACCTGAAGCAGTGGGTAAGATGGAGTTTCCCCCAGTAAAAGGAGTGGCCCAGCAGTCGGATTTCTTACTGGAAATTATGGAACAGTTCGAGAAAAAGTGCCATCTCCCGGGGCAGTCGGGCCCCAATGAAAAGGGAAAGGAGAAGATGACTGAAGGCAAGCAGATCATGCCATTTATAAATTGGGCCGGGTTAGAAGTGCCCGAGGAAAGTGAAAATGAGAGCCAAAGCCAAGTTGCCGCAATCATAGAGGAGGTGCCAGATACAGAGATTCCCTCCATCACTAGCTATAAAACCGAAGTGATCCCCAGGAATTGGACCATGCAGCCAGTAGTATCCAGAAAAGGGTAAATGCAGGAGTGTCCGGGAATTTTGTCCAGTAGGGGGATCAGGGGGTTTTTAAGACGGTGTTTTTGTTTTATGTATCTGCACGTCTATTTCATACTTTTGTCATGATTATTGAAAAGGAAGTCATGTACCTAATGTTTATATATATGACAAATATTTTTGTTTCATGTCAGGTGTACCGATTTGAGTCATTCTAGCCTAACAAACGATTTTCCAAATTTGAAAGACGATTATGATTTTGATATAGAACTGGATTTCGATTTGATGGGAATTGAGCAGGATGAAGCAGATGATGACGACGCTCCCGACGAGATCAGAGAGTGGGTCGAGGATAAACCCAAACCCAACCTAGACCAAACCATCACCATCAACATAGGAACCCCTGAAAACCCCAAAGAGCTAAAAATTGGGGCAGACTTGACTCCAGACCAGAAAACAGAGGTAGCTGAACTTTTGAGCCGATATGAGGATGTGTTTGCTTGGTCACACGAGGACATGGTCGGTTTGTCCACGGATATTGTGGTACATCGATTGCCTATCAAGGAGGGTTTCAGGCCAGTTAAGCAGAAGCTGAGAAAATTGAAACCGGAATGGAGCTTAAAAGTGAAGGAAGAGATAGTCAAGCAGTTCAGGGCTGGGATCATCATGGTGTCGACTTACCCAGAATGGCTTTCCAATATAGTCCCCGTGGCAAAGCCTGGAGGAAAGGTGAGAGTGTGCGTGGATTATAGAGATCTGAACAAGGCCAGTCTTAAGGATAACTTCCCAGTGCCTTTCATACACATCTTGGTGGATAACACAGCTCACTATGAAATGTATTCATTTGTCGATTGTTTCGCTGGGTATCACCAGATAATGGTGGCGGAAGAGGATCGAGAAAAGACTGCCTTCATCACCCCCTGGGGCACATTTTGTTATAGACGACTTGCCTTCGGCCTCACAAATGCGGGAGCCACTTATCAGAGGGCCATGATGGCCCTATTTCATGACATGATGCACAAGGAGATAGAGGTTTACGTGGATGACATCATTGTGAAATCGAGGGCGGAATCTGACCATGTGACTCACCTTAAGAAGCTATTCGAGCGGCTCAGGAAGTATAATTTGAAGCTCAATCCAGCCAAATGTGCCTTCGGGGTTCAGTCAGGTAAACTTCTTGGATTCTTGGTGAGCAATCGAGGCATCGAACTGGATCCGGCTAAGATCAGGGCTATTGTGGATATGTCAGCTCCCCGTACAGAGAAAGAGATAAGGGGATTTTTGGGGAGGATAAACTTCATCAGTCGGTTCATATCCCATCTGACCACCACCTGCGAACCAATCTTCAAACTGTTAAGGAAAGACGCCTCCCGGAAGTGGAACAGTCAATGCCAAAAGGCCTTCCAGACTATTAAGAAGCAACTAACAGAAGCGCCAGTGCTGGTACCGCCAAAGGACGGGGTTCCCCTTTTCCTGTATATATCCGTGAATGATATGGCGATGGGTTGTATGCTGGGGCAGAAGAGTGAATCCGGTAAGGAGCATGCCATTTACTATCTCAGCAAGAGATTCAGCAGCTGTGAACAGAATTACACGCCGATCGAGAAAACATGTTGCGCCTTGGCCTGGGCTGCTATGAGATTACAGCATTACCTCCATGGACACACTACCTATTTGATCTCGCGAATCGACCCCTTGAAGTATATATTTGAGAGACCAATGCTGAATTGTCGATTGTCAAGGTGGCAGTTAATCCTCCAGCAATTCGACATCCTGTATGTTACCCAGAAGGCCATGAAAGGGCAGGGAATTGCAGATCAATTATCAGAGATGCCGACAGGGGGGCTGGAGCCTTTAGAGACTTTCCTACCGGGTGAAGACATACTGTGGGTCCAACAGGCGATGTGTGATGACGAAGGGCAGTTTTGGAAAATGTATTTCGACGGTGCCATGAATGCTGAAGGGGCTGGAGCTGGAGCGGTCCTGGTATCCGTTACGGGCGAGCAATACCCTGTTCTCACCAAATTAAAGTTCAGTAACTCAAACAATACGGCCGAATACGAAGGATGCATATTGGGACTGAGATTCGCCCGCAATATGGGAGTGAAAAGATTAGCCGTGTTCGGAGATTCAGAATTGGTAATCAGACAGGCGACTGGGGAATACGGCACTAAGGAACTTCGGTTACTCCCGTACCACCAGTATGTAGTCCGATTGATGCAAGAATTTGAAGACGTAGCTTTCCGACACATTCCCCGGGGGCGGAATGACTTTGCCGATGCATTGGCCACCCTGGCTTCGTTAATCCATGTGCTCAAAAGCAAAGCCACCCCACAGATTGAAATAACAGTACAAAGTGCCCCCGCTTACGAAGAATACATATCGGAGTTGTCAGAAGATGTGGCTCAACCAAATCAGCCTTGGTATCATGACATTCAGAAATACTTGAGGGATAGATCACTCTCCGACCAGGCAAACCGAACGGAAAGGCAGAGAATCCAGAAGATGGCGATGAAATTCTATTTAAGCGGAGACTCCCTGTATAAGAGGGATGTAGGCTTGGGATTATTGCGATGTGTGGACGAAACTCAAGCACAGAAAATCATGGGCGAAGTGCACGGTGGAGTATGTGGGCCGCACATGAGTGGACCAATGCTGGCCAAGAAAATTCTGAGAACAGGGCACTACTGGCTATCACTTAAGGCTGACTGTGACGATCATGTCAAGCGATGTTTCCAATGCCAAGCACACGGTAATGTGATACATGCACCTCCTAATGAACTGCATTGTATGACTTCCCCTTGGCCGTTCTCCATGTGGGGTATGGATGTTATCGGGCCCGTGGAGCCCAAAGCGAGCAACGGCCACCAGTTCATTTTCGTCATGATTGACTATTTCACTAAATGGGTAGAGGCAGCTTCGTTCCCCAAAGTAACGCAGGAGGTTATAGTCAGTTTCATCAGGAACAATGTCATTTGCCGGTACGGACAGCCTGAAATCTTGGTGTCCGACAATGCCAAGAATCTGAACAATGCCCTTATGAAAGAGTTGTGCGCCCAATTCAAGATCAAGCATCTCAATTCTGTCATTTACAGGCCCAAAATGAATGGGGTCGTGGAGGCCGCGAATAAGAATATAAAGAGAATTATGGCGAGAATGTCTGCCAATCATCGGGGATGGCCAGACTTGCTACCCCTCACACTGTTTGCATATCGGACATCAGTTCGTACGTCTACAGGGGCGACCCCTTACGCCTTGGTATATGGGATGGAGGCCGTTTTGCCAGTAGAGATGGAGATGGCATCCCTCCGAATTTTGCTCGATGCTCGGATTGACGAGGAGGATTGGATACAAAGTCGATACGACCAGTTAGCCTTAATAGATGAAAAAAGGGTGGCGGCTATATTACACGGTCAGTTGTATCAGCAACGCATCTCTCGATCGTACAACAAAAAGATACGGTCCCGAAAGTTCAAGGAAAATGATTTAGTGTTAAAGAGGGTCATGCCCTGTCAAGACGAGGCCAAAGGGAAATTCGCTCCAAGTTGGGAAGGACCCTTTGTGATCAACAAAGTCCTATCTGGAGGGGCCCTTGTCCTACAAGAAATGGATGGCGAGGTATTTCCGCAGCCCCTGAATGCTGACTCTGTGAAACGGTTCTACGTTTAAAAAAAAAAAAAAAAAAAAAAAAAATAAAAAAATTCTTCTATCTCCCTTGTATTTCGAACTACGTAGGACCTGATCTCCCGACCTTGTGGGAGTACGTAGGCAGCCATCCTGGCACGGTCCTTTCTATACAAAATAATAAGTCTCGTCCCTATACCAAACCCATTTCCAGAAAACCCGAAACCTTACTTTGGACAAATACATTCAGCCGTCATGGCCCGGTCCGTTCTATACCAAAATAATAAACATTGTCCCTATAACCGAAACCACTTCCAGAAAATCCCGAAACCCTATACACTCCAAAACTTACCCAAACCTAGCCACATAATTAGCCCAAAGTCCAAGACTCACTCCGATGAAATCAAAGGGGGGCACGCGGCAATATCTGTGGAGTTCCAATCAAGACTTGAGGAAAGAAATAAGGCAATATATCGAAATCATAATCAGCTGGATAAAATGAGGATCCAATGAAGGGCGACGATGCATCAAAAAGGGAAATGACTAAAACCATAAATATTTCTCTATATATACAAAACATTTTGATTACAAGTCTGTCTTCTAAATAAAAGTGATGAAACTGACATAGTCCGTGCAGGAAATAAAATCATCTACAGGTCAGAGACCAGCTGGAGCAGGATAGACAGAATAGTCGAGGCATCATAAACCTCCGGCTCATCCACAATCTGCTGTCCCATCATGTCAATCCGAGTCAAAAGATCAGCAGCACTGGTAACAGTCGTGGAATGGCCCTCCATGATGACTCGGGCCTGCTCTACGATGTTATCTCTGGCGGAAAGGGCGGCATCCCGGGCCAGTACAGCAGCATCCCGCTCCGCATAGGCGGTATCCCTCTCAGTCTCAGTAGCACTCAAAACGAACCGGAGCCGAGTACCCTCAATCATCAATCTCTGGATCCGATCAGTCAAGTCAAAGGAATGGGCATGTACCGAAGTGGAAACCTCCTCAATACCAGATCTGGGCGATAATCCTGAAACATCCGGAAAAATGATCGCACCTGAACTAGTCTCACCTGGAAAAAGTCCTCGGGAACCATCCAATACCCCGATCGGGTCAAAGTCGGCAATCTCTGAATCCCCGTGCAACCATAACAGATAATCGGGTGTCTGACCGGGGTGACTGTCCCCAAACTCGGCCGAGACCCTGTGTGACCAAAGGTCGTATACCCTCAGCAGCTCCCTCTCCGTCTGAGGCGATATGAGAAATCGGTAGTCAGCAGCTCCCGTAAAGAGATGGAGATCTTGCATCTGGTCAAACTGCCCCATGACAGCTAAGGGATGATAAGTCGTCACCCCCCTCAAGCCAAGGAGAGGGAGGAAATCAAAAGGTGGCACATGAGTCAGGAAACTCTGGAAGGAGCAATAACCCGAATAGATCAGAAGATGGAAAAGCTCCTCAATGGCCGATAAGAGCTCCCTCCATGAGGCTGTATCCATGCATCGCCGGGGACGGAATGAGAACTGCATGGCCAAGCTGTGACTGAAACAAAACCCATACCGACGAAACTGTCCGATAGGTCTGAGATGGCTCATGAACCATACGTACAACAAAATGGAGCTTCCCCTGAATGTGCGACCAGAAAAGGAATGGCAATACGAGGCAGATAGGTAAGTCTCGGCAAGTATCATGGGAAGGATAGTATGATCCTCCTGGAGAGCCTGCACCGCTACGATAACCCGCATATCCATGAGGTCGTCCCCTGCGGGCATGTACAGAGCTGATATGACACAGGCCATCAAAACATCCACTCTCAAAGCGCCCCAGCGCTCCTCAGATACTGAAAAATCACTGGAAAACCGATAGAAGCTATCCACCGAGCCAAATCTATCAACCAGGAAGGATAGAGGAACAAGGTGGCTCGAGGAGGTCACGGATAGCAGGGCTGTCCTCCGCAAGCCTGTGAAAGTCAGAAACTGGCGGCGCATATGGCCCGAGGTAACCCGTGCACAGGGACCAGCCACTGATAAACCGGTGAAGCGAGCATACTCCTCAAGAGTGGGAGTCAGATACTCCAGCCTAAACCTGAACACCTGTCGGTCCGGGATCCAACAACTGAGAATGCCATCAACAAAGCCCGGCGGCACCTGAAATGACAGTAGAGCCAAGGAGTGTCCCAAAAGACCCTCTGCGATGATTCGGTCGAAGGGTAGCAAACTATCCAGCCACAAGAAGAGCCTGCCAATAATCCCTGAGGGGGCGCGAGGGTCCACGCGAACCACGTCCAGGGATGACATCTGTAAAAAGCGGTATCAAAAGACTATACAGGGGTCAATTTTTCCTTATATAACAAATCATACATCATACGAGCTATAATGGAATGAATGGATCATCAAAAGTAAATGATTGTGCATAAATTGAAATAAGTCTGTACATAATACATGAAATGAGAAATGATAGTAAAACGAGCAGGTTTAAATACAGAGATCCTAGCCTATCAAAGTCTAATCAGTGAAATCTATGCCATCAATGAAGGTGTCATCGTCAAACTGATCTGCAGGCAAGTCCTGGGGAAGGGCAACCTCACCCTCAAAATTAAGGTCTGGGCAGGAATAAGGCGGAACTGGGGCATCCGATGTACCGGGGCCCGCGCCAAAATCAGATCCCTGCGGGTCTGCAGCATAAGCCTCCTCTGGATCTCGGCCCAAGCTTCGAACGAAGAGAGATAACTGATCCACCCTCCGAGTGAGTGAAGCAATCTGGTCCGAATGGGTGGGGACGCGGACGCACTCCATCCAATCTGCCATCATCACCGGCCCGTGAACCAGGTCTCCGAGGAAGAAAGTAGCCCGGGTCTGAGGACCGATAGTGCGGGGTCTCCACCAGGCACTGAAGCTCTCGCTCGTATGCGGACCAACAGAAAGCATATAGCCGTCCTCCCCGACCATCAGGGCCTCTGGAAGGTGGGCATCCGCAAACCAAGCTCTCTCTGAGGGAGGGGCCAAGGGGATACGAGCCTCCCCAGTCACACATCTGATGGCGCGCTCCCCCAGATATAGCTCCCATCCACCGTAGGTCAGAAACGGAATACGGCGAGTGGACAAGGCATGCTCCAGGTCCGCGGCATAACCACCAGCAAGGCCAGCCGCCAAATGATCCGCCGTGTAAGGAACCCAGGTCACATCCGCAGACGAGATCAGCTCCAACTGCAGCCGACAATGAGCGAAACTATCGGACACTGGGGTCTCCTCGAGAGTACTATGATGCCATCTACGACCCCTGGGATAAGTCTCCGGGCCGAGGGTAGTAACGGGCCGCAAGCAGGGTAATCTCTCGTAGGCCCAGAACTGTCAAACAAAACAGAAAAGCCGTAAGTAGCAAGAAGGAACAAAGAAATGGGACGAAACGAGAACTGTATGATAAAAGGGACCTACTAGCAGGAAGGGGTAGAAGCCGAGCCAAGCATCGGTCTGTCCCTCTGAGCGGAGACGAAGACCCTGGAGGAAGTAAGAAAAAGGTGAAAGAGCCCCAGTCGTAATCCCCGATCCGGTCAACATCCCTGGTGGCTCCGACGATGCTGAAATGGATAGTCGAGGAGTTGTTCCCCAGAAAACAGCCCCTCATAATGGTCAGAAACAGACGGCGGAGCAGAAAATCACGAGTAGACCGGTCCTCAGGGAATGGCTCGGAGAGGACCCCTCCAATGGCATCTACAGCCAGGGCTCCCGATCGGATGCTGCGGGCCTTAAAGACCTTATCATGGGGAGAGTAGCCCAACAGGGATCGAACAGCTGCGGTGGTGATGTCAGTCTCCAGAGGGACCCGGGATCCAGAAAACTCCACCCCGGTGATATAACGCCAGTCGAGAGGGGTCAACATCAGCTCACAGTCGAGAAGATGGAGCGACTGTGTATGGTGGAACCAGCGCTCAGCTAAAGCCCTCATATAGCCCCACGGACACCGGCGAGGGGCAATGGTGAAGAAATGTCTGAAGCCCCAGGAATCTACCATCCCCCTATAGTCGGAATGCAGCGCATGATAGAGAGTGTAGATGCTAAACCAGTTGCCCCGAGGCTGGGTAAACTCAGGAACCTGTGACAACCATCGAAAGTCAAGCATGGTAACCATATGGATTTGAATGAAGTTAAATGACGGATATACCTCGTTAGCCGCCAGGTAGGCTGAGGGATGACTACTGAGAGTCGGACCGAGCAGATCAGGTATCCTAGCACGGGCCCCTGGTAAAGTCCGACGCGTGGGAGGAGGAGCCGCTGTGCCCGAAGGGCCCGCCTCTGCCTCAGCTGGGGCATCCTCATCAATATCCGGCTGCACGGGGCGAATGATAGACTCCGCCAATCTACGGGAATGACGGGTCAGAACGGGAGCTGGAGCTGGGGTGGCCGCTCTGCGACGTCGGACACCCGCCACCCGGGGCACTGCGGAGCCACTGGGAGCATCAGGATCCATGGCTGAAACGGCATCACGAAAAGGAGGTACACCCTTAACTCGTTATCTTTCAAAACAAATCTTATTGCATATTGCTAAAAGTCATAGGGCAGCATGACATGTTTATGAAATGGAAATGCATGAATAAATCCCTAGGGGTGCGCTAGATTTCCCGAAATTTCGGCAGAGTCTCGTTTGTAAAATGGACATCCCATGCACGATCCGGCATGTTTAAAATCAAGTCAGACAACCAACAAATCCCAAATGCAAGTGAAAATGATGCACCATGAGCATAAAATGAATAAAATCATGGTTTTTCAAAGTAAATAAAGCATGACCGCAAGACCCATTCGTTTATATATGCTATGGCTAACCCCAATATCTCATATAGGCATGCATTACTAAGATCAAATATTTACACAAGTAAATACATAGTCAAATGAAAGCGAAAAATCAAAGAAAAATGAGTTAAAACGTTACCCAAAGTACGTAGACTGATTTAATCGGAGCAGATTTTGCCGAAAGAGGTCCAAAAGACGAAAAAGCCGGGTAGGGGGCGAGGAAAACCGAAAACGAGCGAAAGGGACAGCCAGAAAGTGAAAAGAAACGTGGGGGTCGCGATCTAATGTAGGGGCCGATCCCAGCCGCAGATGCATCTGCGGCTGGCCGCAGATGCATCTGCGGCTGGTCTCGGTGACCCGTTTTGCCTCCCTTTTGCTCCCCGAGTCAGCCTGCAACGTGTCCCATGTTGAGATTTAAGATTTTAGAAATACCTGACCAATTGAAAAACGACCCGTCAGATACGATACCTGACCAATTGAAAAACAACCCGTCAGATACGATACCTGACCAATTGAAAAACGACCAGTCAGATACGAGACCTGACCAATTGAAAAACGACCGTCAGATACGATACCTGACCAATTGAAAAACGACCCGTCAGATACGAGACCTGACCAATGGAAAAACGACCCGTCAGATACGAGACCTGACCAATGGAAAAACGACCCGTCAGATACGAGACCTGGCCCATTGAAAAACAACCCGTCAGATACGATACCTGACCAATTGAAAAACGACCCGTCAGATACGAGACCTGACCAATGGAAAAATGACCCGTCAGATACGAGACCTGACCAATGGAAAAACGACCCGTCAGATACGAGACCTGGCCCATTGAAAAACGACCCGTCAGATACGAGACCTGACCAATGGAAAAACGACCCGTCAGATACGAGACCTGACCAATGGAAAAACGACCCGTCAGATACGAGACCTGGCCCATTGAAAAACAACCCGTCAGATACGATACCTGACCAATTGAAAAACGACCAGTCAGATACGAGACCTGACCAATTGAAAAACGACCCGTCAGATACGATACCTGACCAATTGAAAAACGACCCGTCAGATACGATACCTGACCAATTGAAAAACGACCCGTCAGATACGATACCTGACCAATTGAAAAACAACCCGTCAGATACGATACCTGACCAATTGAAAAACGACCAGTCAGATACGAGACCTGACCAATTGAAAAACGACCCGTCAGATACGATACCTGGCCAATTGAAAAACAACCCGTCAGATACGATACCTGACCAATTGAAAAACGACCAGTCAGATACGATACCTGACCAATTGAAAAACGACCCGTCAGATACGATACCTGACCAATCCAAGAGCGACCGTCGGGTACGAAACCCCAGCGGCATCCATTCGTGGAATTCGAATCGACCCCTACACGATCATGTCAAGTGCGGCATTTGCATTGTCTCGACATATGCATTGCATCGATAAAACACATACTGTCTTTCCTGTGCATCGGGTGCCTACTTCTTTATCATGTCCATTTCATATTTCATTCCATAGACATGATAAAGAGGGGCAGCTGTAGACACCCAGATTTTGCATTTCTCTACTAACCCTGACAGGAGGGCAAAATCGTCAAGTGACCCAATATACGACAAGGAGAGGTGGGCGCCAAAATGCAGTTCCCACCACGGCTTACGATCAAGGCTGTCAAACGCAAAACGAGAATTGAGGCATCTGAGGCGAGGCCTACGGGCCATCCAGACAGAACCCGATGCGAATCGCCAAAAAGGGCCAAGGACACTACAATTACAGCATTAGGGTGGCGTCTCGACGTCGGGAAACCATTCCCAGAATTGATTCAGGTATCAAAGAACAGCTTTCCAAAATAATACAGCAGAAATTGGCAAATTAATACCGCGTGGCACGAAATTCGAGAAAAATGCGCCGGACAGCCGCGGATGCAGTCGCGGCTGCCGACAAAAAGACGTTCGCGTGGCTCGAGGGCGGCACACGGCAGCCGAGGAGACGGCCACAGCAGGCAGCCGCAGATGCATCTGCGGCTGGCCGCAGATGTATCTGCGGCTGCCTGCTGAAGCACTATAGATCGCCATCTTCAACCCGAGAACGAGGGGGAGAAGAAAAAAGAAAAAGGAAAGAAAAAGAAAGAGGAGAGAGAGAGCTCGCGGGGAAGAGAGAGAGAGGTTGTTTTGCTGTTAGATCCAAGCAATAGATCCATATTGTTGTGCTATTTAGCTTAGTAATCTTGTGGTGTATCCATTTCGTGATATAAAAGTTTGAATCCGTGTTTTGCAAGGTGAAAAGATTGTCTTTTTGGTATTCTATCGCTTGTATTGTTAATATAGCTTATGTTTTAGGTTATGTGATGTAATATGTTGTTAGGTTGATAAAGGATCCGTGGATTAGGGGTTGTTAGCGAGGTTTCCATCGGAAAGTAACTCCTCCTAACGCCCCGATGACATCCGTACGGTGATATCTCGTTCGTTGTGGTAATGGATAGTTTTAGTGATTAAGTTGTGATATTTGGGTTATGTAATGTGATAGAAATGTTAAATCTCGTTAGATTTGGTTTAGGGTTGGTTGTGTCATGATTTGGGTGAATGTGAGCCTAGGGAGGAGATCCTCGTGGTCAAATCCCGATGATGGACATTTTGGTATATGTAATCATGGTATATGGTCCATGGATGTGTATTTTGTAATATCCGGCCTTAAAGCGATACCAAGTCGTGTTCGGGTTAAGGCCCCGTAATAATAATAAAATATGTGATTGTGGGTGTTTGGGGTTGTCTGGATGGCTTACATGCCCGTGGATAGCCCCGACACGTTTTGGGATGCTTGTTTTAATTTACAACACAACAATGATTTTCAAAATAAGGCAAATAATGAAGATTTTGTAAAAGTGATCAAATTAGGATATTAGATTCACGAGGTTTAAAAAGTAAAGAGTTTTGGCGAACTTAGATCTTTATTTGATGAAAAGGCTTTAGTTGGTTTTAAAAAATGTCACAAAAAATGATTTCGTAAAATAAATGAACGTTTTAATTAAACTTTGTACATAGGGTGAAAGAGTTCTAGAAGTTGCCTTCATGTTATTTAATTTGTTATTAGAGGGCAATGTATAGTCTCGATACCTATTTGACAAAAAGTTTAAAAAACTATCTTCTAAAAATGACATCTAAATAAAAACCCTCATCGGTTCGAAATTAAAAATCAATCTTTATTTTAAAACGAAGCCTCGTCATTTGGGTCAAAAGACGTTAAAACGCTTTCCAGTTAAAGCACATTTGCCATACAAAAATCCAAACAAAATTCACCACAAGCATTCACCTAGGCACACACGCACACACACGCAACTCACACATTTTAGGATTTAAAAGGATAGGAAAACATCGAGATTGCGGTAACCGTGTTTCACGGAAGTCGGGGGGTGCCTAACACCTTCCCCTCGCTTAAGCAAGCCCCCGAACTCTATGAATCTCGGTTTGCGGACCAATTAACTCGGAGTCACATATGAGCCAGCGATTACGAAAACAAACTCGGATGAGTTGGTACATCCATTTCAAATATACCAACTGGCGACTCTGGTCAATTGGCTCATAAAAATCGATCTTTCAAAACCCGTCGACATTAAGCCGACCCTTTTCAAAATCACATTTAAATCAAAAGGCTAAAATTGGAAAGGGACATTTTAATAATAAAAAACGAGACGACGAAAATCCCGGCGTCGACATCTACCTTGACTATGCTCTAGAAATTTTCTTGGTGGATTCTCAAAGTTACAAGAATTCTCCTACTTTTCTTTCTCGGAAGCTCTCTCTTTTTGCTCTAGCAAATGACTAACCAACACAACCAAGGTGTGGAGCCTTCTATTTATAAAATTTCCTTAATCACCATCAACATTCACTAATCAACTAACATTGGTTAAATTAGGAGCTAATCTAGATTACTATTTGATGGATTGACATAAGGATTGACATGTTGATTGACTAGGGTGGTTGAGTAACTAAAGTAAAATGTGAAATTGAAGCAACATAGCTCAACAAGCCACCCTATGGTGGGGGCCCCTCCTTGACCGGCCAAATGGGGAAATTTTCCCATTTTTTGATTTATTTTTATAGCTTTTATATACATATATATACACCTATATATATATGTATATATATATATATATATATATATATATATATATATATATATATATATTGACCAATTTTGACTTCCATTTGGGCTCCACTTTGGACTTAAGAATTAAATGTGTTGGGCTCATTGATTTAATTTGGTTGGACTCAATTTATTTATTCCATTGGGCTCCCATTTAACTAACACATGCTACATTTAATTAAACAAACATTGAGCTAGTTTAATTATAACATGAACCAATATTTAATTTAATATATGAGCTACTAGGTTAATTAATTGGACCTAGTTTAATACCTCATTTGGACTTAAAAATATAATTCAATTAGATTTGCTTTAATTAATTATATTACCTTACTTCCTTATTAAATAAATACACACATACATAAGTATATTCATTTAATTACATCAATGCACAATTAATTAGTACAAAAATTTTAATTAATTGCTAATTATTTAATAATTACAATTACAATGACATATAGAATTCGTGGTCATTACATTCTCCCCCTTATAAGAATTTAATCCCCGAAATTACAAATTTAAACCACTCAAAAAGATTCGGATAGTTAGTTCTCATCTTTTCTTCAAGTTCCCACGTAACTTCTTCAGCGTTGTGGTTCCTCCAAAGGACTTTGACATAATGTATAACCTTATTTCGTAATTTCTGCTCTTTCCTATCTAATATCTGGACAGGAATTTCTTCATATGATAAGTCTTTTTCAATTTCTATCGGCTCATGGGATATGATGTGCTTATAACCAAGCTTGTATGGCCGTAACACTGACACGTGAAACACATTATGGATATGCTCCACTTCAGGAGCTAAAGTTACCTCATACGCCACTTCACCCGCTCTCTTTAATATTTCAAATGGTCCTATGAATCTCGGACTCAGTTTTTCCTTCTTTACAAATCTGATCTTCCCTTTCTAGGGAGATACCTTCATAATCATAAAACTCCCTACTTCAAAATGTCTCTTCCGTCGATGTAGGTCTGCATATTTCTTCTGGCGATCCTAAGCTGCTACTAGTCGAGCTCTTATTACCCTGATAATTTCTACGGTCTGTTGAACCAATTTTGGCCCCAACAGTCGACGTTCTCTTACCTAATCCTAACATAGAGGTGTTCTATATTTCCTTCCATACAAAGCTTCATAAGGCGGCATGCCTATGCTCGCATGATAACTATTATTATATGCAAACTCCACTAATGGTAGATGGTCCTCCCAACTACTCTTGAAATCCGTCACACAAGCTCTGAGCATATCTTCCAATGTCTGAATTGTTCTCTCACTTTGCCCATCAATCTGCGGATGATACGTTGTACTCATTCTTAACTGCGTCCCCATTCTTTCCTGAAGACTCCTCTAGAATTTTGACGTGAATCGCAGATCCCTATCTGACACAATTGACACCGGCACCACATGTCTTAAAACTATCTCTTTTATGTATAGTTTGGCCAACTAATCCAAACTGAACTTACTCTTGATCGACAAAAAGTGCGCTAACTTTGTTAGTCGATCCACAATCACCCATATTACATCGTATCCCTTCTGTGTTGCTGGAAGTCCTACCACAAAATCCAATGTGATATGCTCCCATTTTCATTCAGGAATCTCTAATGGCTGTAATAATCCACTTCATCTCTGATGTTCAGCCTTTACCCTTTGACAAGTTAGGCATCGGCTGAAATATTCTGCAACCTCCCTTTTCATATTTGGCCACCAAAAATGCTGATGTAGATCTTGATACATCTTTGTGCTACCTGGGTGTATCGAGTGTCTCGTATTGTGAGCCTCTTGCAAAATCTCCTCTCATAATTTAGGCATTAACAGTACCCAAACACATTTTTCAAACCTTAGCAGTCCTTTGCTATCTACCTTGAACTTGACTTCTTCCCAATCAGTCATCATCTTCCTTATTCTATCGCATTCTTCATATTTGCCTTAAGTCTCATTCACCTTATCAAACAAGGTTGGGCTTGCTTCCATTAGTATTGACTCATTTAGATTTTTCACCTCCAACTTCATTCGAGTTGTTTCTCTTATTAGTTCTTCCTGGTCTGTCAAAACAAACAACTTCTCTCTGCTCTTTCTGTTTAGAGCATCAGCTACCATATTGGCCTTACCGGGATGATATAGAATTTCACAATCATAATCTTTGATCAATTCTAACCATCTCTGTTGCCTCATATTCAACTCCTTTTGTGTGAAGATATGCTTCAGACTCTTATGATCTGTGAATATCTCACACTTTTCTCCATATAAGTAATACCTCCAAATTTTAAGGGAAAACACTACTGCTGCCAACTCCAAGTCGTGGGTCAGAGTATCACTTCTCATAATCTTTTAATTGTCTTGATGCACACGCAATGACCTTACTATTCTGGATAAGAACACAACCTAGTCCCTTGTGCGATGCATCACTATAGACCGTAAAACCTCCCGTATCGTCTGGTAAAGTTAACACACGTGCTTCACTAAGTCTCTTTTTTAACTCCTGAAAACTCTCCTCTCACTTCTCCGTCCATACATACTTCACTATTTTCCTTGTTAAATTTGTCAATGGCGTCGCTATCTTTGAAAAATCTTTGATAAATCTCCAATGGTAACCTACTAGTCCTAAGAAACTCCTAATCTTCGTCGGCGTCCTTGGTTGTTCCCAATTCATTACCGCTTTCACTTTTGCTAGATTTACTGAAACTCCCTCCTTGTCAATAACATGACCTAGAAATTGAAATCTCTTCAACCAGAATTCACACTTCAAAAATTTGGCATATAACTCCTCCTTCCTTAATATCTCCAACACCAATCTTAAATGTTCCACATGCTCCTCCTTTGTTTTAGAATAAACCAAAATATCGTCAATGAACACAACTACAAATTTATCCAAGTACTGCTTGAATATTCTGTTCATCATGTCCGTAAATGCTGTTGGAGCATTCATCAGTCTAAATGACATCACCATAAACTCATAATGGCTGTAACGAGTTCTGAATGCTTTCTTGGGTACGTCCTCCTTTCTCATTTTTAACTTATGATAACCAGTCCTTAAGTCAATCTTTAAAAAGTACTTCGCCCCTTTTAGTTGATCAAACAGATCGTCAATTCTTGGCAACAGATACCAGTTCTTAATCGTTACTTTATTTAACTCTCTATAGTCCATACAAAGTCTCATCGATCCATCCTTCTTCTTTACAAACAGCACAAGTGCTCCATATGGAGAAACACTCGGCTGAATGTACTTTCTATCTAATAATTCTTATAACTGAATCATTAACTCTCTCATCTCTACCAGAGCCATCTTATACGGTGCCTTTGATATCAGTGTTATCACTGGTACTAAATCAATCACAAATTATATCTCCTTATCTGGCAGAAGACCTGACAGTTCATCTGGAAAAACATCCATAAACTTTTTAATTACTGGTATTTGTTCCATCTCAGGATTCACCATTTGTGTATCCACCACATATGTCGGATATCCTAAACATCTTTTCTTTAACAGCTTATTGGCCTGCATCATAGTCAGACAACAAGATTGGCTTGACGACTTGCTGCCGAAAAATATTACCTTAGACTTATTTGGTGTCATAAGGTGTATATACTTCTTCTGACAATCAATTATCGCTCCATGGTTAAATAACCAATCCATTTCGAGTATAACGTCAAACTCCCCCAAACGTATCGGAATTAAATTCACACTCAACTTCTGACCCCTAATTTCTACACAACAGTTTCTATGTATATACTCTATAGGAATCACTTCTTTATTTGCAACTTCAATATTCATAGGGTTTTCTAATTTTTCTTTAGGCAATTTTAACCGTTTAGCGAAATCATCAGACACAAATGAACATGTAGCACCCAAATCAAACAATACATAAGCATTTATATCATTGATCGGAATAATACCTGACATTACGTCTTTTGATTCCATGACGTCTTGCACAGTCATGTTGAAAGTTTGTGCTGTGGGCTTGTTTTGTTGCACCGGCCCTCCAATAATAAGCTTTCTGTTGTTTTCTCTGTATCCACTTCCTCCATCATTCTTCTTCTTCGAACAATCCTTGATCTGATGGTCCGCAGCTCCACATAAGAAACAACCTCCTCCTTTCTTAGGTTTAGGACAATTAAGAGCGATGTTCCCTTCTTGCCCACAATTATAGCAGACGTTCTTCCCCTTCATGCATTCACCCGAATGATTTTTTCCACTTTTACTGCATTTGATCCCTCTCTTCTGATCACTTCCCTATTGTGTCCCTCCACTGTTGTTGTTCCACTTATGTTTGTTGTTGTTGTTGTTGTTGCCTCTGCTGTTATTATTCTCACTTCCACCCTCACTCCTCTTCTTATTCCTTTCTTGATTATACTTAGATAACTCCTCGTTATCTCCTTCAACTATGATTGATTTTTCCAGTAAAGTTGAGAATGAATCAATCTGTAGTACCGCCACCTTGTTGAATATCCAAGGTTTCAATCTATTCTCAAATCTCCGAGCCTTGGGTTCCTCCGTGTCTACCTGATGCGAAGCGAACCTGGCAAACTAATTAAATTTTGCCGCGTACTCAGGTACCGACCTATTTTCTTGCTTCAATTCTAGAAATTCCACATCCATTCTACTTTTCATACTTTTCGAAAAGTAATTCTCATCAAATATCTCCTTAAATGTCGCCCAAGACACCACACCTTCTCCAGCCCTATTCTGATTGGCTTCCCACAAGAAATTGGCTTCTCCCCTCATCATATAAGTAGCAAAAATAGTCTTTTGCTCCTCCTCCACTCTCGAAATAACAAATTCCTTTTCTATTTCTTTTATCCAAGACTGGGCTTCTATTGGGTCTGTCGTTCCCAAAAACTCCGGCGGTCCGACTGCCTTGAAATCTTTGAAGTTTGCCAATTGATTCTGCGGTGGTGGCAGATTGGCTACTACTGGGTGTCGATTCTGCATCGCCTCAGCAAGCATGTTGATGAAGTTCTGCATTAAGTCTACATTGCGACCCCCTCGTCGTTATTAATTGATTCTTCTACCCCTTGGTTTCTTACTGGTTATCTACATGGCGCTATTATCTGATTAAAGAAATAGGAAAATATCTAATTATTATTGTTTCTAAATTTTATTCTTTTATCCTTTCACCTTTATGTTGTATCTTAAGCAATTTTACCTAAAGTACAAGTAATCATCTCAATATATATAAATATAAACATGACTGCACTTATATTTATATGCTAAAACCGTAGTGCATAACACCTTACACCGTAAGCATATTGCTATAAATGCCTCTATCCCTGATAGACTATAAAAGATGGGATTTCTAATGAACATATCCCACAATTTACTAGATTTGGGATTTACAACATATTAACCCTCTGATAAAACAAAAGTTGGGTTGTACTGCATCTATGTACATACGACATCATAAAATACTACTACTAATGACTGCGCATCACTTGATGGATCACGTCATCGTACTTTTCACCTCCTATGGCCATCACCACGTTCTTGCTGATAGTGTGCATAGACTGGCCCTCCTCAGCTGGGTAGTAGTGCACCCTGCTCTGAAATCTACCAAATGAAGAGCGATAGACGTAACTGAGCCTATCGGTCCTCACCCTCTTCTCACGAACCTCATCTTCCTGCTCCAACATTTGTCTATGTGCTGCATCCCTCTAAGTTTCTATCTCTATCCTGTCCTCTATCGCCTCCTGCCAATGGGCATGGATGGCGGCCTTTTCTGCCTACACTTGCTGAACCTTTAGTTTAGCCTTTGCTAACCTAGCCTCAGTCGCTGCCAACTTAGCCTGCAGCTCAGCGTCCTGATCAACTAACTGATGGGTTAGCAACCCGATGTGCTCTACGGAGTCCTTGTACCCCTACACCTGCTCCTCAAGACATGTTATCTTCTCCTTAAGCTCCGTGTTCTCACCAAAGAACTGATAGGCCACTGCCTTGTATTGATCCTCCAAATGCTGGTAGGTTAGATTTTTCTCCTCCAAGTGCTTGACTCTTTCCTCCAGCTCCTCATTCCTCGTAGTCAGACCCTCGATGATGTCACTAGCAGTAGTTACCATGCCATCAGTTGACTCCTCCTCCTCCTCAGACTTTGACTCAGTCTTATCCTCATTGTATGTGTGACATCCCGAATTTTTACAAGACTTCTAAATAAGGATTATGGTTAGTTAAGTAAAGGTTAAAAGCTGAGACCTAGATTAGAAGGATATAAGGTGTTAATATGTGATTAAACATAATATATTATTTAATCATTGTGCTAGCAAGGACCTATGTGGTTGACTGAATATGTGGATATATATATGTGTGTGTGTGTGTGTGTGTGTGTTTGTTTTGATAAAGAAAGAAATGTTGAGAATGGACGAAATAATAGAAATGAGGAAACTATAATTGAATTGAGCTTAAGTTATGAGTGTTAATAGCAAGTTTGATGAATAGGCCGTGAGAGGCTAGATTTTGAGAAGAGAATGTAATACCCCGAGAATGAGTAGAAAGAATGTTGGATACAAGAATGGTTCAAATTGGCATTTATGTTCTAAGTAAATACGCGGAAGGACGTAAAGTCATAAAAAAAAAGGTATTATGAGCCTAAAGGGATAAATGATAATGGATTTTGGTAATCCGGTCGAGGTTCACTTCTCGAGAAAGCGATTTATGGAAAAGAATGAGCAAATGACTATTGAGATATCGGAAAGTGAAATTGATCGATCGGGAAACTGAAAAGGTTTGTAGAAAATTAAAATGTAATGATATGTAAAATTAACATAATTGTAAATTATTATAATTAATTGATGCAATTAGTATGTGGAAGTGTGACAAGTGTTTTGGGACGAGCTAGTTATGAACTATTTGGTGATGGAATATAATTCAAGCCTAATGAAACAAGTTTAGATAAAAATGACTTGAATTGGATAAGAAATGAGCCAAGTATGATTTAAAGGAAAATTAATTTTTCTAGGATTTTTGAGAAAAGACCATGATGCCCTTGTCAATTTAAAGAATGACCTTTGTGTCCTAGAATGGATTAATGACCAAAATGTCCATACTTGATCAAGTGAAATGACATAACTACTCCTAACCATGATAGAGTTAAACTAACCATATATGGTTAGTTGTTGGAGAAATGATCAATATATATATGTGATTATATTTTTTAGTATTAAGCATTGTTGGTTCATTTTCACTTCTTTCATTCGAAGTTATATAGAGAGCTTAAGAGAGCAACAGAGAAAAGAGTTAGGGTTCCATGAAGTTCAAGAAATTTCAAGAAAATCATGAAGGATTCAAGTGCAAAAGTGATCAATGAGAGATTAACAAGCCATCAAAGTGAATGATCAAACCTTGAGAAGGTTATTACAAGAAGGAAGACAAGCTCAAGGAAGGTATAACCATGTTCTTACTATAAAATTTAGTATTTATGAGTTTAAATGGAAGTTAAGTATAGTCATGCATGATTCCTTGAAATTTAAGGGTTGATTATGTGATGAATGTGAGTTACATGCTATATGTATGGTGTATGATGAAACCCTAGCCTTGAAAGTGGTGGAACAAAGGTAATATACTATCCATGTTCATGTTCAAGGCTAGAAACCATGATTTAATGGATGATCATGTGTTATATGTTATTAGAAGTAATGAAAACCTAGTTGGAAATGTTGATCATGTAAGAACCATGCTTATTTTCATGTTAGATAGCATTCAAAATTGATTAAAAGTTGAAGAGTATGATTTGTGAAGGAAATACACAATATTAGGCTATATTTTCCATGTAAATCAAATTATAATCTGTAAAGTGTTTTTGAAGATACATGTAGAAGTGACACAAGCATACAAGGTTGTTAAATGAAAAACTGTTAATGTATATGTATATAGAGTTCAAGGATTCAAATGGTGTTCAAGTATAAAGTTTTGAAAATTTGTCAAAAATGCCACAAATGTGAGATTTTTGGCCATTTCATGTAATTGAAGGTCAAATGAGGTCAAATAGCTAAGTTTGATGTTAATACACGTGTTAGAAATGATTTGGAAGTCGTTTGGTGTCTATGGCGATAAATGAGAATTTCAAACATTTGAAAACATTTGTCGACGCCTAAAGTGAGTTATTTGGAAAAATAAATTCATTTGAAAAGTTTGAAATATTTTGAAGGCGGACAAGTCAAATATGTGTTATGTGTGTTAAATGACATGTTGGGATCAAGTCTTGCAAGAAGGGGCCAAGAATAACATAATTGTTGAAAATGAAAAGTTCGAAAATTTGATGAAAATTCAACCTTGAGGGTGATTTTTGGCAATTTTGAAGAATTAAAGGTGAAATGAAGTTAAATGACCTAGTTTTATGTTATTACATGTGTCTACATTTATTTGGTAATCAACAGAGGAGAATTAGAATGAAAATGAGTTTCGAACAATCGAAACCGATCGTTTCAACCCTAAACGGACTTTTACAGACAAAACCTGCCTCGGGTATAATTTAACAGTTTGAAAGGCCTAGACATGTCATATATAACCCAAGTGAACTATGTCAGGTGTTAGATTGAAGTTTTAAAGCTGATGGCCAAAAATCACAAAGTTGGAAATTGAGTTTGTAAGCTATAAAAAAATTCCAAGTCTGGAAAATGTTTTGAATAACCCTCCTATGGGCTAATGTATCACTGATTGTAAGAAGTCAAATGAGGCAAGTATAAATTTTGTAAAATACTAAGTAGTAAGACCTAGTTATGTTTCAAATTTGGAATTAATTGGATATATAATGAAGGAGTTAAAAATCACCAAAGTAGTTGCAAAAATTAGAAGTTCAAAACAGTAGGACTACGTCGGGGCGCAATGTTTTGTACTGAACACTGAGCTGGGGCGCAGTGTACTGTTCATGGCTACAAGGAATGTGCGGCCAGTGAGATTGGGAAGAAGAAACACTGCGCTAGGGCGCAATGTTCTAAAACCTGAAGAAAAAAATTAAGGGTCCAAAATGTGACATTTTGACATGGAATGATAAAAATGAGTTGTGTAAACTCTAGAGGGATAGAGAATGGCCAAATAAAGGGTGTCAAGGTATAATGAGATAATGAATGACATAATATAACATGCCTAAAGCTAAGCCAAACCATGTTAGGGGTTATGTAAAGGTCAGGAACAAGCTATGATGTATTATTAACCTATGTAAGGTATAATACATCAAATGTAATATGAATCGAGATTAATGGTTAAGAGATTTTGGTTTAAGTTTAATAAATCATATAAAAATTATATGATCATATAATGATGCATATAGTGCAATCTTTACAGATAGCGCTCGATGTAGCAAGCCGACAAGACGGATATGAAAGGATGATTGAGGAAGTAAAGGTTAAGTAAATAAATGCAGATCAAGCAAGTTTTTCAGACTTAAGCGTACTAATTGATCTACATGAACTATGTGATAATTGAAATGTGCCCTATATGCAATTATGTGGTTTAATTGCTAAATGAATTACGTAACATTAAGCATAACATGTTAAGGTAAAGGATGTATGACACATATTATGACATGTGAGCATGAAAGGTGCTATCTGATTAACTTGCTGAGCTTTATGCTCATTCTTGCTATGAACTAACATTTCAGGTAAAGTACGAGAAGGTCGGAGGTTCCGGTGCAGCTAAGGTAAAAGAATGCTAGATGCATAAATAAGCGTGAAGAATATTTGTAATTTGTGTAACATGCAAGTGAGTCAGATAAATGTAAATTTGTAAGGGTAATAAGGGATGTAGGGTTTGTAAATCCATATAATTAAATGTGCATTTATGTATTACTTAAAGTAGAGGAGATAATGAGGCAAGATGATTGTATTATTGTTATAAGACGAGTATGCTATATAATGAAACTCGCACGTATGGTACAGATGTATGTAAACAGGAATAAGGATGAATAGATAAAAGTAAACAGGGTCATGTATGGATAAATCATGGCAAAATTTTATTTACAAGTTATGTGAAACATATATTATATGATTGTGAATGGTAATAGATTAGGTCACAAATAATAAATGTTTGACCTAAGTGCTAATGAATGTTAAGTGAGCGTTGTGATCCTAAGACAGGTAAGGAATGTAAGATAAAAAAAAAAAATATGGACCACATTATGGTAAACTGAATGGTTTCAAAGATTAAAGGTTAAGTTTTAACGCACGAGATTCCAGTTAATGTGGTTTAAAGTTAATGATTATCTTATACAGACATAATTGAACTTAATTAAGGGAATGTGGGATCTCGAAGCGCTACAGTATAGTCTCATTACGACTCCTCTGACTGGCTCCTCTCTATCTCCCATCTCCGGGTCAGACCCCGAATCCTCTATCGGTGCAGCCACCAACAGCTGTGCAGTATCCATATGGATATCAATGTAATCCTCCTTAGCTGTGTGACTCGACTGTCCAATCTCAGGCATCCTACAATCACACAAATAACACGACATCAGTATCGCAATAAAATATATTCATTGATGAAATGAAAGTATATTTAATTGTGTTACTCCTCATCTCGATGAATTTCCTCAATTCATCTCCTATAACTCTATTTGAGTTAACTCTTCTAAGATTATATACTAAAGTTTTGCAACCTAAAGTTTTCTAACCTACGGCTCTGATACCAACCTGTGACGACCCCAAATCTGGGTTCCATAACATCAGGTTTGGTTCTCACTATCTCAAATCATAATAACAACTAAATACATAGTCTTCACTAATCTAGCCTTAATCTTAATCTTAACCTTAATCAAATCTATCTTAAGGGATTACAAATGATTTACAAAAGTAATTACATAGAAAATAATTAATTATCATGCATTGAACTAATCTAATCTTTGGTTTTTCCCTTGCCTTTGTCCTTTTTGGAGCATTCAGGCTTAGCTGAAAATAAGTCATAATATAGCAATGGTGAGCAACTAGCTTACTCAGCAAGTTTAAGAACAGATAATACAAGATATATCATGATTGAATGGGAAATAATATCAAAGGTTTCAGCAATAGATAACAATTGTGAAATAACAAGAATCAATTTTCAATGTAAAAAAAAAAAGAATTGAATCTTTACTGCTGAGTGGTCTTTAAGGACCATAAACTGCTGCTAAAGGTAAGACAAATATAGACTTGCCACCTAAGTAGTTTGATACTCGAGGAGATCAGTCTCTTGTATCCTATGTATATGCATAACATTCAGACATCTTGCCCAAAGGTCGGTTTCCCGACAAAATAATCCCCTTATATAGGGTTGTTCGTTCTCAGTCTTACTATAAGAATCTGCACCAACCAATGGTTTGGATAAGCTCTTAAAATATTCAAGTTGATGAATTTATACATGTAGTATCTAGCCAAAATAATTAGCTTAGATATTCTTAAACAGTTCTTGACTTAATGAACTATAAGTCTTGCAAATGCACTATGTGCGAATACAATAACAATACGGATGTGGAATAACTTTAAATAATTAAACTACTTAAATCTCTGACGAAATAAGTGCAAGTATAGGAACTATCTCAATAACAATTTGAATAGGTTTAAAGAACTTGTAAAAATAAATACAAGTTAAGCGTCAGAGAACTTGCCTTGTTTATTGTCGACTGCTAACCAATTCAATTTACTATCCTTTGAATAGACCTAACAATTTATCAAGTTGATCTTTCAATTAGTATCATATATGGGTTAATATAATAAACTTTGCATATCTTAACACTCCTACACTTAATCACATAATTAAATAATTAAGGTATAGTAAACACTTAAGAGATATTATCATTTTTTTGATAATATTTTAATCACATAAAACCTATATTAATTATTAATATAGTTCAGACTCCTATTTAATATTATTAACAATTCAATAATATATTATTATCCTTCTAATATTATTAATTATTTAATAATATTTTAATACATAATATTATTAAGTATTTAATAATATTTTATTTATTCCTTAATATTATTAATCATTTAATAATATTTAATTCATTTTCTAATATTATTAATAATTTAATAATATTTAATTTATTTTCTAATATTATTAATCATTTAATAATACT
The DNA here is from genome assembly GCA_947179155.2 of Hedera helix. Taxonomy (NCBI): domain Eukaryota; kingdom Viridiplantae; phylum Streptophyta; class Magnoliopsida; order Apiales; family Araliaceae; genus Hedera; species Hedera helix. Next base: position 23,316,173 of record OX359280.1, read on the forward strand.
TTATTCATTTTCTAGTATTATTAATCATTTAATAATATTTTATTCATTTTCTAGAATTATTAATCATTTAATAATGCTTTATTCATTTTCTAGTATTATTAATTATTTAATAATATTTTATTTATTTTTTAATATTATTAATTATTTAATAATATAATATTTTATTCATTTACTTAATATTATTAATTATTTAATAATATTCTATTCATTTAATAACATTTGATGAATTTAATTATATTATTAATCCTTTAATAATATTTATCCTCTTTTACATATTAAATTAACTTTCCATAATGTTTAAATTACATTTATTGATTCCAAAAATGACAATATAATTTTTAAAATATTTTTCACTTTCTGACCCGACTCGACCCAATCCCGAATTAATTCAAATTCCTGGAAAAGGCACGGCGCCCCAGCGCAGTGTATTGAACTCTTTTATTCTTGAAGCCCTACTGATTTTGAGAACTCTTTTATTCTTGAAGTCCTACTGATTCTCCATCCAAAAATCATAAGTTGTAGAATAAAATATGAGTTCTAAATGAGAGTTATGGAGAATTCAAGCAAGATTTATGCAATTATACAAAAATGAAGGTATTAAAACTATTTCATTTATTTTAAGGTTATAGCAATTAGTTGATATACTAGCTATAATTACTACATTTGGTTGTGGGAGGTTTTGATTATGGGAACCAAGAAGGGTTCTGACGATACAAGGTGGATGGAATATGGAGATTAGTGTTTTATGAATTAATTCTTGTAAAATTAAGTTTTTAAAGTATGCATGTAAGATTTGTGTGAAAATTCCTAAATGAAGGATTTGGTGTAAATAATGAAATAAATGTATCAATTGAAAGGTATTATACATTAATATGTAGTATACAAGTTGATTGAACTTATTTTGGTTTGAAAGTGATCACATTGGTAGAATGAATTGAAGGAGAAAAACTGCAGAATCTGGGGAACAATTCTGCCTAAGTGACGCGGTCGCGCCACTCCAGGCATTTATTTCTAGCGCTGCCGCACTGCTACAAGATTTTTGAAAAATAAATCTATTTTAAAACTAATAATTGTATGGGTGATAATTATGATATATTTAATGATGTAATTTAACTTGGGAAGTTTAAGAAGTATAAATTAACTTATTTATAATATGCTAAATACGAATTGTATAATGAATAAAAGATGTGAAATTTTTTATACATAAGATTGTATAAAATAATTTGGAATACGTCTAATGTATTCACTAACTTATGTCAAGTTTAGAATACATCGATTATAATACGAATTGGAGATTTAGTAATCTAGTCTTAATGAATTTAGTCTTAAACGGGATTAACAAATAGATTATAACTTAATTGTATATGTTTGGTTATGAAGCAAATGAAAATGTATGGATTCTCATAAGCAAAATATGAGGCTAATCAATGAACATTCGAGGAACGGGTAGCGATAAACTAATAACCGAGGCAAGTTTTTCAAATTTAATTGTTACGTGTAAACTTGTTCATGATTATATGCAAGTTTTTCAATTTTATCTGTTATGTGTAAACTTGTCATAAACTATGCTATAATGTGAACACGATAAGTATGATATATGATGAACATGTATTATATGCTACGTGATTCAAATTTGAAATATGAAAAAATGAGATGCTTGTAGTAATTTCACAACATGAAATTTATAATGCATATGTAGATGCATAAGTATTAGGCACATTACACATAGTTACCATGTATCCTACGTGAAGCATGCAAGGTGTTATCTGTTAGACTTGCTGAGTCATCGCACTCATTCTTGCAATTAATTTTTGCAGTTATAGATCGATGAGCGGTGATAAAATTTTGAAGCATAATTAAAAGAAAAGGTTTAATGGTTTCTTTGTATTAGATGTACTAAGTCAAAACGACTCATTGTATAACAATAAACTATATTGTAATAGATTATTAAATGTTAAATACCAAATATTTGAATTGAATTTGTGTTGTAAACCTTATATTGATTATTATAAGGAAATTTTATACAAAAAAAATATTCTATGATATGAATATGACAACCCGATTTTATGAACATGGCTTGCTATATTAAGATGAATAATAAAGGTTGTGATTTTGGAACCGAGGAATTATAAAGTTTTAATTAACTGAGTTTTAATATGTACATTGATATTGAATATTATTGAATGTTGTTATAAAAAGTTTTTAAATATCACAAAATTTATCATTTATATTACTGAATGATGATGTAGAGTTAGATTGAGGTCGGATCGTGAGCACCGAATCCGAAGATAAAGAGACCCGAATTTGGGGGCGTTATATGTCTGATTAGTGTTAGATGAATGGTTAGATGTGATAAATGTGTTGTATCGTGAGCACCAAGTCCGAGGGTTATAGTACCTGGATTTGGGGACGTTATAAAGGACACTAAAGCAAGTATATAGGTGCTTATTGGAGAATAAGTTCACTGAACATGACTCACTTAAAGGACCACCTAATGGAGTTTTACTTGTCTGTCAATAAGAGTTCTTAAAGTTTTAGTAGTACATGTGATCCTTAAATTTGAGATCATCATAGTACCTTATGTATTCTGTGTAATACTTTGTCATATTCCTTAAGGCTCTTTGGTATATCAAAGGGTATGTACGAGTATAATAAAGTGTATATAGAGGTAGTTGAATTATCAACAAAGGATTTACCACTTCCAGTAAAAGGAGAGAATATCTTATGTACTTCGATAAATGAAAACTCAAAAATCATTGGCCAAGGTAGAATGAAAATTAGAAAGGAGTTTCCAATTCACGTTAATTAGAGTTGTGCATTTGTAAATTGAAACGCATATGATCAAATAAAATAAGACTTGACAGAAAGTTAATGTCTTATATTTGATAGGGACATTATATGGTAGAATAATTGAATTGTATAGTAACTATTTACTGAATATGTTCTTTGTAATTAAACGTTGATTTCATATTATTTGGAAAGTCGTTTAATATGCTGAGACACTTCACTCTCATTGTAGAATAAATATATTTATTTATTTTGCATTAAATGATTTTAATTCATAATAAATAATATTACAATGGTTCTAATTTATTTATTTACAGTCGGTATAATATTGAACCTAAAGGGTCACACCATAAAAGAAAAATATTTATTTTAGAAGTACATAACATAATAGTAATAAGAAATTATGTATATTTAATTTATACTATGGTGATAAAATAAATTAAATAACTTAATATTTATAATTATGTATATTTGGAAATACTAATTATAAATTAATAAGAGGAGACTTATTATTATTATTATTATTATTATTATTATTATTATTATTATTATTATTATTATTATTATTATTATTATTATTATTAAGTTCCTAAATGGTTTAGGAATTATAATTATTATAATAATTAATTTAGTTCCTCATTAGATTGAGAATTAAATTAAAACCTTATTCCTAAAGAGTTTAGGAGAGTTGAACAAGTCTATAAATAAGAGGGGTCTTATTATAGATGGGGTTGTTTGAAGTATTATTAGAGAATACTTACAAATTCTCTACATATAAGGAGTTAGAGAGAGAGAGAGAGAATTAGGGTTAGCCACCTAAGATATTGAAGAACCTAAATCTAATTCTTCAATTCATATCATCTTGGTGGATCACCTTTAGAGTGTTGTACACTTGAGTAACAGGGGTTTAATCAGTGGATTTGAAGGAGAACGAGAAGAATCAAGGGGGGGTGAACTTGTAGCTGATCAAGAGTTGATTCATCTAAAGGTATAAATCTTTTATTCTTCTTGAATTAATAATATCGCATAAAGGTAGATCCTTGGTTTAAATGTTGTGAAAATTTTAAAATCTGATTTGTGCTTAGTTCCTCTGCGTTACATCAATTTGATTGTATGTATGTATATTTTCGCAAACCAACTGTGGCATCAAGAGCCAATCTTATGCGAATTATTAATTATTTTAATTTCGTATATGTATGGTTATGTGTTTAAACTAATTTATTAGGTATAATTTATTGTATAAAATTATATTTTTTCGAAAAACTAAAAGCCAATTCGCGAATTTCTGATGCAAAATAACAAATCTGGACGAAACTGGCAGATTCTGCTATGCAACGTTGGGGCGCCATCCCACAGCTATTTTATAGTGTCGGGGCGTTGGTTTTACCCTAGCCTACAGTGCCAGGGTGCTGCGCACCAGAAACTTCAAGTTATGCAATTTTGTGCATATTTTAGAAATAAAAATAAAGAGTTTATTTTGGATGATTTTAAAATTAAAATCAAGAGTTTATTTTGGAATTGAAATTGGATTTCATGGAACAAAGGAGTGCCCTTTAAATGATATCGATATATATATATATATATATATATATATATATATATATATATGTGTGTGTGTGTGTGTGTGTGTGTGTGTGTGTGTGTGTGGAATGACTTTGTTAGTATAAATGTGTATGCTTAAATGATTTGATGATAATGAGTTGATTGTTAAACTTGATTGTATGAAATAAGAAAATTGTTAAAGAATGATTTGATGATGATTTTGTTAGTATTTGATGACTAATTTGTACAGCTCTTAAAAGAACAAATTATACAAGGGCTTATAATTTGATATGTTTATTAATGTATATTTGTAATTAGTAACTTTTATGAAGAGTGAAATCAATGTAGAAGGACTTAGAATAGAAGATCAAACTTCTTAGGTTGATCTATGAAGAAAATTGAATGTATAAACTATAGGAAATCATAAGTGTTCTATATTGAACGATCGTTGGGTTCATTTTAAGTTCACAGATTATGCTCAGAAATCGTAAGGCAAGATACGTTCATAGAGGAGATTGCAGAATACATAAGTTCGTAAAGTAAAGAGCAGAACAACCAAATCGTAAAGCTGATCAGGATTGCTAAGTTGTCAAGTACAGAACCAAAAGATCGCCAAGCAAAACAAAGTCATAAGGACAAAAGAAGAAGATCAGAAGAATACTCTGAGTTAGTGTAATGACCAAGAATTTTGTAAGAATTATTATATTAATAAGAATAAGGGATTATTTGAAATTTTATGTGCACTTATGTATATATGTATGATCAAGTGATGGGAAGCATGTAAGGTTAGTTAATTCAATAGATATGAATTAATATTCAATTTAAAGAAAGGTAAATGATGAATAATCAAATTATGAGATGTGTGTGACGAGCTTAAGTTATAAATATGCTAAGCTTGAAATGTCAAGCCTTGTGTGGCAAGATGATAGAGCTAAATTATACGATATTTTTATTCCCTAATACTTAGTTTTTATATTTATTGTGTGCTGAAATGTTTAATTATTTAGCGTATTTTGGTTTTAATAGGTTTTATAGGATTTTAGTTAATTTATGTTAATTTAGGTAATTTTATAGTATTTTTATATTTCTTTTTATTTATTTTTAGTATTTTAGGTGTTTTATTTATTATTATGTGTTTTTAGGATTTTTAAATTATTTTTATTTAATTTTATATTTTATTTTGTAGGAAAAATAAGCTTGGGGGCAAATCTGTAAATCTTGCAAGAATCTGATGGCCTTTTGGTAATTAACCAGCACTGATGGCAAAAGTGTAAATAAGCAAGAAAAGACGCGGAGGGGCATTTTCGTAATTAACCAGAACGGACGTCCGCGCCATGCGCGGAAGCCTTCACAGAGCGCATAACAAAAACGACGTCGTTTGGTGTCCGGGGAAGAAAGCCTCCGCGCAATGCACGGGGGAGGATGGCGACGTCAGCGGACGCGGGAACCGCGTTGACCGGTCAACTGTGGCGTGTAAGGGGCTGTTTGGCTTGCACATTAATGCTGGAAATCAGATTATTTCGGGATTTTGCTACTTTTTTTATTCCAAATTGGATTTTAATTCCAACTAGGGTTAGGATAATAATTATTTTATTTTTCTTTTATTTTTAATTGTAAATCCTATTAGGGTTTAGACAAGTTATGAGGTTTATGGAGCCTATAAATAGAGGGCTTGAGACACATTGTAAGATACAATTTTTCTTAGAATAAAAATTCTTTCTTCTATTCTTTGATGCTCTCTAAAATTATGAGTAGCTAAGTTCTTTTTCTTGGTTTAAGTGATTGAAGCCATCAAGATTTATACACTGTGAGATCTAATTTATTTTAATTGTTCAATTTATATTTTGAGTATTGAATATTTTTCTGTGTTTTATTTTATGATTAATTCGTTTAATTGCTAGGGTGCACACTAGTTTATTATTCGTTGAAATCTACTGCTAAATTAAACATCAAATCCGTAATTGTTTGGTCACTTTAATCTGCGAAGCAACTAAGGTTAATAATTATTTTGCTTATCAAAAGATTATTTTATCTTAGGAAGAATATTCATCTAAATTAAATGCAAACGCTTGGATTGTGTTGTTTAGTTCAACGATCTCTCTATTTCTTTATGCTGCTACTAGGTTAAATCTTTAGCGCTTGTCTTAGATTATTTAGTAGTAAAGGTTATTTAGATCGCTTGTTTCTGCTTAACTAAAATTAAGGAGAGATTGAAAAATTATTCGAATGGGAGTAATTATTCCACGTTGAATATTTAAAATATGAATTGATTTATTCTTGCATCAGTGATCAGTTGTAAATTCTTGATGGTGGGTATTGACTTAAACCAAGACTTTTTCTTCTCATTTATTTCATTAAATTACTTGCATAATTATTTTAGTTAGTTTTATTTAAATTGTTTCTTTAATTAAAAACCCCCCAATTCTTGTTTGCAAAAACATAAAATTAGATAATCATTCTCTGTGGGATCGACTCTTACTTACACTACTACATTACTATTTTTTTCCAAAGTAAGATTTTATTTTTTGGTGCTGGCGACATCACACCAAATTTTGGCGCCGTTGCCGGGGACTGATTTTAATTTAATTTTGTGCTTTTGTAAATATTTATTTAATTTAGTAAATATAGTTTTTTTTATTTTTTTTTTATTTTTTTCTCTAAGTTTTCATATTTTATTTGAGTTGTGCAGGTTGAAGATGGAAATCATGGCTAAAAATCGAACTTTGAAAGAGTTTGCGGCCCCTGATTTAAATCAACAACCTTTAAGCATCACTTTTCCAAATTTAGATACTAACATCTCCTTTGAATTAAAATCTGGTCTAATCCATCAATTGCCAAATTTTCATGGTCTTGCAGGTGAAGATCCTCACAAACATTTAAAGGAATTTCATATGGTGTGCACAAGTCTGAAACCTTCTAGAATGACTGAAGAGCAAATCAATCTAAGAGCTTTTCCATTTTCTTTGAAAGATTTGGCTAAGGATTGACTCTACTACCTACCCTCCGGAAGCATCACCACATGGGAAGAGATGAAAAGACTATTCCTGGAGAAATATTTTCCAGCTTCAAGGGTAGCCAATATAAGAAAAGACATTTGTGGTGTGAGGGAGAACCATGGAGAATCCCTGTACGAGTATTGGGAACGTTTCAAGAAACTATGTGCAAGCTGCCCCCACCATCAAATCAGCGAGCAACTCCTCATCCAATACTTCTATGAAGGACTCATGTCTACCGATAGGAGCATGATCGATGCTGCCAGTGGAGGAGCTTTAGTGAACAAAACGCCCGAAGCTGCAAGAAACTTGATTGCGAACATGACGGCTAACTCCCAACAATTCGGCATTAGGCTTAATTTTACGTCCCAAAATGTCAATGAGGTAGAAATTTCTTCACCTAAAGAACAAATGGCTAGTCTAACTTCTCTTGTTCGTCAAATGGTTGTAGGTAATACACAACAAGTCAAAGCCTGTGGAATTTGTGCGGTCGTAGGACATCCGACAGATATGTACCCCACTCTTCAAGAGGAGTCCCATGAACAAGTACATGTAGTGGGTGGTTTCCCTGATCCCCAACAAAGGAGATATGATCCTTACGCGAACACGTACAACTCAGGTTGGAGAGATCATTCGAATTTTGGCTATAGAAATCCACAAGGGAATCCGTCTGCGACTCAAAATTTCTCAAGCTACCAACAATACAAGCAGCCATATCCTAACAAACAACAGGGCCAATCATCTGATTCTAATATGTCTTTAGAGGATTTGGTTAAACAAATTAGTACTAACACTTTACAATTTCAACAGGAAAATTTGCAGTTTCGACATGAAACGAAGGCAAATATGCAGAATTTGGAAACACAGATGGGACAAATGACAACTGCAATTAGTCGATTGGAGGCACAAAATTCTAAAAAAGTACCCTCGCAAACAATGGCGAATCCAAAAGCAAATGTTAGTGCGATCACGTTGAGAAGTGGTAAAGAGCTACACACTCCAGAAAAGATAGAGTCTGCACCAAAAGAACAAAGTAAAGCAGAAGTTAACAATAAAGAAGCAGACAACAGTAAGGAGGAAGACAGTGTTCTAGGAAAAAATGGTACTCCGAAGTATAAATTTCCACCTCTCTCTGAGTGTAAACCGGTACCCCCTTTCCCTCTTGCTTTAACAGGAAAAAGAACGTACGAGAAATATTCAGATTTATATGAGACTTTTCATAATTACGAGGTCAAAATTCCATTGTTAGATGCTATTAAACAAGTACCTCGCTTTGCTATATTTCTAAAAGAATTGTGTACACATAAGAGGAAGCAAGCACTTAAAAGATATGAAAAGGTACAAGTAGGAAAAAATGTGTCTGCCGTAATTCAAAGAAAACTCCCTACAAAGTGTCAAGATCCAGGAATGTTTATTATCCCTTGTAAGATAGGAGACACGAGATTTGAAAAGGCTATGTTAGACTTAGGAGCATCTATTAATGTTATGCCATATTCTATATATGCTTCTTTGAAACTTGAACCTTTAAATAGAACTAGTACTGTGATTCAGTTGGCTGATAGGTCTAACACTTATCCTAAGGGTATAGTAGAGGATGTTCTTGTGCAAGTAGATAATTTAATTTTTCCTGCTGATTTTTATGTGCTTGATATGGAAAATGGTGATCAAAATGCTCCTATTTTGTTAGGAAGACCTTTCTTAAAGACTTCCAAGACTAAGATCGATGTTCATAGTGGTACACTGACAATGGAGTTTGATGGCGAAATTGTTAAATTTAATATTTTTGATGCCATGAAATGTCATAATCCTGTTTACTCTGTGAGGATCCGAATTTTCAGAATTTCATGAATAATATCAAATGAGAATTAATTGATTAAATTATCAAGATTGTTCAAATTAATTATTATTTTATATGATTTAAGGTATGTGATGTGATTTAATTGATAAATTAAATTTGTACAGAGATGGTGATAATTGATGTTGATTTAAATTAATTGAAAAGTAAATAAATTGTTTAAAAAACAATTTATGAAAAATAAAAGAAATTATATGTAAAGGTATAATAAATTGTACAATAAAATTATTGTGAAGGTGCAGGAATTATTATTTAAATAATGTTATTAGATATGAATATATATACATTTGTATATATATGTGTTATGTTTAATTGTGGTTATTATAAATGTTATTAATTATGGAAGTAAAAGGATTAATAATTAAATTAATCCAATTTTAAATGAAAAGCGAATGAGGAAGTTAATAAAATTATAATTATTGATTTTTTATTTAAGTAAGAATTATGATGAAAATTTAGAAATTTATTGAGAAAAAATGTAATTATATAAATTATATAATAATAAATTATATAATTTATATAAGAAAATTAAAGTAATGTTTAAAGGAAATTATAATTATATAAATTATATAAGGATAAATTATATAATTTATATAAGAGAATTAAAATAATGAGAGAGTTAATAAATGTAAAATTATGGATTAATTGATAATTATGGAAGAATTTAAGAAATTATTTAAGAAAGAAGAATGTAAATATATAAATTATATAATATTAAATTATATAATTTATATATAAAGAAATTATTGTAAATATTAAAGAAATTAAATAATAAATAAGAAAAAGGAATGTTTTAAGTTATTAAAAATTATATTTATGTATAATGGAATTATTATGACTTTTATGAAAGATAATATTTCAGAAACGTGAACATGTTAATGTAACATGTTGTCCAAGTAACGGAGTAAAAAATTATGAAAAATAATTTTTATATGTACTAAGAATTATTTTATTATTTTTGGAGGTATAAATTATCTCATATAATTACACGCATGTCATTATGCGTGTACAAAATTTGTCACGTAAAATACCGAAAAAGGTATTAATATTACTCATAAATCATGTTATGATTTTTAGTGAATTAAAATAAATATTTTATGTATATTACATAAAATATTTATTATACAAAATAATTACATAATGTATTTAAATTAAAAAAAAATTGCACGCTATTTCTTGGAAAAATCCGGAAGTTTCAAGATTTCATGAAGGGCAGTGGAATTTTGTTATGTGCCAACGTGGTGACTAATTTTGGCTATAAAAGAAAAGTAAGAAAGCAAGCAAAAAGGGAAAGAAAAAGGAAAAAGAAAAAGCAAGAAACACACACAAAACTCTCTCTTCTTTCTCCTCTCCACCGAAACACAACCAAGCCACCGTCAGAAAACCTCCATGGCTACCATGAGAGAAGAAAAAAATTCTTGTGTTATCAAAAGAAAGGAATATCAAGCTCTTTGGAAGGTATAAATATTTGTATTTAAATTATTTTATATGATTTGTTGTTGAATAAATTGTGTGGAAAAATTATAAATAATTAGAATTATTATTCCAAATAATTTTTGGATATATACGTGTGAAGTATGGGATTTATAGAATTATTATGTTGGAAAAAAATTAGCACAAATGGTATAATTGTTCTTGGGTGGCGTACTGTTGACGCCTGAAGAAGAAAAAAAAAAAACTGGGCCGCCCGCGCAATGCGCGGCGGCCTAAATTTTTTCAGAGGCTGGCTATAAAACGACGCCGTTTGGGCGCTGAGAGGGGAAGGCCGCGCAGGAAATTCTTCGCCAGGCCAAACGACGTCGTTTGGCGAGGCGGAGCGGCGGAAGGGGGGCGCACGCAATGCGCGACCAAGTTTTTGGGGCGAAATTACGGTTTTGCGCCTTCCCTTTTCGGAAAATAACGAACATGTCCCTAGCTTTGCAAAATGACCGGAGTGCCCCTGAACTTTCCGGAAAATTCCGGTTATGTCCCTAAGGGCGCGAAAATTACCAAAATGCCCCCAGAATTAGTTTTTAATAAAATAAATGTTTAAAAATAATAGAAAAATATAGAAAAATACTAAAAAAATATAGAAATGCTGTTTGGGCATTAAATTTAATATTTTTGTAAAAATATTAAATATTGGAGATTAATATTTAAATATTTTAAATATTAATCTAATGAGTTAAAGTTTAGAAAAATGATTAAATAAAATTTTTGAACAACCGGATATGCTAAAATTTATCCAATGAGTCGGGTTGTCCGTATGGAGGATGTTTTATATTAAGTTAAATGAATATATTAAGGGAAGAGGTTAATGTAGTTAACCGTATAAGTTAAAAATTAGTCCGGAAATGATATTAATCAAATAAATTAATATCATAAAGAGATGCATAATTAGTATTTGATTATTGTAATGTCCTAGAATTTTCACGTCATTATTAATTAAATTATTAATTTAATTTTCGACGAGTTAGTTTTACGAGATTATTTAAATCTTTTTATGTGATTAATTAATTATGTGATTAAATGATTATGTAATTAATTACTAAAATTAATTAAAGGGTGTCACTAATATGTTATTTAAATTAGTGAACAAACCATAAAGTTTTAATATCAAAATAATTGATAAGTTTCCTATTAATTAAATATTCAATTAAATTGAATATAATGAGTTAATTAAATATAATAAATTAATTAATATGATTATTAATTAATGTAAATAATGTGAAATATTAATAATAATATTTATTAGTCCATTTAGTAATTTAATACTAATGGGTTAGAATGTTTAATTATTTATTCAATCTAATTATTTATTTAATCATGGATTGAATAATTAATGTGTAAATTATTAAATTAGCCCAACATAGGTCAATTAGTAGCCCAAGTGGAGAATAATAAAATTTGACAATTTAGTAGCCCAAACAATTTAATAGGAGCCCAATTGGTATTTTAAATTAAAGCCCAATGATTGGCCCACTTGAAAAATACTTAATTTAACTATTATTAATTTAAAAAGTAAATTGTGACTATCAATTTGGGACAAGGAAAGCTATCAGCCGAGAGCATATGTGAGGATCCGAATTTTCGAAATTATTTAATAAATTAAATAAAAATTTAATTGATAAAATTATCAAGGTTATTTAAATTAATTAGTATTTATGTGATTTAAGGTATGTGATGAGATTTAATTAGTAAATTAAATCTGTACAGAGATCATGCCGAATTGTGTTAATTTAAAATAATTGGAAAGTAAATAAATTATTTTAAAATAATTTATGAGGAATAAAAGAATACAGATAAGGGTACAATAAATTGTACAACTAAATTATTATGAAAGTGTAGAAATTATGTTTTAAATGAGGTTATGTGGTAATGTGAAATACAGGAATTAGATATGTATATATTTATATATATACATTTATATATGTGTGTTATGTTTAATTGATAAAAATTATAAATTTTATTAATTATGAAAATTAAGGGATTAATAATTAAATTAATCCAAGAATTTATGAAAAGCTAATGAGGAAGTTTGTAAAATTGTAGTTATCGATTTTAGAGTTTATCAAGAATTTTGAAAGAAATTTAGAAATTAATGGAGAAGGAAAGGTAATTATATAAATTATATAATAATAATTATATAATTTATATAAGGAAATTAAAATAAGTTATGAAGAAAATAATAATTATATAAATTATATAAGAATAATTATGTAATTTATATAAGGTGATTAAATGGAATAAGCTTGGAGGAAATTATTTAAAAGAAGAATGTAATTATATAAATTATATAATATTAAATTATATAATTTATATATAAAGAAATTAATATGATTATTAAAGAAATTGAATAATAAATAAGAAAAAGGAATGTTTTAAGTTATTAAAAATTATGGTTATGTATAATGGAATTATTATGACTTTTATGAAGAATAATATTTCAGAAATGTGAACATGTTAATGTAACATGTTGTCCAAGTAACGGAGTGAAAAATTATGAAAAATAATTTTTATAAGCCATACGAAATATTTGATGATTTTTGGAGGTATAAATTATCTCATATAATTACATGCATGGTATTATACGTGTACAAAATTTGTCAAGTAAGTACCCAAAAATGGTCTAAATATTATTCATAAATCATATTATGAATTTTGGTGAATTAAAATAAATATTTTTATATTTATTATATAAAATATTTATTACACGAAATAATTACGTAATGTATTTAAATTAATTAAATTGTATGGAATTTTATCCGAAATTGGCAAGTCGGTGGGGCTAAGTCGGCGGAATTGTTGAAGAGTAAAAGATGATTAATCATCTTTAGTTATAAAAGAAAATAAACATGCAAAGGAAGCAAAGAAAGAGAAAAGAAAATACAATAACACACACACTCTCTCTCTCTTTTCTTCTTCTACCGAGAGCCACCACCTCCACCGTGCATCACCACCCGAACCACCATGGCTACAAGAGAAAGAGGAAGAAATTTGGTGCTTTTAAGCAAGGAAATTCATGGCTTAAGAAAGGTATAAAAGTATTTTATTTGAATTATTTTAGTATTATTGATAATAAATAAATTTTGTGAAAAATTAGAAATTAATTAAGAAAATTATTCTAAATAATTGTTGGATGTATATATATAAATTATGTGATTTTTGGAGTTATTATGTTGAAGAAAATTTGAGTAAAAATGGTATATGTTTGGTTTTGGGATGGTTATTGTCGGAAGAAACTGGGAGAAGAAGAAAATTTTCTTTGCTGGGCATTCCGCGCATTGCGCGCACGGATTTTGCGGAACAGGGAAATAAAACGACGTCGTTTTGGAGGCAAAAAGGGGGGCCGCGCATGGCGCGGCAGAAGTTTCCGGAAAATAGGGGCGAACGACGTCGTTTTGGGACGTCCGGGGTCGGCCGCGCAATGCGCGACCGAGGCACGCGGGGGAAAATGACGGTTGTGCCCTCAAACTTTTCAAGAATTACCGGATGTGTCCCTTAGCCTAGGAAATCACGATTATGCCCCTGGGCTTTCCGGAAAATTCCGGTTATGTCCCTAGGGCGCGGAAATTACCAAAATGCCCCCAGAATCAGATTTTAATTAAATAAATGTTTAAAAATTGTTTAAAAATCATAGAAAATTATAGAAAAATACTAAAAATATAGAAATGATGTTTGGACATTAAATTTAATATTTTTGCATAAATATTAAATATTGGGGATTAATATTTAAATACTTTAAATATTAATCTAATAAGGTTACAAGTTAGAAAATGATTAAATAAAATTTTCGGACAACCGAAAATGCTAAATTTTATCCTATGAGACGGGTTGTCCGTAGTGAAGGCATTAAATATTAAGTTATGTTAATATTTAAAGGACGAGGTTAATATAATTAACCGTATTAATTAATAATTGGGCCAGAGATGATATTAAATAAGTAAATTAATATCATAAAGAGATAAATAATTATTATTTGATTATTTTATGATCATAGGTTGATCGAGTTAAGAGTTTGAGATATCAATTTAAATACCTGGACGCCAGGCAAGTTCTTCAGTCCCTTTTATGTTAAATGTTGGAATGTTATGATATGTAATTCTTATTTTGACTGTAAATAAATTATGTGTTACGTGATACGTGATTAATATGACCACAATATGTATTTTGTGCAACGATATGAATATATATGAGATATATTGCTATAGTAGAAGCACCAGCACATGATGTATAACACACACCAAGCATGATAAGGTATGTGCTACGTGAAGTATAACTGTTGAACTTGCTGAGCCGTTGTGCTCATTACTTGCTTAATATATATTTTGCAGGAAATAAATAAATTTCAAATGTGTCAGAAGATATAAAGATGGATAATCACAGAAGGTTGTGAATGTTATTGTTATGTTTCAATAACATAATTTAATGTGAATACAATTGTTAAGTTATATTGATATTTTGTATGTACATATATGTTGAATCCAGACAGGATAAGTCAAGTTTTGAACTGTGATTGTACTAGATAGATGTTACGATAGAAATTATTAAATGGCTTAACTATGGATTATGAAATCAAGAATAAATTGTATGGATATGAACAATACTAAATTGTGAATGTTGAGCTATATGACACTAGTAAGAGAAAAGAAAAAGGTTAAGGTTGCGATCCAGGGACTAGGATCCAGATGTAAGAATTTTGAATATCCAAATATCTTAATACAACGATGGAATCGAGAAAAAGAAAAATTTATATGAGAATTTTGGTGATTGATAATTTTAAAATCAATTAATGGATCAGTTAAGGTGGTTAAAGATATATTAACGAACCGAAATTTGGACGTAAGAAAGATAATGTATCATAAATACAAAATTTAAGGTAAGAATATGGGTCGAATTTCGGGGTCGTTACAGTTGGTATCAGAGCTAGAGGTTATAAATCTTAGGTAAATGATCCCTTAGGCTATAACCTAAAGTAAGAAAGAGTACGGTTAGTTGAGTGTTCTGAAAACTCAAGCGTATAGTAAGCTCGTGACTCATGATTGTATGGTGGAGCCCCTTTAGCGAATGGGCGACTAAGGCCTGACTAGGACAAGCTCCTCAACCATATGATTATGGTAAGTTCCTGAGCCCAAATACGTGAAAAGTTTGATGAACATGGGGGGATTAGAATAGAGAGATATAAGTTGAGATAGATGTTCTCAGATGTTGGCTAAAGCGAAGGAAATATGAAACTTATAAGAATATAAGAAAGAGATGAATATATTAAGAAAGATTTGATTGAAAATAACGAATTGAGAAAATTCAAAAGTTTAATTAAGAACATATCTGAAAGAATATTTAAAAGGATTCAAAGATGAATCTCAAAGAAAATCAGGAGACACCTGATTTAAGTAATAAAGATAACAAGGTAATCTAAAAAGCATAGGAAGAGATCATAATAACATGATCAGAAACGGTAAGAGGATCGTACTACGATTCGATTATAAGATAAGGGAAGCAAATAAGTAATAGATTGTAAAGCAAGGTCGTGATGGGATCAAATAAGAATGTGAAATAATAGAAAGACTTGTTAATGGTCGAAAAGGTATAGCTTGATGCTATAAAGAGATATGGTACTAAGAAATGGTACAAGAAGAATTCAGAGAATGATGAGACATGAATGACAGAAAGGTTATGATAAGGGGGTAGAAAACTTTGGTACGAAATTTCATTTGAGGACTCATGTGGTGACTGAGTTGCACAATCCTTTGTATGGGCGGGGGATTTGTGTTTACTTAGTTACTATGTGATAATCATTGAAATGTTAGAGTCGCGCTAGCAGTTTTGATAGATAAGTAATATTAAGTTTAGGCACGAGTTCTTAAAACTCATGCATATGGTAAGTCCATGACTCATAATTGTATGGTATGTTTGAGCCCCTCAGCATATGGATAGTCTTTGATTTGTTCTCAGACTACATCTTGCTGCTAGGACAAGCTTCTAAACTCATATTCTGGTGGTAAGTTTCTGGACTCATAATGTGTGGCAAGTTTGATGAACTATACGGGGGTATAGAAAAGTTGGAGTAGATATAAATTTTAATATGATAAATAACACTAGTTCTAACAATGAATAATATAATTAAGTGAAAGAAGCGAAGGTGGCAGATGTGTTAAAATGTTAGGAAATTTAGGATATTCTCATTCTTCTAGCTTTGCTAGATTTCGAAAATTTTGGCCTCAAGTTGATTTGGCACGTGTGTGCTTTGAGAAATATAAATGAAATTTTTTTAGCGATCTAAAAAGTGTCTATGCTACTTGGTTCGGCTAGACAAAAATGTTTTTACATCAAAATGTATTTCAAAAGAATCATCCACGCACCTTTTAGCCCGGTGCAGATGTGATGAATGACGGAATGCTCAACGTGTTGTTGAGACGGTGCGGTACTATTTCGTCATAAGATGATTCAACACCATAAAGTATGGTTTATGGTGTAGGAATTATTAACGACGGAATTCTCAACGGACTGTCAAAATGATGCGGTAACATGAAGTCATAAATGATTTTGATTTATAAAAGTATGTCAAAGCTATAAGTCAATGCCATTTGACTCGGCTGGACGTTTTGAAAAGTTTTGACATGATGAATGATTTTAAAAAAAAAAAATCTGCGAATTATAAATTATTAAAAGTAAGTCTATGCTAATTGATCTAGCTAGACAAACGTTAAAGAAGTAGAAGTCTGAGCTATTTGATTCAGCTAGACAAATTTTGAAATATATTTATTGAATTCATATTCTTTGAAAGTTATAACTAAACAAATTACTTTTGAATGAGTTCTAAGGCTGAGATGAACAAAAAAAAAAATTAAGAATATTGCAGGTTGATCGAATGGTCACCTGGCATAGAAAGTCACAGGCATTGCAGACTGATCATCTGGCATGTCAGTGTATGGTGAAACATTCATCACTTTAATGACAGATTGATCCACTGTCAGGGTTTGCAGTATGAAGTACTCGGGGAGCGAAGTACTGTAAACCGGGATAAATGTTCATTCAGCATATCATGAAAGTTTTCCAAAATAAAAATTTTGAATTCTTCTACTCTTATGAAGATTGGATGGTAGGATGGGGTAGTATTTTAAATTGTGAGTGATAATGAAAGCAATAATTGTGAAGTAAAGAAAGTATGAAATGTGATGGATTAGAAAATTGCAATGGGCAATGATCACAAGAAATGAAGGGAAGAATGATATGTGGAATAAATATAAAGAAATTGTGAAGTATGAGTATATAGAAATTTCGAGGACGAAATTTTATGAAGGAGGGGTGAATGTGATACCCCAGGAATTTTAGAATAATTCTAAATAAGGATTATGATAAATCAAGTAAAGGTTAGTATTTAAAATATAATGTTAAATAATGGAAATATTAAAGAATGAATTATGAAATATGAAGGAGATTATGAATGTGAATTAAGAAGAAAATAATGAATGCACAGAGTATAAATGAGGTGTAATAGAAGGTATGAAATAAGTTGGTTAAGTAAGGATAAGTACGATTAGAGAAAAAGAAAGTTTTTGAAGAATGAGAAACTATCTTGATAGGTACATCAACAAATGAGTTAAAGTTTTATTAATAAAATTTTAGAGAATTGTGAAATGCAATATTACAAAGGAATTATGAATTGAAATAAGAATGGAATATTCTGATAGTTATGACAATTATGGTATTATTTTTGTAAGTTATGGATATTAAAAAGGTAAAATATGATTATTATGGATATAGTTATTATTTATCAAGATAAAGGCATAGCAAGGCGCTATGAATAAAATACATATGATATTACGATAATTATGATTCCGAGGACGGAATCCTGTTAAGGGGGGAAGAATGTGAGGATCCGAATTTTTGGAATTATTTAATAAATTAAATAAAAATTTAATTGATAAAATTATCAAGGTTATTTAAATTAATTAGTATTTATGTGATTTAAGGTATGTGATGAGATTTAATTAGTAAATTAAATCTGTACAGAGATCATGCCGAATTGTGTTAATTTAAAATAATTGGAAAGTAAATAAATTATTTTAAAATAATTTATGAGGAATAAAAGAATACAGATAAGGGTACAATAAATTGTACAACTAAATTATTATGAAAGTGTAGAAATTATGTTTTAAATGAGGTTATGTGGTAATGTGAAATACAGGAATTAGATATGTATATATTTATATATATACATTTATATATGTGTGTTATGTTTAATTGATAAAAATTATAAATTTTATTAATTATGAAAATTAAGGGATTAATAATTAAATTAATCCAAGAATTTATGAAAAGCTAATGAGGAAGTTTGTAAAATTGTAGTTATCGATTTTAGAGTTTATCAAGAATTTTGAAAGAAATTTAGAAATTAATGGAGAAGGAAAGGTAATTATATAAATTATATAATAATAATTATATAATTTATATAAGGAAATTAAAATAAGTTATGAAGAAAATAATAATTATATAAGAATAATTATGTAATTTATATAAGGTGATTAAATGGAATAAGCTTGGAGGAAATTATTTAAAAGAAGAATGTAATTATATAAATTATATAATATTAAATTATATAATTTATATATAAAGAAATTAATATGATTATTAAAGAAATTGAATAATAAATAAGAAAAAGGAATGTTTTAAGTTATTAAAAATTATGGTTATGTATAATGGAATTATTATGACTTTTATGAAGAATAATATTTCAGAAATGTGAACATGTTAATGTAACATGTTGTCCAAGTAACGGAGTGAAAAATTATGAAAAATAATTTTTATAAGCCATACGAAATATTTGATGATTTTTGGAGGTATAAATTATCTCATATAATTACATGCATGGTATTATACGTGTACAAAATTTGTCAAGTAAGTACCCAAAAAGGGTCTAAATATTATTCATAAATCATATTATGAATTTTGGTGAATTAAAATAAATATTTTTATATTTATTATATAAAATATTTATTACACGAAATAATTACGTAATGTATTTAAATTAATTAAATTGTATGGAATTTTATCCGAAATTGGCAAGTCGGTGGGGCTAAGTCGGCGGAATTGTTGAAGAGTAAAAGATGATTAATCATCTTTAGTTATAAAAGAAAATAAACATGCAAAGGAAGCAAAGAAAGAGAAAAGAAAATACAATAACACACACACTCTCTCTCTCTTTTCTTCTTCTACCGAGAGCCACCACCTCCACCGTGCATCACCACCCGAACCACCATGGCTACAAGAGAAAGAGGAAGAAATTTGGTGCTTTTAAGCAAGGAAATTCATGGCTTAAGAAAGGTATAAAAGTATTTTATTTAAATTATTTTAGTATTATTGATAATAAATAAATTTTGTGAAAAATTAGAAATTAATTAAGAAAATTATTCTAAATAATTGTTGGATGTATATATATAAATTATGTGATTTTTGGAGTTATTATGTTGAAGACAATTTGAGTAAAAATGGTATATGTTTGGTTTTGGGATGGTTATTGTCGGAAGAAACTGGGAGAAGAAGAAAATTTTCTTTGCTGGGCATTCCGCGCATTGCGCGCACGGATTTTGCGGAACAGGGAAATAAAATGACGTCGTTTTGGAGGCAAAAAGGGGGGCCGCGCATGGCGCGGCAGAAGTTTCCGGAAAATAGGGGCGAACGACGTCGTTTTGGGACGTCCGGGGTCGGCCGCGCAATGCGCGACCGAGGCACGCGGGGGAAAATGACGGTTGTACCCTCAAACTTTTCAAGAATTACCGGATGTGTCCCTTAGCCTAGGAAATCACGATTATGCCCCTGGGCTTTCCGGAAAATTCCGGTTATGTCCCTAGGGCGCGGAAATTACCAAAATGCCCCCAGAATCAGATTTTAATTAAATAAATGTTTAAAAATTATTTAAAAATCATAGAAAATTATAGAAAAATACTAAAAATATAGAAATGATGTTTGGACATTAAATTTAATATTTTTGCATAAATATTAAATATTGGGGATTAATATTTAAATACTTTAAATATTAATCTAATAAGGTTACAAGTTAGAAAATGATTAAATAAAATTTTCGGACAACCGAAAATGCTAAATTTTATCCTATGAGACGGGTTGTCCGTAGTGAAGGCATTAAATATTAAGTTATGTTAATATTTAAAGGACGAGGTTAATATAATTAACCGTATTAATTAATAATTGGGCCAGAGATGATATTAAATAAGTAAATTAATATCATAAAGAGATAAATAATTATTATTTGATTATTTTATGATCATAGGTTGATCGAGTTAAGAGTTTGAGATATCAATTTAAATACCTGGACGCCAGGCAAGTTCTTCAGTCCCTTTTATGTTAAATGTTGGAATGTTATGATATGTAATTCTTATTTTGACTGTAAATAAATTATGTGTTACATGATACGTGATTAATATGACCACAATATGTATTTTGTGCAACGATATGAATATATATGAGATATATTGCTATAGTAGAAGCACCAGCACATGATGTATAACATACACCAAGCATGATAAGGTATGTGCTACGTGAAGTATAACTGTTGAACTTGCTGAGCCGTTGTGCTCATTACTTGCTTAATATATATTTTGCAGGAAATAAATAAATTTCAAATGTGTCAGAAGATATAAAGATGGATAATCACAGAAGGTTGTGAATGTTATTGTTATGTTTCAATAACATAATTTAATGTGAATACAATTGTTAAGTTATATTGATATTTTGTATGTACATATATGTTGAATCCAGACAGGATAAGTCAAGTTTTGAACTGTGATTGTACTAGATAGATGTTACGATAGAAATTATTAAATGGCTTAACTATGGATTATGAAATCAAGAATAAATTGTATGGATATGAACAATACTAAATTGTGAATGTTGAGCTATATGACACTAGTAAGAGAAAAGAAAAAGGTTAAGGTTGCGATCCAGGGACTAGGATCCAGATGTAAGAATTTTGAATATCCAAATATCTTAATACAACGATGGAATCGAGAAAAAGAAAAATTTATATGAGAATTTTGGTGATTGATAATTTTAAAATCAATTAATGGATCAGTTAAGGTGGTTAAAGATATATTAACGAACCGAAATTTGGACGTAAGAAAGATAATGTATCATAAATACAAAATTTAAGGTAAGAATATGGGTCGAATTTCGGGGTCGTTACAGCATACAAGGAGAGAGAGAGAAAAAAAAAATTGATTTTTGTTTATTTTAGTTTATTTTTCATTTATTTAATTAATGGTTGCTTGTTTTATTTTTTCAAGTACATGGATCATTCCTCTTTTCACCAACTAAGTCATTTAACCCATTCCTTGTGTAAGTTGTCATCTAGGAGCATGGGCTAAATTATAGATATAATTGTGTATCTATTAATTTTTCAAGTATACTTGAAATTGTTAGATGTTATTTCATCATTTTCTCCAAGTCCAAAAGAGAGAGCTAGAGAGCATTTGAGAGTGTAGAAAAATATTTTGAGAGCAAAATTATCAAGAGAAGGAGTTCTTGGTTTATGTCTTCAAGATTCACCACCTATTTTGGAAGAAAAAGGAAGATAGCCATTAAATCAAGGTAATGGTTATTTTAAATAAAGTTTTGTTTTTAAATTAAATAAATCATCATGTTAGTATAAACATGTTAATATAGTTATTAATGTGTAGTTGTAATATTTATGCCATGCTTGAGTTTAATATGTTTGGTTTGTATTTTGGTATATTTTATATGCTAAAATATGTGTTTAATAGTGTGTAAACAAGTTTTGGAATTTATGTCTAAAAATATTTTTATAAAACTTAGGTTTGATGTTCTAATATTATAGAACATTAAATCATGAGAAAAACAAAGTTTGAATCACTCAAAATGGAGTTTTATACAAAAAGTTATGATTTATGGTAGTTAATGTGATGTAAAAATTTTTATAAAAAAAAATATGATATTAAATCATGAAAAATTAATTTTTTCATGTTATAAATTAATATAAGGTGATTGGTAAATTTTTTGGATTTTTATTGAGGAGTTAAAGATTTATTGATGGTATATTTTTATTTAAAATGTGTATGCCAGAACACTGTTTACATTCTGCTTGAAAGAAAAAAAAAATAACACTGCCGCGCAATGCGCGAAACACTGTTCACGCCAGACGCGGAGCCAAACGACGTCGTTTGGCATAAGAAAATAAACTACTCCGCGCATTCGCGCGGAAGCCAGCAGAATGGATTTCAAAACGGCACCGTTTTGGGCCGTTCAGTTTATTACGCGCGCCATGCGCGGAAGATATTTTCGGGGAAATTACAAGTTTGCCCCTCCGTGTTTTTCTTGGCAGAATTACCATTCTGCCCTCGGATCAGTTTTTAACTTATTTACGGAAATGTCATTCGGGTTTAATTTAATTAATTTAAATATTTAAAAACTAATTTAAAATTATAACAAAAATAATAATAATACAAAAATGATATTAGGGAGGATATTTTTCATTAAGTTTAATATTTAAATATTAATCTAGTTCGCTAAATCATGGTTAAGTTAAATAAATTTATTAGTTATTTATTATTTAAAATGTTAATAATAAATAAAGGTAATAAATTAGCAATTATTATTTAGTTACTATTAAATAATAATTAAAGAGAGATAAAAATCTATAAATTAATTATTTATTATTTAAATATTATTAAATAATAAATAAGGATAATTAAGTAATCAATTATTATTTAATAACGATTAATGGAAATTAAGTTATTAGATTAACAATTTATTATTTAATTTAAATAATAAATAAAGATGAATTGATTATTATTTAACCTTAAATAATAATTAAAAATAATTAAATAATTAATTATTATTTAATTGACATTAAATAATAATTAAAGAGGATTAAAATTAGTAAACTATTATTTAATTTCCTTAAGTTAAATAATAAGTGAGGTTAATTAATTAATTAATTATTAGTTGATTAATATTAAATTAAAGAAGGTTAAAAATTAAATCAATAATTATTTATTATTTAATTTTAATTAGATAATAAGTAAGTACAATTAGTTATTATTTATTTTAAATAATAACTAGAGTTAATTAATTAATTTCTATTTAACCAAGATTAAATAGTAATTAAATAGAGATTGAATTAATAAAATAAATTTAATTTAATTATACTTTAATTAAACGATTGTAATAAGTTGTTTAAGGGTTTAATAAGTGTCCAACGCTTAAGAAAAATATTTTCTAACTTATTAAATTATTAACCTAATTTGATTGAGGGTCTATAAGGTTAATAATATTATTTCGACTAATGTAAATTATGTGTTAGTACTTATATGATAAATAAGTACCTTAGTGAGCGTATAGTTGTGCAAATACGCCGTACTAATTATTAGACCAACTTTATTAATGTTAGGTCTTTTCAAAGCCAGTTAGTTAAAGCTAGACATTTATTGTAGCTGAGCAGACAGGCAAGTTCCTTATCTCTAAACTCATTTCATTGAGCAAATTATTTATCTAAGCTTGAACTGTTATTTCCAAGCATGCTTTGAGTGGTTTAATTACTTTACAATTATTCGACATCGATATTGTTGTTATTCGCACTTGTTGCACTTGGGATTGTACAGTCATTGACTTGTACTTAATTATTGTTCTACTGTTTAAAGAAATGTTCAAAGTAGGTCTAAGCCATTGTTCGGCTAGACATTTATGTTAAAGATTTTAAAAGCTATCCAAATCATTGAAGATGCGGATTTTTAGACTATTATGAACACCCCTTTATTATAGGGGAGTACCCTGTATCTCATATCAGGTACAAAAATACGGAAATTAAATGTTATGCATACACATATTTCTGGTAGTAACCATTGGGTCAACCTGCTATTGACTCCAGTGGATATTTATAGTTCATAGTCTATTTGACTATCCTAATTTTAAAAGCAAATTATTATTCCTGCTTATGTTATTCACATTATTGAATTGTTCAGCTATTCCCTTTCATTCATGATATATTGTTCCTTGTTTTTATTTAAACTTGTTGAGCAAACTAGTTGCTCACTCTTGTTATATCATGAAACCTTATTGCAGTGCAACCAGAGACTTCGGGAAAGAACAAGGGTAAAGGAAAGATGAAGTAATAGACTTCGAGATGCAGCCCTGTAGTTAATTAAATTAACTGTTATGTAATATAAACCCTAAGTACTTTATTAAGGGTATTTGTGTACTTTTGTGTAAGGTTATCGTATCTTGGGACTAGTAACACCTTTTGAATGAACAACATATGTTTATTATTCCGCATTTAGTTATTGTATGTTATTTAGAGGTGAATGTTTGTATTGGATCGTGATGACCGGATCCGGGTATTTAGAACCCGAATTTGGGGGCGTCACAATTATTTTATGATCATAGGTTGATCGACAGAGGATTTTGAGCTAGCAATTAAATAACTGGACGATAGGCAAGTTCCTCAGTCCCTTTTATGTTAAATGTTGAACTATTATGATATGCAATTCTTGTTTTAAATGCATACAAATTATGTGTTATGTGATACGTGTTTAATATGACCACAATGTGTTCTTTGTGCAACGATATGAGATATATAGCTATAGTAAAAGCACAAGCACATGATGTATGACACACACCAAGCATGATAAGGTATGTGCTATGTGAAGCATAAACTGTTGAACTTGCTGAGCCGTTGTGCTCATTACTTGTTTAATAAACATTTTTGCAGGAAAGAAATAAATTGCAAGAATATCGGATTAGTTGTTAGAGATGAATTGTCTAGAAGGTGGGAAACGTTTTGTTATATTTCCATTCAATGTGGATACATGTGTTAAGTTTATAATGATGTTTCATATGTACATATATGTCGAATCCAGACAGGAAAAGTAAAATTAAATTTTGAAGTGGGATTGTACTAGATAGATGTTTCGATAGAAAGTATTATATGTTTAATTATGAATGATGCAATAAGGAATATTTGTATGAAAATAAATAACACTGAATTTTAAATGATAAGTTTTATGATACGTGTAAAAGAAAGAAAAAGTTAAGATTGCGATCCAGGGGCTAGGATCCAGTTGTAAAGATTTTAAATATCCAAATATTTTAATACAACGATTGAATCGAGAAAAAGAAAAAAATTTATATGAGAATTTTGATAATTGATGATTTCAAAATCAATTAATGGATCAATAAAGGTGATTAAAGATTTATTAACGGACCGAAATTTGGACGTAATGAAAATAATGTTTATTAAATACAAGATTTAAGGGAATAAAGTGGGTCGAATTTCGGGGTCGTTACATACTCTGTTGATGTGATTGATTCTTTAGTAGCAAAAGTTTTTAAAAATGATGAAAAGGGTGAATTGAAAACGACATGCAGTCAGAATCTTGAGAAAGAGAATGAGAAGTTAGTCTTGAGTGCTGATTTGAAGAACACTGTTGCAGTTGTGCATGGTTCTCCGAAAACAGGTAATGATCCATATTTTGACTTACCAATTCCTAACAAAAAATCTTTACATTTTGTTTTGCAGGATTACATTCCAGATTTAAAGCCTCTCCCTAATCGTCTCGAATGTATGTTCATTAAAGAGGGAGTAGAACCTTCATATCCATTGCAAGGGAGTTTGAACAAGTTCATGATAAATGGAGTAAAGATGGATGAAATGGTCAAAATTCAAGAGGAAGGAGTAACGTAGTGTTTAAGCATGTTGTCAAGCCAATGACGATAAACAAAGGCGCTGCTTGGGAGGCAACCCAAGACAACAGATTTGCATTTCTTTTCCTTTTTCTTTTTATAGTTATTTTTTTTTCTTTGCATTTTACTTTACATTGGGGACAATGTAAATTTTAAGTGTGGGGGAAGGGATTTAGGATATTTATTTTATTTTTAGGGAATTTAATAATTTTGTTTTATTTTAAAAAAAAAGAAAAAAAAATTATTTTAATTTTAGGGAATTTTAAAATTTTTGAAATTTTGAATTTTGTGGGTAAATTCACTGCAAACCCTCACGAGACACAACTCGTCCACTTGGGGTAACCTTGAGGTTTAAAGGCTTGTTACACATGCTAAGTGTAACCGTATTTCCTACGAAAATGGGATAACTTTTTATTTTATTTTTAGGATGTGTCACTTGAGCAATGAGTTAATTGGATTTAAAATTTTAGCCAATGATAAAAATCTTGGTTTTTATTTAATAACTCTTGGAAAAATAATAAATTTTTGCTTAGTTTGAATTTTTGACTTATTGTTGATATTTATTTTGTTCGAGATCCTTTAAATTTTTATGCACTTATATCCATTTGTTTGAGCTAGTTTTAATTTAGAGAAAGTTTAAATGGTTAAATGCTTATGAAAGATATTTTTGAACTCTATATCTTATTTGACCATTATTTGAAGTGAAATATAAGGCAAAATATAATTTGGAAGAGATAATTTAGGTAATTTTTTTAGGATTATTATTGAAGGAAAAAATTTTGTGGTGGGTTGAGATAGAGCGTAAAACGCACTCACTCATAAACACATGAAAAAGCGAGATGGAGTGTAAAACGCACTCGCTGGCGAGATAGAGCATAAAATGCACTCACCGTGGAAAACAAAGAGAAAGAAAGAAAAAAAAATGGGATGGAGCATAAAATGCACCCATTAAAAAAAATATTTGAAAAAAATGCATATTAATAATCCTAGTGTATATAATTGTTTGAAACATTTTGATCTTCTAATTTATAATTGTCTGTATTAGCTGAAAGTGATGTGAAAAATAAGTATATTGAGTTCTGTTGTATGCCTTTTATAAGGTAATTATTAACCTAAACTTATCTGAGTTTTGCTTAGTTTGATACATTTGGATTCACGCACACACAAAAAGGTCTTGAGTAGAGTAAGATTAATAAATATGTTAAAATTCTAAATTTTGCATAATTTTGAAATTTTCTTTGAATTATTATTTTAAAAATCTTTGAGGCTAATGTTGAATTCATATTAATTTGTTGTTCGAGTCAAGTAAGTTGTTTGGTTATTAGTTTTTATTTTATAGTTTTTATTTTTGTTTTGCCCGAGGACGAGCAAAAAGCTAAGTGTAGGGGTATTTGATAGAGCTAAATTATACGATATTTTTATTCCCTAATACTTAGTTTTTATATTTATTGTGTGCTGAAATGTTTAATTATTTAGCATATTTTGGTTTTAATAGGTTTTATAGGATTTTAGTTAATTTATGTTAATTTAGGTAATTTTATAGTATTTTTATATTTCTTTTTATTTATTTGTAGTATTTTAGGTGTTTTATTTATTATTATGTGTTTTTAGGATTTTTAAATTATTTTTATTTAATTTTATATTTTATTTTGTAGGAAAAATAAGCTTGGGGGCAAATCTGTAAATCTTGCAAGAATCTGATGGCCTTTTGGTAATTAACCAGCACTGATGGCAAAAGTGTAAATAAGCAAGAAAAGACGCGGAGGGGCATTTTCGTAATTAACCAGAACGGACGTCCGCGCCATGCGCGGAAGCCTTCACAGAGCGCATAACAAAAACGACATCGTTTGGTGTCTGGGGAAGAAAGCCTCCGCGCAATGCACGGGGGAGGATGGCGACGTCAGCGGACGCGGGAACCGCGTTGACCGGTCAACTGTGGCGTGTAAGGGGCTGTTTGGCTTACACATTAATGCTGGAAATCAGATTATTTCGGGATTTTGCTACTTTTTTATTCCAAATTGGATTTTAATTACAACTAGGGTTAGGATAATAATTATTTTATTGTTCTTTTATTTTTAATTGTAAATCCTATTAGGGTTTGGACAAGTTATGAGGTTTATGGAGCCTATAAATAGAGGGTTTGAGACACATTGTAAGATACAACTTTTCTTAGAAGAAAAAATCTTTCTTCTATTCTTTGATGCTCTCTAAAATTATGAGTAGCTAAATTCTTTTTCTTGGTTTAAGTGATTGAAGCCATCAAGATTTATACACTGTGAGATCTAATTTATTTTAATTGTTCAATTTATATTTTGAGTATTAAATATTTTTCTGTGTTTTATTTTATGATTAATTCGTTTAATTGTTAGGGTGCACACTAGTTTATTATTCGTTGAAATCTACTGCTAAATTAAATATCAAATCAGTAATTGTTTGGTCACTTTAATTTGCGAAGCAACTACGGTTAATAATTATTTTGCTTCTCAAAAAATTATTTTATCTGAGGAAGAATATTCATCTAAATTAAATGCAAACGCTTGGATTGTGTTTGTTTAGTTCAACGGTCTCTTTATTTCTTTATGCTGCTACTAGGTTAAATCTTTAGCGTTTGTCTTAGATTATTTAGTAGTAAGGGTTATTTAGATCGCTTGTTTCTGCTTAACTAAAATTAAGGAGAGATTGAAAAATTATTCGAATTGGAGTAATTATTCCACCTTGAATATTTAAAATATGAATTGATTTATTCTTGCATCAGTGATCAGTTGTAAATTCTTGATGGTGGATATTGACTTAAACCAAGGCTTTTTCTTCTCATTTATTTCATTAAATTACTTGCATAATTATTTTAGTTAGTTTTATTTAAATTGTTTCTTTAATTAAACCCCCCCCCCCCCAATTCTTGTTTACAAAAACATAAAATTAAATAATCATTCTCTGTGGGATCGACTCTTACTTACACTACTACATTACTATTTTTTTCCAAAGTAAGATTTTACTTTTGGGTGCTTGCGACATCACACCAGAAGAAGAGCTTTCAAAATGATTAATGAAGATAAGGAAGTGATATTTTCACATGATTTTTTGATATTTTAACATGTAAATTGTCGCTATAGACATATAGCGATGGTCAAAACCGTCGTTATAGACCTATAGCGACATTTTTCATGTGAAAATATCAAAAATCCTGTAAAAATATCAGTCTCCATGAAGATAAAATTGCGATGAGGAATTAATCAAGAAGTAGATTAATTCATGGAAGGGGATTAATATTAATCCAAGATGATAATCAAGTAAATTATCAATTTTGTTTATGATAAAGGTTAATTAAGCAAAAGTGTTATGTGCAGGAGACTAGAAAAGAATTAATTTGGGCTATCCCAGTATGTGTGCATAGTGGAAATTCAAGTAGCTAAATTCTTATTTAAATTAATGAGTCATGTAGAAAGGTTGTTTTGGCCCAATTTAAAGTCCAAGTGGGAATTAGTATAAGCCCAAGAAGTAGCCCAAACTTTTGACCCAAATAAAAAGTCCAATCTTCGAATGCTCCAATACAAAAAAAATAAAGAAAATAAAGCCTTGACTGGTAATCCCATTGGGGTGAAATTTGGAGCATTGTGTTGGTCAAAATTTAGGGTCTTGTGTAATATTTTTTTCCTTGAATCTTGTATTTTTTTAGCACTGCAAAAAGGCCCTTAAAATACTCCTATGTTGCCTACTTTTACCATAATTAAAGAGGTATGTTGACCTAATTAATTAAGCCTAATCATCCAAGGTTGGAGGATTAAAGAAGCTAATTAAGGCTAGTATGGCTCTATAAATAGAGCCCATCACCAACCATTTAGAAAGGTTGGTGAAATTGTCAAAGTGTGAGAGCTTATAAAAGAGAGAAATTGAGAGAAAAAAGATAAAGTGAAGGGAAACCCTTGAAGAATAGTGGAAGCCAAGAAGAAAGATGAATCATTGAGGAGCTCAACAAGTTCTTGTAAAAAAGAAAGAAGGTATAAAACCCTTCTAACCTAAGTCTTTAAGATTTATTGTAGATCTAGCTATATATGCTCAAAATCATGTTTAGTTGTGGGAGTTGTTGTTTTGTTACGGAACCATGGTGGGTTTTTGAGGTACAAGGATGGATTTGGATGGACGTTATATGCTTAAAATGTGTTTTGATATGTAGAACATGTATATATGCTAAGCTTGCTGAAAATCCCAAGTGTTGGACATGACTTTAATGAAAAATACTTTAAGTAAAACATGTAGATCTTGAAGACCTAAGACTTGAATATGAAAGATCTATGAGTTACGAAACCAACCCAAGCGAAACAAACAAAATTGGAGTTAAAATGGATAGTGAATATTCTTGTAAAACATGTTAAAATGAAAACCTAGCTTAGTTAAGCCAAAAATTTTGCTAATAAATACTTTTGAAAAAAATGATTAAAAACTGGAATACTATAAAAATGTGAGTTTTCTAACTAATGAACTTGGTTTGAACTCATTTGGATGTAAAATGAACAAGTTATGAAAGTTGAAATCAAAAGATGAAGAAAAAAAAATAAGTTGAGTACTCTAATGAAGTGCACCGGGGCACGATCTTCTGAACTACACACTGTGCCGGGGCACAGTTAGGTTTTCTGGGAAAATTTCGAAGGACTGAGTCGGGCTGCAGTTCCTAAAGTATCTAATCGCACCGAGGGGCAACCCCTGTTGACCGAACAAAACCCAACCTGACCGGGTTAACCCGAGTCAAAATAAATATTTTTTTATAAATAAAATAAAATAAAAGTAAATAATTACTAAATAAAATAGAAAATAAAATAAATAAATAATGAGTAATCCAATAAAATAATAATTAATTATTTTATTTTACCAATAAAGAATAAACAAATAAAATAATAACTAAATTATTTTATTTATAGAATATAAAGAGGGAATTAAGTGAATAAAGTTTAAACAAATAAAATAATAATTAAATTATTTTATTTGTAGATTAAATAAGTGAGGTTAAACAAATAAGATAATAATTAAATTATTTTATTTGTAGAGTAAATGAATAAAGATTATTTTATTTGTGAATATTGAAGAAGAATTAAATGAGTAAGGTTTAAACAAACAAAAAGATAATAAAGATTATTTTATTTATGGATTATAAGTAAGAATTAATATAAGTAAGCCTAAACAAATAAAATAATGATAAGGATTGATTTACTTGTGAGGTAAAAAAGACTTAAACAAAGAAGATAATAAAGATTATTTTATTTTTGAATAGTAAGGATGAATTAAAAGAAATAGAATGTAAACAAATAATAAGAAACATTATTTGTGAAGAATTAAATAGAGAACTAAGCGAATAAAATAAAAAGAAGTGTTTTTATTCGCAAATGATTTGGTGTAAGTAAAGAACCAAGGACATGTACTGATAAATGTTAACCTCTAATCATGAAGGATAAAATGAGTAAGGGAAAGTAAACGGATAAAATAATAATGAAGATTATTTTAATTGTGATGAAGGGATATGGATACCAATAAGGTAAGCTGAAGTTGACGATAAAGGAGGCAATTGATGAGATGTTAAGGGATGAAGAATGGTTAGACGGTGGAGACTTATAAGTTGTAAAAAAATTGACATGATTTCAGTAATAGCCCAACAGAGACTAACCCATAAATCGAATTACGGATTATGTAGGTCAAAGAGGAGTCGATAAGCTAGAGGAGAAGAAGCAGACGTATCAGGCAAGTATCCCCTACTTTTATACTTTATCTACTTCGTACAAGTTTTACAGTACATGCTTAGAATTGAATTGCTATTACTTGTAGGCAAACTTTCATATGTGCACACTTAGAAAGATTTCCCAAACATAAAATTATAAAAGATGAAGATTTTAAGCACAAGCAAGTCGTTTGAAGAGTGATTCTATGCCACTTGATTTGGTTAGACTGATGATGACATAAATTGTCAATCGGAATTCTTTAAGAAAGCTATCCAAACTAATTGCTTTGATACAAACTCTATTATGCTGAGATGAACAACCCTAATAAAAAAGTAAATTATTCTATGTCGATGGATTCTGACCTGCACGCACACGGAGACTAAATATTATGCATAATGTAGGGTACGATGAGATTGACCACCTTATGTACTCATTTTCTTTGAGGACCCACAGCTAAACGTTGTTAATCCTCCGATGGGTTCAACGGTCCTTAGTGGTCACTCAGTAATAAATGATAATCATGCTTTGAAAGTTCAAAACTTTTCTTCGCAAGATACATAATGATTGGTCATTCCTAAATTATTCTGAATATTACATAACCTAGATTTGAGATCGTAACTCATTACTCGCTTATAATTCATTGAATTACATCATGACTTATCCGAAGTTGTTACACCCTTAAACTTATGAGACTTAAATCCAATTCTTAATTACTGTTGTTTATATACTTGCTGAGCAAACTTGTTGCTCACTCTTGCGTTGTAACCCTATTTTCAATTAAGACGGAAAAGGCCAGTTGTTCCGGAAAAGATAAGGGCAAAGCTAAGGCTACTGAGTAGTCTAAGATTTGATGATGTATTTATATTTATATATTCCACTCTAAACCTTATTAGTCTTTTGTATTCAGACTCATGATGTATTGTAAAGGTCTGTAGAACCGGGGATATTATGTAAGCTTTAAGTGTTGTTGAACTTATATTTATATTATTATGTTATAATTGGGTAGTTATACGTTTGATGTATGGATGGGATCGTGAGCACTGAATTTGAGGTAAGAGTACCCAAATTTGGGGGTATCACAGGTTGGTATCAGAGCTGTAGATTATAAACCTTAGAAAAGAGAACCCATAGGCTATAACTGTAGAGAATAGAGTTAGAGTAGAAGGAGATGAAACTCATATAAAGTTTTATGAATGGCGTTAAGGGATTTATTATATAGTTATTACTGTCATAAAATATATTTTCATTCTATACAATGAATTTATATTTTATTGCGAGATACTAATAGAGTTTTTTTTATTTGTGTTTGTGGTTATAGGATGCCTGAGCTAGGAGAGCTCAACCATACCATGGAGGATGAGCCCCAAGACATATATGTAGTATCGGAAAGCCCCATTGCCGCAGTACCAATACAAGCAATAACACTAGCAAAGGAGGAGGAGGTTAAGCCAACAGTAGAAGAGTCGGATCTAGAGGAGGGTCCAGTAGAGGAGTTTAATGAGGGATCTTTGGAATTTCATACTTTTAAGGATGACCAGTTTGGAGAGTATGCCGACCGAATCATTGAGCAGGAAGGGAGGATTAAGGAGCTTAAGGCAGAGGTAAAAGGGCAATGGCAAGCCGCCACATAGCTTGGGGAACTGATACACCACCTCCTAGAAAGGAACATGGAGCTGGTGGGCCAAGTGGAGAGCGCTAGGGCTGAGAGGGATGCCGTCAGAGCTTATCTAGAGGGTGAGGTGGACGATCGGATTCAGGATCTATAGCATCTGTAGGATTTGAGGGGCAGAGTTGGTGATTTGGAGGATGAGGTTAGGCACAAGAGGATGAGGATGGATAGGATAAGATATGCGTTCCATACCACATTCGACCGCTGGATGGACCGAATGTATCACTTCCCAATAGAGGACGGCCAGACTCGTTATACCATGAGCCGTGACCGGGTGACTCACATTGGTCAGTAGGAGTATGATGAGGCAGTACAGCATGGCATGCTCCGATAGTCATGTTTTATCTATGTATTTATCATGATGACATGTATATAGATATAAATGATAGTTTCCACTTTTTGTCCATAGTAGGGAAATATGTTATGTGAATCCTAGTCTTTTTTATAAAAGACATGGGATAGAGATTTGTAACCCCAACTTTTATTTTATCAATGGGGTAGGATGACTGTGGATCCCCACCTTTTATGATATTAGGGGTTAGATGTCGAATGATAGACGCTAGATGATAGATATTATCACGGGCATTTATAGATATATACAACAGAATGTATTGCACTATGTATTAAATCAGTGGTATATGAATATAAATGGTTTTATTAAATATGTTCTACTATTAAATATTACATGGCACCTATAACTATTCATAATAAATGATGAAGTAGTAATATAAAGTTTTATTAAACAAAATATGCAGCCCAGACGTGGAGTGCCAGTGCAACCAACACTAGAATAGTTCATCAACAATGATAGGGGCCGAGTAGACCCCGTACAACGTTTGGTGGACCTATTAGAAGGAGCATTTCAATGCAGAGACCCTGAACCGGTAAACCCTAACCCCTATACATTTCTGATAACCAATTTCAAGGATTTTAAAACAGTAGGGTCGCCCAAATTCAGGGGGACGATAGATCTAATCGAGGCCCAATTTTAGGTCAAAGAGGTTGAGAAAGCATTCAACATAGCGAGAGTAGAAGATGACCAAAAGACCGCATTCGCGACATAGTTAATGAAAGGGGAGGCAAACTTCTGGTGGGAGGTGAATCGTCAGAGGGCAGGTAAAGGAGTGGTTCAATGGGAGAGATTTAAAGAGCTATTCTTCCAGAACTACTTTTCGAAGAGCATGAAAATTAGGATGGAGATGAAATTCCTAAATTTGAAACAAGGTGAGATGTTAGTGGCCCAGTATGTCGTTAAGTTTAATGAGCTTGCACAATTTTTTCCACACCAAGTCGACACGGAAGAAAGGAAGGCACGACGATTCGAGCAATGGTTGAAATCATGGTTGTATAACAAGGTAGTTGTACTGCAGATCGAATCATTTGGAAATTTACAGGAAAAAGAAATTATCACAGTGCGAGGTAGTTGTGACGCCCCTAAATTTAGGTACTAATACCTCGAACTCAGTGCTCATGATCCAATACAACTATATCATACACACATCCCAAAAACAACACATAATATGCAGAAAAAATAAACATATGTTGTTTATACAAAAGGGTTAACTACTAATCCCAAGGTACGAAACCATATCAAAAATACATCACGAATTTAATATATACAATAGGATTTATGTTACATGTAATCAGTCTTAAACAAAATATATCATCATGCAATTAATAATTCAGCACGTCTACGATTTTACCTTCCCCTTGCCTTTATCTTTATTAGAACATTCAGATTTAGCTGCAATGAAATTTTTATGACATAACAAGGGTAAACAACTAGCTTGCTCAGCAAGTTTTGTATGAATAATACAAGATATGTCATGATTGAATAAGAATTGAATATTTCAATGAAATCAAGAATAAATATCTGAACAATATGATCAATGCTCAAATAATGAATAACAATTGATTATTTAAATGCTGAGTGGTCAAATAAACCACGAACGTCTTCTGAGGAATCAGTCTCTTGATTGACCCTCGTAGGTTATATTTTTAAAACTGTACATGAGGAGATCAGTCTCTCGTACACTATGCATATGCATAACATTTATTATGTCTATATTGTTTATCTAATACTTAGGTTCTTCCCCATTATGGGTTATTTTTCTCAGTCTAAGAATTCGTACCATTATGGTTTGGATAGCTTTTTTTTAAATAAATTACACAAATCTCTAGTCAAATGAATGGCTTAGACTTCCTCTTTAATTAGGTCATGAATCTAAGAACTTTAAACGATTCATAGTTCAAGAGTGGAATATGAATTCAAATGCACTACATATGAATAGCAATAATATTGATGTGGAATAATTTATAGTATAAGTTTAGGATTTAGGAACTTGCCTCAATTTTTTACTACAGCTTACACAAGTTAAATTACTTCATTTGAAAGACCTAATATTAAATAGGTTTATTTTTCAATTAGTAACACACATAGGGATTCATATATCATTTTGAAATAAATTGACACTTAAGCACACAATTTCCTATTTTATATCACATAACTTACAAGACAATATTATCACTCTTGGATAACATTTTAATTATCAAATAATATTATACAACAGTTAATAATATCTAATTTACATACTAATGTCATTAATTATTTAACAACATCTTAATTAATTACTAATATTTTTAATCATTTAATAATATTTAACCCTCTACTATTATTATTATTATTAACTATTTAATAATAATTTAATCACTTACTATTATTATTAATTATTTAATAATAATTTAATCGTTTACTATTATTATTAATCATTTAATAATAATTTAACTAATATTATTATTGAATAATATTTTAATCATTTAGCAATATTTAAAAACTTAAACAATTAAAAGTAAATTGTTTAATTATT
The DNA here is from genome assembly GCA_947179155.2 of Hedera helix. NCBI lineage: Eukaryota > Viridiplantae > Streptophyta > Magnoliopsida > Apiales > Araliaceae > Hedera > Hedera helix. Next base: position 23,352,787 of record OX359280.1, read on the forward strand.
TTATTAACTTTTTTAGTCCTTTACTTTATTTATTATTTAGTCTTTATTTAATAAATAATTAATTTAATTTTTTTTAATTAATTAATTTATTATTTAATATTAGTTAAATAATAAATAATTACCTTTATGTATTATTTAATTAAAATTAAACAATACATAATTATTTTATGCTGTTATCTTTACTTTTTCTTAGCTCAAATATAATTATCAAAAATACTTAATTGACTTATTATTTTTATATCTCTTTGATATATTTAGTATATTTCATTTTATATACACAATAATTTTCTTTTAATTTTCTAACCTCATTTACTATTTTTCAAAAAGTCATTTATGTCTGCAATTTACAATAATTATTAAAACTCAAATTTTGATCAAACAATTTTGAAATTAATATGGTAGCTTCCTGTAATCAGATAATACTCCCACCTAAATTTTTATAATTTTCTAAGTTACACGTTTCAAATTATAGCAGTCATAATCTTTTAAAACTTAGAAAATCGTCGAATCATAACTCACTCATCCGAGGTCGGATCGAGCTCCTTTTTGGACAGTGACTTCTTTATACCACATACTATCATTTATAAAAAGGAATGAATTTTTAAATCAAGCTAAGTGGCCAAAAAATCCCTTTTAAAAATCTAGACAGTAGGTTTTGTTAATTTTTCGACAGTGAACTGTTTTACTAAAAAATCACCAAAAATAGCCCTTTTAATATTTTTCAGTTGTTCCACTTGAAAAATATTTTTATCTTATAGTTCTACCACCCAGAGTTGACGGATCTCAAAAAAGAGTTTTGGAACGTGAACAATAAATCCGAGAAGCGGGCTGTCCAGTTAGGGTTTACCGGTAATAATCGTTTTCATGTTTTTGATCAAATTTTCTAACATAAATGCATATAAATATCTATGTTAAATCCATTAAACCTTAGATCTACTAATCTAGCATGGATTTAAGCATAGAGAGTTTTGAAAATGATTTTCTACCATAAAAATCACATATGAAGCAAAGAAAGCTATAAACTAGGGTTAAAGAAAACTTTTAAACCTTATGGACTTGTGAACTCTCTTTTTAGCCTTTCCAAAGTATAGAATTAAGCTTGATGACATCCAAGGTTATCTTCCTTGAACTTCTACTGTCAAGAGTTCTATGAACTCTCTCTAGAGATTCTCTCTCTTTCTCTAACTTTCTCTCTTTTTCTTTCTTTTCTTTTGAGAGTTTCTCTCTAAAAACTAGCAAATAATACAAATGAAGACTAAGTTGGTCAAAGAGAGTTTATTAATCTAACTCATCATCCAACAACTATACATATAAACATATATCTATAAGTTTATCTCCAATTCTCTCTTATCTTAGCCAATTTTGAAAATTCTATAGATTTTTCACCAATCAAAAGGAGTTACATGGAGATTACTTGGGACCCACTTATCCTCTCCCCATTACCCCCAAATTTTGATTTATTTTAATTGTCTAATTTGTAAAAATTATTGACCATGACTTTTTACTAAATGTATCAATTGGGTTAAATGTTTGGGCTACGCAAATTAAATCAGTGGGCTACACTAATTAAATCATTGGGCTACTAGCATACTTGATAATTAATTCAAGTAATGGGCTAGTTTAATTATTTACGTGATCACAGATTAAATATCCACAAGTCCAATACACAACTAATGGTTTGGGCTTGTTTAAATAACTCACTAACCTAGTCCATTAAAATTTAATTACATACTTGGACTATTAAATAAATTCACACAGTTTAACACATTAGGCTCATGTAATAATCACATCAATTAACTCACATAATTCAATTAGACTTGCTAATTACAAAGTTAATTGAATTATTTACCTATCAATTCATTAATATTAAATTCCTTTAGGTTATGCCATTAATTAAATAAATCATTAATTGGACTTTCCTTTAATTAATTTCAACACATAGTCACATAATCAATCATTCGCATAATGATTTAAATTAATTCACACAGAATTCACTTCATCGAAAAATAAATTCATAATTTTTATTTATAATGTTATTTAATATTCGTGGTCATTACAGTAGTTAATGAGTGGGTTTTATACCTATGAATCAGATATTTTTAGGTTTAATAATTTGCTATCTTTGAGTATTTTTAGTTTTATTTTAGTTATTTTTATGTTCATTTTGCAAAAAACGGCTTTGGTATGACAAAACGGGAAAAGCTATTTCAGTGGCATTTTTATAATTTTCTGGACCACTGTGCCGGGGTGCAATGTTGCAAGCTAAAGACTGCGCCATGGCACAGTCCGAAAAACTTAGTTGGCCCAGTTCGCGTAATTTCAGAAGTTGGAACTAACTAGGATTGCAATGCTGGTGCAACTGGGGACTATTAGTAGGGTTTTATATCATACTTCAGACGATGAGAGACTAGAGAATAGAACGTGAGGTAGAATAGAACAAGGATTGGAGACCCACTTTTGGAGACTTGAAGGTTTCAAATGAAAAGCACATGAAGATCAACTTGAAGGCTAGAGAGGGAGAAAATTTGATAGAGTTCTTTCTTCTTTTTTTGTCTTTTTGTTTAAATCTTTGGGATGTTTATTTCTTTGCTGAATTCAGTTTTCAATTGCAGTATTATGTGGAACTAAACTTTAATTTAGGATTTCAATGGAACCAATTGTTGAGCTTTAATTGATTCGTCTAATTATCATTTAATTAATATGTTTGAAAGTATTTATTATGTCTTGTGCTTAATTTATAATTGTCTGATAATCAATTATTTGATTTCTTATATTGAATTGGAAATGGAAGTCTAAGAATCTATATACCACATGTAACATAATTATGAGTTTGTGCTTAATGAATTTATTTTAGGTGTTTTGCATGAAATAGCAACATAACTGAAATAAATCTTTTTATTAATCATTGAAAAATGTTAATAAATAGGTAGTCAATCTAAGTTAATAATCCATATGATTAATTGAATGGAATTAAGATGATGACATTTTAGTGATTCAATTGTGAAAGTTGTTATCCTAAACCTTTACATATCTGGTAATCCATTCTTATTAGATTATTAGAGTAATCATTTAAATAGAATTAAATTGATAGAAAATTAATAATTAAAGCAATTATTAACTGTTCCCTGTGGGTTTGACATCTTTCTTACTTATATATTACTTGATTGGCTGTGTATACTTACGCGAATTTGACCATATATAAATCAGACAACAAGTTTTTGGCGCCATTACCGGGGAACAGTTCTAATAATTCTTTTGTTATTAGTTTTTGTCAATTTAGTTTTAATTTAAACATTTTTAATTTCTTTGTTTTTCCTTTGATTTTGTAGGCTTCCATCTGTTCGAGTTTGCCCGTGCTTTGGCAAAGGAGTGATCTTAGTATCACGTGTGTATCAAGTGTTAGGTGCTATTAATTTGTGTATGCACACGCGGTCTAAATGTCCGAAACTAGATCCATGCGAGGACGACATAGAATGAAGGTTCTGAAGAGTCCACAACTTTATTCAGACTACAATTAAGAATCAAGAAAGGATGGTGGAAGAGGAACAAAAATCACTGCAGGATTATGCTATGTCGTAAGTGACGGAAATTCAAACCAGCATCACTAGGCCTGCGATTACAGTCACTAGTTTTGAGATCAAACCATGCACTATTCAAATTATCAAAAACTCGGTACAGTTCGGTGGGATGCCAAATGATGACCCCAACGATCATATTGTCAGTTTCTTGGAGATCTGTGACACTTTTAAATACAATGGGGTGATGGAAGACGCAATTAGACTGAGGTTTTTCCCATTCATATTAAGGGACAAAGCCAAGAGTTGGTTACATTGACTTCAATTGGGGTCCATAATAACATAGAATGATTTGGCACAAAAATTCCTTGCCAAATTTTTTCCACCGGCAAAGATGGAGAAAATACGAAACGATATCACTTCTTTCGTTTAGCATGATTCTGAGTCGTTGTACGAAGCTTGGGAGAGGTTCAAGGATCTACTACGAAATTTTCCCCATCATGGGATCCCTAAGGGAATACAAGTCCAAACATTCTACAATGGCATATTCAGTAAAGCGAGGATGAGCATAGATGCGACCGCAGGAAGAGCGTTGATGGGTAAAAATTGTGAGGAAGCTTATAACCTATTGGAGAATATGGCAGCCAACAACTATCAATGGCCTACCACAAAGGGCTCATCAGCTAGGAGCAGCAGGTATTCATGAGGTGGATCCTATGATAGCTTTTTCGCCATAGGTGGCAGTGTAATTTTCTGCCTTTTTAAAGAAAATTAATGCTATGGGGATGCAGAATGGTCAGAAAATGGAGACAGCGTATGAGTTATGTACGAGGAGCCACTCTATAGATTAGTGTGCCATAAATTTAAAATCAGTACAGTTTGTTAGAAAGAACAATAAGCAGCGGCAATACGACAACAACTCCAAAAGCTATAATCTGGGGTGGAGGAATAACCTGAATTTTTCTTGAAAGGATAATCAAGCATAGAATCTGGTCCCAAAACAAGCACATCCACCTAGATTCCAATATCAACCCCCACCACAAGCAGATAAGCAGAATAATTTAGAGGAAGTATTAACTAAGTTTACGGCGGGCACTGAGATAAGGATGCAGGCACAAGACAAGATCATGTCACAGATCGATATGAATATTAAGAATCTGTCAGTGGTTATCCAAAATTTGGAGAATCAAATGGGGAAAATTACAAATGCTTTGAACAGTCGCCCTCAAAGAGTCTTGCCTAGTGATACAGAGATGAATTCGAAGTGAGACGGAAAAGAGTATTGCAAGGCTATTACTTTGAGGATTGGTAAATAGTTAAAAGAGCCTACTAAGGAAAAATCAAAACAAACCCAAAAGGAGGAAAACAAAGTGGAGTAGGAATTAGTTGAGGAGGTTAGAACTAAAAATAAGAAAAAGAAAAACTCTGTAGAAAAATCTGAAGCAGTCAAGATGAATGAATATGTACCACCAATTCTTTTCCAACAAAGACTTTGGGATGCTCTCGCAGGCACCCAAAAATAAAATCTTACTATTGAAAAATATTAATGTAGTAGTGTAAGCAAGAGTCAATCCCACAGAGAATGATTAATTTAATTTTATGTTTTCGTAAACCAGAATTGGGGGGTTTTGAATTAATTATTTAACTAATTAAAATTCAAACAAATAAAACTAAATAATAAATAATAATGATGAGAAAAATCAATTAAAACAAACTTCAGTTCCTTAGTTCAGTATCCCCTTCTTTTAATCAACAAATTAATCAAGTTATTATTATCTTTTCCTTCAATTGAAATTAATAATCCTAGATAACCGACAATCGCCAAGCTACCCGAAATCCTCCTTAAATTATAAATCTAATGCAGTAATCGCTCACAAAAGACCCTAACTATCATACAACTTAGAACTATCAGTCTAGATTTAATATAACAGTTGCATTAAAAATTAGAGAATTAGATTATTCCAAGCAACAATCATAACATCGCAGATTATTTAACTTTCCATCTTGATAATCATAAAAATATTCAAAAGTTTGTCCACAATCAAATATTATTAATTGCTACTTATGATCAGATAAAATATCATTTGCTTAATATCAAATCTTAATCTAGCATATGATAAATTATTGATTAACTTAACAGACCCTTATCAAATTAATCAAGCAAATATCATAAAATAATTAAAACAGATTATCAAGAATAAATCTCATACATGAAGGAATAGATTATAAAACTCAATTAAAATATCAATTAAAAATAAGGTTCAACATCCCTTTAGAACTGAAAATAAAAACTTAGCCTGATATGCTTCAAAATAATCTCCACTAGTTGAAAAGCTCTCTCTAAGAAATTAGAAAAAAGAACTCTCAAAAACTTATATTGAATAATGAGAGATTAACCCTCTATTTATAGGCCTCAAACTTGTCCAAACCCTAATAGGATTTACAATTAAAAATAAAGGAAAATTAAAATAATTATTATCCTAACCCTAGTTGGAATTAAAATCCAATTTGGAATCAAAAAGTAGCAAAAATCCCGAATAATTCTGTTTTGGGCAACTAACGCGTCAAACAAACACGCCCTTCGCGCCCCTTGATCGGTCAACACGCCAGCAGCCGCGCATTGCGCGTGGCCCTGAAGCCTAAACGACGTCGTTTTGTTTGTTGTCTGCCATCCGCGCATTGCGCGGCCGCGGTTCCGGTTCTACGCACGCCAAAACTGCGTCGTTTCAGCTGCTTCCTATACCCTTACATTGCGCGTAACTCAGCTTCCTAGAATAATTATCATTATGCCACCAAACTCTTGCATAATTTACAGATTTGTCCCCAAGCTTATTTTTCCTATAAAATAAAATATAAAATGATTAAAAATAATTAAAAATAAAATAAATAATATAGAAATACTAAAAATCCTAATTACACATAATAATAAATAAAACACCTAAAACACATAAATAAAAAGAAATATAAAAATACTATAAAATTACCTAAATTAACTAAAATCCTATAAAATCTATTAAAACCAAAATAAGCTAAATAATTAAACATTTAAGCACACAATAAATATAAAAACTAAGTATTAGGGAATAAAAATATCATATAATTTAGCCCTATCAAATACCCCCACACTTAGCTTTTGCTCGTACTCGGGTAAAACAAAAAAAAAATAAACAAAAAATAAATAAATCTAACTAACCCAATAGATTAAAGCAACTCAACTGATAAATGGGTTTTATACTTATATATTGATTATCTTTTAGCTTAATAATTTGTGAGTTCTTAAGTGTTTTATATTAGTTTAATGTGTTTTGGCTTTGTTTTGTAGGAATTGGAATAAAGGCTTAGTGGATCGAAGTTTGGAATTGTTGTGGTTGCATTTTCAGCTTGCCAATTATGTAGCCGTCACTTAAATCCTGATTTGGGCGATGATAAAATCGTAATTTGTCAAATCCTAAAACATGAAAGTTGTAGATATACTTCTTAGCTTTCCAGAACATATTAGATCGTCTCAATCGGAGTTCATATGAGAAAGTTATGGCTGTTTGACCAGAGGACGTCCGTGCAGAAAATGAGTCAGCGCTGGCAGCGCTGATACTAGTACTATTCCAGAGCTGGCAGCGCTGATTACAGTGTGTTCAGCGCTGGCAGCACTCTAGACAGCGCTGGGTGACGGGCCAGACTTGGTTTTGACGCGTTTTTGATGGTTTTTGACTCCGAATTGGATTGGGTTTCCTTCTAATGCTAGGGATTTGATATGTAACCTATAAATATATGTTAAAATACATATTTTAAGAGAGTCTAACATAGAATTAGGAGAACTAACATAGATCTATCATAGTTAGGATTATAATTAGAAGAAGGATTAATTGAAGATCTGAAGAAGGATTCAACGTGAAGAGCAAGAATTGAAGGCAGAGATTGAAGAACGCTCTACAAGAATAAGAATTTTTATCTCTTCTCTTCTTTAAGTTTTGTAACTTTACGACATGGATTAATTATTATTTTATGGAATTGATTTCTTCCTCAGTGATGGTTTAAACTTTTATTTAGGATTTTAATGGAACCTTTTGATTTACGATAATTAATTCTTGCTTATTTTCAGTTATTGATTCTATTTGAGTTGTTTATTATATTTTATGCTTGAATTTATTAATTGTGTGCGCAACAATTAATCTGATATCTTAGACATAATTGAGAAAGGAATCTAAGATTAGATCTGGGTATAATAACATATGAACTTGTTGATTCTTTTTAAGAGAATAGCATAATAGTGCATAGGATGAAAATATATGTGTGCCATATGTAATGTGGTGGAGAGTTTGTTCGTAATGAGTCTAGTTCAAGTTTATATTGCACGAATAGTAGCAAGGTAAGTGGATTAGATCTTTTTATTATCTATTGAACAAAGTTAATAAATAGATAGGCAATCTCCGTTAACAACTCATGAGAATTAATCAGTTGAAAAGAAGATGAAGAGATTATTATGATCAATTGGGGAAGTTGTAATCCTAAGCTTTAAAATATCTGAAAATCAACTCTGGTTAGTTAGTATTTAATATTTTCATAATTAAAATTGTTACTCGTTTAAGCTAGATTTAAATTGATAATTGCGTGATAATTAGAATAATTGTTATCCGTTCCCTGTGGGTTCGACATCCTTTTTACTTCTATATTACTTGATTGACCGTGTATACTTGCGCGAATTGACCATATATAAATCGGACAACAAGTTTTTGGCGCCGTTGCCGGGGAACGGTTTTAATAATTATTTGTTTTATTAGTTTTTGTCAATTTAGTTTTAATTTAAACATTTTTAATTTCTTTGTTTTTTTTCTTTATTTTTATAGGCTTTCATCTGCTTGAGACTACTTTTGCGAGGAGTAATCTTAGTCTCACATGTGCACCAGGTCTTAGGTACCTCTAATCGGTGTATGTGCACGCGATCTAAAGATTATGGCTGCATTCAACTATCAACGGGCTTCAGAGTGGATGGATCAACCAAGTGTGGTGGGAGCAATAGAGCAAATGCAAGCTCAATTGGTAGAGCTTGAAAGGAAGATTGACATGTTTGGGAATCAGTCCATTCAGAATACTTACAATCAGCAGCCTAATTACACCCCAAATTGCTATCATCCGAGTTAGCAAGATTATACGAATCATTCATGGAATAATAATGATCAAGCCCAATATTTTGCTCCAGAACAATCATATCCACCAGAATTTTCATATCCACCTAAATCTTATGAATTCTCGTATCAACAACCTCCCCCGCAGCAAGATCATTTATCAACTTGTGAGGAGATTCTTGCGAGGATTACAGAGTATAACGAGATGAGTATTAAACGCAATGAAGAATCAATGCGAGGTTGGGAAATTCAAATGAAAGAGGATGAGATTCGAAGGGAACAACTTGCCACTCTAGTCAACAGTTGCATTCACAATATGTTACCTAGCAATATAGAGTTAAATCTTGAGGTGGAAGGTAAAGAGCAGTGTGAAGCAGTTATATTAGAAAATGACAAGGAGTTTCAAGAGGATAAAAAAGTAAATCTTAAGAGGTCTCGTTCGGATGAGGAAGATGATGATGAGGTTGAAAATAAATATAGCAAGGTTTGGGAAGAGAAAGAGAATGATGAGGATGATCAAGTCTTGAATTCGAATGATAGTAAGAAAAATCCGATTGTGCCTTTCGTGCAACAAATTCAGAATTTTGAGGAGTACTATCGGGTTGACTTTGTTAAAGACTTTGATAGCTCGGATGAATTCAAGTTTGGGGGTGGTTCACAATATTTCAAGGATGCCATGAAGATCCAAGAAAAGACAAAAAGGAGGCATGCAAAGACAATTTTTGCGATTGAGCCTGATTGAAGAAAAGGGAGTAGTCAGGCTGAGACTTAAAAACAAGCGCTTATTGGGAGGCAACCCAAGTTTTAGTTTTAGTTTTTAGTTTTTATTTTATTTTATTTTTAGTAGATTTTATTTTAGTAATAAATTTTAGTTATTTAATTATTTATTTTAATATTTTATTTAATATTGTTGTTTTTGTTTTGTTTCAGGTTTATTCATTGCAGCTCAGACTTAGCAGATGAGGAGGAAAAATGCTACATATTCAGGGAAGTCTCTTGTTCTTAATTTTCTTTATTTTATACATTGAGGACAATGTCTGTTTTAAGTTTGGGGGTGTGGGTAAATTTGAAAGAATTTTTCAATTTTTAGGTTTTTTTTAGTTTAAATTTTAAAATTTTGTGGGTAAATTCACTGCAAACCCTCACGAGACACAACTCGTCCACTTGGGGTAACCATGGGGTTTAAAGGCTTGTTGCACATGCTAAGTGCAATCGTGTTTCCTACGAAAATTGGGTAATTTAGTTTTTAGGTAGAGTCTCTTGGGCAATGAATTAGTTGAATTAAATTTTGGTCAATGATAAAATTGGTTTTTATATAATAACTTTTGAAAAATGGATAAATTTTTGCATAGTTTGAATTTTGACTATTTATTGGTTATTATTTTATTTGAGATCCTTTAAATTTTTATGCACATATCCAATTGTTTGAACTAGTTTTAACTTAAGGGAAATTTATTTGGTTAAATGCTCATGATAGATATTTTTGAATTCTATATTTTTATTTGATCGTAACTTGAAGTGAAATTGTGGTAAAATATAATTTAGGAGATATGATTTAAGTAAATTTTCTGGGATTATTAAAATAGTTAAGAGAATTATGTGATGAGTTGAGATAGAGCGTAAAACGCACTCACTCATAAATATGTGAAGAGAACCGAGATGAAGCGTAAAACGCACTCGCTGGTGAGATGGAGCATAAAATGCACTCATCGTGGTCGAGGAAAAAAAAAGAAAGATGGGATGGAGCATAAAATGCACCCATTTAATTGAGAAGACCTTAAAAGAAATTAATAATCCTAGTGGTGATTAAAAGATTAAACAACTTTTTGATCTCCTAAGTTATATTTGCATGTATTAGCTTTAAGTGATGTGAAAAATAAAAATATAGAGTTTTCTTGTATATATTTTTTTGATATCTTTTATGAAACATTTAATTATATGAGCGGATCAAAGTTTTTTTCGCTAGTTTGATACATTTGGATTCACACACACACGAAGGGTCTTGGGTAAAATACGATTAATAAATATGTTGGAATTTATGACATTGCATGATTTTGAAATTTTTTTGATTTATTATTTGTGGAATCTCTGAGGTTAATAATTTAGTTCATATTGATTCGTTGCTTGAGTAATTTTGGTTTAATTAGTAGAGTCTTAGTTTTAGTTTTATTTTTGTTTTGCTTGAGGACAAGCAAAAGGTTAAGTTTGGGGGTATTTGATAAGTGGGTTTTATACTTATATATTGATTATCTTTTAGCTTAATAATTTGTGAGTTCTTAAGTGTTTTATATTAGTTTAATGTGTTTTGGCTTTGTTTTGTAGGAATTGGAATAAAGGCTTAGTGGATCGAAGTTTGGAATTGTTGTGGTTGCATTTTCAGCTTGCCAATTATGTAGCCGTCACTTAAATCCAGATTTGGGCGATGATAAAATCGTAATTTGTCAAATCCTAAAACATTAAAGTTGTAGATCTACTTCTTAGCTTTCCAGAACATATTAGATCGTCTCAATCGGAGTTCATATGAGAAAGTTATGGCTGTTTGACCAGAGGACGTCCGTGCAGAAAATGGGTCAGCGCTGGCAGCGCTGATACTAGTACTATTCCAGAGCTGGCAGCGCTGATTACAGTGTGTTCAGCGCTGGCAGCGCTCTAGACAGCGCTGGGTGACGGGCCAGACTTGGTTTTGACGCGTTTTTGATGGTTTTTGACTCCGAATTGGATTGGGTTTCCTTCTAATGCTAGGGATTTGATATGTAACCTATAAATATATGTTAAAATACATATTTTAAGAGAGTCTAACATAGAATTAGGAGAACTAACATAGATCTATCATAGTTAGGATTATAATTAGAAGAAGGATTAATTGAAGATCTGAAGTAGGATTCAACGTGAAGGAGCAAGAATTGAAGGCAGAGATTGAAGAACGCTCTACAAGAATAAGAATTTTTATCTCTTCTCTTCTTTAAGTTTTGTAACTTTACGACATGGATTAATTATTATTTTATGGAATTGATTTCTTCCTCAGTGATGGTTTAAACTTTTATTTAGGATTTCAATGGAACTTTTTGATTTACGATAATTAATTCTTGCTTATTTTCAGTTATTGATTCTATTTGAGTTGTTTATTATATTTTATGCTTGAATTTATTAATTGTGTGCGCAACAATTAATCTGATATCTTAGACATAATTGAGAAAGGAATCTAAGATTAGATCTGGGTATAATAACATATGAACTTGTTGATTCTTTTTAAGAGAATAGCATAATAGTGCATAGGATGAAAATATCTATGTGCCATATGTAATGTGGTGGAGAGTTTGTTCGTAATGAGTCTAGTTCAAGTTTATATTGCACGAATAGTAGCAAGGTAAGTGGATTAGATCTTTTTATTATCTATTGAACAAAGTTAATAAATAGATAGGCAATCTCCGTTAACAACTCATGAGAATTAATCAGTTGAAAAGAAAATGAAGAGATTATTATGATCAATTGGGGAAGTTGTAATCCTAAGCTTTAAAATATCTGAAAATCAACTCTGGTTAGTTAGTATTTAATATTTTCATAATTAAAATTGTTACTCGTTTAAGCTAGATTTAAATTGATAATTGCGTGATAATTAGAATAATTGTTATCCGTTCCCTGTGGGTTCGACATCCTTTTTACTTCTATATTACTTGATTGACCGTGTATACTTGCGCGAATTGACCATATATAAATCGGACAACATCAACTAACGTGACTTTTTACATGAGCAATAAATTAATATGAACTTCACATCAACCTCAAAGATTATAATCAACAACTCTTAGAAAATTTCAAAATAATACATCATCCAAAATTTTAACTTAATTATTATTTTCACTTTATTTTCAATCCTTCGTGTGTGTGTGTGAAAATCCATATATATCAAACTAATAAAAATTTAGATCAATTCATCTAATCAAATACATCACAAAATATATTAAAATTCTATACTTTTATTTTCACATCACTTTCCATTTAATGCAGATAAATACAAACTAGAAGATCAAAAGGTTTTATATTTTAACAACACTAGGATTTAACTTTAATCACATACCTTCCCAAGTATTATTAAAATCCACTAGTAAGATTTTTTTTCTTCTCTTTTTTCCCTCATTAATTTTTTTCATCATTTTTTTTTCACGGTGAGTGCATTTTATGCTTCATCTCACCAGCGAGTGCGTTTTACGCTCCATCTCGCTACATGTGTTTATGAGTGAGTGTGTTTTACGCTCCATCTCAACCCACCACATGACAATTGTTTCACTTCTTTTTCAGGTAAGGTCAATCTAATAATCCCAGAAAAATTACCTTAATCATTTCTCCACATTATATTTACCTTATATTTGCTTCAAGTAATGTTCAAATAAGATATAGAATTAAAAACATATCTTATAAGCTTTTAACCAAATAAATTTTCTCCAAATTAAAATTAGTTCAAACATATGGATATGTGCAAATAAAATAAAAGATTTCAAACAAAGTACTGACCAACAAAAATGGCAAAATTCAGATTACGCAAAATTTATCAATTTTTCAAGAGTTATTAATTAAAAATCAAAATTTTATCATCGGTTAAAAATTAAAATTCAAATTAAAATATTGCTCAACTGACTCAATCCTAAAAAAAAAAAATTATCCCATTTTCGTAGGCAACACGGTTACACTTAGCACGTGCAACAAGCCTTTAAACCCCAAGGTTACCCCAAGTGGACGAGTTTTGTCTCGTGACGGTTTGCAGTGAATTTACCCACAAAATTCAAAAATTAAATTTTTTTTAAAAATTCCCTAAAAATAAAATAAAATAAATTTATAAAATAAAATAAAATAAAAATTTTAAAACTTCCTAAATCCCTTCCCCCACACTTAAAATTTACATTGTCCCCAATGTAAACTATAATGCAAAGAAACAGACACAAATAACTATAAAAAGAAAAAGAAAAAGAAATGCAAATCTGATTTCTTGGGTTGCCTCCCAAGCAGCATCTTTATTTATTGTCATTGGCTCGACCACTTTTTGCTCTCAATCTTGGTAAACTAGACCCGTCAACGCCAGGATCTCCACGTTTTCCACTTGATGACCGTCATAGAATGGTTTGAGTCGATGGCCGTTCACTTTGAATATTTTTCCAGTACTCGGATTATGGATTTCTACTGCACCATGAGGAAAAATATTAACAACAATAAATGGACCTTCCCATCGAGAAAGAAGTTTACCTGGAAATAATTTCAATCGGGAATTGTATAAGAGGACTTGTTGACCCACTGTAAAGGTTTTCCTTCAAATTTGCTTGTCGTGGAACGCCTTTGTCTTTTCTTTATACAATTTTGAGCTTTCATATGCTTCATTTCGGAGTTCTTCAAGCTCTTGTAACTGCAATTTCCTGTGCCCTCCTGCTTGATCTAGGCTCATATTGCACTGCTTAATTGCCCAAAAAGCTTTGTGTTCTAGTTCCACTGGCAAATGACATGGCTTGCCGAACACAATCCTATAGGGTGACATCCCTATAGGAGTTTTAAATGTTGTCCTATACGCCCATAGTGCATCTTCCAGTTTCAGACTCCAATCCTTTCTGTTTGGCTTGACAACCTTCTCTAAAATGGACTTGACTTCACGGTTGGACACTTCAGCTTGGCCATTGCTTTGTGGGTGATAGGCTATAGAGACTCTATGTATAACATTGTACTTCTTAAACAGATCCGCTACCATCCTATTGTAGAAATGAGTTCCTTTGTCGTTGATAATAGCCCTTGGAGTTTCAAACCTGACAAAGATGTTAGACTTGATAAAATCTGCAACAACTTTAGAATCGTCAGTCCTAGTGGCTTTAGTTTCCACCCATTTTGAAACATAGTCAACAGCCAAAAAAATATAAACATTACCATAAGAAGCAGGAAATGGTCCCATAAAATCAATACCCCAAACATCAAAAATTTCAACAATTAAGATAGGAGTTTGTGGCATTTGATTCCTACTTGAGATATTACCCGTTCTTTGACAATTTGCACATGATTTACAAAACAGATGAGAATCTTTAAAAATAGTTGGCCAAAAGAATCCAGATTCTAAAACTTTATGGGTTGTTCTTTTAGGTCCGAAATGTCCTCCACAAGCATAGGAGTGACAGAAAGTAAGAATAAACAAAAACTCACTATCAGGCACACACCTTCTAACTACCTGATCAGAACAAAATTTCCACAAGTACGGATCATCCCACACATAATATTTTGCATCTCGTTTTAGTTTTTCTTTTTGGAGTTTAGAAAACTCACTAATCATGTAAGCACTAACCAAATAGTTAATGAGATTTGCATACTAGGGTACCAAATTTTCAATGGAAAGGAGATGTTCGTCTGGAAAAGAATCTTGTAATGGTAGAGAGTCTTCCTCCTTAATCAGCCTGCTCAAATGGTCTGCCACCAAGTTTTCTGCTCCTTTCTTATCTTTGATTTCCAAGTCGAATTCTTAGAGCAGTAGGATCCATCTGATAATCCTCGGTTTTGAATCCTTCTTGGTTAACAGGTACCTAAGAGCTGCATGGTCAGAATAAACTACAACTTTAGTGCCAAGAAAATAAGATCGGAATTTTTCTAAAGCGAAAATAACAGAGAGTAATTCTTTTTCCGTTGTTGAGTAGTTAATCTGAGCAGTGTTCAAAGTTCGGGAAGCATAGTAGATGGCATGCACAGCTTTGTTCACTCGTTGGCCCAAGACAGCTCCTACGGCATAGTTGCTAGCATCACACATGATCTCAAACAGCAAACTCCAATCTGGTGGTTGTATGACTGGTGCGGAGGTTAATAATTTCTTCAACTTGTTAAACACCTCCTTGCAATCGTTATTGAATTGGAATTGCACATCTTTTTTTAGCAATTCGCATAGCGGTAGGACTATCTTTGAAAAGTCCTTGAAAAATCTACGATAGAATCCTGCATGACCAAGAAAAGAACGGATCTCCTGCACACTGGCAGAATAAGGAAAAGCAGAAATAATGTCTATCTTAGCTCTATCGACTTCTAATCCTCTAGCTGAAACTACATGACCAAGTACTATACCTTGCTCTACCATAAAATGACATTTTTCCCAATTAAGAACAAGATTAGTTTCTAAACATCTGTCGAGTACACGAGTTAAATTGTCTAAGCATACATCTAAAGAATCACCATGAATTGTGAAATCATCCATAAAAACTTCAATACATTTCTCAAGAAGATCAGAAAATAGACTCACCATGCATCTTTGGAAAGTACCTGGTGCATTGCACAATCCAAAAGACATCCTCCGATAGGCAAATGTACCAAATGGACATGTGAAAGTGGTCTTTTCTTGGTCTTCTGGTGCTATCACAATTTGGTTATAACCTGAAACACCATCTAAAAAGCAATAATAAGTGTGGCCAGCTAATCTTTCCAACATTTGATCAATAAAGGGGAGAGGGAAGTGATCCTTTCTAGTTACAGCATTTAATTTCCTATAATCGATACACACTCTCCACCCTGTTTGCATCCGTGTGGGCACTAACTCATTATTATCATTCTTAACAACAGTTATACTAGATTTCTTTGGAACTACTTGTACTGGACTTACCCATTGACTATCAGAGATAGGATAGATAATACCTGCATCGAGCAGTTTGATCACCTCTTTTTTCACTACCTCCATCATGGGTGGATTCAATCTCCTTTGAGCCTCTCTTGTCAGTTTAGCTCCTTCCTCCAAAAGTATCTGATGCATACACACAGCCGGACTTATGCCTTTGATGTCTGCGATAGTCCAACCAAAGACTGTGATGTGGTCCCACAAGACTCAAAGCAATTTATCTTCTTGAACTTTGGTTAGATTGTTGGCAATGATCACTGGCAGGGTGTCCTCCTTCCCTAGGTATGCATACTTCAAATGTGTCGGTAACGGCTTCAATTCCAATGTGGGTGTCTGCACAACAGAAGGTAACAATTTTTGATGAGTCATAGGTAATTGAATAGATGAAACTGCATACTTAGCTGAAATTTTAGGTAATGAATGCAAGGCAGCTATTGTCTCTTTCAATTCTTGTGTTTGCTCATTCTCCTCCTCTTGGTTCACCTCCAAACTCTTTGTGATGGCAACCTCCAAGCTATCCTTATGCACTTGATCGAATGAATCATGCATTAATGAATCAATGACGTTAATAGCAAAAACAGAATTGACATCGCTAGGATACCTCATGGCCTCATAGATATTGAACTAAATTTTCTCGCCATCGAACTCCATGGTCAAGGTTCCATTGTGCACATCAATCATGGTTCTTGCTGTCTTCAAAAATGGCCTCCCTAACAGTATATGGGCGAGATTTGGAGATGTATCATCCTTCATATTCACGATGTAAAAATCTGCAGGAAATATAAGCTCATTAACCTGCACCAACACATCCTCAATTACCCCTTCGGGGTAAGTGTTAGTACGGTCAGCCAATTAAATAATAACACCAGTATTTTTCAAAGGTCCTAGATTTAAAGAAGCATAAATAGATAATGGCATGACATTGATTAAAGCTCCTAAATCTAGCATGGCTTTCTCAAATCTGGTATTACCTATTTTGCATGGAATTGTGAACATACCTGGATCCTTACATTTAGGGGCATCTTTCTTTGGAGGACCGCTGACACGTTCTCTCTGACCGTCACTTTTTCATCGTCTTTTAATTTCCTCTTATTAGTGCATAATTCTTTCAAAAATTTGGCATACCTTGGAACTTGCTTGATTGCGTCTAATAGAGGAATATTCATCTCTACCTTCTGAAGGTCTCTAGAATCTCCTTCTCTTGCTCATCCTTCTTTGAAGTTCTAAGATTTCTGGGAGGAAAAGGTAAAGGATTAGATTTAAGCTGAATAGGAGGGTTAGGGATTACCTTCGAAATCTCTGCTTCTTCCTTAGCTTTATCCTCGTCAAATTCAACAGTAGCCCTTGGTGTGTCCAACTGTGTTCCACTCCTTAATGTAATAGCACTTGCATTTTCTCTAGGATTGATAACAGTTTATGAAGGTAACTTTCCCGAGCCTTACGAATATAATCGACCAACGGTTGTAGCCAATTGACTTATCTGACTCTCTAGATTGTGAATGGAAGCCCTTGTATCTTGTGAAACTATTGGGTTTGGTTCATGAAAGCTTTGAACATATACTCCAAGGATGTCCCAGAATTTGCAGGTGTTGCTTGTTGAGATGGGTATTGTTGTTGAGCTGGTTGAAAATCTTGTTGCCTATTCGGAAAGGCATTTTGTGGCAGTGGTGGTGGCCTATTTCCTCCATAGCTCATATTGGGATGATCCCTCCATCCTGGATTGTATGTGTTAGAATAGGGATCATATCTGCGTTGAGGTTGTCCTTGGAAGTTCCCTACTGCGTTGGCTTGTTGTGTGGTGTCATCCTCTTGTAATGTGGGGCAAGCATCTATAACATGATCCGATGACAAACAAATCCCACAACTCTTTGCAACAGGTGTATTTTCCGTGGACATCTTTAAAACTAAAGCAGTTAAATCTGACAATTTTTGCTCAATATTGTCTATGTTCACCTCATTGACCCTCTTCGGTGAGTGATCCACCCTAGTTCCATACTGCTGTGAGTTAGTTGCCATATTTGCAATCAACTTCTTTGCAGCGTCAGGAGTCTTGTCAACTAGTGCTCCACCACTTGCAGCATCGATCATACATCTATCCATTGGCAATAATCCCTCATAAAAATATTGGATAAGATGTTGTTCATCGATTTGGTGTAGTGGACAGCTTGAGCACAGCTTCTTGAACCTTTCCCAATATTCGTACAGAGTCTCTCCATTGTACTGTCGGATGGCGCATATCTCCTTCCTTATGTTGGCAACTCTTGAAGCAGGAAAGTATTTCTCCAAGAAAAGCCTTTGCATGTCACTCCATGATTGTTTTAAACCTGAAGAGAGAAAGTACAACCAATCCTTTGCTAGGTCTGCCAAGGAGAAAGGGAATGCTCTCAGCTTGATGTGCTCCTCATTGACTCCTTGTGGTTTCATGGTTGAACATACCGCATGGAACTCCTTTAGATGCTTGTATGGATCTTCACTTATAAGACCACAAAAAGTAGGCAAAAGATGGATTAGTCCATATTTAAGTTCAAAAGAAGCATCTAAAGTAGGATACTCAATACACAATGGCTGTTGATTTAAATTAGGAGTAGCCAACTCCTTTAAAGTCCTGTTGTTGTTATGATTGACAACCATCTTCTCCTCTTCGGAATCGCTAGATGAACTATTGGAATAGAGTTCAAGTGCAACGTTGAGGCCTGGTGAGGATATGAAAGCTTTGTCCTCAACTGCTCTCTTAGCTTGACGAGTCTCTCTTCTTAACCTTCCTGCAGTTCTCTCGATTTATGGATCAAAATTCAATTCACCAAATTGAGAGGATCGGGTCATACACTACAAACCAAATTAAATAGTTAACTAAAGAAAACAAAGATAAATAAAACAAATAACACTCCCCGGCAACGGCGCCAAAATTTGGGATGATGTCGCAGGCACCCAAAAATAAAATCTTAATTTTGAAAAATATTAATGTAGTAGTGTAAGCAAGAGTCGATCTAACAGAGAATGATTAATTTAATTTTATATTTTCGTAAACCAAAATTGGGGGGTTTTGAATTAATTATTTAACTAATTAAAATTCAAACAAATAAAACTAAATAATAAATAATAATGATGAGAAAAATCAATTAAAACAAACTTCAGTTCCTTAGTTCAGTATCCCCTTCTTTTAATCAACAAATTAATCAAGTTATTATTATCTTTTCCTTCAATTGAAATTAATAATCCTAGATAACCGACAATCGCCAAGCTACCTGAAATCCTCCTTAAATTATAAATCTAATGCAGCAATCACTCACAAAAGACCCTAACTATCATACAACCTAGAACTATCAGTCTAGATTTAATATAACAGTTGCATTAAAAATTAGAGAATTAGATTATTCCAAGCAACAATCATAACATCGCAGATTATTTAACTTGCCATCTTGATAATCATAACAATATTCAAAAGTTTGTCCACAATCAAATATTATTAATTGTTACTTATGATCAGATAAAATATCATTTGCTTAATATCAAATCTTAATCTAGCATATGATAAATTATTGATTAACTTAACAGGCCCTTATCAAATTAATCAAGCAAATATCATAAAAGAATTAAAACAGATTATCAAGAATAAATCTCATACATGAAGGAATAGATTATAAAACTCAATTAAAACATCAATTAAAAATAAGGTTCAACATCCCTTTAGAACTGAAAATAAAAACTTAGACTTACATGCTTCAAAATAATCTCCACTAGTTGAAAAGCTCTCTCCAAGAAATTAGAAGAAAGAACTCCCAAAAACTTATATTAAATAATGAGATATTGGCCCTCTATTTATAGGTCTCTAACTTGTCCAAACCCTAATAGGATTTACAATTAAAAATAAAAGAAAATTAAAATAATTATTATCCTAACCCTAGTTGGAATTAAAATCCAATTTGGAATCAAAAAGTAGCAAAAATCCTGAATAATTCTGTTTTGGGCAATTAACGCGTCAAACAAACACGCCCTTCGCGCCCCTTGATCGGTCAACACGCCAGCAGCCGCGCATTGCGCGCGACCCTAAAGCCTAAACGACGTCGTTTTGTTTGTTGTCTGCCATCCGCGCATTACGCGGCCGCTGTTCCGTTTCTACGCACGCCAAAACGGCGTCGTTTCAGCTGCTTCTTATACCCGCGCATTGCGCGTAACTCAGCTTCCCGGAATAATTACCATTATGCCACCAAGCTCTTGCAGAATTTATAGATTTGCCCCCAAGCTTATTTTTTCGACAAAATAAAATATAAAATGATTAAAAATAATTAGAAATAAATAAAAATAATATAAAAATACTAAAAATCTTAAGTACACATAATAATAAATAAAACACATAAATAAATATAAATATAAAAATACTATAAAATTACCTAAATTAACATAAATTAACTAAAATCCTATAAAATCTATTAAAACCAAAATAAGCTAAATAATTAAACATTTAAGCACATAATAAATATAAAAACTAAGTATTAGGGAATAAAAATATCGTATAATTTAACCTTATCAGACTTCAAAAAGCTAAGGAAGATAAATAGTTCTAAAATTTTCTAGATATATTCAAGAAATTACAGATCAATATACCATTTGTGAATGCCTTAGCTTAAATGCCAAGCTATGCGAAATTCGTGAAGGAGATTCTATCGAAAAAGAAGAGATTGGAAGAATTTGAGACAGTAAACCTTACAGAATAATGTAATGCAATACTGCAGAGAAAGTTACCGCCAAAATTAAAGGATCCAGGGAGTTTTATAATTGCGACTACCCTCGGTAACCACTTCATAAGTAAGGTTTTTTGCGACTTTGGGGCTAGTATAAATTTGATGCCCCTCTCAATTTATAAGAAGCTCAGATTGAAAGAGGCTGAGACTACTAACAACACACTGCAATTGGCCGACAAATCCTTTATGTACCTTAGAGGAATAATTGAATATGTTCCGATAAAGGTGGGCAAACTAATTCTACTGGCATATTTTTTTGTTCTTGACTGTGAAGACGATGCAAACATTCCTATTATCTTGGGATGACCCTTCTTGGCTACAAGAAGAACAATTATTGATATACAGAAAGGGGAGCTCACGATGAGGGTTGATGATCAGGAGGTCAAGTTCCGTGCGTTCAAGCCCATGAAGTTGCTGGATGATGGAGATGAATGCTTCCAAGTAACTGCAATCGTGAACAATAGCATTGACGAGAAGGATGAGCAAGGTGTGATCAGGTTGACTCAAAATAATGAAGGTGTACAGATGTTGAATCCTCAATATTCAGAAAAAATCAAATGGTACAAGGGGAGGATTAAGAAATGGCTGGAGAAGCGGTCATTGAATTGCGAATTTGACCCGGGCTAAGAATCAGAATGACTAAGTCAGGCTAGTGACGTTAAACTAAGCACTCGTTGGGAGGCAACCCAACATTTGTTCATAGTTTTATGAGTTTTTATTTTTATTTCCTTTTTATTTATTATTATTTAATTTGGTTAATTTTTAGAATTTTTAGAATTTTCTAGCTTAGAACATCACTTTTATGCTAGCAATACTAATTCTTGTCTATTCTCATTATTATAGATCTAGGGATTGAATATTGCAGTAATTGGTTAAAGTATAAAGCAGAAAGTTTTTCAAAAAATAGCACATCGCGCCCCAGAGCGATGTTTATATGGGAACATTACACCCTGGCGTAGTCACACCTCACCCCGGCGCATTCTGAACTCGCCCTCAGCGAATTCGTCTTAGTCCAACTGTGTCCCGACACGATGTTAGGCCTGTTTCACTACGCCCAGGCACCGTTCGTCGATTTTAGTTTTTAAATTTCCTTCAAAGCTCGATTAGATTACACACCCAACACACCCTTAAGCGACCTAAACTCGAACCCTCTCTCTCTCTCTGTAACCCCCGATACACCTATTTCTTCCTACCCAAACCCTAAAACTCTTAGTATATCCTTCCATCTCCGTCTAATCACCATTATTATATCCCATCTCAACCCATTTCCATCTTTTGTTCATACACTAACCCGCCACCAATTTAAATTTCAACCACCAAGGGTTAGCTGTTAGTGTACATGGATTGGGTTCAAGTTCTACACCAAACTTGGGCTTCTCATCTTCAATTAAGGTAAACAAATTAGTGTTTTATAAAGGATAAATTCTGAAAATAGTTTATGTGTTCCCCTATTTGTTCTTCTACTGGTACAGTGAAATGTTTAAGATAACTAGTTGGTATGTGTTGGCTACTAGAGGAGATTTGGAAGTTTGGGTGGAGATAGGTTAGTATTATTCAAAGTTTTCAATCAGTGGGGCTAACTTTAATTGATAATTGGCTTGAGTTTGGGGGAAACAAGTCTGCACACTACATGTTCTACAGTTTGTGGCAAAGAGGAATTCTTTCAGTTTGATTGCACAAGGGGCAATTTGAGCTTCTGTTTTGGAATTGTAAAGGATTAGTAGAGCTTTAGGACTGATATTGTGCATACATGGCTCCAAAATGCCAACGGGGAGAAGGTTCATCAAATACACCTCGACCGTTTAATCATAAAAAATTTATTAGTGTCGAGGCGAAGGACAAGTTTAACCATGTATTAGTTGAAAGGCCTTTGATTCTGGAGCGGGGGCTGAGACCTAACCAATTAGAGGATGACGATATGCTTGAGATGATTGTGGGGCGTAGTTGGAACACATTTTACAGTTATGGCTATAGTTAAAGAATTATATGCCAATGTTTTAGATACGTCGAGCTGTGAAATGATGGTACAAGGTCAGACGGTGTCATTCAGCAGGGTGACAATTAATGAGTATTATAATTTAAGGGGGCATGATAATTGTCAATATGTTTTAATAAGGACCCCAAACTATGAACAGATTATCTGTAATCTTTGTCGGTCGAGCACGGAGTGGAAGATAAACGAGTATATTAGAGAATTGACGTCGTTTCCATTTAAGGCTTTAAGTAGGTATGAAAAAGAAATTGGTACGCATTCTTGTGTGATAAATTGATTCCATGCACACATGTTAGTGACGTGATGTGGGATCGAGCAGTTCTTTTATATGTTATCATCGCCGGTTTAACGATTAATGTAGGGAATGTTATTGTGGCATCAATTAAGAAGAATTTGAAGGGGGCAATGTTAGGAGGACTACCACATCCATCCCTCATTACTGTATTATGTAAACGAGCTGGAGTAAGGTGGGGGGCGAATGAACCAATGCAGTCACTTACTACTCTCCTTGACCAGAATTTGATTGAGCGTTACAAGGTTTAGGAAGGAGGAAAGTCACACCCTCGTGGATTAGGATTTATTTTGCCTCAGTCACCTCCACATATAGATGATGGTCCTGGTAGTCCCGAACATGTCGCCATAGAGGAAGGTTCAAGAATAGCGATTCGGAGGTTACAAAGGCGGACAAATATATAGTTTGATGAGGTGTTTCGTCTAAATGAGCGCCTCACTGAGTGTAAGGAAGCTATGCACTCGTACACTTATACTTGCACTATCGCATTGGCAGCAATGTTTGCTCAGCTGAACCCGACTACTCCGCCACATTAGATCCCACATCCACCACCGTTGGACAGTTTCTCCACCACCAGAGTCGGATAACGATAATGTTGTAAAGAACGCCAATCACGACTAGGTCGAATTCGATGCTTGACCAATCAGGGGAGTTCCCTCATTCTCTAGTTGTTTATTTCTTTATACAATGAGGACATTGCATATTTCGAGTTTGGGGGTGGTATACACTACACTGCATGTACACAATGTTCATAGCATTTCCATGTTTATTTCAGTATTTGCATATCTCATGACATGCCAGGTGCATTTTCATGTAAATTGCATATTTTAATTATTTTAGCATATATCAGTCAATTTTTAGTTATTTTTATTTTTAAAAAATAAATTATAGTTCACAAAAATATTTTTCTTTTTGTATTTAGTTTGTTGCATTCATATATATGAAAAGATGAAAAAAAATTGCATTTAGGATCATAAATTAATGCATATAGGAACATTTGAGCAATGAATTAAAGTATGAAATTTAATGAAGGCCAATGTAAAATTTTGATAAATTATCTAATAATTTTAGTGAGACGAATGAGGACTGCTAAGTTAGAAATTTTAATCATTTACTAGTTTTGTTAATCTTGAGACTCTTGGTTCTTAATTGCGCACATTCAATGTATTGAATTGGTTAGGTTTTGGTTCAATTTTATGAATTAAGTGCTCATTAAGGATATAGAGATCTATATCACTTGTTGGAACAAAAATCATAAAAAGAGAAATAAATAACTGCTTTAATGTCTGTCTTAAATGAAATGAAAAGAAAGAAATATAAAGAAAATTAGACAGATATGAGCAAAAACTTAGCTAGTCCATTTTTGTGTCATATATTGCTCAAACAAGTAAGCCCTTAGGAGTGTCTCTACACTTAGTGCCCTAAAGTCACCTGGTTTGGAAGTCACTAGTGGAAAGTTCGTTATATGGGTAATTTTGAAAAGCCTAAAAAAAATGGACATTGCACATGTTGAGATAATATTATATGAGATGGAGCGTAAGACGCACTCGTTTAATAAAGAAAAAAAATATAAAAATGTGAAAAAAAGTTTATAGAGGGGTAATAAAATGTTATATATGATTAAATATCTTTTATTGAGCACTTTGATTCATGAGTTGCATTAAAATCTTGACAGGTTTGATGTATTGAGCACACACACCCGAAAGGGTCGAGAGTGAGATGAGATTGGTGATATGTTAGATCTCTGACTGTGTATAACTTTGAAGTTTTGTTGAATTATTAGTTAAGGATCTTTGAGGCCAGATTTTTATGAACTATGCTGATTTTTTACTCAAGTATTAGTTGATCATGCATGTGCATTCGTATAGTTAGTATAATTAGTTTGGTTTATATTTATCTTATGTTTTTATTTGAGGACAAGCAAAGTCTTGAATTTGGGGGTATTTGATGAGTGTGTTTTATGCCTATGAATCAGATATTTTTAGGCTTAATTCTTTGCTATCTTTGAGTATTTTTAGTTTTATTTTAGTTGTTTTTATGTTCATTAGAAAACGGCTTCGAGAGGATAAAACGGGAAAAGGCTATTTTAGTGGCATTTTTGTAATTTTCTAGACCGTTGCGCCAGGGCGCGATGTTGTAAGCTAAATACTGTGCCGGGACGCAGTCCGAAAAACTCAGTTGGCCCAGTTCGTGTAATTTCAAAAGTTGGAACTAACTAGGATTGTCATGCTGCTGCGACTGGGGACTATTAGTAGGGTTTTATATCATACTTCAGACGAGGAAAGACTGAAGAATAGAATGTGAGGTAGAAAAAACAAGGATTGGAGAGCGACTTTTGGAGACTTGAAGGTTTTAAAGGAAAAACACGTGAAGATCAACTTGAAGAATTGAGAGGGAGGAAATTTGACAGAGTTCTTTCTTCTTCTTTTTTTGTCTTTTAGTTTGAATTTTGGTGATGTTTATTTGTTTGTTGAATTCTGTTTTCAATTGCAATATTATGTGGAACTAAACTTTTATTTAGGATTTCAATGAAACCAATTGTTGAGCTTTAATTGATTCGTCTAGTTCTCATTTAATTAATCTATTTGGAATTGTTTATTATATCGTGTGGTTAATTTATAATTGTCTAATCATCAATTATCTGATTTCTTAGATGGAATTGGAAAGGAAGTCTATCCGGGTATAATAACATGTGAACTTGTTTATTCTTTTTAAAATGCATAACATAATAGTGCATAGGATGAAAATATCTATATACCACATATAACATAATTGTGAGTTTGTGCTTAATAAATCTATTTTAAGTGTTTTGCCTGAAAATATCAACATAACTAAAATAGGTCTTTTATTAATCATTGAAAAATGTTAATATATATGTAGGCAATCTAAGTTAACAATTCATATGATTAATTGATTGAAATTAAGATAATGACATTTTAGTGACGTAATTGAGGAAGTTGTTATCCTAAACCTTTACATATATAATAATCCGTTCTTGTTAGATTATTTTAGTTTTAGGTTTAATTTTAAATATCTCTTAATCAAAAATTAATGATCGTTTAAATAGAATTAAATTGATAGAAAATTGATAATTAGAGTAATTATTAACTGTTCCATGTGGGTTCGACATCCTTCTTACTTCTATATTACTTGATTGATAGTGTATACTTACACGAATTTGACCATATATAAATCGGACAACAGTAGTGAGGCGTTAAGCCAATACCACAAAAAGTAGAAGAACAAGAGATGTGGAGGGGAAGTAGCGGAGGTAGCAATTCAGGGAAAAAGAAATGGGAAGGTGGTAATAGTAACATCAATAACAACCAGACAAAGAACGGACATGGATCGTTTAAAAGAGGAGTGAGCCGTGTAGGAAGTGTGGGAAGAAGCATCAGGGAGAGTGCATGAAGGGGAGAAATGTATGCTATAACTGAGGGCAAGAGGGGCACATTTTCCCCAATTACCCAAACTCAAAGAAGATCAAGGGTTATTTTGTCTTGTGGATTAACGGACCACCAATTCAAAGATTTTCCAAAGAGGGGGAAGACTGGTGGGAGTGGCAATACTGGAGGAGGCAGCAAATTAATGATCGGTGGAGCAGCACAGCCCACTTGGCTAACCATAAGAACCTTCAACATGACTGTCCAAGATGTTATTGCCACCAAAGACGTGGTAACATGTATTATCCCGATCAACAACATTCATGCATATGTGCTTTTCGATTCGGGTGTTACTTGTTCTTTCATAGCTGAATAATTTGCTAGAAAACTTAATTTGTCCCAAGAAAACTTGGAATATCCTTTGAACATAAAAGTGGCGAATAAATAAGTAATCCCTTTAGAACATATATATTGAAACTGTTATGCAAATGTTAGGGGACACCAGTTAAATGTGGATTTAATTCCGATCAGGTTAGGGGAATTCGGCGTAATCCTAGGGATGGATTGGTTATATAAGCATGGGGCAATTATCGATTGCCAAAAGAAATGTGTCAACCTTCAGACCCGACTTAGAGAAAAAAGATAAATGAGGAAAGAAAGTGTAAATTAAGTTTTAGTTATGAAAATTAATAACCAGCTTAATGAATAGACATTGAGAGGCTAGATTAAAAGGATGGTAAGGTAAGGTATGTCAGAATGTGCAAAAAGGATATAACAGTTTAGCCTAATTTGTATATTAAAAATTTACTGTGTAATAAAAGTTATAAGATTTAAAATTTGAAATTTATTTAATGAATAAACATAAATTGATAGAATTAAGTTGAGTATTTATACGTCGTATAAATATAGAAGATAATATTCTCAAATATGAATAGAAGGAATGAAGAATGCATGTATGATGCAATTGTCGTATATGTATTAAGTAAATTAATGAAATTACCTAAAAGTCATAAAAAAAAGGTAATATGGGCATAAATGGTAAATGATGATGGATTTCGGTAATCCGGTCAGGGTATGATATGACACAAAATATGTGTTATATAATTCTAAAGGAAATATATTTTATTGAAAGATGGACGCGAGAATCAATATACATGATTTGAGCATTTTTTATTTTAGTGAATGTTCGCTTTTCGAGAAAGCAGTTTTATGAATATATGAGCATTTCTAGTAATTGAAATGTGTCAGCTGTTTTGAGACATGTCCCAAATTAAGTATTATTTGAAATGGCGAAAATTAGAAATGATTAAATGTGGAACCGATAATGTTCGTAGGAAACTAGAAACGTAATTGTAGTTATTTAAAAGTTATTTAGTTAGTTTACGATTAAATGACTAATTAAGTAGTTAAATGAAATTACGCGAATGTAGCACAATGGAAAATGAATGACCTTGTCAGTCGATTGAAAGAAAAAATAATTTAAATGAGCATGAAATGAATTAATGAGAAGAAAGTATAAATTTTCCTTAAATGGAAAATGCGAAGAATTCCTAAAAAGGAAACTTTCCTTAATTGGAAACTTTCAAAAAATGGCAAGTCTAGACTTTTGGACAAATGTCCAAAATATCCTTAATAATTAAATTAATGACCTTCATGTCCTTGACTAATTATGTGAAATGACCAAAATGCCTTTGGGTTGAATTAGTCATGATTAAGTTAAGTTAACTATATTTGAGTTAACTCATTAAAATCTAGCCAAGCTAGACTCCATCTTCATTTGTTGCTAGAGAAATAGAACCCTAAGAGAGAGAAAGAGGGATGAAGTCATAGAAGTTAGAGAGAGAGAACTTGATCAAAGAAGTTTGAATGCTTTGATGGTCAAGGAGCAAGAAGTAAAGATGATAGCCTCATCGCGGTGAAACTTTCTATGTAAGAACATTGATCATCCATAAAGATTTAAAAGTTTTCTAAACTTAAAACTTTGAAATATGTATGTTTATGCATGTATGTAAAGCTAAATGTACGAATTATGAAGGATTATATGTCTAAAGTTGAAAGTTCATGGTTAAACCTTAAGATATAAGGTTGAACATGAAAGAGATGTGTGTATTTTCAGATTATATAGCATGTTAGAGACTTTAATGTATAGAAAGTATGAATTTGAAGGCTAAATTAACTATGATAGTGGTATGTTCATATAAACATATATTGAAAGTAAAGGAATTTTGAAAGATTCATATATGTGTAGTATAATTCTACAAAAGTTGTAAATGAACTCTTTAATGAGTATATGAGAAATGAAGTCTAAGAACTTGAAAATAAATTTTATGAAAATTTATATAAAGTTGATGAAAATTTAATTTAAAGGTGATTTTTGAAAATTTTGAAAGTTTAAAGGCGAAATAAAGTTGAATGACTTATTTTTATGTTATTACACGTGTCTATGTTGATTTGGTAGGCAACAGATTAAAGTTAAAATGAAAATACGTTTTAAGCGATCGAAATCGATCATTTAGACCTAAAATGAGTTTTTATGGATAAATCTTGCCTGGTACAAAGCTAAGTTATTTTAAAAGTCTAGATATATATGATATGATGTATGTAAGCTAAATCAAGTGTTGGAATGAAGTTTAGAAGCAAATGACCAAAAATCACTAGTTAACAGTTAATTGTAAAAATGAGTTTAAACACCCTTTTACGGGCTATTGTTTCGATAATTTAAAGAAGCCGAATGAGCAAAGTGGTATTTTTGTAAAATACTAAGTAGTAAGGTCTAACAATGGTTCAAATTTGAGCTTAATTAAATGTAAGATGAAGGAGTTGAAAATCAGTAAGGTGGCTACAAAAATTTATTTTTTAGGATTCTAAACACTACACCTAGGCGCAAGGTTTTGCACTAAACACTGCACCGGGGTGCAGTTAACAGAGAAGATCTCGCTAGGGGCGAGATCAGTCGCTGCCGGGGCGCAGTACCCTGTGCCCAGAATTTTATTTTTTTTGACCCAAAAAGCTATGTTTTGATGTGATATTATAAAGATATGATATGTAAACCCTAAATAAATAAAAATGGTCAATATTTTGGGTATTAAGGTATAAAAGAACAATGAACGGCATAATATAATATACCTAAGGCTAAGTAAAGGTATGATAGTGTTTGTGTAAAAGGTTAATAATGAGTTAGGATGTATTATTAACCTAAGTAAAGTATAATACATCAAATGTGAAATGAATAGAGACTAGTAGTCCAGTGATTATGAACTAATTTGAAAAAGATTATGGAACGTACTATGACCCTATAACGATATATAGATTGTATGTTGATAGATAGAATTCGGATTAGCAAATCGGCAAGATGGAATATGAAAGAAGTTTAGGAAGCGTGAATGGTTAAGTTTGGTGATGGTTAACATGCATGTTTTTCAAAACTTTTTAAAATGTAATAATTGTTCTATCTGAACTGCTTGACAGACTATGTGATGTGATTATGTTTGAAATGTGCACTTCGTGCAATTACGTGTTTTAACTGTTAAATGCGATATGTGTCATTTATATTTTGAAAATGCACAGCATGATATATAAGATGTATAGCTATATGCATAATAAGAAAGGTTTGACGCATGTATATAAATTGCGAGAATGAAAGGTGTTAATTGTTAAACTTGTTGAGCCGTCGTGCTCATTCATGTTTTAAACTGACATTTTTAGCTAAATACGAGAAGGTCGAAGGTTCCGGTAACGCTAAAGGGTAGGGAAATGGTAAGTGTCTAGAAGAGCATGAAGGATTGGTTATATGTAATTGTGTAATGTAACAAGATAATAGATGAATGTAAACTTGTTCATGTATAAGTTAATTGACGTCATAGTTTTAGAATATTAAATTTTGTCGTTAATAAAAAAATGTATGATTTGTAAATCTTTTGGAGATAAGGATGTATGTAAGATTTATTTAGAAAATCTTATAATGAGATAAGACTAATGTATTATTGTAAGTCGAGTCTTATATGTAATAAACTCGCATGTATGGAATATGTATAAATAAGTAGGGTGATGTATAGATAGTTATGGGTGGTGATTGTATTCACGGGTTAAGCTAAGATAAATCATAAGATATATGATTTTGACATGAAATAGACTAGGTCATATTTATGTATGTATGATTTGAGTTCTAATGTTCATAATATGAAGGTTATGATTCTGAGACAGATGATGAATGTAAGCTTTAATAAACAGGTTTATGAACTATATTATATTTGTATGATATGGTGTTAAGGGCAAATGTTATGTTTTAACGTACGAGATCGACAGTAGCTAATGCAGGGATTTCAGGAACGTTACAGGTCTTCCCTAAAAATAGCCAACCATCGCTCTTCATAACTGTCTCCTACTATTCCGTTAAGAAGTATTTAATAACCTAAAAAACAAAATTAACAAAATTAAAAATAAAATAAAATAACGGTTGACTCTTTTTAAAAAAATAAAAATTGTAATGCTTGCAAAAATTAAACAAAAATAAACACGTGCAATGCAAAATCGGACCGTAAGACCTCGGTAATTACGCCAAGCCAAGTCCTTAGAAATTATGCTAAGCTTGTCAGTTTAATTCACAAACAATAACGATAAACAAAGAATGAGTTCATCGGCTCATGCCAATGATCGCATAAGAACAATGCATTTACTTACAATCTTGTCAGTCCATTTATCGCAATCGGAAAACACGTGCAAACGTTTGATTGATTAAACAAAAAGAAAAGCTTAAGCTAATATCAACCTGATTGAAATCAATATTAGGAAAATTAGAAAAATAATTCCCCCGACAACGGCACCAAAAACTTGTTTGCCTAATTTTTAATTAGGAATTAGCACGCAAGTAAAAGTGGTCAACAAGTAATACAATGATAAGAATAGTGTTGAACCCACAAGAAATTACATCTAACAATTTTCAAACACCAATTTCATTACAAGCTAATTGATGTGTTAAAAACTAGTAACTGCAAGTGCACAGCATCAAATTGAAGAATGGGCAAGTACAGGACGAACCACAGAGACTAGTTAATTCCAATGTATCCTTAATTTATATTTCAGGCAAATTATGAATAAAAATTGTGAAGATGATTAATTAACTAACTAATGCAAATTAAAAATTAATAACGAAAACTATTAATGAGAAAAACTACCTAGGAATCTGAATCCATTAAATACTAACATAATAATTAAATTCTTCCTTTCCTTAATTAATCTCTAATCATTTTTCCTTCCCTTTAAAAATAGTGATTCATATAATTAATATGGGCAAGCATAGATTATGAAAATTTAAAGATTAACTATAACTCATCAAAACTTCATTGAGCAAGCATGAATTATGAAAAACTCATATCTTAACAATAACCTATCAAAACCTCGCAATTAATTTAGAACCAAAACGAATTATGCACAAAGGTAAAATTGAAGAAATAAACAATTAGACATTAATATCGGAACGAAAAGAATATAATATGTAATATTTAATTTCATCTTATCCTAGATATTAAAATTTAGCTAGACATAAAATTCATAATAAAAGAAAACAAAACTAAAACTATTAATATAAATTGCATGGAATAAATTAAAACAAATAGAACAAGAATTAAAAAGAAACTTTAATTAAACTAATAAAGACTTTTGCAATGAATGAATAACTCCCTGGCAATTCCCTAGCAAAACTAATGCGTACATGATGAATGAAAATAGAACTTTAATATTAATCTAATAAAGAATTGCATGAATGAATAACAAAAGCTCCAACTTCCAAACCTACGCTACTGCGGAACAAACAAAAGTAAGAAACAAAACTCCCTGACACAAAATCCATGCAAAGCTACTGGAACAAAAGTGAGAATAATACTTCCCGCCTCCTACCGAAGCTGCGGAACTAGAAAAAGAGAAAAAGAAAAAAAATATGACATCCCCTACTCTCTAAAATAATACTCTTATTTATAGAGAAAATAAACTAAACCCTAATCTAATTTGGAATAGCTTGAACTCTTCTTTTCTTCTTCATTTCAACTTCTACATGGTAATATTAGAGTCCAAATAGAAATCAACTTGAAAGCTTTTAGAATCCTTTTTCCACTCAACTTTATTTATTTCTTTATTCCTGCAAAACAAAACAAAATATATTAATTAAATAAAATAAACAAATAAAATAATAAATATGGGAATATAAAATATGCAAAATTACATGACTATCAAATACCCCCATACCTAGCTTTTACTCGTCCTCGAGTGAAACAAAAACAAAAAGAACACAAAATCAAAATAAAATCTAAATTACCCCATTTTCGTAGGAAACACACGATTGCACTTAGCATGTGCAATAAGCCTTTAAACCCCAAGGTTAACCCAAGTGGACGAGTTGTGTCTCGTGAGGGTTTGCAGTGAATATACCCACAAAATTCAAAATAAAATAAAAATATTTTTGAGTTGAATCAATTATGAAATCGAAAGAAAACTTTTAAGTATCCATGGGCATTACACATAAATAAGATCAAATTCAAAATCACACTTTCACCTTATCAAAAATCTTCCATCTTCATTCTAAATACCATCCTGCATAAAATTAATTCCATGTGATGCATGCATGTGTATGTGATGTAACTCTTAGTAGGGACTTTTACCGTGAAAATCAAGGAAACTCAAATTTTTCTTTTTCTATTTTTTATTCTTGACTTGTGCAATGTCTATTTTTCTTAGGCTTTTCAGAGTTACCCATTTAACGAGCGTTTGATCAATGACTCCCAAACCAGTTGGCTTTAGGGCACTAGGTGTAAAGACACCCCTAAGGGCTTACTAACTCGAGTAACAAAGGCCATAAAAATCAGACTAGTCAAACTACTTATATCCATTATACTTTTCAGTTTGATTTTTCTTTTATTCAATGGACATTGAAGCAATATTTATTATTTTTTAACTCTTTTTTTCTTTTTCTTACAACGAGTGCGTTTTACGCTCCATCTCGTTGATTCTTTTTCCTATTTTTTTTTTTACACCGAGTGCGTTTTACGCTCCATCTCGTTGCAATATTATTTTTTTTCTTCTAATTTTTTTTCTTGAAATTACTTGACTCATAGTTTATATCCCACAACTAAGAATTAGTGCGAACGTGAAGTGCAAAAATGCGTATGAATTCTAATTTTATTCAAGATGGCATTACAAACTAGGACTTTGTATCTTATCAAAGGTTCAAGCATTCTAAATCTTTTAATCCTACTCAAAAAATTTTACTCCATAGACACTTATTAGAATTAATCCGATTCATAAAAAGTCAAACAATTTTTTTCGTTTTTTCAATTTTTTTATATTTTTTTTTTAAAGAAACTTTTTGAAAATAAAAAGAAATGAAAAGAAAAGAATAAAATAAAATAAAATGCTAATAATAATAAAATAAAATAAAAATGCAATAGATAAAGAAAAATGTTAAAGTCCCCCCCATACCTAAATCATGCATTGTCCTCAATGTATACAAATGAAGAATAGAGAACAAAGAAATAAAAGAAATTGTACCTTGTATGGTGGGTAGGAACGGGACGGAAAGAAAAATATATATACAAAACTTACAATTACAAGTGCAGTTTCAGTCATCCGGAATAGTGTAGGTCAACAAGGTCCACCACCTCCTCTGTTTCGGTCGGCATTTCTAAAAAGGATTTAAGTCGTTGACCATTAACTTTGAAAAATTCACCACTTTTTGGATTTTCAATATCAACGGCCCCATGAGGGTAAACTACCTTTACTACAAAAGGTCCATCCCATCTAGAACGCAATTTGCCAGGAAATAGATGCAGTCTAGAGTTATACAAGAGAACTTTTTGACCAGGTGAAAATGATTTTCTCAAAATTGATTTATCATGAAACACTTTTGTTCTTTCCTTGTAAATTTTAGCATTTTCGTAAGCATCATTCATAATCTCGTCCAACTCATTCAATTGCAATTGTCTATGACTCCCACAAGTGGACATATCAAAATTTAACTGTTTTCTGGCCCATAAAGCACGATGTTCAAGTTCCACAGGTAAGTG
This sequence comes from Hedera helix, assembly GCA_947179155.2. Lineage (NCBI taxonomy): Eukaryota > Viridiplantae > Streptophyta > Magnoliopsida > Apiales > Araliaceae > Hedera > Hedera helix. Next base: position 23,387,510 of record OX359280.1, read on the forward strand.
ACAAGCTTTTCCAAACACAAGCCTATATGGTGACATTCCTAAGTTAGTCTTAAAGGCAGTACGGTAAGCCCACAATGCATCTAACAATTTAAGAGACCAGTCTTTTCTATTAGAACTCACCGTTTTTTCCAAGATTTGTTTGATTTGCCTATTCGAGACCTCTACTTGACCACTTGTCTGAGGGTGATATGGTGTGGCAAGCTTGTGGGTGATGGAATATTTTTTCAACAAGGATTCAAAAGGCTGATTGCGAAAATATTTTCCTTGATCACTGATTATAGCCCTAGGGGTACCAAAGCGAGAAAAAATATTATCTTTCAGAAATTTGACAACAACCTTATTGTCATTGGTCTTGGTTGGTATAGCTTCTACCCACTTAGACACGTAATCAACCGCAAGTAAAATGTACAGATTTCCAAAAGAATTTGGGAATGGACCCATGAAATCTATCCCCCACACATCAAACAACTCAATGACTAGAATGGGTTGCATTGGCATCATATTCCTCCTAGTGATCCTTCCTTGTGGCCTCATTGAGTTTTCTATAGTCTATGCAAACCCTCCAACCAGATTGGACACGAGTGGGAACTAACTCATTATCGTCATTTTGAACAACAGTTAAGCCAGACTTTTTAGGCACCACCTGAACAGGACTTACCCAAGAGCTATCAGAAATGGGATAGATGATCCCATTATCTAGACATTTAAGAATTTCCTTCCTAACAACCTCTTTTAAAACTGGGTTCAACCGCCTCTGTGGGTCTCTCACGGGTTTAGCATCATCTATTAAATGGATCCTATGTTGGACAATGGCAGGACTGATCCCCTTAATATCTGTTATGTTCCATCCTATGGCTTCTTTGTTCTGTCTAAGGATGGTCAATAATTCTTCCTCTTGTGGGTTTGTTAAATCGGAAGCAATGATCACAGGAAGAGTTTTGGAAGGACCTAAATAGGCATATTTAAGATCAACAGGAAGAGGTTTGAGTTCTAACTCTGGTGGACTCGATCTTGAAGATTGTAAAATTGGCTCGATCACAGGTTCCCATTTAGAATACATTGATGTAGATGGCTCTAACAGTTCATTCACCTCATGTACATATTCTGTATCATCCCAATTTTGACCAAAGTGATTTAAACAAAAGTTAAGAATTTCATCTTCCCCATTAAGTTCATTTTCAGACATTTCTTGAATCATGTTTGTTTCAACGGGTTGGTCAGAAAAATCACTAGGTTGTTTTCCCACATTAAACACATTTAAATCAATTATCATGTTCCCAAATGTCAATTTCATTAGTCCATTTCTACAATTGATTAACGCATTAGAGGTTGCTAAAAATGGTCTACCTAAAATGACAGGAATTTGACTGTTGGGATTGACAACAGGTTGGGTTTCAAGAACAACAAAATCGACAGGGAACACAAAATCGCCAACCTTAATGAGTACATCTTCCACTATTCCCTTTGGCACTTTGATAGAACGGTCAGCTAGCTGGAGTGTGACTCTTGTCTTTTTCAACTCCCCTAAGCCCAAGGTTTGGTACACAGAAAATGGTAGAAGGTTAACACTCGCTCCTAAATCAAGCAAAGCCTTTTCAATTAAGGTGTCTCCTATGATGCATGAAATAGTAGGACAACCGGGGTCTTTGTACTTCACAGGGACTTGGCATGACAGGATAGAACTAACATGGGCTGTTAGAAAAGCTTTCTTAGGAACATGAGTGGTTCTTTTGTGTGTGCACAAATCTTTTAGACATTTAGCATATGAGGGAACTTGTTGAATGGCATCTAGAAGAGGGATATTAATTTTCACTTGTTTGAATACTTCTAGAATTTTGTCTAACTGTACTGACTGCTTATTTGAAATTAGTCTTTGGGGGAATGGGGCTTTTGGTTTAAAGACTTTTTCATTAGACTCCGAAAATATGGTTTGATCATTTTTGAACAATTGTTTGTTAGATGGGCCTACTGACTCAGAAGTGGTGGGCTTTTCAGGCTGGGCTGTTTGTGAAGATGGATTATTAGATTTATCAATTAAATTTTCCTCTTCTTCATTATCAATACCAGCATGATTGTTAAAATGATTTCCAGACCTTAAAGAGATTACAGAATTCACATGATTGACTTGGTTTTGGTTGTTTTCAAGTGAATTAGCATGATAAGGTTTTTGATTAGGGACTGGGAATTTCGGGTTAGTCTCGGGTTGGCTAGGAAACTTTCCCTTCTCTCTTTCACTAACTATAGTGGCCAATTGACTCATTTGAATCTCTAACCGAGATATGGCTTGGTTACTGTTTTGCATGAAATTAGTTTGAGAGTTCATTAAAGATTCCATGCTTTTCTCTAAATTGCTAAGTCTCTTTTCACTTTCATTAGGGAAACCTGGTGGACATTGAGTTGCTGAATTTGAATTTTGTTACGGACCAGGATTCGGCTTTTGATAGGGTTGAAAAGTTTGATTTTGAGACCGATTAAAAGCCTGATTTGAAGAGTTGTTTGGGTATGATCCTTGGTTCCATGCAAAATTAGGATGATTTCTCCAACCTGGATTATAAGTGGGTGCAAATGGGTCGTTCCTAGGTCTTTGAGACATTACATTGACTTGGTCAATTTCTTCAAGTTGGTTTACATGTGATGTATCCCTAGTTTCTAACGCTTCAAGTCTTTTAAGTACACTCGCTAACTTAGCTTCGGTAGCAATTGAATTGTCAATTGTATGAATACCCCTAAATGAGCTAGATTTATCGGTCTTTCGGGTGGTTTCCCATTGCATGGTTTTTTCTGCTAAGTCTTTTAAAAACTCCCAAGCCCTTTCCTCATCATTTTTTAGAAAATCCCCTTGACACATTGACTCTAACATCATTTTAGTGAAAACATCTAAACCTTCGTAAGCAATTTGACACAATCTCCATTTTTCAATTCCATGGTGTGGACACTGGGATAACAAATTTTTAAATCTATCAAAATATTTCCAAAACGACTCGTTTTCAAGTTGGTAAAATTGATGAATTGCAGTCCTAATCTCGGAAGTTTTGTGATTTGGAAAATATTTATTTAGAAATGTAACAACAAATCCCTTCCAGGTTGTTATGGAATTATTCGCTAGGCTATATAACCATTTTTTAGCATTATCTTTTAAAGCAAATGTGATAAATCTTAGCCTAATCGAGTCTTCAGACAATTGTTGAATTTGCATTAAAGCACAGACTTCCTCAAATTCCTGAATGAATAAATATGGATCTTCTATTCCAGTAAACCTAGGTAACATACTTATAAAGTGTGGTTTTAGTTCAAAATTATTACCATTTACTGGTGGTAGACTGATGCATGAAGGGTGGGCAGAGCGGGCAGGATAACATCGATCTCTCAAAGAAACCGTTTGTGCAACTTCCATGTTTTTAGAAGTGAGATTTTTTAAAGTGAAATCTGAAAAATCAATTCTTCTCACTAACCGAGATGTTTTATCCCTAACCCACACTTTTTGCATATACTACTTAGCAGATAAGCACGTAAACAAATAAGCACAAAAAAAATGAATAAGGAAAATAAAATAAAATAAAAACTACTTCTAAGGTCAACCTAAATAAAATCTAGACAGCTCCTAACTGTTCCAAGTTACTCTTTAAGGTCCACCAAATTCAAAATTAATCACACCGCTAGCCAGGTAAATGTAAGAACGGCGGGAGTCTCTCCGTGGGTACGGTGACTAATTGAGTAACCGCGCGTCCTTTAGGCGTTTACCTTTTGAACCACTTGCCTAGACACCAGTAATATGATTAATTAGGAATTCAGACTCCTCTCAGAATTTCTTGTCCTAATTGAGCTCGAGAGTCTTAGGGGCCAACGTCTACTTGATTTTATTAAGTCGGTTATGCAAAGTTATGTTGTTTGTGGGCCAAGGAAGGGGTGATGAAATCCCCACCTTATCTTGTTATGGTTTGTGCCCTTAAAGTCAAATTAAAAATAAGAATAAACAAATAAAATAAAAACTGTAAACAAATAAAATGTCCTAAAACTATGTGAATTATGAAAGAATGAGAAATTTGACGTACCTCAATCCTCCAGCAATCACCACAGTTTATATTTAACAAAAATAAAATAATAAAATAAAAACCTAAGCAAGATGTGCTCTACGTGAGTGAATGCATGAATGCGGAAATTAGTTTTTAAACTAAAAATAATAAACTAAACTACTATATTTTTTTCAATTTTATATATAAAAAAATAAAATTATGGAGATACGAAGTACCAAGAAAGCGCAGCAACAAAATATTTAAGTTTTTACTCCTTCGATCCGCTTCGATAATCCTGAAAAAATAAAAATAAAAATATTAGTGGTAAAAACTAATTCGAAGAAATAAAAATTAAGAAACAAGAAATTAAATCTAGTCCCCGGCAACGGCGCCAAAAACTTGATGTGTTAAAAACTAGTAACTGCAAGTGCACAGCATCAAATTGAAGAATGGGCAAGTACAGGTCGAACCACAGAGACTAGTTAATTCCAATGTATCCTTAATTTATATTTCAGGCAAATTAGGAATAAAAATTGTGAAGATGATTAATTAACTAACTAATGCAAATTAAAAATTAATAACGAAAACTATTAATGAGAAAAACTACCTAGGAATCCGAATCCATTAAATACTAACATAATAATTAAATTCTTCCTTTCCTTAATTAATCTCTAATCATTTTTCCTTCCCTTTAAAAATAGTGATTCATATAATTAATATGGGCAATCATAGATTATGAAAATTTAAAGATTAACTATAACTCATCAAAACTTCATTGAACAATCATGAATTATGAAAAACTCATATCTTAACAATAACCTATCAAAACCTCGCAATTAATTTAGAACCAAAACGAATTATGCACAAAGGTAAAATTGAAGAAATAAACAATTAGACATTAATATCGGAACGAAAAGAATATAATATGTAATATTTAATTTCATCTTCATCCTAGATATTAAAATTTAGCTAGACATAAAATTCATAATAAAAGAAAACAAAACTAAAACTATTAATATAAATTGCATGGAATAAATTAAAACAAATAGAACAAGAATTAAAAAGAAACTTTAATTAAACTAATAAAGACTTTTGCAATGAATGAATAACTCCCTGGCAATTCCCTAGCAAAGCTAATGCGTAAATGATGAATGAAAATAGAACTTTAATATTAATCTAATAAAGAATTGCATGAATGAATAACAAAAGCTCCAACTTCCAAACCTACGCTACTGCGGAACAAACAAAAGTAAGAAACAAAACTCCCTGACACAAAATCCATGCAAAGCTACTGGAACAAAAGTGAGAATAATACTTCCCGCCTCCTACCAAAGCTGCGGAACTAGAAAAAGAGAAAAAGAAAAAAAATATGACATCCCCTACTCTCTAAAATAATACTCTTATTTATAGAGAAAATAAACTAAACCCTAATCTAATTTGGAATAGCTTGAACTCTTCTTTTCTTCTTCATTTCAACTTCTACATGGTAATATTGGAGTCCAAATAGAAATCAACTTGAAAGCTTTTAGAATCCTTTTTCCACTCAACTTTATTTATTTCTTTATTCCTGCAAAACAAAACAAAATATATTAATTAAATAAAATAAACAAATAAAATAATAAATATGGGAATATAAAATATGCAAAATTACGTGACTATCACTAATTTTATTTGAAAATATTGTATTTAAACTAACTACAAACGAAATAATAAAAAGATAAAACCTAACATCATAATTTTTCCCAAAGTTTTATTCAAATTTCTTAACTCTTCCATTAATTAATTAATTATTGGCTAAGCAATTAAATCTTTAAATGCAAACATATAATAACTCATTCACAAATACCAATAATAATCACAGGAAAGAGAAATTCAATTTGAATAATACAATTGGTTTAATTTTATTAAAATCTTACATTGAAAGATTAACAAATCAAACTTTTCCAAAAATTAGTCAATCATCAATGAATATAAAATTTAAAGGAAAAGACTAGAGAAGAAACAATCCATATGAAGTAATCATCAATCTCCCAAGCTTCTCCTTCAATTCATGACTTCATTGTGTTGGAATTATTTTGCACTAGAGCCCCAAAAAATGAAGTCTGATTGCCGCCCAAAAGAAAATTATTTATTTCTACCGTAGAACACATTATTTATAAGAGTACTAATTTTTTCTAACCCTATTAAAAATTAAAATACAATTAAAATTCTATACTTAACATCCTAATTTAAATAAACTACAAAATAAAATTCCTATTCTATTTCCTTTTTTTTTAAAACTGCTATTGGACTCTTTATAAATACAATCTGCTAAAGAAGAATATGTTGAATAGGAAGTGTTTGGGACCCTCAAAATAAGAAAAGTAATCTATTGAATGAAAAAAATGAAGGGACCCATGCTGAACAAACCGCTGCCACGCCTCCGCTTCACTTAATCCATGCACGCTCGCACAATGTGCACGTTCTTCTCCTACCTGCCTATCCGCGCATTACGCACCTTGTCCTTCAACCTGTTAATGCCAAACAGCGTCGTTGCTCCCCCCTGTTACTGATTCCTTCTTAACCTTCCGTGTATTGCGTGGACGACTACCTTGCATCTTATTTATAGAAATGCCACTAAACTTTAATTTCTACATTTTTTCCTACAAAATCAAATTAAAATATTAAAAATAAATAAAAATACCTAAAATACTTAAAAACTAACAAATAATTAAGCATAAAATATTTAATAAATAGGTATAAACTCCACTTATCATATGGTTATCTTAATTTTATGTCTTAGTTGCTTCCAATTTATGGCAAATTAATTAAAAAAAATTAATTCATAAAGCTAAAAAGGTAATAAACAAGTGGATAAATTGCTTATGTAAACCCAAAGTATACATCTTTTACAGTTGGTACCCCAAAGTTTAATTCCTCTAGTTACAAACCCTCAAAGTAACAATATTCTCCTATACACACCCTCATGGAAAATTAAGTAGAAAAACTTGTTGTATATTGATGCCATGTAGGGAAACGTGTCAAAATTCCAGTAAAAAAATTGGTTGGAATTATATTTAGGCTCTATCATACTTACTTAATCATATGTTGGAGAGCGAGATAAGAGAAATTATATTTCGGGGAACGAATGGTAACTCAATTATACTTTGGGGTTTGATATGTTGTTAACCCTATGCAATTAATTCAAGGATGGGAAATTATGTAGCTAGACATAAAGAACTCATTTCTTTATAGAAATGTGAAGAACTACCTTTATGGAATAGCCTCTAGGTTTTAGTGATTCAATCTATGGTAGTCAATGTATGTTAAAGCTTGGTTCGACAAATTTAAATAGAATTGTATGCATTTGTGTGCATCGTGGCAGATTCCTACTTTATGTGTTGTTGTTTTTTTTTTTTGCATAACAGTGCAATAATATTCGTTATGCTTCTTTATGTAAATGATATTTTCATCACATGAAATAACCAACACTTTAGTCAGATTTAATTTCATAAAATGCAATTTTGAATGAATAAGGGTGGATATTGAAAACGTAGAGTTGAGAATAGTTGGCGTAATACTATGTACGTACTTCTTAGCAGTAGCTTTCATTGTAAATATAAGCTAAATCCAGATGAATGAATATGAAAACATTTTATACATTGCATTTTTCTTTTACTTGCACTCAATTAAAGTTAGCTTCGGTAAACGCTTGAAAGGGCTCAAAACCTTAACACCCTCTCCATTTTTGTATATAGTTTTTCGCATGTACATGTTGACTATTGTTTGTAAATTACACATTAAATATATTTCATAACCATTTCTACTTGTACCCTTCATTATAATTAAGCATTGCGTGAATTGTGGATATGACTTGCCTTTGTATAACTACCATATTGTGGCATCTTATAAAAAATTACTTACATTTTGTATTAATTTAATACAACTAATGCTTTTTACCTTTAAGAGATATATCGAGAGATATGTAAGTGTCTTCAATTTTGAATGTAATTTGGCATAAAAATTAGACATTTTCACCTACATGCTTTAGTCCTCTTAACAAAGTAGATCCCGTTACTAGATCTAACTCATAAACCAATTCTTATAGTTGTTAAATAACTAACTCATCTAAAAGTATCTTAAGCTTTTTGATGAGTTAGTTAACATGGTAGTAGAGCTCTGTGTATGCAATGTATTGAGTTTAAATCTTCTTGACCACATGTCTTTATATTAATGAAATAGTGCAAATGTAGGTTTGTTACTCCTAGAAGACACAAAGAGATCTAGAAGGGGGATTGAATAAATTCTTTTCAAAAATTCAGATTAAAATTACTTATCCAATAATTTAACCGTTAATCTATTTTAGTTATGCACTGATGAGTGAATTTTATACCTACGGATTGGATACTTTTGAGCTTATTAAGTTGCTATCTTTGAGAGTTTTTAGTTGTATTTTAGTTATTTTTATGTTTATTTTGCAGAAAAAGGCAATGGAGGGTCAAAATGGTCAACTCGAAGCAAAAGGGCAAACTTGTAATTTTTTGCTTCAGAGCTGCGCAGGGGCATCGGTCCATAGTACAAATCCTGCGCCAGGGTGCAGGTTGGCTACTTTAGTTGAGCAAGTTTGTTTGTTTTTTCAGAAGCTGAGTTTAATTAAGAGTCTAATGCCACTACGACTAAATGGTTCCAAGAGGGTTTTTAAAAGAAGACTTCAGAGCATTAGAGAGGGGTTACATAACAAGAATTGGAGAGCTACATTAGAAGATAGAAGATTTGAAAAAAAAGCTAAATTTTCTATTTAAGATTACAATGGAACCTTTTGCTTAGCTTTAATTGATTCATCTTATTTTCATATGATTGATCTTTATTGGGTTGTATATTATATCTTGTGCTTAATTTATTAATTGTGTGACAAGTGATTAATTTAATACCTCAGATATTTATAAGACTTGTAGATAAGATCTTAAATGATTAATTAAAGGTTAAGGTTTAAAACTTAGAGTTGGAGAAGTGAGATGTGTAGAAAATGAGTAAAGAGTTTTAACCTAATTATTAGGGATTTAATGTGAGAAATATGGGTTATAAAATTTAAAACCTATAAGTAAGTAATATGTATACTAGGAAATATAATAAATGTAAGGAAATATAATATCTTTACAAATTGATAAGATTGTTTGACGAAATAATTTATATGAGAATATTATAATGATGCATGTGGAAGATTTATTAAGAAAATAAATTCAATTAAGAAGTGAAAATGGTTATATAGATACATATATACTTAAAGTTGTGCTTTTTAGCCAAATAAGAATATGAGTAAATTAATACTCAACAAAACTAATAAATTAATTAGTTTTAATATGGAGCAAGAAGGAACGTTATGAAATATAATTAATTAGGTTAATTATATGAGTTATGAGTTAGAGTTATAGAAAAACTAGAATGATTGCCTAGGATGACAATAATAATAAGTTAATTAATTAAGTAATCAACTTAATTATCAAGTTATAGTATAGAGTCTAATAATGGATTAAAACAAGCCCAATATTTTAATTGTTTTAAATCTTGTTGGTAATTATAAAGATGTTCAAATAAATTTATGGATTAAGCCTTATGAATAGTCCAAGTAATTTAATTTATACTACTGGACTAGCCCATGAGAATTATGTAAGAAGCCCAACTTATAATAATATTTACAAGAAATGTGGTTATTAATAATGTAGTCCAATGAATATAAGTAAGCAAACTCAATGTGTTATAATGTTATCAAGGGTTGTAGAGAATGAATATGGCCCAAGTTAATTAGTATGGGAAGGTAAGTAAATATAAATGATGAACTCAAGGACCAAAAGGATAGTCAGTGCGTTGGCTAAATAAATCAACATATATATGTTAGGATGATATATATATATATATATATATATATATTTGGTGTATATATATATATATATATAGATATGTATGGGTATATTTATTTATCAATAAATGAAAAGTTCAAATAATTTAATTAGGACTAGTAGACTATCCCAAGTTATTAGAGATGTGTGAGTTGTGTTGGGTAGCCTAAACAATTTAAATAAAGAGCCCAATAAAAGTTATATGATGAGTCCAAACAAATAAATGTGGAAGCCCAATTGAGTTAATGTAACAATTTAAAGTGGAGCCCAAATATTTTAAGTATTGGTGAGTGTAGAGAATTAACTAATGTAAGGTTAATTGAATAATCCTAGTTGGTAGGCAAGAGATGGCATTAACCAAACATTGGTTAATTGTTAGATAAATGAATGTGATGATGAGAATTAATCATGGATGGGTTAATTGAGTAATCCTAGGTGGTAAATAAGTTAAAACTTTAATTATGCATTGGTTAGTTGCTAGCAAAATGTGTAACTGTTAGATTTGTTGAGCCATCGTACTCACTCTTGCTATAAAACCAACACTTTCAGATAAGTGCGAGATATCTGAAGTTTTCGATAAAGATTAAGGATCAGAAATGCGTATTACTTTCATCGAAAGTCTAAATGATTGTTGTAGTCATGAGTCCGGATTGGACAGGTAAAATAATTGTGTAATTAAAGAAATGGTTATTGTGTATTATAAGTGTTTAAATACTCAAATTGATTGTAATAAAATGAACTTGTATCATGTATGATATTGAGACATACTAGGAATTTGTAAATATTATGATTCTGGAATAGAAAGAGATGTTATAAAGTTTTAAATAAATGATTATATAGCAATTATATTATTGTTGTAAGTCGTGAATGATAAGTAAAATGTTGTATAGTGGTGAACCAGATCCGAGGTTCAAGGGACCCGTATTTGGGATCGTTACAATTAATCGGATTTCTTAGATTGAATTGTAAAAGGAAATCCAGGAATAGATTTGGATATAATAACATGTGAATTTGTTAACTCTTTTTAGGAAGAGTAACATAGCAGTGTGAAGGATGAAGATACCAATATAGCACATGCAACTTATTTGAGAGTTTTGTCTTAATGAATTTATTTCAAGTTTTTTTGCATAGTAATATAGTATTATAATTGAACTAGATCTTTTTATTAATCACTGAAGAAGGGTTAGTAAATAATCAAGCATTCTCAGTTAACAACCCGTTTGGTTAATTAATCAAAAATAAAATGATGAGATTTTTGTGATGCAATTGGGGAATTTTTAATCTTCAGCTTTTTAATATCTAGTAATTTGTTCTTGTTGATTAATCTTAGTTTTAAATATTTCCTAATCAAACTTGCGATTGTTTAAATAGAATTGAATTGTCATAAAATTGGTAATTGGGAAAGTTATTAGTACAAGTTCTATATGGGTTCGACATTCGACTTATCTCTATATTACTTGTTAATCGCGTATACTTGCGAGTATTTGTCTATATCTGAAATACGGACAATAAGTTTTTAGCACTGTTGTTAGGGAACGATTCTAATAATTATTTCAATATTAGTTTTCATCAATTCAGTTTTAGTTTAACTGTTTTTAATTTTCTGTTTTCTTTTGCTTCTGCAGGCTTTCATCCATGCAAGTCTACCATTGCAAAGCTTTGATTTTAGCCTCAAGTGTGAACCAAGTGTTGGCTTGCATATCTTGGTTATCATGGATTAAGTAGTTAGCAAAGCAACAAATTCTGCTAGCGTGGAATTTAAGTTAGGTACTTCCAATTTGTGTATGAACACGCAGTCTAAAGGTCAAGAAATAACACCATATGATGATGAGATCGAACGAATGTTCCAAAGAATTCGTAACTTTATTCAGGAAATAGTGCAAAATGGGGAAAGGATGGCTAAAGAGGAACAAAAATCACTTCGGGAGTATGTCATGCCGCAAGTGACGAAAATTCAGTCAAGTATTACGAGGTCTGTTATTACTGCTACCAATTTTGAGATCAAACCAGACACTATTCAGATGATCTAAATTTCAGTTCAATTCGGTGGATTTCCCAATGATGATCCCAACAACCATTTAGTCAGCATTTTGGAAATTTGTGATACATTTAAGTACAATAGAGTGACGGAGAATGCAATGAGATTGAGGTTATTCCCATTCACTCTGAGGGACAAAGCAAAGAGCTAGTTACATTCATTACCACCAGGGGTCAATCACAGCATAGAATGATCTGGCACAAAAGTTCCAGGCCAAAATTTTCCCGCCTACTAAAACGGTAGTGATGTGGAACGATATTACTTCTTTCGTTCAGCATGACTCGGAGTCACTATATAAAGTTTAGGAAAGGTTTAAAGACTTATTGCGGAGATGTCCTCATCATGGAATTTCCAAGTGGCTATAAGTACAGACTTTCTATAATGTTTTATTTAGCACAATGAGGACGAATATTGATGCAATCGCGGGTGGAGCGTTAATGGCCAAGAATTGCGAGGAAGCATACAAATTACTTGAAAATATGGCGGCAAATAATTATCAGTGGGCTACAGCGATGACTAATTAGCCAAAAGAAACAGGTATTCATGAGGTTGACACAATCACTGCCTTGGCGGCGCAAGTGGCTACCTTGTCGAAGAGATTTAATACAATGAAAGTACAGCCCATTCAGAATGTGGCAATGGTGTGTAAGCTTTGTGCAGTGAATCATTCGAGTAACCAATGTGCAATTAATGCATAATCGATGCAATTTATTGGAAACTACAATTGGCAGCAACATGGTAGTAATCTAAACAGCTACAATCCTAGGTGGAGGAATCATCAGAATTTTTCTTAGCGGGATAATCAAGCTCCAAGGCAATTGCATCCACCCAGTTTCCAAAACCAACTCCCCCTCCCCCCCCCCCCCCCCCCCCCCCCCCTCCCCCCAGCCAAAAAATAAACTAATTTGGAGGAAGTGTTAGCTTAGTTTATGGCGGGAACTGAATCAAGAATGCAAGGTTAAGATAAGATAATTTTGTAAATGGATTTATTGTAAATTATACCACATCGATAATTATTCTTAACATTCGCGCATAGTGCAATTGCATTCTTATTATATCATTGAATTGTGAATCATTTAAAATTCTTTATTTATGAACTGTTTAAGAAGTAGTCGATGGTAATTGTTTTGGCTAGATGTTTACATCTTAAATATTTTAAAAGCTATCCAAACCGGTTGTTGTTGCGGATTATTAGATTGAGAGAACAACCAGTAATGGGGAAATTATATATCTGTTATCCGATTTCAAACGCAAGTGAATGTTATGCATATATATAGGGTACGAGAGGCTGATCCCCTTAAGTATAAACCTCGTGGATACTACCTAAAAGGATTAGTTGAATGATTGATTCCTTAGCATTTGTTCATAGTCTATTGGACCATTCAACAATAAATAATCAACATTCATTCTTTCATTTAAGCATTGATCATATTGTTTTAGTTATTCACCATTGAGATTATATTGTTGAATCATTTAAAGTTATTCTTATTCATTTATGATATATCCTTTATTGTTCATTTTAAACTTGCTGGACAAAGTAGTTGCTCACTCTTACTATGTCATGAAATTACTTGCAGCTAAACTAGAGAGTTCCAGAAAAGATAAAGGCAAAGACAAACTTAAAGAGTAGCTGAATTGCATGCTTAGTTATTTTTGTTTATGCATTATATTATGTAATCACGAACCCTTTTGTATATTGTTGGTATTCATGTTGTATTTGTTAAAGGCTAGAGACCTTGGGACTTAGATGACCTTTTGTAATGAACAACATATGTTTAATTATTCCGCATTAGTTATTAAATGTTGTTTAGATGAGATTGAATGTATGGATCGTGAGCACTGAGTTCAAGATATTGGAACCCGAATTTGGGGTCATCACAAGTTGGTATCAAAGTCGTAGGTTAGAAACTTTAGGATGCGAAACTTAGGTTATGACATTTGAATGAATGTGGATATCATAATCGTAATAATAAAGTAAGACTATTTAATTTATACTATGGTGATAGAATAAATTAAATAGCTTAATATTTATAAGTTAGTATTTTAAAAATAATAATTATAAATTAATAAGAGGGGCTTTATTATTGCCTTATAATTCCTAAATAATTTAGGAATTAATTAATAAGCAGTAGTATTATTATAAATAATTAAGTTCCTAACTGGTTTAGAAATAATAATAATTAATTAAGTTACTAAATAGTTTAGTAATTAATTAATAAAAAGTACTTTCATTATTAAATAATTAAGTTTCTAAATGATTTAGAAATTGTAATTTATTAATTTAGTTATTAATTAGGTTGGAAATTAAATTAAAACCATAATCCTAAATAGTTTAGGAGGGTTGTCAATATCGATAAATAAGATGAGTTTTTATTATGGATTAACGTTACACACTAATTCACATGAATTGAGAGAGTACTTCATAATTCTCTACATATAAGGAGTTAGAGAGAGAGAGAGAGAAATAGAGATAATTAGGGTTAGCCACCCATGGTTTGGAGAGGTCAAAATTCACTTCTTTAATTCATAGATCTCTTAATGGATCACCTCTAGAGGCTTCACACTTGGGGAGCAAACATTGATCCATGGAATCTAATATGTGAATTTGAAGAAGAACGTGAAGGATTAAAGGGAGTTGAACTTGTACCTGTGGAAGCTTGGTTATACAAATGTATAGATCTTTAATCTTTCCTCAATTAATAATTATTGTATAAGAAAGATCCTAGTTATTAGTTTATAAAATTTTAAAATCTAATTTTGTTTGCTTCTGTTGCGCTATTACAATTAGATTTTATGTATGTCATATTTTTACAAACCAACTGCAACGACCTGTCCTTGTTCTTTACAAACAAAATTGGTGCACCCTATGGAGGCACACTATGCTAAATATAACCTTTTTCTAACAGTTCTTGCAGTTGTATCATCAATTAAATCATCTCTACTGGTACCATACTATACGGGCCTTTAGAAATCGGTGTCGTGCCTGACACTAAATCTATCACGAACTCAATTTCTTTATACAGTGGAAAACCCGATAATTCGTCTGGGAAAACATTTGGGAATTCCTTCGTTATAGATATTTTATTTAATTCAGCTTCCACTCTTTGGGTATCTACCACATGGGCTAAATAGCCTGCACGTCCTTTTCTTAAAAGTTAGAAAACTTGTCTCGCTTATAGTCTACAGCTTATACAATTTAAATTACTTCTTGTGACAACCTAACATTAACAGCGTTGGTCTATCAATTAGTATTACATATAATTGTTCACTTAAATGTTTATTATCACTAATCACTTAGCATATAACCACCTATGATTATCACATAGCACATCACAAAATACTTTCATTGCTTTATTATCATTTACTAAACTTCAAACATACATTTTCTTATTTATTTAAACCCTTAAACAATTTATCACAATTGTTTAATTACCTTATTTATTATCAAACATTGTTTAGATAATAAACAATCATTTTAATTACCTTTATTTATTTCTTAATATTAATTAAATAATAAATAATTATTTTATTTTATTTCGTTTCTCTTAAATTGTTATTTGACATCCCTTACATAATAACTGATTAATTAACCATCCTTATTTATTATTTAATATTAATTAAATAATAAATACCTATTTTATTAACTTCACTCCTGTGACGACCCCAAATCCGGGTTCCTTTAACCCTGGACCTGGTTCATCACTATACATCATCTTCATACATGTTCTATAACTAATGCGGAATATATAAACATAAATTGTTTATTCTACAACATTTCCCAAGGTTTCTAACCTTAACTTACATCTTTACCTTTAGATTCATAAAAAGGTTTACAAAATTACTTACATCATATAACAATTTAGTTATAATGAATAACACTATAATCTTGTCTTTTGCGTCTGTCTCCGTCTCTCCTCGGACATTCGTATTATTCTGAAATTTGTTATCATGATATAGCAAGAGTGAGCAACGACTTTGCTCAGCAAGTTTAAATACAATAACGATATATCATGATTGAAAGAAAGAACAAGCTTTCGGATTTTCAACAATATAATAATTGTGAAAGAGTACGAATCATAATTTCAATAATTGAATGACTGAATCAAGTAATGTTGAGTGTCAATAATGACCATGAACAATTTTAACTGAACCTTATGGTAATGAAGGTGATCAGCCTTTCATACCTGATGAACACATGCAACAAGCACTATGTGCGAATCCACAATTTAAAGATGTGGAATAATTATACAGAATTAAACCATAGCATGCTTGAAACGTAATAAATTGAATTTGAGTTAGGGACTTGAACAATAAAATAATATATCCTGCTCGAATATAAATTGAGTAGGGTTTAGGAAACTTGCCTGTCTGCTTAGCTACAATAAATGTCTAGCTTTAACTAACTGGCTTTGAAAGACCTAACATTAATAAAGTTGGTCTAATAATTAGTACAACGTATTTGTACAACTAAACGCTCATTAAGGAACTTATCTACCACTCATAAGTACTAACACATGATATACATCAGTCAAAACAATATCATTAACCTTATAGACCCTCAATCATATTAGGTTAATAATTTAATAAGTTAGAAAATAATTTTCTCATGTGTGAAACACTTATTAAACTATTAAACAATTTATTATAATTGTTTAAACAAAAGAGTTAAAAGACACTTTCTTTATTTCATTTAATTACTATTTAACATTAATTAAATAGTAAGTAATTAACTACCTTTAGTTATTATTTAATAATAAATAATAACTTACTAGATTTATTTATTATTTAAAATTAATCAAATAATAAATAATTATATTATATTAAAAATAATCAAATATCTTTAGTTATTATTTAATAATAAATAATAACTAATTAACTAGATTCATTTATTATTTAAAGTTAATTAAATAATAAATAATAAAATTATATAGACTCAAATATCATTAGTTATTATTTAATAATAAATAATAACTAACTGAATTTATTTATTATTTAAAGTTAATCAAATAACAAATAATTAAATACCCAATCTTAGTTGTCTTTAATTATTATTTAATAGTAATTAAATAATAATTAATTAATTTATCATCCTTATTTATTATTTAATATTAATCATAAATTCAGAAGATATAATATTAATCTAACTAGATTAATATTTAACATTTAAATATTAATCCTAAATACTTATTATATTTGAAAAATATAATATTAAACTAAATAGATTAATATTTACAACATTTAAATATTAATCCTAAATACTTATTATATTTGAAAAATATAACATTAAACTAACTAGATTAATATTTACAACATTTAAATATTAATCCTAAATACTTATTATATTTGGAAAAATATAATATTAAACTAACTAGATTAATATTTATAACATTTAAATATTAATCCTAAATACTTATTATATTTGGAAAAATATAATATTAAACTAACTAGATTAATATTTACAATATTTAAATATTAATCCTAAATACTTATTATATTTGAAAAATATAATATTAAACTAACTAGATTAATATTTACAACATTTAAATATTAATCCTAAATACTTATTATATTTGAAAAATATAATATTATATACCTAAATATCATTTTTGTATTATTATTATTAATTTTTAAACATTTAAATTAATTTAAATTATCCAGAATGGCAAAATCGTAAATAAACTGAAAACCGAACGGAGGGGCAGTATCGTAATTTCGCAGAAAAAAGACCGGAGGGGCAATCTGGTAATTTCGCAGGAAATTTTATTACCGCGCATGGCGCGCGTACCAAATAAACGGACCAAAACGGTGCCGTTTTGAGAGAACAGGAATTGGCCTCCGCGCATTGCGCGCGGAGTAAAATTTTCTTACGCCAAACGGCGTCGTTTGGCTCCGCGTTTTTTCAGAAAATTGGCTGGCGCGCATTGCGCGGCCAGCCCTTTTTTTTTTCCACTCGCAGAAGGTGAACAGTGCTTTTTAATACACAACTTAATAAAATTTATACCTTCAAATAAACTTTAACTCCTCAATAAAAATCCAAAAAAATTACCAATAACTTAACAACAATTTATAACATGAAAATTTAATTTTTTTCATGATTTAATATAAAAAAAAATTATAAAAATTTTTACATCACATAAACTACCACAAATCATAACTTTTTATGTATAACTCCAATTTGAGTGATTCAAACTTTGTTTTTCTCATGATTTAATGTTCTATAATATTATGACATTAAATCTAAATTTTATAAAAATTAATTTCTTGTCATTACTTTGAGACTTGATTTAACACCACAAATCACATGTTTTTAGCATATAAATTATACCAAAACACAAACCAAGTATATTAAACTCAAGCATGACATAAATATTACTATCACATATTATTAACTACATTAACATGTTCATACTCACATGTTGGTTTATTTAAAAAAAATAAACTACATTTAAAATAACCATTACCTCATTTTAATGGTTATCTTCATTTTTCTTCCAAAATGGGTTGTGCAACTTGAAGATATGCACCAAGATCTCATTCTCTACCTTCTCCATGCTCTCTCTCAAAATTCTTACTCTCCCAAACTATTTCTCTCAAACTCTCTCTTTTGGAACTTAGAAAATAAATGAAGTATAATGTCTACCATTTCAAGTATACATGCAAAATTCTTAGATACAAAATTATATCTATAAGTTATGATGCTCCTCACTTGGATACTTGCACAAGAAAAGTAGCCCATAACTTAGTTGGTGGAAGAGGGATGGTCCAAGTACTTTAAAAATCAATACAAGCAACCATTAATTAAATAAATGCAAAATAAACTAAAATAAACACCAAATCAATTCTTTTCTCTCTCTCCTCCTACATGGTCGGCTGACCTCTCTTTCTTTTGTCCCAAAATGTTAGTCACATGCCACTTTTTAATAAATAATAGTTTACTTAAGTATTTTCCAAGTGGGCCAAACATTGGGCTTTAATTTAAAATACCAATTGGGCTTCTATTAAATTGTTTGGGCTACTAAATTGCCAAATTTTATTATTCTCCACTTGGGCTACTAATTGACCCATGTTGGGCTAATTTAATAATTTACACATTAATTATTCAATCCATGATTAAATAAATAATTAGATTGAATAAATAATTAAATATTCTAACCCATAAGTATTAAATTACTAAATGGACTAATAATATTATTAATAATATTTTACATTATTTACATTAATTAATTATCATATTAATTAATTTATAAAATTTAATTCACTCATTATATTCAATTTAATTGAATATTTAATTAATGGCAACTTGTCAATTATTTTGATATTAAAACTTTAGAGTGTGTTCGCTAATAATAATATATATAAACTATATATATTATTTATACACATTACCTTACCTCAAAACAATTTCACAATAAATTATGAAATTAAAATAAATACAATATATAATTTAATATATATTATTTAGGCCATAAATTAAATTATTTAATACATTTACATTAAATAATTTATTTCTCATAAATTATGGAAATAATTCCATTTACCCGAAAATACATTAAAATAATAATATATTTACTCAATTTCTTATTTAAATAATTTATTAAATTATTTAATTAATATTACACAAATAATTGTATAATTCAATTTCTCACTCTCATAAATCATTTACAATGATTTATTTAATTATAGAATATATTCATTTAATTTATTCAATTACAATTTAAAATTTCTCAATTAATTTAAACCCTTTATATATATGTACATATATAAGAAATTAAATATTGTACAATATATATAATTACTAATCTCCTTTAATTAATTCAACTACTTTATATAATTATAATTATATAATTTACATAATTATTCCTCACAAATAATTTATCAACAATTTGCATAATTGTTGATTAATGAATAAATTAATTCCACAATAAACCTTTTAATTCAATTCGGATTAATTTAATATTAATCTATCTATTTATCACAATTTAATTAACCATTAAATTATGTTACTAAATGTGCACGCATATATATATTCATATAAATACATATTTAATTTACACGCAACCAAGGCGCTTAATTACATAACTCCACTAATTAATTCTCTTAATTTAATTAGACTTGTTGTTAGTCAAGTTTATTGAATTATCACTTTGCTTGCTAACGTATCAAAAATTTTGATATCACCATATCTAAGTTAGTCCGTTAAATTTAATTTGGACATCTATTTATCTATCACTACTAGGTTATCAAACTCCAACCTTTATTAAATATTAAATATTTTATTTCTAATTTATTTAAATATCCGGGATATTACATTCACCCCTTCTTCTAAAAATTTCGTCCCCGAAATTATCTCATACACATTTCTACCATTTTTCATCTCTGAGTATAACTCTTTACTCATCATAGTCTGTGACCACCCTTTTCTAGGAAGTTCATACTTCGAAACTCATAATTCCAGAACAATGGAATATCTTGCAGAAGAATAAATTGAAAATCAATATCTTACAGAAGAATAAATTGAAAATCAAAATATTCATTAAAACTTTCATAATATGCTGAGGAGTCATCAAGACTGTGAACATGGAATTAACTGAATTCCGAATAAATAGTATTTATCCCTGTAAATACTTATAAACAGAGTGTTTATCAATCACAAAGACTGAAAACATTCCATAGGTGTACGCTAGGTGATCAGCCTATCGTACTTCTGCGTTGTGCACAACGACTTCTTACGGGGTCGAACTCTTTGGATTTACCAACCCATATCAGCATGCCACCACTGTTGGGCGCCCCCTCGCGGGTTCTTTATTCATGGCTCTGACATATCCCCCATTATGGGGTTGTTCACCTCAGACTTACTACAAAATTCCGCTCCAACATAAGTTGGATTGGAAAATAAAACTCGAGTCATTTCTGACCAAAAAGTGTCCAGTCAAAATAAATGACATAGACTCACATCATTGAACTGTTCGTATATTACGACTCAAAAATCATTTCAGATTAGTTAAAATAACAAAAATTCATTTATAGGACTTCATGATACCGCACCGTTGCAACAGTGCGTTGAGGATTCCGTCTTTTCATCTCTGCACCATGGCTTTAATGGCGTGTGATGATTTTATAAATACATTTTGATATTTTCAAATCAATTTGTCTAGCCGAAACAATTAGCATAGACTCTTCTTTAAACGTTTCAAAATACTAAAAATCATTTTGACTTTGTCATATTACATCATACCATAGTGGGCTTAAAAATACATCCAACACTAGGTTACTCTGCATTGATGACTCCATCGGTTATCATCTCTGCACTAAATGCATTAATGATTTCAAAAATACATTTGTCTTTTCAAAAGCACAAAAGTGCGAATTTGGCACGATTTTTAAGAATTTCAAAGTCTAGCATAGCTAGAAGATTTGGAATATCCTAAAACCTCAAAACACCACAAATTTTTTCCTCCACATTCTTTTCCAGCTTAATAACTATATCTATTATAGCCTTAACCTAACTACTTAACTCTCTCCATACCTACTGTTCATCAAACTTACCACGTATTTGGGCTCAGCAACTTACCACAATCATATGGTTTGAGGAACTTGTCCTAGTCAGGCCAAAGTCGCCCATTCGCTGAGGGGCTCCACCACATGACTATGAGTCACGAACTTACTATGCGTGTCAGTTCTCAGAACACGAACTTATCTTAACATCCTCTACCTATCCGTTATACACATGAGAAAAGAATCACCTTCTCAACATACATATAGTGAATAGCGCGACACCAGGTTTCAGTTGATTATCATTATAGGAAGCCAAGTGGTCGTCAAACCAAACACAATCTCCTGCCCATACAAGAAATTGGTCAACTCAGTCACTAATCAATATAGGAAGTTAAGCGGTCGTTAAACCAAGAACAAATCCCCTGCCCATACAAAGGACTGTTCAACTAAACCACTGTATCAATATAGAAAACTAAGCGGTTCTAAAACCAAGCACTAATTCCCCGCCCATACAAGGAATTGTACAACTCAGCCACTAATATGAGTCCTCAATTAAAAACCTACAAACCTTTAGCTTCTCTTAACTTGATATGAATTTTGTCAATTCATACCTTATCACACTCAACACTTCAAGAATCCACTTGTTACTATTTCAGTATCTTCATTGTTATAGCACCATGCTATCAAAACCACTTCTTTAATCATTTAATAGACCATTTGTTATTCCATGATTTTACTATGATCATCGGGATCTTATATCAAAATTGATTTCACTGTACTATTTCTCCTTTATTCTAGGATCGTTTAATTCTATCATCTTATCATTCATCTCTGATCATTTTACTGTACGATCCTTCTTTTTTTTAAATTCTTGAATCAAGTGTTCCCTGATTCTTATTCCATTTATTTGGATTACACTCTTTGAAGATCCTTCTTTGAATCTTTTCATATATCTATGTATCTATATAGATTTATTTTCTCCTTTATGAACTGTGTATGTTCATTTCTAAACTCTATCTGAGTTTATCCTTTCACTGTCTTCATTATCTTTCCATGATTATAGCCTAAGGTACTGCTACCTAAGAACTATAACCTATCAGCTCTGATACCAACCTGTGACGACCCCAAATCCGGGTTCCTTTAACCCTGGACCTGGTTCATCACTATACATCATCTTCATACATGTTCTATAACTAATGCGGAATATATAAACATAAATTGTTTATTCTACAACATTTCCCAAGGTTTCTAACCTTAACTTACATCTTTACCTTTAGATTCATAAAAAGGTTTACAAAATTACTTACATCATATAACAATTTAGTTATAATGAATAACACTATAATCTTGTCTTTTGCGTCTGTCTCCGTCTCTCCTCGGACATTCGTATTATTCTGAAATTTGTTATCATGATATAGCAAGAGTGAGCAACGACTTTGCTCAGCAAGTTTAAATACAATAACGATATATCATGATTGAAAGAAAGAACAAGCTTTCGGATTTTCAACAATATAATAATTGTGAAAGAGTACGAATCATAATTTCAATAATTGAATGACTGAATCAAGTAATGTTGAGTGTCAATAATGACCATGAACAATTTTAACTGAACCTTATGGTAATGAAGGTGATCAGCCTTTCATACCTGATGAACACATGCAACAAGCACTATGTGCGAATCCACAATTTAAAGATGTGGAATAATTATACAGAATTAAACCATAGCATGCTTGAAACGTAATAAATTGAATTTGAGTTAGGGACTTGAACAATAAAATAATATATCCTGCTCGAATATAAATTGAGTAGGGTTTAGGAAACTTGCCTGTCTGCTTAGCTACAATAAATGTCTAGCTTTAACTAACTGGCTTTGAAAGACCTAACATTAATAAAGTTGGTCTAATAATTAGTACAACGTATTTGTACAACTAAACGCTCATTAAGGAACTTATCTACCACTCATAAGTACTAACACATGATATACATCAGTCAAAACAATATCATTAACCTTATAGACCCTCAATCATATTAGGTTAATAATTTAATAAGTTAGAAAATAATTTTCTCATGTGTGAAACACTTATTAAACTATTAAACAATTTATTATAATTGTTTAAACAAAAGAGTTAAAAGACACTTTCTTTATTTCATTTAATTACTATTTAACATTAATTAAATAGTAAGTAATTAACTACCTTTAGTTATTATTTAATAATAAATAATAACTTACTAGATTTATTTATTATTTAAAATTAATCAAATAATAAATAATTATATTATATTAAAAATAATCAAATATCTTTAGTTATTATTTAATAATAAATAATAACTAATTAACTAGATTCATTTATTATTTAAAGTTAATTAAATAATAAATAATAAAATTATATAGACTCAAATATCATTAGTTATTATTTAATAATAAATAATAACTAACTGAATTTATTTATTATTTAAAGTTAATCAAATAACAAATAATTAAATACCCAATCTTAGTTGTCTTTAATTATTATTTAATAGTAATTAAATAATAATTAATTAATTTATCATCCTTATTTATTATTTAATATTAATCATAAATTCAGAAGATATAATATTAATCTAACTAGATTAATATTTAACATTTAAATATTAATCCTAAATACTTATTATATTTGAAAAATATAATATTAAACTAAATAGATTAATATTTACAACATTTAAATATTAATCCTAAATACTTATTATATTTGAAAAATATAACATTAAACTAACTAGATTAATATTTACAACATTTAAATATTAATCCTAAATACTTATTATATTTGGAAAAATATAATATTAAACTAACTAGATTAATATTTATAACATTTAAATATTAATCCTAAATACTTATTATATTTGGAAAAATATAATATTAAACTAACTAGATTAATATTTACAATATTTAAATATTAATCCTAAATACTTATTATATTTGAAAAATATAATATTAAACTAACTAGATTAATATTTACAACATTTAAATATTAATCCTAAATACTTATTATATTTGAAAAATATAATATTATATACCTAAATATCATTTTTGTATTATTATTATTAATTTTTAAACATTTAAATTAATTTAAATTATCCAGAATGGCAAAATCGTAAATAAACTGAAAACCGAACGGAGGGGCAGTATCGTAATTTCGCAGAAAAAAGACCGGAGGGGCAATCTGGTAATTTCGCAGGAAATTTTATTACCGCGCATGGCGCGCGTACCAAATAAACGGACCAAAACGGTGCCGTTTTGAGAGAACAGGAATTGGCCTCCGCGCATTGCGCGCGGAGTAAAATTTTCTTACGCCAAACGGCGTCGTTTGGCTCCGCGTTTTTTCAGAAAATTGGCTGGCGCGCATTGCGCGGCCAGCCCTTTTTTTTTCCACTCGCAGAAGGTGAACAGTGCTTTTTAATACACAACTTAATAAAATTTATACCTTCAAATAAACTTTAACTCCTCAATAAAAATCCAAAAAAATTACCAATAACTTAACAACAATTTATAACATGAAAATTTAATTTTTTTCATGATTTAATATAAAAAAAAATTATAAAAATTTTTACATCACATAAACTACCACAAATCATAACTTTTTATGTATAACTCCAATTTGAGTGATTCAAACTTTGTTTTTCTCATGATTTAATGTTCTATAATATTATGACATTAAATCTAAATTTTATAAAAATTAATTTCTTGTCATTACTTTGAGACTTGATTTAACACCACAAATCACATGTTTTTAGCATATAAATTATACCAAAACACAAACCAAGTATATTAAACTCAAGCATGACATAAATATTACTATCACATATTATTAACTACATTAACATGTTCATACTCACATGTTGGTTTATTTAAAAAAAATAAACTACATTTAAAATAACCATTACCTCATTTTAATGGTTATCTTCATTTTTCTTCCAAAATGGGTTGTGCAACTTGAAGATATGCACCAAGATCTCATTCTCTACCTTCTCCATGCTCTCTCTCAAAATTCTTACTCTCCCAAACTATTTCTCTCAAACTCTCTCTTTTGGAACTTAGAAAATAAATGAAGTATAATGTCTACCATTTCAAGTATACATGCAAAATTCTTAGATACAAAATTATATCTATAAGTTATGATGCTCCTCACTTGGATACTTGCACAAGAAAAGTAGCCCATAACTTAGTTGGTGGAAGAGGGATGGTCCAAGTACTTTAAAAATCAATACAAGCAACCATTAATTAAATAAATGCAAAATAAACTAAAATAAACACCAAATCAATTCTTTTCTCTCTCTCCTCCTACATGGTCGGCTGACCTCTCTTTCTTTTGTCCCAAAATGTTAGTCACATGCCACTTTTTAATAAATAATAGTTTACTTAAGTATTTTCCAAGTGGGCCAAACATTGGGCTTTAATTTAAAATACCAATTGGGCTTCTATTAAATTGTTTGGGCTACTAAATTGCCAAATTTTATTATTCTCCACTTGGGCTACTAATTGACCCATGTTGGGCTAATTTAATAATTTACACATTAATTATTCAATCCATGATTAAATAAATAATTAGATTGAATAAATAATTAAATATTCTAACCCATAAGTATTAAATTACTAAATGGACTAATAATATTATTAATAATATTTTACATTATTTACATTAATTAATTATCATATTAATTAATTTATAAAATTTAATTCACTCATTATATTCAATTTAATTGAATATTTAATTAATGGCAACTTGTCAATTATTTTGATATTAAAACTTTAGAGTGTGTTCGCTAATAATAATATATATAAACTATATATATTATTTATACACATTACCTTACCTCAAAACAATTTCACAATAAATTATGAAATTAAAATAAATACAATATATAATTTAATATATATTATTTAGGCCATAAATTAAATTATTTAATACATTTACATTAAATAATTTATTTCTCATAAATTATGGAAATAATTCCATTTACCCGAAAATACATTAAAATAATAATATATTTACTCAATTTCTTATTTAAATAATTTATTAAATTATTTAATTAATATTACACAAATAATTGTATAATTCAATTTCTCACTCTCATAAATCATTTACAATGATTTATTTAATTATAGAATATATTCATTTAATTTATTCAATTACAATTTAAAATTTCTCAATTAATTTAAACCCTTTATATATATGTACATATATAAGAAATTAAATATTGTACAATATATATAATTACTAATCTCCTTTAATTAATTCAACTACTTTATATAATTATAATTATATAATTTACATAATTATTCCTCACAAATAATTTATCAACAATTTGCATAATTGTTGATTAATGAATAAATTAATTCCACAATAAACCTTTTAATTCAATTCGGATTAATTTAATATTAATCTATCTATTTATCACAATTTAATTAACCATTAAATTATGTTACTAAATGTGCACGCATATATATATTCATATAAATACATATTTAATTTACACGCAACCAAGGCGCTTAATTACATAACTCCACTAATTAATTCTCTTAATTTAATTAGACTTGTTGTTAGTCAAGTTTATTGAATTATCACTTTGCTTGCTAACGTATCAAAAATTTTGATATCACCATATCTAAGTT
This sequence comes from Hedera helix, assembly GCA_947179155.2. Classification (NCBI taxonomy): domain Eukaryota; kingdom Viridiplantae; phylum Streptophyta; class Magnoliopsida; order Apiales; family Araliaceae; genus Hedera; species Hedera helix. The sequence continues at coordinate 23,414,582 of OX359280.1, forward strand.
AGTCCGTTAAATTTAATTTGGACATCTATTTATCTATCACTACTAGGTTATCAAACTCCAACCTTTATTAAATATTAAATATTTTATTTCTAATTTATTTAAATATCCGGGATATTACAACTCCCCCTTATTTATTATTTAATAATAAATAATTAATTTAGTTTCCTAGCTTTCTTTATTTATTATTTAATATTAATTAAATAATAAATAACTAATATATTAACTTTAGTTCCCCTTTACATCATTTAAATAATAATTAATTAATTACCCTCATTTATTATTTAATATTAATTAAATAATAAATAATTATTTCATTAACTTTATTTAATATTTAATATATTTAAATATCAAAAAAATGAACTTAATTGCTTTATTTATTATTAATTAAATGAAAAATAATTAATTTAATTCTTTTTATTTACTTTATTTATTATTTAATAACAATTAAATAATAATTAATTAATTCTAGTTACTTTAATTATTATTTAATATTAATTAAATAACAAATAATTACCTTAAATATTTTTATTTTACTTTATTTATTATTTAAAGTTATTTAAATAATAAATAATTATTTTATTTGGATCCCATATTAATTATATTAATATTTAAAATATTATACGACCTAATTAAATAATTAAAACCAACCCAACCCATTACCGCCCGACCCGAAATCGGAAGCCAGCTCATTAAATTTTGTCGCATATTCTGGTACGGTTATATTGCCCTGCTTCAGTTCCAGAAACTAGACTTTCATGCTTTCTTGAGTCGTCTGAGGAAAGTATGTTTCAAAGAAGAGTTCCTTAAACCTCTCCCACAGTATCACTCCCTCTCCAACTCTATTCTTATTGGACTGCCACCAGAAATCTGCCTTCCCGTTCATCATAAATGTGGTAAAAGAGGTCTTTTGTTCTTCTGCTACCCTGGCTACCTAAAAAACTTTCTCCATTTTGTTAACCCACATCTGAGCTTCAACTGGATTAGTCATCCCTCGAAACTCTGGAGGTCCTACTGTCTTAAAATCCTTGAAGTTGGCCAGATGACTCACTGGGGGTTGTGCCTCTACAGGTTGTGTGGTTCTATTTTGTAGTGCATCTACTAACAGATCAATAAATGGCACTGGACCCAGTACAGTGTTAACTGTCTCTTCTTGAGTTGGTAGTGGTCGTGCTCTCTCCTTCTTGGCGACATTTTCTGTTTAATAAAAATTTATTTGATCATTCTTTTATCATTCACGTAGCACATTTTAATTTAACTCTAACACGTAGTCATTTTAAAACATATATCATAAAGATTCTTGTATTCATATGCTTTTCAAACAGTGCCTAGCACTTACATCTTTTTAACTCATAACCATAATATCCATTCGACCACATATGATTAGGATTTACATAACATTGCCCCTAACACAAAAGTTGGACTTTATCAAAGTAACCCCTAATAATACAAAAGACGAGGTATGAAACAAACTATCCCACTTGATGCATAAAAGTCTTGGGATTCACATAATTACATAACATAGGCACAAATACAAAAACTAAGGATAAAGCACGCTGCGCTTTTTGGCGCTATTGTATTATTGATCTCCCATCTCCATCATCCTCTTCCAACTCACCAAGTGTCAGTTTTATCCCTCCTTTATTGGATAGTGGTGAATCCTGGACTACCACCTACCAAAGGCGATCTTGAAAACATAACTCATCATGTCCATCTTTACGTTCTTGCCTCTAACCTCGTTCTCCAGGTCATGGATCCTGTCCATGGCACCATCTCTCTGATGACTTAACCGAATCCTCATAACAACTTACTTATCCAATAGGCATGAATGGCCTCTTTCTCGTCCTACAGATCTACTATATTATGCTCTGCCTCGTGATACTTCTCACTTAGCTTGGCGTTCCTTACCACTAGTTGATGTACCAGCGACTTGTACTGCTCCTCCATGTACTAATGTACCTGATCCTCTGCCTCGAGCTGTTAGGCCCTGTCCTCAAGCTCCTGAATCCTATCCATCTGTTGTCCATAAAAATCCTCCTCTTATGGCAATGGTCCATCCGAAAATCCTCCTAACTCATCTCCCTCATCTGCCTCCTCAGGCTCACTGTCAGAATGAGGTGCCACCGCAATAACTGATACTGCGACAATTGGTTCCTCTACCACTACTTGCTCCACTTGTGGCTCTTCCTCACAAATCTGGCTAGACTTATCTCTCTCTGACATCCTACAATACCATATAAATGACTTAGTTAGTACTTTGTAGTAGTCTTTTATTTATACATAATCACATATGTTCGTAAATTTTAATATTTGATTAATTTTTCATAATTCGCTTCTTATAACTCGAAATGAGTTTCACTACAGTCATATTCCTAAAGTTCTTCCCCCACCTAAGGTTTATAACCTATCAGCTCTTATACCAACCTGTAACGCCCCCAAATCCAGGTTCTCTAAACCCTGGGTTCGGTGCTTACGGTACAACATCCAACACATAACTATCTACCCATTCAATCATTAAATACAATGTTAAATACATTGTTCATTTTAAAAAAATATAATATCCCAGGTAAACTAACCTTTATTACAAAACATGACATCATAATAAAAAGTCTTAGCAACATAATTAATTTGAACAGAACAAAGATAATGCTACTCCTTGGCTTTTCCTTTACCTTTGTCCTTATTGGAACCTTCCGAGATCTCGGGTTTCGCTGAAAGGTTTAGTTTTAATCAAATGTGAGCAACGAATGGCTCAGCAAGTATATAAAATAGTTTATGGCATTATAATCAGGAATAATGATAACGTTTCTGATAACTTTGACAATCAAACCTAAATTGAGGATAAAAGATGCATAGGCATTTACTTTATATTTCAAAATTGAAGAATTTGCATGCCGATGGTCAAGTGACCTTGAACTTCGTTAAGACTATTGACATTTATATAAAGGATGACAATAACCAATAGTCATAAGACCGATATCATTAAGACTATTAACAATTTTTATAGCAATTAATAATAACCAAAGATGTGTACGTTAGGGGATCAGCCCATCGTACGAATACATTATGCACAACATAAAACATCTATCAACGCAACCACGCCATATAGGAATTATATCTAAATTTGTAATTTTAAGCCCCTATTATGAGGGTTGTTCATTTTAGCTTTAACAGATACCGCACTAGTACAATATGATTTGGTTTAGCATTAAGAATTATAGAATTCAAATTATCATGGCATTATTGATCTAGCCGAACAATGACTTAGACTCGTATTTTATAGTAGTTTATGTATAAGAACTTTAAAACTTAACGTCCATTCAATAATTGAATGACGTTTGAAATGCACGTAAGTGCGATCATGGCATAACAGCTATTTGAACCTTGAATAATGAGTTCGAATAGGGATACTTGAAATCAAAACATTTGTACGGAATAATAAAACGTGCATAAGTAAAGGAAACTTGCCTTGATCATCGTTTACGCTTAACGTTAACACTTCATTACGTCTATTGACTCCATACTTAACAATATCGACCCACCAATTAGTTTTCGATCATAGACGTCATTCTAGTCATTTAACTTTAGTACGTTCTAGTTTTAATATGCACATAACATTACAATCAATCATACATATATCGGTTATAACCCACATAACACATAGCATTTATCATCTACTCATATAATTTGACTATCTTAAACACATAGTGCATGACCATTTATCAATCAAGCTTATAGGCATTGGTTCATATTGCTAGTAATCCTTCTTATATATGCTTACACATACCAAATATCACATTGGTTAATTTCCTTTGATATACGGTTCATGACTTAGAATTAAGTCTTCACAGCACCTACTAATTTGGTTCATTTTCATACCTCTAGCCAACTTTTAGATTACATGTTATATTATTCATGCAAGTCAATTAGCTCACATTTAGGCATGCATGACATCCACATAACAAAAACATGAAAAAAAAACATAACCTGAAAACAGAAGGGTCGAGCGCAACTGCGATGAACCCGAGCGCAGCTGCGCTCCCCTTCTCTGCAGGTGCGCTCCAGTTAAAAATCCCGACAGAAGGTTTGGGCATAGCTACACTCACCTTGAACGCAGGTGCGCTCGGCCCAAATTTTGAAATTCTATAGATTTTCTGACTTTTGAGGTTTTAAAGTATACAAGCAATCTTAGATCATTATACACTTCATGTAAATCCTTATTTCCCCGACTTCTAGCATACATTTCTTGACTTACTTCTACCACAAAACATGCTTGACATTATTGAGTTTTGAAAACCTTTTTCATACCACATAGCACATAACTTGAATCTTTTTAATGCAACCTGCTTTATTGGTAAACACATACATGCTCAACTACTATGAAGCATTGAAAATTCTATAAAAAAAAATGTTTTAAAATTGTCCCCCATACTCATTTACACCTTTTTCATGAACCATGAAGGAAACACATATCATACATCTTATCTTTAATCATAAGCGCATGGATGACAAGGTCACTTTACATTGTAATGAAACCATTATTTAGCTCACTTAGAGTCTTAAGACAAGGCTAAGCTTTATCTTTTGATTCTCATGTTCCATGGATAAGCAAACAATAGTACATGCAATGACTTGACCAACATAAGCTAAGACACATTTCTTTTTGTCAACCTTAAGATACCAATATGGCTCACCTAAGGTCACATGTATACATCTCAAGGATTCAAACATGACACTTATAACATATTAGAAATTGTTTGTTTTGAAAACAACTCTTGAATAACAAATCTTTGAAGAACATTTCATTGAGAACTTTTATCAAACACATAGCATGCATGTATTGAACTATAGCACATTACACATACATAGAGTATATAAACTCCAGCCATATCCATCCTTATACCTTCTATGGATCCATCTGATAATGGGTTTTTATACCTAATTATTATATATTTTTAGGCTTAATTATTTGTTAGTTTTTAAGCATTTTAATTTATTTTAGGTAATTTATATGTTATTATCTGTTTTATTATTTTTAGTATTTTTATATTATTTTTAATCAATTTCTATTTTATTTTGTAGGAATTAATAAAGGAATGGCAATTTCATAGTTAATCTGAACTAAGAAGCTAGCGCATTGCGCGCAGGGAGTAGCAAGAGACCGGAATTCGAACAATGGCATTTTAGGCATGAGACTAAACAGCAGTAGGTCGCGCCATGCGCGAAATGTTGCAAGCACATTCGTGCCATGCACGGCCGGTTATAAAATCAATTTTGAGCATGAAACGCCGCCGTTTTGATGGCGTGTTGCTGAGCTATTGAGGCGCGTGGTTCAAGGCTGTTTGACCAGGTCAAGACCGCGTTTGGCCGACACGAAAATTACTCAGAATCGGATTTTCAGCCTTTTTGATTCCGAATTGGATTTCTTTTCCACATTAGCTTAGGATTAATATTGTACTCTTATAAATACACTATATAGCTCTTATATTCAGAATATCAACATATATTAGAATAGATTAACATAAATTAACATAGTTTTAGAGCAGAATATAATATATTAGAGTAGTTTAGGAGTATAATTAGAAGCAACTATTCAACGCGAATGATTCAATAATTAAAGGCGAAGCTTAGAAATTAGAGACTGTGATCCGAGTGACAAACGGATATCAATACAGATTTGATTTCTTTTCTTTTACTTTTATTTTTGTAATTTTGTGATGTTGAATTATTTGTGGTTAATTAATTATTTATTTATGGATTAATTTTTATTTGAGATTGCAATTGAACCCAATGTGTAGTTTAATTTAATTTATTTTCTTTTTAATTATTAATGATTATATATGAGTTATTTATCATATTTTGTGCGTTCATGTATAATTATTTGCGCAATAATTAATGAGATAATTTATATGAAATCAAAAGTGGATTATAGATTTAGGTCCAGATATGATAACATGTGAATTTATTAATTCTTTCTAGGAAGAGTAGAATAATAGTGTATAGGATAAAGATACCTATATGCCACATGTAACTTTGTTGAGAGTTAGATCTTAATGAGTTTATTTTAAGTTATTTTGCATAGCAATATAGCAACTTAATTGGAATAAATCTTTTTATTAATTCTTGAAAAATGTTAGTAAATAGTTAAGAAATCTCAGTTAAAAAGGTTAGTAAATTGTTGAGAGTTGAATCTTAATGAGTTTATTTGTTTAAATGCTCATGATAGATATTTTTCAATTCTTTATTTTTATTTAAACGTTACCTAAAGTGAAATTTTGGTAAAATATAATTTAGGAGAGATGATTTAGGTAAATTTTCTGAGATTATTAAAATTAATTTATCTTGAGGAGAAAAAAAACAAGAAAGAGATTTAAATGAAGTATTGGGAGAAATTGTGATATTGACTATTTTTAATTTGATTTAATTCTTTTTACTAGTTTAATTTAGTTGGTAATTTTAATTAATTTTATAATTAAATTGAGAATGTTTAAATATAATTAATTTGATATTAAATTAGTGTTTGGTAATAATTATTTTTAATTCCATGTGGGTTCGACACTCGACTTTATCATTATATTACTTGTGGGCCACGTATACTTGCGTGTAAATTTCTATTTAAATTTAGGCAAACACCATCATGATCCCCAAATTCACAGCAAACTCCCACAACACAAGCATGACAAATAAACAACAACAAATGAACACAAGCTTATATTAATAACTTAGATAAAAGAACTTTTACCTTGATATTTGAATAAGCTAGAGTTAATCTTGGTCTCTAGAATACAAATTAAAGCTATTGGGTTCTCTCCTCTTTCTTGAACTGCCGTGAGCCCTTCTTCTTTTTCTCTAAAGAACTCTCTCAGTTTTTTTCTTACACTAGCAATTTAGGGGAAGGTTTGGAATTGTTAAAGCTGATAATCTATAGGAGTATACTCCCCCACTATCAGCTGAAATCATTACTACCTAGAGCCTCAATAATCAGCTCTATGCAACCTCCATTACTTCAACCTAGGACAGCCAAAACCTCTGCCATATGCTCCTTGGACAGTCTAAGATACCATGCACAACAGCTCTAGCAATGATAGCAATTTCACGTGTTTTTTTGTTGCTGATTTTGTCCCAATTTGATTGTCATAGTTGAACACTCTTACGCTCAATTTAATTTAAGTGTTTGGGCTGCTAAGTCTTATGCACAAGAAAGGCATCAAATTGGGTCAAGGATTGGGCCACTTCACTTGAGAACCCATAACAATGAAATGGGCTGCTCTAATAACAAGTTTTGGGTTTAATTAATTGTGACAGTAGGTTAACTAACCCATTAATTTGGGCTTACAATAAAAGATGTTACCCCAATCACACTAATTTAATAATTTGGTTAAATAAATTAATTATTGAATCTTTCTCCCATAATCCTAATTAATCAATTTAATTACCTCATTAGCATCATAACACCCCTAATCAAGTTCAATATTCAAGTTAGTTAATTAAATCATACCCCACGTAATTAGTTAATTAATTAAATCACATGGTTATTACTTTTGTTTCCTAATTAAATCAATTAATTCAATTCATTAGGTACAAATTAACGTAACGCGTTATTTGCGATCATCACGTAACATTCTTAATTTAAACGCATACACACACACACACACACACACACCCCACATAGTTGCACAAAATAAGTTTGCATAATTTTATTTCACAAAAAATAAAATTCTGCGAATTTCTTGATCATTACAGATGACATTCAAAGTTCCTTCCTAGATGGCTTTAATACACTCTAACTAGCAACACTTGAAGATTTAAAGGGATTATAGGGTTTTCTTTTGGTTTCACTCTATAACTTTCTCTCTTCTATTTGGGAGCTTCTCGCTCTAAAAATGCTAGCAACTTAACAAATGAAGTATTCTAGGCTTAGTCAAAGAAAGTATTATTAATTTAAGTTTATCTACCAATTTGCATGCTTACACTTCCTATATATATACATCTATCCCTAATATTATCCAAATAAAGCCTTCTTGAAGATTTTCTAGATTTTTCACCAATCAAATGATTTAAATAGATATTACATGGGACCCACTTGGTCCTCTCCCCATTATCCTCTAATTTTGATTTATTTTTATTGTCTAATTTGTAGAAATATTGACCAAGACTTTGACTTTTACTAAATATACCAATTGGACTAATATTTGGGCTATTAAATAATTTTTATTGGGCTACGCTAATTAAATCATTGGACCACTAGCATACATGATATTTAATTCAAGTAGTGGGCAAGTTTAATTAATTATATGATCACGCATTAACTACCCACAAGTCTAATACACAATTAATTGTTTGGGCTTGTTTAAGTAATTTACAATGCTAGTCCATTAAAATTAAATTGCATACATGGACTATTAAATAAATTCACATAGTTTAACATATTGTTACACATTTAATATCTACCATAATTAAATCACATGATCCAATTAAGGTTATTATATTCCAAATAAATTGAATATTCACCTAGGTTTAATATCTTATCAAATCCTTGAATTTAGTATCCTTAGGTTAGTCCATTAATTTAATAAATTCATTAATTGGACTTCGCTTTAATTATATCAATTATATAGTCACACAGTCAACCAACCAAATAAGGGTTTAAATTAATTTACGCAAAAAGTCACTTCATAAGAAAATAAATTCTCAATTTCATTTATAATATCGCTTAACATTCATGGTCATTACAATAATGAAAATGATCATGTTAATGAGATCTAAATTCTTGATAACTCATTACTAAAATTGATCCCAATCGTGGGATCACTAAAATGAGAATTAGTGGATTTGGATAGATTAATTCATACTATGCTTGCTCTTATGAAGAAGAAGATTGGCTTCACAATCATTTGTGTTGAGACACTAAAGCAAGTATATACGTGCTTATTGGAAAATAAGTTCACTGAACGTGACTCGCTTAGGAAACACCTATTGGAGTTTTACTTATCTAACAATAGGAGTTTCTTTAGTAATAGTAGTACAAGTGATTCTTGGACTTGAGATCATCATAGTGTCTTGTGTATGATGGGTTATGCTTTGACATATTCCTTAAGACCTTTAGGGTATATCAAATGGTATGCTTGGGTATAATAAGTTATACATGAAGATAGGTGAATGATCAACAAAGAATCTACCACTTCTAAGAAAATGAGAGAATATCCTATATGATTCGATAAATGACAACTCTGTAGTCATTGGCCAAGGCAAAATGAAATTAAAAAGGAGTTTTTAATTTGCATTATTTAGAGTTGTGCATTTGAGAATCAAAATGCATATGATTAAATAAAATAAGACTTGACAGTAATTTCATATCTTATATTTAATTAATACATTATATGGTAGAATGATTGAATTGTACAATAACTATTTGCAAAAAGGTTCTTTTATGATCAAATGTTGAAATTTATATTATCTGGAAAGTTGTTGATAGCTAAGGGGGCTTACCCTTATTGTGGAATAAATATTATTTATTTAAATAAATTAAATAGTTTAATTTATTTATATAAATAAGATTAGAATGGTTCTAATTGATTTATTCTATAATCGCTTTAATATGGAGAATCTAAATGGTCACACCGCAAAAGAAAAATATTTTTTTAAGAAGTGAATGACATAATTGTAATAATAAATTAAGTATATTTAATTTATACTATAGTTATAGAATAAATTAAATAACTTAATATTTAGTATTTAGTATTTTGGAAATACTAATTATAAATTATTATTATTATTATTATTATTATTATTATTATTATTATTATTATTATTATTATTTAGTTCCTAAATGATTTAAGAATTAATTAATAAGAGTACTCTCATATTAGCTCCCAATTACATTAAGAGTTTCTAAAAATCCTACTCCTAAAGAGTTTAGGAAGGTTGTCTATATCTATAAATAAGAAGAGTCTTATTATAAATTAGGGTTACATACACTTCCATAAGATTTGAGAGAATACTCGCATATTCTCTACATCTAATGAGTTAGAAGAAAGAGAAAATTAGGGTTAGCCACCACTCACTTCTTAAATTTATATTTTTCTTGGTAGATCACCTCTAGAGGCTACACACTTGGGTAGCTAACGTTGATCAAATGAATCTAATCGGTGAATTTGGATAAGAACGCAAAGGAATTGGAGTTAAACTTGTACCTGTGGAAGCTTTGGTTCTACAAGGGTATAATTCTCTAACTCTTTCTTGTTTAATTAATCATTGTACATAAAGGTCAATCCTGGTTATGGTCTATAAAAAAATTTAAAATCTAATTTTACCATGTTTTTGCATTTATTTTGCAATTTGATTGTATGTTCATAGATTTTTACAAACCCACAGAGAACAAGTACTAATAACAAATGTTTTGAAACCCGAACCGGACCAACCGGTTGGACCAGTTGAACCGGGACCCAGTTCATTTTTCGGTCTGGTTTATATCGGTTCAACTAATTTGATCAAAAACCGATTGAACCAATGACATCAAAAATTGAAGTATTTTTTTTTTTTACAAATATATTTTTAGTAATATTATAACATAATTTTACTATATTTTAGCTTTCAAAAATTAGATGTTTTAAAATTTTATTAATTATTAATAATATATGTTTTTATATATTTATAACGTCACTGGTTCATTAACGGTTCAACCACTAGTTGAACCAGTGATCTATCCACCCAGTATCATTTTCGGTTCGATGACCGGTCCGGCTCTAAAAACATTACTAATAACTATATAAATCATCAATTTCAAATCAACTCAATTCTATTTTATCTATTGCAAATTTGGATTATGAAATAATTTAAACTAAAACTAACTAACAAAATCGAATACCAGATAATAAAAAAAATTAATATTACAACTTCCCCAATTGAATCACAAAAATATCATCATCTTAATTCCAATTAATTTATCATACGGATTGTTAACTAAGATTGTTTATATATCTATTAACCTCTTGCAATATTTAATAAAAAGATATATCTCAATTTATAATGTTATAATTCTATGTAGAATATCTTGAAACAGACTTATTAAGATCAAACTCTCAGTATGTTATGTGTGGTATACATGTATATTCATCCTATATATTATCATGCTACCCTTCCTAAAAAGAATAAACAAATTCACATGTTATTATACTCAGATCTATTCTTAGACTTCCTTTTACAATTGCATCTAAGAAATTAAATAATTGTTGGCCAAACAATTATAAATTATGCACGATATATAATAAACAATCCAAAACTGATCAATCAATTGAAACTAAGATGAATCAATTAAATTCAAACAATGGTTCCATTGTAATTTTAAATACAAGTTTAGTTCCACATATTGTAATCAAAAACTTAATCCATTAAAGAAAATAACATCTCATAGTAAATATTTAAGCCTAAAAATATCCAATTCACAAGTATAAAACCACCCATCAAATACCCCCAAACTTAAGCATTTGTTTGTCCTTAAACATTTGTTTGTCCTTAAACAAAACACAAACAGAAAACAAACACAATCAACTACTTTAAACTACATGACGATAAATGCATGATCAACTAATAACTTGAGCAATAAATCAGTATAATCCATAAACATTCAGCCTCAAAGATCCTTAAATAATAACTCCGTAGAACATCAAATTCATACATAGTTAAAAATCTAACATATTACCAATTTCATCTCACTCTCAACCCTTTTGTGTGTGTGTGTGAATTCAATATATCAAACCAGCCAAAATTCTAACACAACTCATGAAATTCAATGCTTAACAAAAGATATTCAACCATATAGAGAATTACATAACCCCTCTATGTACTTGTTTTCACAATGTTTCTCTTTATTCTCCTTTATTCTTTAGTGAATGCGTCTTACGCTCCATATCACTATTATATATATTTTTTTATTTTCTTAACTAGTGTAATATTTATTTTTATTAGGCTTTTCAATGCCACCCATGTAACGAACTTTCCACCAATGACTCCCAAACCAAATGGCTTTATGACACTAAGTGTAGAGGCACTCCTAAGGGCTTACTTGTTCTAATGACAAAGGCCACAAAAATAAACTAGTCAAGCTTTGCTTATATCTGTCTAAATTTTCTTTATATTTAACTTTTCAAATAGAAAAGAACATTGGTACAATCGATGATTGATGTAGTAGAAGATTTCACACCTAACTATGTACTGTTGAATGATAAGTCAAACTGAATCTCAAGAACCCTTAGAAATTCTTAAAGAACCAAAAGATGAGAAAACCTCACAATAATCTTATTAATAGAATAAAAGTTATATTTACAATAACTATGAAGTTATATTTAGGGAACTCATATGAATTCCTAATCCTTCAATCAATTGAAAGTATCATTACATAAGAAACCTAATTAAGCAAGGAAAATAAAACCCTAATTATGCTGAAAATATGGAAATTTGTCAAAAACGCGTCAAAATTCGCATTCTTGTTCCACGTCAAAGCGTTACGACGCTGGCTTGCGGTGTTGCCTTTTAACTGGACTAGCGCTGCTGATAGGCACTGCAGCGCTACTTTTGTACATTCCCAGCGTTGCGGCAGCTCGTTGGCTCGCGTTTTGGCTCATTTTTTAGGCTCGTTTGACATGGATTTTGACTTTGACTTGCTTGAATCACTTAAACTAACTTCGCATTAGCTTCTTGACTGAATCCACTTGAATTTTGAATACCTAAACTTCTTAAATTAATCCTTATGTCTTTTTTTGAATAATTTAGCTCGTGCTCGTGTAAGTGGCCCAACTGGAACTTGAATTGGATCGACCCAAGCTTTAGCTCCACTTTTTTTATTCTCATCCAAGCTAAGCATGTCCTCATTAGTTATGTAATTTGATAAAAATAGTGAGAGATATCATTTTAAATAAATAACTAATTAATTTTGCGATTAATAAAATGAATGCATGCTAATGTTGTTATTAAAATTTCATTTATAGAATTTTACTGTGTCTAACTCACTATCATTGCGTAACATATTGGATGTTAATAAGCTTACCGGACCGAATTACACGGATTGTTTAAGAAATTTGAGAATAGTTCTCACTGCTGAAAAGCTTGCTTATGTCCTTAATTCACCAGTCCCTTTAACTATTGCAGAAAATGCCACTGAGGAAGAGATTGCTACTTTCAAGAAGTGGCAAAATGATACACAGGTGGCTCAGTGCATCATGTTGGCTTTCGTGAATAATGAGTTACAGCATCAACACAAGAAAATGGATGCACCTACTATTTTTCTTCACCTTCAAGATTTGTATGGTGAACAGAGTAGGTCTACAAGATATGAGATATCTAAGGAACTTTTATGATTTAGAATGATCGATGGCACTACAGTACAAACTCATGTCCTTAAAATGATCAATTTGATTGAACAATTGGGACAACTAGGTTTTGTCATGGATGGAGAGTTGAGCCAAGATTTGATCTTGCAGTCACTCATACTCTTTTTCACAATTTGTTGCGAATTTTCACATGAATAAGCTGGATGTCAGCCTATCTAAATTGCTTAATATGTTGAAAACTACAGAGAGTCACTTTCCAACCAAGAAAGACCAAGTCATACTTGTAGATAAGTCTTCCAAAAAAAAAGGAAGAGGACCAAAGGTTCTTCTGAAAAGGAAAAAAAAAGCATAAGGCAAAAGGAAAGGCACAAACTAAGAACAAGAAAAAAGCTGATCCTAACTGTAAATGAGTTTGCTTTCACTACAACAAACCAATGATAAGAAAAGAATTGATCCTAACAACAAAAGAGTTTGTTTTCACTACAACAAGCCAGGACACTGAAAGAGAAACTGCAAAGAATATCTTGTGATAGCTAAGTAGAAGAAGCTTGGTAAAGTTTCAACTACATATACAAGTTTGTTCATGATTGAAATAAATCTTTTTGTAAGTTAAAGTAATACTTGGGTATTAGATACCAATTGTGGTTCTCATATTTGCAATTCTATATAGGCCTAAATAGAAGTAGAAAGCTAAACAAATGAGAAGTAGTCCTATATGTAGGGAATGGAGCAAAGATTGTTGCATTAGCTGTAGGAACTTATAATGTAGCGTTGTATACAGACAAGTCTATTAAGTTAGTAAATTGTTACTATGTTCCAATTCTTATAAGAAATATTATTTATGTTCCATTGTTAGACAAGGAAGGTTTTCATATTATATTAAAGAACAATTGTTGTTCTATTTATAATAATAGTGCTTTTTTTGGAACTGGTAGATTACTTAATGGACTTTATATTCTTAACTTACATGAAAATATTTTTTAAATTGAACAAACTAATAAAAGAAAAAGATATGATGTGAATTATACGATTATGTGGCATTGTAGACTCTGTCATGTTAATAAAATAAGACTAAAGAAATTGCATTAGGATGGGCTTTTAGAACCATTTGATTATGAATCATATTCAACCTGTAAATCTTGTCTCATGGATATAATGACTAAATCTCCATTTAGTGGACATAGAGAGAAAGTTATGGGGTTATTAGAGTTGTTAGAGTTGGTACACACTGATGTGTGTGGACCTATGACAACACATATTAGAGGTGGGTATTCGTATTTTATTATATTCACTGATGATCATTCTAGATTTGGATACGTGTATTTGATGAAATACAAGTCTGAATTATTTAAAAAGTTCAAAGAATTCAAAAGTGAAGTAGAGAAACAAACAGGCAAGGGTATTAAAAAAAATTGATCAAATCAAGGAGGTGAATACTTGAGTAATGATTTTCTAGATTATCTCAAAGATAATGGTATTCTCTCATAATAGATGCCTCCTGGTATACCACAATTAAATAATGTATCTAAAAGGAGAAATCATACATTGTTAGACATAGCGTAATCTATGATGAGTTTTATCGATCTTCTAGTATCTTTCTGGGGATATGCCCTAGAAACGGTTGCATATCTACTAAATAAGGTACATTCAAAATCCATCCCTAAAACTCTATATGAGTTATGGACAGGGAAGAAACCTAGTCTTAAGCATGTTAAGACTTAGGGTTATCCAGCTTATGTTAAGAGATTTGAAAATGATAAGCTTGAGACAAGATCTGATAAATGTAAATTTGTGAGATATCCTAAAAAAAGTTTGGGGTATTACTTCTATAATCCTACTGATCAAAAGGTGTTTATTGTGAGACACGCCACCTTCTTGGAAAATAAGTTTATCCTTGAAGGGAATAGTAAGAGTAAAATAGATCTTGAATAAGTTCAAGAACCATCAAACACTATAGGTCAAATGGAGGAACATATTCAAGCAGAGAAACCTACTATACCACAACTGAGTCATAAATCTAGAAGAGTACCTAAAATTCTTTAAAGTTATTATGGACTTTGATTAATCTACTAGAAGGCATTAAGCCTATAGGGTATAAATGGGTCTTTAAGAAAAAGACTAGAGCAGATGGTAAGGTGAAAATCTATAAGGCCAGACTGGTTGCAAAGATTTCAAACAAATGTAAGGAGTTGACTGTGATAAAACCTTATCACCAGTAGCAATACTTAAGTCCATTTGGATTTTGCTTGCAATAACTGCTTATTATGATTACGAGATCTGGCAAATGGACGTGAAGACGACCTTCCTCAATGGGAAACTAGAAGAAGATGTATATATGATACAGCCAGAGGGATTTGTCTCCAAAGATGGAGCAAATCAAGTATGTAAACTACAACGATCCATTTATGGATTAAAGCAAGCTTTTCGAATATGGAACATTCATTTTGATGAGACAATTAAAGAGTTTGATTTTATCAAAAACGAGGATGAGTCATGTATGAACAAGAAGGTTAGTGGGAGCGTTGTGACATTCTTAGTACTATATGTTGATGATATACTACTTATTGAAAATGACATACCAATGCTACAATCAGTAAATATATTGTTGTCTAAGCATTTCTCCATAAAAAATTTGGGAGAAGCATAATATATTTTAGGGATAAAGATCTATAGAGATAGATCGAAGGATGTTTAGCTTAACCCAAGGAACGTACATTGATTAGATACTAAAGAGGTTTAGTATGGAAAACTCCAAGAGAGGTCTCATACCGATGAGCCATGGAGTGCATCTCTCTAAGAAATTGTCTCCAAAGACACCAGAAGAGAGGGATCACGTGAGTAAGATACCTTATACTTCGGAGATAGGATCTATCATGTATGAGATGATATGTACTAGACTTGATATTGCTAATGATCCAAGTGTAACGAGCAAATATTAGCCCAATCTTGGAGAAGAATATTGGAAGGCTGTGAAAAATATCCTAAAATACTTAAGAAGAACTATGGATGTATTTTTAGTTTATCATGGGTCTAATTTGAAACTAGAGGACTCTACAGACTCAAGTTTTTAGACTAACCAATATAACAATAAATAAGTTTCAGGTTATCTGTTTACCTTGAACGGTGATGCAGTGAGTTGGAAGAGTTCCAAACAATAAACAGATGTTGATTCAGTGACAGAAGCAGAGTATATAACTGCAAGTGAAACTACAAAAGAGGTTGTTTGGATGAAGAAGTTCATTACAAAACTTGGAGTGGTTACTAGCATTCAAGGATCAGTGCCTTTATATTGTGACAATATTGGGATTGGTACACAAGCCGAGGAACTAGGTCTCATTAGAAATCCAAACATATGTTGCGATGTTTCATTTGATTAGCGAAGTCATTGAAATATGAGATGTCACCATAGAGCGAATAGACTCTCAGAACAACATTGCAGATCCATTTACGAAAGCATTATCTCAACAACAGTTTGAAGGCCATTTAGAGAATATGAGTATTGGATACCAGGGCGATTGACTTTAATACAAATGAGAGATTAAAAGTAGTATGCCCTCAAGCCAATCACATTTGATGTGATATTGCATGTACTTTGTAATCTTATTTATTTATTAATAAATGAGTTTATTTATTTAAAGGCATTTATTTATCCTTATTTAATTGTTATGATTAATTATTAGGATAAACCCGTAGTTTTAGAGTAATGCATTTAGAATCATGATGAGTTCATGCTAATGAGATCTAAAATATAGACAACTCAAAAACTAGAACAATCTTAATTATAAGATCACTAATGTGGGGTTAGTGAATCTAGATAGATTAGTATATACTATGTTTGCCCTTTTAAAGAGGATGATTGATCTCATAATCATTTGTATGGAGACACTAAAATAAGTATGTAGGTGCTTATTAGAAAACAAGTTTACTGAACGTGACTAATGGAGTTTTACATGCCTATCAATAAGAGTTCTTATAGTGATAGTAATAAAAATGATCCTTGGACTTGAGATCATCATAGTACCTTGTGTATTATGAGTTATACTTTGTCATAGTCCTTAAGACTCTTTGGGTGTAAAGAAGGGTATGCGTTCTAGTATAATAAAGTGTATATGGAGGTAGATGAATGATGAACAAAGGATCTACCACTTTCAGTAAAGGGAGAGAATGTCTTCTGTAATTCGATAAGTGACAACTCAAGATTCCTTGACTAGGGTTAAATGGAAATTAGAAAGGAATTTCTAATTTACATTAACTATAGTTGTGCATTTGAAAATTGAAATGAATATGATCAAATAAATAAAACTTGACAGAAATTCTATATTTTATATTTGATTGAGACATTGTATGGTAGAAGTATTGAATTATACGGTAACTATTTACTGAATAGGTTTTTTGTGATTAAACATTAATTTCATATTATTCGGATAGCCATATATGCTGAGAGGTGTCACTCATGATGTAGAATAAAATATTAATTCATATATGAATTAAATGAGTTTAATTCATTATAAATAATATTAGAATGATTTTAATTTATTTATTCTACTACCAGCATAATATTGAACGTAAAGGTCACAACACAAAAGAAAAATATTAATTTAGTAAGTAGTTGGCTTAATAATAATAATAAATTAAGTATATTTAATTTGTACCATAATGGAGCAAATTAAATAACTTCATATTTATAATTAAGTATTTAAGAAATATTAATTATAAATTAATAAGAAGTATTCTTATTATTATCATTATTATAAATAATTTAGTTCCTAAATAGTTTAGAAATTAAATTAAAATTAAATAAAAAAAAACTAAGTCCTAAAAAGTTTAGGAAAGAGAGAGAGTTTGTCTATATATAATGAGGGACCTTATTATAGATGAAAGCTTTTACACAATACTTGTTTTCTCTGAAACCTAGATAGCTTTAGGAGAAGGAGAAACAGGGCTAGCCACCCTAAGTTTTTAGAAAACCAAATTACTTCTTCAATCAATATTCTCTTAGTGGATCACCTTTAGAGTGCTACACATATTGAGTAGCTAGTGTTTGATCCATATATTTGTAGGAGGTAGAATGATCAAAAAGATTAGAACATAAAGATCAGATTAAGGGTTAAGTTATTTCCATAATGTATGATCTTTAATCCTTCTTCAATTAATAATATTGCATAAAGATGATTCTTGGAATTGTATAAAATTTTAAATATGATTTATGTCATGCTTTCACTTATTACATCAATATGATTATATGTGTTTCTAGTTTCTGCAACTAACAAATAATACCTCCCATAAGAAACCTTATTTTTAAAATGAACATTTTTACTAAAGTTAACCTTATTAATTTCAAAATCGTTTGAAATTTCTGCAAATTTTTTTATCTCATTACTTAATTGTTGAAAATGTCTTCTACATTAGAAAACTCATTTTCACTATCAGTATTCTTATCAATAATAGAAATATTCTAAGGAGAATAAGTTTTGTGTCATTTTTAAACCTTTCAATTGTTGAACAAGCTTTTTAAGAAATTCATCATCCTTCTTAGGTTTTAATACAAATTTAGTTTTAATCAGTAGCTTAATATTAACCGGATAAACTTCTTTTGAAGAATTATCTGAAATCAAGGAGTTTCTTTTTTCAAAATCCTTATCAATTTTATCCACTTTATCTTATGTCCTAATCATTTGCTTTTCCATAGTTTGAAAGCAAAGTTTTAGTATAGTTTCCTTATTTCACAATTTTACTAAAATCAAGTTTATCACTAACTGTAATTGGTTTAACAAAAATAGTTGCTTTCAAAACATCTCCTAAAGCATTTTTTTAATTTTAAAGGTGCTTCCGCAGGAGGATGAATATAAGTAATATTTTTACCACTTTCAGTTTCCCAAGTTTTATAAAAAGTTTCAATCATACTGGTTTGTGTTTCTTCTAAACTTTTAGTTATTCTTATTTGTTTCCAAATAAGTATAAAATTCTTCTTCAAAAAGAGCAAGATTTTTAAAAGAATAAGTTTTAAAATACCAATTTGTAAATATTTTATTTTCCACCTTCATAAATTCATCATTTATTACTTTTCTATTAATAACAAAGTCATCTTCAATTTCTTCAATTGAAATTGTATTAACAGTAAAAATTCATTTCAGAAGTACGAGTATCAGATTTAACTGATTTACTCTTATAAAGATCATGAGGAATATTATTAAATAACTCTTGTGTTCCAATAACACTATATCTATCCTTGTGGACAGAAGAAGTAGAAACACTCCTAGCTATAGATCTAGATCTATTGAAATCAGTAATATGAAATCTAGCCTATCAATTAGATTGGTCAAATTGAACAAATACATCTCCCTCAGGAGTTTCAATTATATGTTCAATATTTCTATTCTGATTATTAGAAGATTCAGGGGTAGATATATCAAGCAATGCCCAATGATTGAGAAGATTAACTTCTAACTAAGTGATTGTTCTAGGAACAGTTAAAAAAGTTTTTTTATATCAGTTTCTATAAAACAACTGTTTACCTTTTGCAACAAACTTTTTAACTTTTGGTGTAAAAGTATATAATACTTTATAAAAAACTCTATAAACTAATGCTATGTTTTTAACACCAAGTTTCAAAAGATTTGTTTTGTCCTTATCGTAAACACATATGAAAATCAATCTTAAGCAACATGTATTTGAGGTTTATGACGTCATAACTTGTTACTGATTTGTCAGAATGCTGAACTCTACGATTTTGACTTTTACTGAGAGAAATCGTAAAATTGATCTGCAGATAGTAGAGTAATTTTGACTCTACTACTTTTACTCTACGAATGTCGTGGCTTTGCGATTCTGATTTTACGAATTGATGTTCATTCTGCAATCTTGAAATAACTTCAATTAACTTTGCGATTTTACAGTGCTTTTGTCCTTTGCTCCACGAAAAATCTTTCTAACCTTGGACAACTAAGCTATTATAAGGATTATATTCCTATGCTCTAATATTTGAATCAACTTAACAAATTTGATCCCTAACTAAGTCTTTTAACGTAAAATATTTCATAAGTATTTTACAAAACTTACTTGTGTTTTTAAATATACATTAACACATAATCATCATCAAATCAAATAAATGGACCACATAATGCAAGTACTAATAAATATTATTTATTGTAAATTTTATTGTTTCATAATTTTTAATGAGTCACCTTAATTTTAAGCTTGAAAATATTTAAAATTGACTTTTAAAAATTAACAATGATTAAATAATTTAAAACGAATGGAGTATTTTTTTCCAAATTCAATTTTCAAAGGACACATTTACATTTATTTTACTTTTTATAGAAAGTGAAATTTATGTCAAATTTATATAACTAAATCTACATGAAAGATGATAAAAACCTCTTACTCTTTTTTTTGGGCCATTAATAATATGAGAGAAATAATTATGCTATTAAATCAATTATACATTTAGTGATATTTTTATATTTATTTTAATAATACTTTAAAATTTTAATTATATTTTATATTTTAATAATATAATTATTGTTATGCCATTATCAATAAAAAAAAATTATTTGTTACTTTTTCCGTTTAAAATTTGTCATAGATTCTTCGGGAGTAAACTTAGCAAATATCTCGCTGCAAATAAAGAAAATATAATTTCCTAATTGAGATCGGCTTGCCTTTATTCATTGCCACTGCGAGAAGGTTTGACTTGCAGAATATATATATATATATATATATATATATATTTTGCCTGACCCAGAAAGTTGAATATTATAGCAAGCAAGTTAGAGGGAGAATTTTAGAGAGAGAAACCTAAGAACACAAAAGTGTTGAGCGAATACCTTCTCTCTCTAGAACTCTCTTATACTCCTTTCGCCAGATTCAGTCAGGTCAGTAATTCAACTCTTTTTGCTGTTCTAACAATTGGAATCATCATTTTCTGAGTTAGGGTTTATATATGTATATATTTTCTATTTATGTTTGCTATCTGTTATTGTATATTTCGAATTATCCTTGTGTATACTTGCTATATGTTTTTTTCCTGCAAGAAGATTGATCAATTGAGTTGGGAAATTTAATTTCTCCGATTAGAAGAGGAGGTGGTGGGTTTTTGATTTTGTTGATTGGTATTTATTTATTTATTTTTCGCAGGAAATTATGAAGTAGAGTGATTAATTGTTGGTGAGTAATTAGAGAGTATTATGTCTGGTGATGAACTGTAGATTTAAGATATGGGGTGTGTTTTGGGCAGAGAGGTGTCGTCAGGTGTAGTGTATGATGGTAAGGAAGAGAGAACAGAGGCTGGAGATGGGGGGAGGAATAAGAGTAATTTGAGTGTTGAATCTAGTGGGGCTTTGCAGGTGGAGGCGAGGAATGTTGAGAACAGTAATGGTGGCAATGAGATTGATGAGACGCATAAGGTGGTGAAAGATGGAAGACCAAGGGGTGAGAGGAGAAGAACGAAGGGACACCCGAGGTTGAGTAATCTACCCAAGCATAGACATGGGGAGCAGGTTGCTGCCGGATGGCCGCCTTGGCTATCAGATGTTCTTGGCGAAGCACTCGATGGTTGGCTACCTCGACGTGCTGACAGTTTTGAGAAAATTGATAAGGTGGGACAATCGTACTTTTTTAATCATTTGTTGATTTGTAATTTGACCTTAGTGGGCCCTGTTTCACGGATTCACTTTCTATGTTTATAGATTGGACAAGGAACTTATAGCAATGTGTACAAAGCAAGAGATAATATAACAGGTAAAATTGTTGCGCTAAAGAAGGTACGGTTCGATAATTTGGAACCCGAAAGTGTGAAATTTATGGCTAGGGAGATTATCATTTTGAGGCGACTGGATCATCCAAATGTCATTAAATTGGAAGGTTTAGTCACTTCAAGGATGTCGTGTAGTTTGTACCTGGTGTTTGAGTACATGGAACATGATTTGGCTGGTCTAGCTACTAGCCCAGGCATTAAGTTTACAGTCGAGCAGGTTAGACTGACTTTCTTGTGACATTCTAAAGTAGAAGTACATGCATTGACAGGATGGTCAATTTAACTAGTTTCCGTACTGCAGATTAAATGTTACATGCATCAACTTTTATCTGGACTTGAGCACTGTCATAAACGTAATGTGCTTCATCGCGACATCAAGGGGTCAAATCTTCTTCTTGATAATGGAGGAATCCTTAAGATAGCTGATTTTGGATTGGCTACTGTTTTTAATCCCAACCACAAGCATCCCATGACCAGTCGGGTGGTTACACTATGGTATCGGCCTCCAGAACTTCTTCTTGGGGCTACCGATTATAGTGTTGGCATAGATTTATGGAGTGCAGGTTGCATATTAGCCGAGTTATTGGCTGGGAAACCTATCATGCCTGGTCGTACAGAGGTACATAATTGGCACATTTAAAATTTTCAACATCATCTAGATTTTATGGCAATTAAATTCTCTAGATAGACTAACATTTTGTGGATTATATTGTCAGTTTCTTGCTTAGTTTGTGGCGCAAAAACTTCTGCTATCTGACCCTTTTTTTTATAAATAATTTGATATACTTCTTCAAAGTGGATGATGGAATATTACCTTAGGTTGGCTGGTGTCACAATTTTATAGAATTGATGTAGAATATAATCAATAAGCTATGCATACTATTTATATGAAAAAACTTTGGTTGGGTGGGTGGGGGAGGGGAAGAGAAATGTGCACATAATCAAAATAGAATAATAAGGAACTTTCAAGGGCAATAAATTAAGGACATAAATTCTACAAGAAGTAAAAGAATATGAGTGGGCCAAACCCAATTCCCACTAAAATACTGGATGGTGTTTAGGTCAAATTTAGCATGTATTGTAGCTAGCATTTGGTTGACCATGAAATTGTAATCACTGCAATAAATTAGTTTTGGTGTGCAAAAATACCATTTCTCAGACATTTTCTGACTTGCTTACATCTACCAAATGTTAAAAGCATTCGTCTAGCATGGGGTTTGAGCTTATTTTGAGTTTAGAAAATTGCATACCATATAAAAACCTCTGGCTAGAATAATTCATGAGAGTAGATGTTGCTTATGCAAAGCCTACTTAAAGGCGAGGTATCCTTGTGCTAGATGTACAGACAGATGCTGAAACTTGAGCATTTGGCATGACAATTTGAAACCACCTAGGGCGTCACTGTTGTATTACCTGCAAATTGTTTTAAAACATAATATCCCTTGAAAATTAATTTAGTTAAGCATAAATGTTTATTTGTCAAAACCAAAAAAATCAAATTAACAAAGATTCGCCACATTTTGTAGTTTACCAATTGGTAATATAATATGACAGGTTAATACCTCCATTTTCGCGTTCAGTAGTCTCTTTACATGTGAGTGTACTTGAGCCGAGAAACTCAGATGCCAACACTACGACCTTAGTACAAAAATCTGTATTCTATCTGTTCTAAAGAAAAGGAGCCCTACTTGTTTGTTGACCTTTTGGTTTTCTAAATGTCAAGGTTCGCATAGACACACTAGAGTATATAATCCGAAGGTATAATGCTTTGTAAAGACTATATTACCCTCAAAGTGGTACCTGTTTTTTAAGAAAAAGAAGATTCACTAGTATACTTACATGAGACCAAGATTCACTAGTATACTTATGTGAGGTCGCGCAAGTACTATATTTAAGTGAAATATAAGGGTGGAGTTCGAACTTATTTTATGTTCTCCACTTTAACTTTATGTTCATGTTTTTACTTCTTTATTTGCGAGAAAATTGTGCTAAAGTCATTCCTTGGAGGACAAAGGTAGTATTTCTTTTTGATAATTGTTTTTCAACATTAATTTAAGGACCGAGAATTTATTTTTGGAGTAAATCTTTGTGTTTTTAAAAAAAAATATTATGTCGGTGTAACCTATGCAAAACTTAATATTCAAAATGACAAATTAAGCTGAACTCTTTTATTAGGACAGAGGCAGGTATAACAGGGGAAAAAAGCCTCAACAAGTATCTTGTTATGCCAAATGATCATAGATGTAACATTGAAAAATAAGCCAAGTTTATGCATCAGTGCTAAGTTATCTTAGAATAAAACTTTTACCTCCACCCCAACTACAACAACAAACATTATGGAATCACATCCCACACTCCTAGAACCTCCTTTATTTTGTAGGCCCTTTCAGCAAGACATGACCAAGCACACACCAAAAGGATAGAGTACATATTTCTTTACTAAGTTTCCATATTCATTGTACCAATTCTCATTTTTTGGCATTGAAAAGTATCTTTTTTGTTGCTAAGGTAGAACAACTGCATAAGATATACAAGCTGTGTGGCTCGCCTTCCGATGAATATTGGAAAAAGTCAAAATTGCCAAATGCAACTCTATTTAGACCACAAGAACCTTACAAGCGTTGCATTTCAGAGACATTTAAAGCTTTCCCATCATCATCGCTGCCGTTGATTGAAACTCTTCTTGCAATTGACCCCACAGAACGCAGGACTGCAACAGATGCATTGAGAAGTGAAGTAAGTTTTTATGTAAATCAATATTAAGTTTAAATAGAAATATTAAAATATTTATGACCTTTTCATCTCAGTTTTCAGTTTCATTTCTCTCAATGAATCTGGTTAATTTTTTTCCTTAGTGTTAGTAGAGACTGGATTTCCTGCAAGTTTAAAATATGATTATCATAATTATAGAGTATACTCGAGTTAATTTTAATAGGAGTTTGGAAATGTTTTGTTCTTGTGTGATTAGAAGAACCTCTGAAATATTATGGTGAAAACAAAAGAAATTTGATATGTGAGCATATAAACTTCTTGCGTAGTTATAATTCAGACATTTACATAATGATGAGCTCTGGTAATTATGGATAAAATGTTTTTCCCCTTACCAAAATAAAATTGAGGACATTATCAGTAAAGATATTTTTTGGAGCTATATAACAAAAGAATGGGTCATTAATTAGTGCAATTGGATTGTGATTGTTTATTCAACAACATACTTATGTTTATATAACACGCGCGCACACACACACACATATATACATATATATATATATATAGACACGCGCACACACATATATACTTATATATATATATACACACGCTCACACACATATATATTGAAAGTTTTCATAAATGAATTGGTTACAAATGACAAGAACTAATTCCCGCCTATTTCTTTTATCAAGAGTGTTGTTTCTCATTTTCCTGCTACTTTTGATGCAGCATTATGCTGTTACGTGTTTACTTTTTTTGAGCAAAAACTGGACTTGTGGATTTTTTTAAGTTTGACGTTATCTTTTGAAATATTTAAATTTCTAAATATATTCCATCGATTAGGTTTTGGAAATGCTAATTTTAACATTATTTCATTTATCCTTATTGGAGATTACATTATATATAATTAGTGGATTTCATAAAAAGTCTTATTTGGGTAAAATTTACTTTACTGAGAGATTAAACGTTGGAAATGATTAGTCCCATGTCATTCGTCTTCTCTTTAAATATCAAGTCTTAGCTTCTGGAGGTTATTCCTATTCCTAGTCATTTGCTAACACAATTCAAACTCCAAATGCCATTTGGTTCTCAATCCCTCCCTTCCTCCTCCCATCACCCTTACCCCTCTCTCCCTCTCTCCCTCTCTCCCTTCCTCCCTTCTTCGTGTGCCCTCCCGCCCCTTGCCCTCTCATTTTGTACTCTCACCAATGCTGGTGAGCATACACCTGGTTATAGTAGCATTTAGCAAAAAAAACAAAGGGATAACATTAGACATGCTTGAAGAGTCGTATCCCTCCCTCCCTCCCTCCCTCCCTCCCATGCATACACTCTTATACACTCACTCGCTCGATTGGAGTCCTATCATACTGAAAATATATTTCTTTTGCAGAATGTTAACTTATACTATTTTGACTTCAATTTTTTTCTATATTTTTCTTCATGCAGTTTTTCACCACAGAACCATATGCTTGTGATCCTTCTAGCCTCCCAAAATATCCTCCAAGCAAAGAAATGGATGCCAAACGACGGGATGATGAAGCGCGAAGGTAAAGATAAATTGCAAATTCAGAAATCTTACAATATTTTTACATTTATTTTTGTATTTTTGAATAATTTAATCCATTCACTGGCTCAAGGTTTACAATTTTATAGCTTATTTAATCTACTTTGGATGAGAATATTTTTTTCATCTGTTTCCTTGCTATTCGAGTAGTTATTTATTTGCCTGCCTTTGTGTAGGGTATGTCCGTTTGTGTGTATTATTTTTTTTTTTGGGGGTGGGGGGGTTGGTTTGAGGGCCCTTAGAAACTAAAATGAAAGCAAAAGACTTCCATGATCTTGAACTCTCAAAACCTGGTGTACCATAATAAAATTCAACGAAGGGCTCACTAACTTTGATATAGCCCAAAAAACTCTTCCTTTCTTCAAGTTTATTTTTTAGCATGAATAAATATTAAAATATAATTTAAATGTGCCCACTCATATAATTAGCCAGCATTTTTCTGTGAAGGAGATTGAGGGTAAAACATATATTGCTATACTCCCTCCGCCCTTGGAAGATGTCAGTTTTCCTTTCATGGCAATGAAGCAAGTTATGTTTTTTAGACAATTCAAAACTGCTCTTTTTTCGTTTTCTTGTGGTTTGCTTATCGGAAATTACTATATTATGTTACTTCAAATCATTGCCATATCAAGGAGTAACATTTCTCTGATGGAGAAGAAAAAGGATGGTGGCATCCTTCATGGGGCTAAGGGAGTGCATACCGTGTTATTAATCTGAATTTAAAACTTTGATGCTCCATTTTTTTCTTTTTTTTCTTTGTTTGTGTAGATATATTGTATTTGTAATTTTGTTTGTTCAATTTAGAGATCTACAAAATCTTGCCTTATATTGTATCATGTTACGTATTTGAAGTCCAAATCCTCTTTGTTTAAGTGCATCTACTCAGGTGTTTTAACTACTCTCTCTCTCTCTCTCTCTCTCTCTCTCTCTCTCTCTCTCTCTCTCTTTATGTGCGGGCGCGTGTGTGTATTTATCCATTGCTATAACTGGAATCAAATTTGGTGTTTACAGGGTAAGAGCTGCTAGTAAAACCCAAGGTGATGGTGCTAAGAGGACACGCATGCGTGATCGGGCTGTTCGTGCATTTCCTGCTCCTGAAGCCAATGCTGAGCTGCAATCTAATCTTGATGTATGTCTTATGTGCCGCTTCTTTTAACTAATAACTCTTTTATAGATATGTGTGTGTTTCATTTATCTTATTTTGTTATATTAATTTATATTCTTCAAATCAGTCAATATAGTTCGAAGTTCTGTGCTTGAATTGTGTTACTTAGATATTCTCTTTTAGATCTGAAATGTGTAAAGGTCAACGTATGCACACATAGATATGCTAGCTTAGTATCATGTCTCTAGTGATTAGGGGATATCATTTGCATGATTTCGATTCTAAATTTTGCTCACTGGTGAGCCGTTCTTATCCATTAAAGAAAAGGTTTTAACTACGGTTTTTTTTTGGTAATTCAACGAACTACTTTTTTGAACAACAAAAAATGTCATAAGAATGTAAGAAAAACATATGTGAAGCTAAAAAAAATTTGAGACAAGTTCTTAGTTTCTTGGGATTCTTCCTGCACTCAAATTAAACTTGTAAAAGAAAAGAAAAGATACGTTACTGGTTTGGAAGCTTGTGGTATTCTCTAGCAGCAGTTGACCTGTAATCGTGCAATCATAATGTCATAATGAATATAATTTCAAATTACTTTGTTAACTAGGTTTCACCATATAGTGATGGAGAAACTCATGGGGCAGTTAGAAATTTTTTGGTTTAGATTAAACTCAATCATTCCATATACCTTAATGAGTTCAAAGGTCAAAATCATATTTGGTAAAAAGGTAAAACTTATGTTGGAATATATCTTCTTCTCTTAGCTTGGTAAAATTAGACAGTTGATCCCAAACCCCCTCCGCACAGTAGGAACTAAATCTTATAATTTAATTTTAAATCTTGTAATTTAATTTTAAAGAAGTAATTAGTAGGATTATAAGTATGAAAATATAGTAAGATCTGTGGTATTTATATTAGCCATGGTATGCAGTCATTTTTGACACGACAGGAATGCAACATATGATGAGAGGGTTGGTGTTGAGCATAAATGGGTTTTGTGTCATAAATCGGTAGACACATTTAACAATATATTTATGTACGTTGAACACATGTTATAAACTGGATGACACATTTAACACGATTAGACAAGGTTATTTAAAATGATATTAAAACTTATAATTTACCTTAAATAGAGTACTTCTTCCATTCCAAATTATAAGATTATTATTGACTTTTGAATGTCAACTTTAGATATTTTCAAACTCAAAATTGACATACAATATTTATCATTGTACTGACTAAAATTAAATGAATTTATGTCAAGTTTGAGTTTGAAAATGTCTCAAGTTGACTTTAAAAAAGTCAATAATCTTAATTTTTGAACTGACAGAGTATTAAATTTCTTAATTGCTCTTTTTAGCATTTTATCTTTTGTTTTGTTAAATATTTCTTGTTATGTTAAACAAATCACGTTTTTATTTTATGAGCAAAATGTGTGCTATTTTTTTTAATTTGTGTGACAAAATTTGTATATCAATTGGGTGGACATATTTAACGTGACTAATAAATAGATTAGTGTTAGTATTGAGGAACTTGACATGATTAGTTAAACGAGACCTGTTTAGTGTAATGCTTATGACCTGACACACAAAGTCGCCTAACATGACACGATTGTCAGACCTAAATGGTATCCTTGAGATCAGATCTTATACATGATTTGAATGGAAAAGAATTGTGGTGAGAAGAGAAGGAACAGAGAAGTCTGAAGCCACTTAGCTGGAATTCGCCAATCACGCTGAACATTGGCTAGAGCATCGCTACTAATGGCTCAGCAGGGGCAAGAGAGAACCAATGAGCACTATTCTATTCACACTAGAAGTGAATAGGAAGTAACTGATCCTGATAGTTACTGTCTAGGGCTCCGTTCAAATACACGTAACTATAATTTGCTACATTTGTAAAGTAATTTTTGGACGATAAAGTTAATTGGATAATTCTCACTCATTCATTTTTTATTAAACTAAAGTTGTGTATTGTCCAATTTTTGATTGGTGTAATTTACCCGGGTTCTTCTTTTATTGTTTTGTGATATCTGATTTACTGTAATTTGGAGACTTGTATGCTCACAAACGCTATTTCAGTTTAAATGCTGGAAAACATTGTTTTCTTGCGTGCTTAATTATTCAATTTTGTTGATTTGTTTCTAAATGCAGCGACGACGTTTAGTCAACCATGCAAATGCCAAGAGCAAGAGCGAGAAGTTTCCTCCACCTCATGAGGATGGAGGACTTGGTGTTCCCTTGGGTGCTTCACATCACATTGATCCTACCTTTGTTCCCACTGATGTACCATATAGTTCCACCTCACTCACGTACTCCAAGGAACTGGTTCAAAATTGGTCAGGTCCATTGGTAGAACCTGCTTCTGCTGGCGGTGCTAGGCGCAAGAAGCATGCTGCAAGAGCTCCGACAAAGCATTTTAAAGGCAAGAAAGACAATAGTAACAATATTCAGGGTTAAAGGATAGGAAAGAGTGGTTTAAAGATTAGTGGTATACACCAAAGGAACGGGATTACTCATGAACTGACTACCGGTGACACATACACTATCGAGAGTCTTAAATTATTTGATGCAAGGGTATTTAACCCTTTCAAATGCAGTTTCCTTGGGTTTAGTGGTCAATTATTTTTTTTTGTTTCATTCCCCAATGCAGAGTTTTTTCTTTCTTTTTTCCCCCTTTTCCCAACTTACCTATTTTGCTGGGATTGTGTTTACTCTTTTGTCTATAATTTGCCGCTTAGAATACTCGGGTTTGAACTCGATGCTGCTTAACTTGATCAAAATTCTGATAAATTTTTCGAGTCAATTTTTTGTGGTACTTTATCCTTCTTCTGTTAATGTGACTTGGGGTTGCAGTGTTCTTTTTCTTCCAATTTCTTATTGTCATTATCAAAAGTTGTCTTCCGGTTTAAAGAACAGGATATGCTGAGGGTGTTTATATCACATTTTGATAGCAACGGCAAATGTACTGCAAATAAAGCTTCGTGTCCAAATAGTAAGGAGATGAATACCAGAAGCTTAATCTGGAGTGCTAATGTCATCTTTGTTGGCTTGATGCACTAAAATGAAAAGAATAAAGCATGTTTTACAAGTCCTAGTCCTATACTACTTTTAACCTTTTGTGTTTTTAAGATATTCAAGATATTCTAGATGGTTGGTTAAGGGTGCGATTACCGGTAATGTTTATTGTGTGTATTTTTTACAAATTCAATATTATTGAATATACTTTTTTTAATATTCATTTTTTTATCTAAATAAGGTCACCAATCCCGTGCGAAACATAGGGGGTATGAAAATGATTTGTTATGTTAATTATTAAGATAATCAATTAAATGTAAAGTAAATATATAATTAGATTTTAAGAAGATAGTTGTAGTTATTAAATTATTCAATATTTATTTATATAATAATTTGTGGAATTATATATTGTAGGTTACTTTGATAAACTAATAAGTTAAATATTTGAATGCAGTGTAGATTTACTTAGTTATCATTATAAGAAAATAATTATTTTAATTTGATTTAAGTTTGTAATGAATTTATATATTAGTGCTTATATTGATAAAATTTGCTTGAAATGCTAATGCCAAAAACCCTATAAAATTCATTTAATAAATTTTATTTACTTATGCCAATTAATTAGTAATGAGTTCACTGTAATTTTCAATTAATTTTACAGTTAATACGTTTAAAAAAATCATACATATTATTAGTACAATTATATAATAAAATTTTAAATTTTAATGATTTTAATTTAGTTAGGAAATGAATTTAATAATTAAATTTACGATTAATATTAATATAATTAAATCTCATGATATGTTGAAAGATATTATCGATAATTATAATTTTCATAACACTGTAATAATAAAATCATCTTATATAAAATTTGCTAAGATTTATTATCTTACATAGATTTATGATCTTGCAATAAGTTTGATAGAACTAAAAATAAAATGTTTTAGAAGTTCCTTTTTGTATTATGGATAGAAAAACAAAAAACACACTTTTTTAGTAGCAGGTTTACAAATTTGAAAAGTATGTAATTGTTACAAATTTGGAAAGTACTTATACCAACTTTGGATAGATAAAAAACCAAGTTTATTCTTTTAATTGTACAATCTCACAAACATGTGCGAAGCACGGACGTCATAGATAATGGTTTATTATGATACATGAATAATAGTTTATTATAAAAATTAATTAAATATAAGATAAATATTTAATTAAAATTTTGAGAAGATAATGTTACTTATTAAATATTTATCTAATTAATATATTATTGAATTATATATTATAGGTTCATTCGATCAGTTATTAAGATAAACATTTTCAATAGAATGCAGATTTATTTACTTATAATTATGATAAAGTAATTACTTTAGTTTTATTTAGATTGGATGAATTCGTTGAAATTTTAATTCAAATAGAATTATGAAACTTAAGATTTAATAAATTTAATTTAGTTAATGAATTAACTATAATTTTTAACTAATTTACAACTATTATTAAAATTTAGATTTATTATTAATACAATTAATCATGTGATTTGATAAAATTTTAAGTTTTAATAAATTTAATTTATTTATAATATTAATTTAATAATAAAATTCATGAATAATACTAACATATACTAATCAAATCAAATCACATGATTTATTAAGAGATTTTTTGATATCTTGATAAAATTTTAGCAATAAAATCATCCTACATAAAATTTGTCAAAATATATTATCTTACATAAAATTGTGATAGAAAAAACTTATAATAAAATTGGTAAATATAAAAATAAAAATTCTTTTGAAAAGATCATTTTCTTGTTAAAGATATAAAAACAAAAGACACTTTCCTTTTTTCTAACATGTTAGCTTTTTTTTTATTTTTTTTTAATTCCTTACAATTTTGAAAAGTATTTAATTGTTTCAAATTTAGAAATTACTTATACTAATTTGAATACAAAACATTTATGAAATCAAGTTTGTGCTTATAGTTATACAAGCTCACCAACCTCGTGTGAAACATGGACGACATGGATAATGATTTTTTATGTTATTTATTATGATAATCATTTAAATATAGGTTAATATTTAATTAGGATTTTAAGAAGATAGTTGTAGCTGTTAAATATTTATTTAAATAATAATTTTTTGAATTATATATTGTAGATTTCTACGGTCAATTATAAGCTAAACATTTGAATGGCATGTAAATTTATTTAGTTATGATTATGAGAAACTAATTATTGTAATTATATTTAAATGTGTAATGAAATTCTACATTTATATTTATATTGACAAATTTGCTTGAAATTCTAGTTCAAATACCATTATGAAACTCAAGTTTAAATAATTTTAATTTAGTTGTGACAATTGGTTAGTAATGAAATCACTATAATTTTTCAATTAAATTTAAAGTTATTATATTTAAAAAAAAATCACATACATTATTAATACAATTATTTGATAAAATTTCAAATTTTGTATTTAATTTAGTTAGCAAATTAATTTAATAATAAAATTTATGACTAATAATAATATAATTAAATGTGTGATATGTTAAAAGATATTTTTGACATTTTAATATATTAAAAAAATTGTAATAATAAAATTATCCTACATAAGATTTGTTGAGATATTTTATTTTTCCTAAATTTGAGTAGTATATATTTAATTATTATAAATTTGTATATTACTTATACTAATTTGAATAGGAATTTTTTTTTCCCTATTAAAAATTGAAATATTTTTAAATTTGAATAGTATTTAGTTGATACAAATTTGAATTGTACTTATATCAATATGAATAGGAAAGTTGAACAAAAAATTGATAAAATCAAACCAAGTTTGTACTTACTTCCGCCTTTTGGATGTCTTTATAATAATATGTCACCTTATGGATTTTTAGGCCCGTCTTTATAATAACATTTTATCAACAAGATTCGAACTCTCAACCTCTATATTAATAGAAGTGAGTTATACCCGTGGAACAAGTGGTACTACTTTTGTAATTAGTTATTGATTTTATGTAAGTTGTAAATAACAAATTTTGAAATTACTTGCTCATATAAATTTTGAAAATAATTTTTTAATAAAAAATCTAAAAATATATGTATATGTCAAGCTTAGAAGAAATTATACTCATTTTAGAACACCAAGAATGTGCTTTTAACTTTATCATATTTAATAAGAAATAATTATCCTAAAATTACACTGTGAATGTTCAAATGCATTGCAATTATTTTTATACTTTGTGCATTTAAGATTTTATACTTAGTTAACTAAGTTTCACCATCCTCACAATTTAACCTCCAAAATAATTGGGTTTACACATCAGTTACATCAAGTATCGAATTTCATACAATGTAGCCCACAAATTCAATTTCACACAATAAGTATTATAACTTATTTTTTTTAATAGAACCAAATAATAGTAGTGATTTTTTTTTTATATTTAAATAATTTTTTAGATAAAGCACCTAGAATAAATAATGTTAATTTTTGTTATACTAAATAAATTCACGTTTTCTATTTCACGTAGGATGTGTTCTTATGTTTTAATATACTAGGTTGCTTTTAATATTCATATGTTAACTATAATGTATTATTTATTTTGCATTTGAAAATAAATATATTTTAGTTTTTCATTTGAACATAAATTTATTTTAATTTTGCATATAAGTTAATTATTTTGTATTTTAAAGTTATGTTGTCTTTATTCTTTGTTTTCTAAATTATAATTTAAATAAATACAACCTTTGTAATATATTCTTTTTAATTTATAAAAGTTTAAAATTTAAATGTGATAGTTTATTTTGATACATATACAGTATTACTTAGCGTTTTTATTTTCTTCTTTTTATTTTTTGTTAAACATTATTTTGTATAATTTCTTGTATTTTAAAGTTATGTTATTTTTTTCTTTGTTTTCTAAATTATTATTTAAATAAATACACCCTTTGTTATATATTCTTTTTAATTTGTAAATGTTTCAAATTTAAATGTAATCATTTATTTTGATATATATAAGATAATAATTAGCATTTTTATTTTTTATTTTTTGTTAACATTAGTAAGTGTAATTTTCTGTATTTTAAAGTTATGTTATTTTTTTTCTTTGTTTTATAAATTATAATTAAAATAAATACACCCTTAGTTATATATTCTTTTTTATTTATAAAAGTTTAAAATTTAAATGTGATAATTTATTTTGATACATATACAATATTAACTAGCATTTTTATTTTTTATTTTTTGTTAAACATTATTTGGTATAATTTTATGTATTTTAAAGTTACGCTATTTTTTTCTTTGTTTTATAAATTATAATTTAAATAAATACACCCTTTGTTATATATATTTTTTAATATATAAAAGTTTAAAATTTAAATATGATCATTTATTTTGATACATATACGCTAATAATTAGCATTTTTATTTTTTATTTTTTGTTAAACATTAGTAGTATAATTTTCTGTATTTTAAAGTTATGTTATTTTTTTTCTTTGTTTTCTAAATTATAATTTAAATAAATACACCATTTGTTATATATTCTTTTTAATATATAAAAATTAAAAATTTAAATGTGATCATTTATTTTGTTACATATACGATATTAATTAATATTTTTATTTTCTATTTTTTGTTAAACATTGTTTGGTATAATTTTTATTTTTTATTATACTAAATAAATTCATGTTTTATATTTTACGCATGATGTGTTCTTATATTTTAATATAATAGGTTGTTTTTAATATTCAAATATTTATTATAATGTATTATTTATTTTGTATTTTAAAATAAATTTATTTTAATTTTGCATTTGAAGATAAATTTATTTCAAATTTTCATTTAAAAATAAATTTATTTCAATTTTACATATAAGTTAATTATCTATATTTTAAAGTTATGTTATTTGTTAGAGCAAAATACACATCTGCTGCACCAAGTTCCACCTTCCTTGCAATTAGACCTCTAAATACGGTCAAACTGTATAAACTCATTAGGGTCCGACTGAATTGTCATTTAGGACTGGTTTCTGGTCAATTTTCGCCCAAAATTGAATTTAGAGGCTATATTGTGTGAAATTAAGTACTTGATGTAACGGATATGTAAGTCCAATTAATTTGGAAGTTGAATTGTAAATCGAGTGAAACTTGATATAACCAAACTGTATTTAACCTATTTAAAAATTAGAAAAATATTTACTTCTATAGATAAATTTAGTTACACTCAACTAAAGTCTTTAACACAACAAATAAAGATTACTACAAAATAACTTCACAAATAATAAAATCATGTAATAATACATTAAAATGAAAATCAAACTTACAAATTTAAAGATAATAATATTACACATGAAAAATTGAGTGCTACACCGGAATATGTTTTCCATAGCATCAATAAACACATGCTATAATTAGATAAGTAACTATTAAATGATTATGTAGAATTTGCTTAATTAACGAAATAGTCTATACCTTGTCTCAGATTTACAACACAATTTGTGTTCCAACAATTTTATTTTTTTGAAGGTCACCGTTTTGATGTTGCTTTAAAAACTACGTATGAAAAATAATTTAATATAAATTAAACTTAAATACAAATGACATATATAAACGAAAGTAATATGTTAATATCAATTTACCACTTATTTCTTTTCCCGTCTTCTTTCCGTATTATATTAAGAAATTGATTTTTTATTTGAAATTATTTGTATAGAGCAAGGATACCACTAACCAATTTAGTCTTATGACATTTTTAGGATTACATTAAATCCATTAGATTTTTAGATACGTGAAACCTAATTTAATATCCAAGTTTAAATTTGTCCAACGTCATTAAAACTTAATCATAAAAACATAACATTCTAATTTAACTTTCAATCTCCGGCTGACAGGTATATATATATATATATATATATATATATATATATATATATATATATATATATATATATATATATAGTAACCGGTTACTATAACTACTATTTTAGCAACTCAAAATTAACTTAAAAAAGTCCCTGTCGTTAGATTCTCTAACGGCAAGACCAATTTTTTTTTTTAAAGCTGTCGTTAAATCTCCCTATTTTGATTGTCAAAATAATAGCCTAGCAATTAATTATTATGAATGCGATTCTTTTTTTTTTATATATATATATATATATGCTCGCTTCTGCACGAGTCAAAGAATTTATTCTTAATTTAAACTCTGCCAACCAATATTTTCTTTTTTAAAAAAAGATGCCACAACCGAATTAGTTACTTTACTCTCTAACATAAGTGGCAAATAGTGGATAAGGGTTTGGGTAGGGGGTGTGGGTGGGCGGCGGGGGGATTTTATGTCTTTAGGACACCTCACGTCTCAAATGGCATAAATAGATAGATGATAAAGGTTCTTTCATAACATAACAAGTACTCATTCATTTATGATTATTATTAAAATTTTAAAATTAATTTGAGATATTTTTAAAAAATTGAGATAATTTATTTAAAATTTAAAATAAAATAAAATTTACAATAAATAATATTTTTTAAATAAATTATAATCTATACATATATATAAAAATTCGATCAATAATCGTATTTCTTGACCACTTGAGTAACCCACCGATTAAAATGAGTTAACTCAAGTGGTTATGAGTTAGCTAGGACGTTTAATATTATATTTAATGCAGTAATTAATAATTACAATTAATATTTTTTGAATCATGAGCAAAAAATATAATTTTTTTTCCCTCGAAATACCAAAAATTATGTGAACTTAGAAATATGGAAAGTTGCTTTTGATAATTAATTTGTAATTTTTATTCATTAAGTAATAAAAGTAATTAAATTCCCTTTAATTGTGATAGAGTATGTTGATCCAAATATTTTTTAACATTATATATGTATTATATTAGAGAAAAATAATAAATATATATCAATAAAAAATTATTAAATATTTATAAAAAAATGATATAAACTAGATCGTACCTCGCACGGGCTATCAAACTTGTATTTATTATTCTATTAACTAAAATTAAATAAGTTTATGTTAATTTTAAAATTAAAAATATTTTAAATTAACTTTAAAAAAAATAATAATAATCTTATAATTTAAAATAAAAAATATTAAATTTAATAAATATGTCAAAATATTTGAGACACCAATTCTCCCTTCTGTTCCCCAAATTCTTGCCTCTTCTTCTCTTCTTCAATTCTCTCTCTCGCCACAGCTATACACTCTCTCCTCTTTTTGCCTGTCTCACCTCTCTTATAACCCACATAATTCTTTAAGAAAACTTTACAGTTAACAGTTAAACCCTCAATAATACTGGTGTCGGTTGAAGTTATGGAAGATGGTAGCAATAAAGCAAGTAATGTGGCTCAAGCCATAATCGCTGTTCTTGACTGGAAATCTTCTCCAGATACTCGTAAATCAGCGATTTCTTTCTTAGAATCCGTATGATTCCTCTTCATCTCTAATCCCTACCTTTTTGTTTTTTTTGGCATTCCTATTTTGAATCTACCAGGTTTCTTGCTGATTTTGGGCTGCTCTTTTTTATACTAAATTCACCTAATTTAGTTGAATTTGATGGGTTGCTATATTTTGGTTGCTGAATTTTATTCTGTTTTTCTTTTTCTACCAAATTCACCCAATTTTGTTGATGGGCTGACTATATTTTTGCGATAATAATGCAATCAAATTTAATACCATTCACCCAATTTAGTTGAATTTGAATGCGTTGCTATATTTCTGAGATAATAATGCAATTTGACGTTGGTGGTACATTTTAAGCTTTATTGTAGTCTTTTGACCTCTTTTATTTGCCACTTTAAATATGATTCTACCTGGAATGCCAGCTTCTGATAAAACTAAAATTAGATTTTCCTTTTAATTTATTTAAATGGAGTACTGATTAACTAGAAATATAACAGTTAGTAATGTATGAAGATGTATCAAATTTTGTAGTCTCTGTTCCACAAAAGGAGTCCCAATTGCAAAACTTACAAACAGTAGGATGTATTTCCCCCCCCATATTTACCCCGAAATTTATAGTGTTTTTATTTTTATATTGATGTCATTATAATGAAATTGTGTTGGTAAACTTGAGGATATTGGTGTTATTTTGTACTACCATCAAAAGAATGGGACTCTTTTTTTGGAACTAAATAATTGAGTACTGGGACTTGTGGACAGAGTAACATTTTGAAGATTATAAAGTATTTTTAAACAATAGATGAACATTTTTTAATTATATTTATTTATGATTAATGAATGTCTGATTAAAATAGACTCAATGTGGAGATTCTGGACTACAGGGAATCTGAATAATTATAAATGCCTTGTCATGTTATTTGCAATTGTTCAAAACTATGACACTGCCTGAAAGTTAAATGTAAAGAGTTTTGGTAATCTCTTCAGTTGCCAACAAAGTCACTGCTTATATTCCAGCTACTATGGTGTAGTCTTCAGTTCTGCTCTGACCAAGCTTATTTACCTTGATATTTATCTCTATAAACTTGAGGCTATTTGAATTTCCTCATCCATGATAATTATCAGTTTTTTTTTATAAAAAAAATATTTTTTTATATATTTGTGTGTGTATATATATATACCTTAATTAAATAGACACATTGGTTAGTCCTCTTTTTTTTTTGTTTTTTTTTGGTTCGAACGTTGCTTTTTCCAAATTAAGTTAGTTTTTATTATTTATCAATTCAAATTGGAAATTGAAATTAGTATCGTAGTTTTATAAGGAAACAAGAATTAGTAATATAGTTTTATAAAAAAAAAATCAAAAATTAGATCATCTTAACTAATACTCCTATTAATTTGTTACTTCTGTTTAAAAATTGGAATTAATATCATAGTTTTATAAGAAAACATGAATTCATAGTATAGTTTTCTAAGAAAATAATCGAAATAAGATCTTACCTAATATTAATTGATTTATTGTATTTAAATATATATACAAATTTAAGTAAAATTATGTTACCACTTAGCTAATATAATTTAAGAAAAAAATAAAATTATCATAAAAATCATCTACATAACTTAAATTTGTTACTGTTATTAAAATCTAAATATAATTATATTTTGGAGTACAAGAATTTTTTAAATCATTATTTAGATAATGTAATTGTTATTATTATTAAAATAAAAATATAATATACTAATCGACCATATGATTCAGTTATTAAATAAATAAAAATTAATTACTCTATCCAATAAGAATTCATAAAAATAAAATTCATAACATCAATAATAATATTCTAATTGTACAACCGGGTCAAAAATAAAAATTAATAATATAGTTTACAAGGAAACAATCATAAAATCGTCTTACCTAATATTTTAACTTGTTACCATTATTAAGTAAGATTTTATTACAACTTAATTAAAATAGTTTGAGAAAAAAAAATCAAATAGATCGTATTACCTAACTTAAATTTGTTATTCTTAATTAAATATGGATGTAATTATATTAAAGTATAATTAAATGTTATTATAAGTTAAATAATATAATTTTAGAAGGAAAATATTTTCATTTTAGAACCATTTTACCTGATAAATCCAATAATATATTTACAAAAAAATATTAATAAAATATTTTAATATCATATCTTAGAACATGTAGTTAAGAATGCAATCTAAATGAGTTGTGGGGTGCATCGGTTGCCCTTTTACTAAACACTGCCTCAATACAGAATTGTTATTTGATTTTCTGAAATTAAGTTATATGTGGTGAGTTATAATTTAAATTATTAATAAGTTACACAGTAATAACAGATTCAGCATGTGTTATGCGCATGTTTAGGGTAATTTACCTTTTCCCTTTCTATCTCAAGATGGAAAAATGATAAAACTTATTGTAGTTAAACCAAATCCAAAACATGTTTAACTTGTACATTTTTTCTTTGTTTTGGTCCTACTACATTTAGAGGTCTTATATATCCCTGGGTAAGCTGTCCTTGCAAGGACATTGGATTAGCTTTTATTTTTTTTTTGATAAATTAGTATAAACTTGGTACTTAAAAGTGCTATTAATTGTTGATCGTGTGAGAAGAGAATTGCATCAGTTACAAACTTTTTGTGCATCAATATGGCTTGTTCTAACCATGTAAACACTTGAAATTGAATATGGTCTTGTGCTAGCATTAAGAATTTGTCAATTGGTCGTCTTATCTATCTTGGAATGTTATGATTGTTTACCTCTTATGCTTCACACATAACCAATATTTAAGTTGATATTTGATAATTTAGAAACACTTTCTAATTTAAGCATAATTGATACTCTGGTTATGGCTTGTTAGTTGATTGCTGAATTATAAGTTGATATATGGGTGACCTTCTTTAGGATGTTTCCATTAATAGTATCTTACTTTTTGCTCTTTTTTCTCTCTCTTTTAAAGCCTATTCTGTTTTAATATTCAGAGGTGTTTTATGAGGCAGATAGAGGGGAAGATGAGGTTGGATGACAGAGAGAACTTGTTTGAATCGGATAGCATGATAAATTTTCTACCAGTATTTATCATACTTTTGCAAGGATTGTGCTTTTGCATATTGATAATTATGAGGAAATTACAATAAATTGGTTAAGCAGTTGTCTGGGTTGTCTTTTTTATTTGAATATGATATCTTAACCCCATTTACATGAAAGGTGGGTTGATCAAATTTATGGAAACTCCGCCTCACGCATTATAATCTGTCATGTTTTCGTATTTTTATTTTTTTCACATATAATAGAAATTTCCTGTCAAAGCGACTAAAATACAATTATAGTGGATAGTGTCCTTTAAACTGGAAAAGAACTAAAGAAAGATATTGAAATAAATAAAATTATTATGAAATTGCCTTATAATCCATTTGAATAACCCCTTTAAAAACTCCCACGGCTGAAGCTCTTGCGTGGAATATACTGGTGACTGAGCATCCCAGTATTATTTCCAATTACCCGAAAGATCACAAAGAAGCAACACCTCCAAAGAATTCTAATATCCATTTCACTACCAAAACCTTGGAGCCTTAAAAGAGAAAATACCCAAATATATAGAGGGCATATCCTAGCATCCTCAAATAAACTAAATAAGCAACTTTCAACATTTTAGTTGTCAGTGCCAAAACTTACAGCAACGAGAGGTTTGATGTCAGTTTGTGATAGAAATTATACCATGTTGTGAAATTTTAATTTTTTTTCTTTTACTTGGC
The DNA here is from genome assembly GCA_947179155.2 of Hedera helix. Classification (NCBI taxonomy): domain Eukaryota; kingdom Viridiplantae; phylum Streptophyta; class Magnoliopsida; order Apiales; family Araliaceae; genus Hedera; species Hedera helix. Next base: position 23,456,231 of record OX359280.1, read on the forward strand.
AGGTAAAAGCTGGGGATGTACGTGTCTTGGCGAATACTTCATTTCTTTTAGTTAAAAGAGATTGGTCTTCTGAAATTCGTCTGCATGCTTTAAAAATGCTGCAGGTCTGCATTCATGTTTCTTGCTCATTCTATTTTTGCTTAATTTATTTATTTTTAATTTTTATGTTTGTAGATATTATAATTTTCGTTATTATTAATATCAATCAACAAAAGTTTGTGGCTCAATCTTATGTTGAGGATCTTGTTGCTATGGTGATTGTTACTATAGCGACTGTTGAAAAATGTAGCTTGTGGTTCCTACTTCTTACTTGCCTTACCTATATAGCAACTGTAATCGAAACATCCGCTTGCTCAAGTATTAAGTATCAACTATAATATAACTATTGTGATGGTAGAATAATCCCCTTCAATAACAGGTATGTACATTTTAAATGTACAACTTTCATACCATATGCAGCTCCTGAGTAATTCGAGTATCTACTCCCTCCATTCCTATTTAAGATCAATTTTGACTTGCTAAATTCAGTTTGAGATATTTTCAAATTCAAAATGATGTGATTCATTTAACTTTTGAAAATAATAAATCTTTTATATCAATGTATAATAGGGTTTGATCATATAATGTCTACAAATTTCAAGTCCTGATCTTCATATCTATTCACTGTATGAAGCATTTAGTGCGGTTGCGGTGGGATGAGTTAAACCCTACAGAAAGAAGGGACTTCGCAAAGGCTGCTGTTGATTTAACTTCTGAAATTGCAAACCCTAGTGAAGAATGGGCTTTGAAAAGCCAGACAGCTGCTCTCATTGCTGAGGTTTTTGCGAATTGTTGAATTATTCAAGTTGGTGATGACTTGTTTGAAGCATAGGTAGTTATTGGTTTACTCTTTTACAGATATTCAGGAGAGAAGGTCAAAGTCTGTGGCAGGAACTTTTTCCGTCGCTAATTTCTCTTTCCAACAGTGGTCCTACACAAGTAAATAGCTATTTCTGTTTGTGGCTGTTGTTTCACTTGGTTACGTTAAGGTAATCCTTTTTAACATTTTTAGGCTGAGCTGGTCTCCATGATACTAAGGTGGCTTCCTGAAGATGTTACAGTCCATAATGAAGACTTGGAAGGTCCATTTTAAGTGTCCTTGAGTTATTAATTTTTTGCTGTTTTATCTTGTATGTTATACCTTATACGAAATTGTTTAATTCTTTTGTTTGTCCATTGCTTTTGACATCACATATATCCAAATGTTTTTAACTCAGGTGACTGGCGTAGGCTATTGTTACGTGGGCTTACTGAGTCGTTGCCAGAGATCTTGCCATTGTTGTACAATGTAAGTCTTGGACATGACTATTAACATGAAACACATGTTTTAGCATACTTGTGATTCCTATTTCCCGTGAAATAGTTACTAGAGAGGCATTTTGGAGCTGCTTTAAGTGAAGCAGGTAAGCAACAACTGGACATTGCAAAACAGCATGCAGCCACAGTAACAGCTTCTCTGAATGCTGTCAATGCATATGCTGAGTGGGCTCCTATACCTGATCTTTCAAAATATGGCATTATTCATGGGTAATTTTCCTTTTTTATTCTATCCATTCTGATTTGAGATTTTTTCATTGAGAATTCACTCTCTCTCCCCCTCCACTCTCTCACTCTCTCTCTCTGTAACAGTTGTAGCGTCTTACTCTCATCACTCGACTTTCGTCTTCATGCATGTGAGTTTTTCAAGCTTGTCTCCTCAAGGTATGCTGCATAGATCCTTTTGAGTGATAATCTTTTGTCATGTGGAAAAGGATATGTGAAGTCTGGATATTACAACCTCACAAAGACTGAGTCCTTGGTTTGCAGGAAGCGACCTATTGATGCAGCCTCTGAATTTGACTCCGCAATGAGTAATATCTTTCAGGTGATGGTGAATTTATCCAGTGACTTCTTATACAGATCTGGATCTGGTGCTGGTGTTATCAGTAAGATTGATTTGGAGTTTGCGGAATATATATGTGAGAGTATGGTGTCTTTGGGTTCCTTAAACTTGCAATGTATCAGTGGTGATAGCTCAAGACTCTCTTTCTATCTTCAGCAGGTAATTGATTGGTCTTCATTATCCTAGCCAAATTCCGATTCACTATGATGAAACAGCTTTGCATCTAATTAACTAAGAAACATATTACACAAGGGTATTTGGACTGCTTGTCATCATTTTCCTATTTGTAGACTATTGTAGCTAGCCTCATGTCAATTTACAAAATTCGTACTCTTAATATGCTCCAGACTCCAATATAATTAATGTTCAAGAAATTAGTTGTAAGGTTGTTCTTTTTTTGATTTATAAATGTAATTTCTTGTTAGGCAGTGGAAGTCCATAGCTGATAGAAATAATCCGATGGATCAAAAATAGGCTAAATATATCCAACTTGCTTTTTCTTTTTTTTCCTGGAACACAATGCCAACTTGCTCTTATAATATGCTAGACCTGATCTTTTCGAGCCGAATTAGATATGTGCATAATTTGAACATACCAAGTCTAGCTATCCAAATTCTTAAAGACGACTTCCCTTCACCTGATGCCATGACTTGCACAAACTTATATTTTCTCCCTCCTTTTAGTTGTCCCCTTGTTGGGTGTTCTTGGCACGTATTTAAGACATCTCAAGAAACTTAGATATTGTTTTTGTAATATATTTTTATATTCTTAATATATTCAATTTTATTTAAAATATATAAATATGTTTTCAGCCTAACTTAAAAATTTGTGCACACGCAAAAAAGGCTACAGCTAAAACAAGACAGAGATGGTACCATTGAATAAAGTACAGTGTAATGGACAACCAAAAGATGAATTAGAGATTTTAATGCATTTAAAATTAATTGTGAAGTTTCTCCATTCCAATTCTACATCTAAAGAGTATCCTAAGGCTTAGTATGAATTCAATCTATAATATCTCAAGTTTGGAGCCTGTGTTTCCAGAAGACCTTTTGAATTAAATCAAAATCTGGCAGCATGTTTGTTTCCTCATAAATTGCAGTCCTAGTTCCTTTACTTTCACTGAGTTCTTTTCTCATCATCAATAATTTGGAATCTGCTAGACTTAAAGGTAATTTTGCTTAGTCTCTGATTTAAAAGCAGTGTTGTTGGCGTCTATGCACTTGCTCATTCTTTTCATTATTTGATTGCCTTACTTTAAATTTCACTATTTCTGTTTAGCTATTTTTTTTATTCTCCCACAGTTTTGATGTAAGTTGTTTAACTGATTTAAAGTAGAAACTCTAACCTAAGAGCTTCTAGTAGCCCTTCTTAAAGTCATGCAGCCTGGCATGTAAAATTACCACGTTCCTGTAAAGTTCTACTTAATTTATCAAACAGTCTATATCAATCTTTCAGTGGCTGCCCTTAATGCAATTTTCTCTCCTGTGTGTATAAATACTTACTTAGAAATAAGGAGAGAAGTGAAAGTGAGAAAAGATGGGGGTAGGGTTGACAACTGTCATAAATAACCATTTTTGTTGTTTTTCTTTTTTAAACCTCTAATAAGGTTGCTTAAGGTCATGCATCCTAGTAAGTGTTTTATATCTGTTGGACTAGCACGTCATTAAGGATAAAAGCTTAGGATAATTCTCTGGGTTGTCTAAATAACGCATGTCAAACGTTCGACACTGCTCCTTACATTAGACCACCCCTCTGTCTCACATGTGGTTTTCCAATCATATGAAAGTGTAATGTAACTCCATAAATATCTTTTCAGATGCTGGGATATTTTCAACATTTTAAGCTAGCGCTTCACTATCAGTCTCTACTCTTTTGGCTGGTATGTGATATATATTTTTTGCAGAATTATTCTAGGAGTTTAATAAAATTCTGTGCACTTTGTGTGTTTCTTATACATATATCAAGTTCACTTGCTATGGCAGGCACTGTTGAGAGATTTATTGTCCAAACCAAAGATTATTGCACATGCAGCTGGAGACAGTTCAGTTAACAATCTAAACTCTGCTTCCGGACAGGCTGATGATGGAAAGAGAATGATTTTAACTTTTCTGAATGATGATATTTGTAGTGCTATGCTGGAAATATCTTTTCAGCGCATTCTCAAGAAAGAAAAAGTACATCCTGGAACAGCCCATTCTTTTGGGGCAATGGAATTATGGAGTGATGATTTTGAGGGCAAGGGGGATTTCAGTCAGTATCGTTCTAGGATGGTATGTTTTGCATGACTATGCCTCTTCTTTCAATAACTTTATACTCTTTTTCTGTTAAGATTTCCCTGAGAAATGTATAGGTTTCCTTCTCTTGCTTTTTTGACTTTTCCTTTTTCTGTATTAGTTTTTTAATAGATCTTTCAGAAAACCCAAATGCTTTATTGTCTGCTTTTATATTATATGATTTAACTACATGAAAGACATTGAAAGGATGCTTCCAAGACCCATGCTTTGATTTGACACATTACGATATGGTGAGTGTCTGGGAGCTTGTAAGATTATTTTCTACTCCAATTGACTTCTAATAGTATGATTTTTTTTCGATTTTGGGGTTTTGGTGGCATAAGGTGGAAATTTTGTACTTATAAAAAAGAAAAGAAAAGATAGGTGGGGAGGTTGCAGCCCTATGTGTTTTACAAATTTTTATTTTATTTAGTTATTTATTTTATTTTTTTTGGAGGAGGGGGTGTTTGGTTTGCCAAGCGTTATGCCAGAATATTAAGAATAGAGATTAGATGGTTTTGTTTTACTTTGTTGTGGGAGGAGGTGTGGTCTCTTATCTCGCTTTGGGTCTTAGAAATGGAGCCTTTTGGAGGTGTAGCTGATTGACGGACTATCCTTGTTAAAGCCTTCTATGATATGCCCGCTTCTTATTTCTTGTTTGAGGACTTCTTTTATCTGAATTCTTTTATCTGAAGTAAGAAAGGAAATTTAATGGTTTCTTAAAGTCAGATTGCTGATGGTTTGAGTTGAAAGAGTTTTCAAATGTTAATAGTCATCAAGGTCCTTTCTAATTTCTCAATTTCTTGTACAAAGACTTGGTGGTCTCATGTGTATACATTTTAGCCTTTTAGGTCAAGTTCTGCTATTATTGTAGCACATTATAGCTTGACAAAATGAACTCTTGCCAGCTGAAACTAGAACATTCTAGAAATCTTTAAGAAGATTTAATTTAGAATTTAGATGGAATCAGTTCCGAAGGAAGGAAGCATTTTGAGCTTATAGACAACAGCTATTAATACAAGATATGTTTATAAAAGGAAAAAAACAAAGGAATCTAAGGATTGGTGTAGGCAACAGAAGGTATACTTTTTGAACTATTCATACTGACTTTGAACTGCTTTCATAGGAATAATGAAGCAGTCATCATCCCTTTGACAAATTCCTAATTTAAACCACATATGCCAATTACAACTTTTTGCACGGACTATAAATTGCAAAACTCTCTCTTTCTCCCACGATACAACTTTTTTGCACAGAATATAAAAGATGCAAAAAATCATCTCACTCACACAAATACAAAACCCACTCATACTCTCTCTCTCAACTTTTAGGATGCTACATGATGTTTAGTTGTGTTGCCCTTCATCAACTAAACATAATACTGTATTTATATAGTACCCACAACTTTCCTCTACTTATTCAAAGTATGACATTTTCTTTTCATAATAACAATTCTTTTCTGAATAAGATTCGAGTATCCCAACAATTCTTCCATCGACTCGAATTCCCAACTACTTCAACTTTATGTCTGAATAAGATTTAAGGAGTATCCTAATAATTCCTCCCACGACTCAAATCCCCAAACACTTTAACTTCATCACTATCATCGTTGTCTTAGTCGCCACCATCATTTGCATCATCTTCAACATCTGCATTATCCATATCATCCGCGTCATCCGCAATATCCGCGTCATCCGCAATACCCACAATATCCATAATATTCGCATTATCCGCAACATCTACGTTATCCTTATTATCCGCATCTTCTGCACCATCTGCATAATCCGCATTATTTGTGTCATCCAGTTCATTTTCATTAGTATTTCTATCATCTTCATCATCTAACAACTGCAACGGTGATCCTCTATAAGTACAAAATCTTTTATTCATCAACATAATGACGAATATCTCTAACTCCTTCAATCTTCACATTCTTTATTTGTCATATCAGTGCGACTAATTCCTTTCTACCTTGGATCCAATTAACGAAGCTCATGATAACACTTGTTGAAAATTAAGTCGACGCAAACCAAATATAAAATAAAAAGAGTTAAAATAACACAAGATTTAACTTGAAAAACCCTTAAAAGGAAAAATCACATGTCAAACTCCAATATTCAATATATCAATAATAATGGGTTTACAATAATCCACTCAAGTTGTAAAACTTGAGGTTACACAACATGCATAACACAACTTTTTGCACGTACTATAAAAGCTGCAAAAAACTCTCTCCTTACACAAACACAAAACCCACTCACACCCTTTCTCTTAGCTCGTAGGATGCTATATAATGTTTGGTTGTGCTACCCTTCATCAACTAAACATAATACTTATTTATAGAATACCCACAACTTTCTTCTTCCTATTCAAAATAGGACACTTCCTTTTCCTATTTTCTGAATAGGATTTGAGAAGTATCCCAACAATTTCTTCCTTGACTCGAATTTCCAACTATTTCAACTTCATGTCTGAATAAGATTTGAGGAGTATTCTAACAATTTCTTGTTACACCGTAGTCTAGTAATGAAAGTAATCTCACGAACCATGTTCTTTTCAATGAATATAAGTTTGTGAAGCCTTATCTAAGTCTTTAATTAGGATGAAAACTGCTGATTCATGTCTCATATTTATAGTCTTTCTTTTTACTGATGATATACCCTCAATTCAGCTGGAGTTGATTCGTTTTATCGCCTTTAGCAAGCCTATTCTAGCTGCTACTAAGGTTTCTGAGAGAATCATAATGATCATTAAGAGCCTCTTGATTGCTCCAACGCCTACTCAGGTTTGACTGCAGAAACTTTCTATTGCATTTCCTCTTTAGAGTTTACTGATAACTTTTTCCATATCCAGGAATTGTCAGTTTTGAGATTTAATTCGTATTTGTATTGAACTTAATTACCAAAAATAATAATAATGATAATAAAGAAGATGTTTTGATCTCAACACTTGTCGACATGATTTACAATTTGATGGTGTAGAATTTGGCTATACTGGAAAGCATGCAGTTGGCTTTAGAGAATGTTGTGAGTGCAGTTTATGATGGATCAAACGTATATGAAAGGAGTGATTCTGGAATTCAACTTTCACTGGGCAGAACTTTTGAAGGTTTTCCAGTGACTTGTTCCTCGTACATTATAAAGAATTGAAGGTTTTCATCATATGCTGAAAATTCTGATTACTGTGAACTGAAGGTATACTTCAACAACTTCTTTCTCTGAAATGGACTGAACCGGCACTTGTGGAACTACTCGGGCACTATTTAGATGCACTAGGTCCCATTTTGAAGTACCACTCAGATGCTCTTGGCAGTGTAATCAACAAGTTATTCGAGCTCCTAACCTCACTGCCCTCTGTTGTAAAGGTATGTTTCATGATTATTGTCTGCATGATTCCAGTTAGCTGTAAAGGAATCGTATTTAGACATGCATTTATCAACCAGTCCAATTTTTGCAGGATCCTAAAACAAGCACAGCTCGGCATGCAAGATTGCAGATTTGTACATCATTTATTCGGCTTGCAAAAGCAGCTGGGAAAAGCCTTCTGCCTCACATGAAGGTGATTCATTGTCTCCCCCAATTATTTGGAAGACTTACAATTAATTTTTATGTAGTAAGTTGCAACGATCAGAATATTTTGCTTTTTGTTTGGGGGTGGGAGGTTGGGTAAGACTAGATATTCAACTACAAATAGGAAATTTTTGATGGAGGACTAGGAATTATCCTTGAAATACATTGTGGATATCCAAAGACGGGGCAGTCCGAAGCCTCGTTCACAACGCCGAACAAGTATTGCCCTAACCTTTGGCATGATCTACTGTTTTGGAGGATACGATCAATGATTTAGTTAGTCTCTTGCCTTTCTCTCTCTCTCTCTCTTCTCCTCTTCTCTTCTCTTCTCTTCTCTTCCATTGGCTCCTTGTTTTCTGCTTAGATCTAAAGAGGCTTTTGGCATCAGCTTCTTGTTCTCTACTTTAAAATAAGGGTCCTCTTAACATGTGCCCTAAGGGCACATGCTAAGCGCGGAAATCGAGAGACGGGACCCACTAAATATTATTTGTTTATATATATGCACTGAATTCAATACATGAGATCCACTAATATATTATTTTTTATGCATTGAATTCAGTGCAAATACATAAATAAAGAATATTTAGTGGGTCCTGTCTCTCGGTTTCTGCGCTTAGCATGTGCCCTTAGGGCACATGTTAAGAAAACCCTTAAAAGAATGGCTGGTATCAATAACTATATATAATAAGGCATTAAAAGATCTTATCCAATAATTTTATAATTTTACCAAGTCTTTTTAGTTGATAAAGTCAATCATTCAAATACTATTCATTCTTTTGATATATTGTATAAACTTTTTGTATACCGTAAAATATATACTTGGATATATATAGATATATATGCATGCATGCATAAGTACCGTAAAATATATATAATTATCTTCAACATTATATATATATTATGTCAATGAAAAATGATAAATATATCAATACAAATTGTCAAACATTTGTGAAAAAAGTGATATAAAGTAGCCCATGCCTCGCATAGGTTGTCAAACTTGTGTAGGTAAAAAGGAGAGAGACTACCAACTACCAAATATCAACCACTAATTTTAAAGTGGTTGCTAGCTTGCACGTGGGTAATTATTCCAAAGATTTTAAAAGTACCTTCTATATTTTATTTAGTTTAAGGCCCACTTCTGGGTTGGGTACTTTAATAGGAATGGAATAGTGGGGATTAAATAAGTTGGCCCATTTCTATATGGGCTCAACAAATATAAATGAAACCATCTTTGGTAAAAACAATATCTTAAATAGTTTTTTATTAAGTCAGAACAAATTACTTATTAAGATATAGGGGATTGATCCATAGCATGCATTTTCTATGGATCCTTATAGGGCATACACTATCTATACCCTTTAAAACAAAAGTAACAACTAGAATTTGAGACTGAAAATTGACGTTTGCTACTATTAGTAGTGGACTGTTAAAAAAACACGCTAAATAAGGGTTTGACTTTATTAACTAGGTTTTATGGTTTATTAATTAGGTTTTAGGGTTTATAAATCAGAGTTTGTAGTTTATCAACTCCTTTTTTAATTGGGGTTATGGTTTATTAATCTCTAGTTACTAAACCTTGGTTAATAAACCCTACGCCCTAGTTAATAAATTCTAAATCGTATTTAATAAACACTAAACCCTGATTTATAAATCCTAAACCCTAGTTAATAAACCCTAAACTCTAGTTAATAAAGTCAAACTTTTATTCTAATTAGCGTCTCTAATCCTAGTCATTTATTTTGTTTTAAAAGGTATAGATGATGTATGCCATATAAGGATCAATAGCAAATACATGTCAAGGATCATTCCCCTAATATATATATATATATATATATATATATATAATAATTAAATATTTGCCGTATCCCCTCCGCACCCAAATCCCCATATTTTCAAATTTGGTGAACTCCCGTACCCTCGCATTGCGCACCGGCACCCGAATCCTTACTTCTTAGGTGGAAAATAATGACTCAATTGACAGTTAGAGCAATTTCTAATTACGTCTGACACCAATTATTCTTTGTTTTTTTGAGAAAGAAAGAACAACAATTTAAACTACTCGTTTCGTCCCACTTAAGTTGCTGCTTTCCTTTTCGGGATGTAGCAAAAAGAAGGCTATTTTAGTTGTCTTATATCAAATTTACATATTTATCCTGTTCTAACAACTTATAGAACTTTTAAACGAAGAAAGGTGGAGATGGGGTCTACAAAGAAAGATTATTTGGGAAACTTAGCTCATATTACACAAGATTCCTGTTCTCTTTATAGGTGTGCAAAAGCTAAGAAGTACGGATACAGGTGAGTCATACGGGGATAGGATGCTTTGCCAAATAATAGAAGATTGAGATTCGAGTGTTGGACAATTTGGCATATAGTTTTTCTTAAGATTAAATATGTATATATTTGTGTGTAATTTTATACGCATGTATATATATGATAAAAGCTATAAAGCATTCAACAAAATAGATACAAGAGAAAAACAACAAACATCTAACAAACAATATAAATATTTCTATAAACATGAAGTCATACACAATAACAGAAATAGTCATAGATAATTCAAAACACACAAGTTATAAAGGAGGAGAGAATCCCAATAATCGCTGAGAACGGGAGTATTCAGTGTGGGCATGCAATCATTCCCCCCGGGATAATGAAGTATTCTTGCTTCCTAGGCAAAAAGAAACATAACAACTAAAGTGGGACGAATTCCACTTATAACATAGAGAAGGTCTAATTTGTCTCTCTCAATTGAGTGTATGATGCCTCCTTTTAGCGCATTTTGAATTCATACTTATAATTTTTTTTTTGAGCTCAAGCATTGATCTCTACTTTATATGTTATGGTGCAGATTTGTTACTAAACAAGAAATAATACATGCACAATGCTTATCCATGTATAATGTTGAACTTTAAGGGATCTTTTGAAATTCCTCAAACCAAATCTAGGTCTTAAATTTTTCAATGTGTATCCTTCTTAGTTTCTGCTGTACTGCTAGGGTGATATTTTGTTTACTAACTTTTAGTACTGTTATTCTATAGGGGATAGCTGACACCATGTCATGTTTGCAAAAAGAGGGCGGTCTGCTTCGCGGGGAGCATAATCATCTAGGGGAAGCATTTATTATTATGGCTTCTACAGCTGGGTAATTTCTTTCTTATAAATGGGTTTATCCGTCTGTACTTGATAATTCTGGTTTTGATTCATTAGGAAGTTTTTATATTTGGTGCAGGGTTCAGCAGCAGCGAGAAGTTTTGGCCTGGTTGCTTGAACCTTTAAGCAAACAGTGGATACAGATAGAATGGCAAAATGCATATTTATCTGACCCAGCAGGCCTGGTTCGCTTGTGTTCTGAGACACAGTTCATGTGGTCACTTTTCCACACTGTGACGTTCTTTGAGAAGGCACTTAAGAGGAGTGGTGTCAGAAAAGGCAACGTGAGTTTACAAAACAATTCAATAGAAAGTTCTACTCCTTGCCATCCGTTGGTTCCTCATTTATCGTGGATGCTGCCTCCTCTCCTAAAAGTAAGTGTGATGCTCTAGGTAACTGGTGAATAAAATTCTTCCACAAAATGTAGTTAATGATCCATCTTGTTGACTTGTTGACTGAAAGAACAAATATAATAACTATTGCGCGTTTTGATACCCAGCTGCTTCGTGCTATACATTCTCTTTGGTCTCCACCTGTTACTCTAACATTGCCTGGAGAAATAAAAGCTGCGATAGTTATTAGTGATATCGAGAGAACCAGTCTTCTTGGGGAAGGAAACCCTAAATTGTCTAAAGGTACATTAACCTTTACAGATGGATCTCAGTTTGACATGAATAAGGAAGGCTATGCAGAGCCCAATGAAACTGATATACGAAATTGGTTGAAGGGTATCAGAGATAGTGGGTACGTAATATACTTCTGAGTTCTGAGGTAGTGGTGTAAAATTTGAGAATTGAGAAACTGTTGACTTGATTATCTATAATTTGTGACGCTAACCCTGCAATAGTCAGATTTCCCCCCCCTCGACCCGGTAAATGTAATGGCTCAGGTCTTGAAGGAATAACTTCAAGGGGGTTGGTTCAAATCCCCAAACTCTGGGTCAATCTTACCCGATCAAAGAAAAAATAAAAATATTTATGCCTCTTCTACATTATGCATTCATCTTGTTTATTTACAAACATTACAAGCCTTGTGTTAATTATTTGTGCATATCCCTGGACAAATTTTCTTTTGTTTAAACTTTGCCACTGATCCATTTTAGTATTACCTGAAACTTTGATCAAGTTAGACCTGTAATGACTTCAAGCTTGACTTTGAGTTGGGATCAAGGCTCAATATTGTCCCAAGTGCACTTAGGAAATCTTGGCTCACCACATAACATGACATATTACTGGTACTCTTCGTAGTAGAGTTGATATATGCTGTCCATCTCACATGTTCAGTTCTGTGACCGGGGTACTGCAATGTTCCCTACTTAAATTCCTGACAGCCTCATCACGACCAGTCAGTTCTTAGTATCAACACCAAGCAGTGTGGGTTCTGAAGGTGACAAGGACCAGTCCTCGGGATCCAATCAAACCCTAATGCCCTTGTCACGATTTGTCTGTTCTTGGGATCAAATCCAGGCAGTGTAGGTTTCTATAGGTAGCTCCCCCTGCCCATATGGTTTAGCATTTAGTCTTCAACGGGTAGGGCTTTGCTCTGGTACCAATAACCTGAGCTCCAGAACAAATTAAGGCTCAGTCCACTGTTCTAAGAGCATTGGATCATCTTGACCCACTACAAGCCCACCCAAAAGTCATGACATATTATTGGCACGCTTGGTGGTAGAGTTGAGACCTTATATAGAGTACAGTCCATCATATATGTTCCAATGTGGGACTGAGACTGAGGTGTTACAGTACCTCTATATAAGCAATTTATATTTATTTCATAAAATTGTTGTATTATATGTTTTTGATAATTTATGTATTCAATTATATATCGTCAGTCATTGTACTTCTCATTGATATATATATATATATATATATATATATATTTATTTTTGAATAGTGCTTATTGTTTATATTCTGTCTTCAAGAACACAATTAAATTATAGGGGACATATTATTCTTATTCTACAAGGTTGGAACAACCTGATTGCCTGCCACCACTGCCTAGGTTTTACTACAAAAGATATCTTTGCTCTATATGCCTTTCTGGTTATCCAACTCGGTCATGATACGTTACTCCTGACACTAGGTATAATGTATTGGGCTTATCGGCAACAATTGGGGATTCATTTTTCAAAATTTTGGATATTCATCCGGTCTCTTTGGCTCTAGTGGAGAATATACAGCCAATGGAGTTCAGACATATGAGGCAACTTGTTCATTCAATATTGATACCACTAGTTAAATGCTGCCCTTCAGATATGTGGGAGGTGTGGCTGAAAAAGCTTTTGCATCCAATATTGCTACATTCGCAACAGGCTCTTAGCTGTGCATGGTGCAGTCTTTTAGAGGATGGTAGAGCTAAGGTTCCAGATCTTCTTTGTATACCTGAAGGGTCAGACTTAAAAGTGGAAGTAATGGAGGAAAAGCTACTGCGAGGGTTAACTCGTGAGATTTGTTCGCTCCTCTCCGTATTAGCTTCGCCAGGGTTGAATACTGGGCTTCTTTCAGTGGAGCAGTCTGGGCATGTCAACCGCGTGGAGGATGCATTTGCCTCGAGCTCTATGGTTGGGTATGCCTGAAGATACTGTTTATTAGTAGAGTGAATTTGATGTTGAATTCTTAAAGTTATATATGTTTATACTTTTCTAATTTGGTTTTTAAGTTTCGACTATCTCATAATTGTGATTTAATTGCAGCTTTATTTTGAAGCACAAAGGCCTAGCCCTTCCAGCGCTGCAGATAGGTCTGGATGCTTTTAAATGGACAGATGGGGAAGCTGTGACTAAAGTTTCTTCCTTCTTTGGTTCTGTAATTCTCCTGGGTGTTTCATCTAATAATGTTGAATTACAAGAATTTGTTGCAAAAGATTTGTTCTATGCAATAATCCAAGGTTTGGAACTTGAGTCAAATGCTATAATCAGTTCTGACCTCCTTGGCCTCTGTCGTGATATCTACATTTATTTCTGTGATAGAGACCCAGCGCTTAGGCAGGTTAGTGGGATTCCTCAGGCTGTTTGACATTTTTGCACTATTACATAGAACTATGGTGAATTATCAGGACTTCAAATTTTACTTTTTGGTAATGTGTGCTAACTTTCTTGTGTTCCCTCAGATTTTGCTGTCCCTTCCTTGTGTTACACCCCAAGAGCTACTTGCTTTTGAAGAAGCATTGGCAAAAACAAGTAGCCCTAAGGAACAGAAGCAACATATGAGGAGTTTGTTATTATTAGCTCCAGGAGATAAGTTAAAAGCACTTGCTAATCAGAGAAGTGTGAATGTAATTAAAAATGTTTCGGGTAAGCTTTGGCATCACAAATACTTCTTTTTCTCCAATTTAGTCCTATTGGTTCATCATTCTTTACTTTTTTGTTATTATTCCATTCTTGTTTGGTGTGGCTGGGGGTTAGCAATATTTTTTTCTGTTGAAGATTGCAGAGCTTAAATTTGCTTTGTACGAGTTATACTTTGGACTCTTATAGAAACAATCATGACCTGTTTGGTGTGTCTGGGGGTTATCAATAATTTTTTTTTTTTTTTAAAGATTTCAGAGCTTAAATTTGCTTGGGACAGTATGACTAAAACTTTGGAGTCACATGGAAAGGACCTTAATTTTTTGCTGTATTGGAGAAACATGCGATAGACATGACAAAATGGTAGATAAAAAGTTCCTTGATATTGTTAAAAAATTGCAATGCAGTTTCATGAATATAGTAGCACAATGTCTGTGTTTGAACAAGATATACATCAATTCAAATTTCAAGTGAATATAATGAGGAAAACCCGATGAATGCCATGTAACAGAGTTGCTTTTTCCTTCTAAATGCATTTATGACTTCGGATGTCAAGTTTCTTAAAAGCAATTTTAGTATTGTTTTTCCCCCTTCTGGTTAATATAGTACCTTGACCAGTGAACAATAGCTCAATTTGTTGGCGATTCCTAGCATCAGTGTCTCCATATTTGATAGTCTCAATTTAGTCGTAGATAATTCAGCTTTCAGATAATATTAAGGGCTATTTTTGTCTATATTGTGCTTCACTTGGAAGTGTTTTGGGAAATTATAGTTGATAAATCTTGTAATTAAGCCTCAACTATGGTATGTTTCAGCAAGGCCTCGCAATTTAGTCTCTGCTCCAGAATCCAGAACTGATGAAGGCCATACTGGATTGGCAGCAATCATGTAAAGGGATCCTCAAGAGCTTGACAGCGTTGTGTACAGAGCCGAGTTTAACTTATTACAAGAGTTGTATATTGAGTAAGAGATGCTACGAGACACCATCAACCAGTTTTTATTTCATTGTGAAGATCTACAGAAGTTATGAAACAAATATACCGCATAGGTGACTGAATTGAAACCCCGACAGGATGTATAATTCTTCATTCAATTATAATCTGATCTCGTGTTTTTGTGATATTAAGTCATGGGTGTGGGCCTCTTCCATGGCTCTTGGGAGGTGGGCATCCAGGGCTACTCCCTTGCGTCCTGCCCTGTTGTGGGGTAGCCTACCACAACAAAATTTTTATTGCACCAAAAAAAAAAATCAGTATGTTTTAGCTTGTGTATTGTATTATTAGTATCCCCCCCCCCCCCCCCCCCCCCCTGTTGGGGCCATGTAGCTCAACTTGTAATAGGAACTTGTCAAATTTTTATGGAGCACAAGATATTTTGTAATTGTAGCAGTTTACAGTAGATTGCGAGTGCTGTGTTTTTTTTTTTTTTGATAAATATTTTGTGCAATGCTTCTGTGGGTGATCTCTCCATTTTTTTTGGGTAGGGACACGCACACGTGTGTGTGTTTTTTCATTTTATTTTATATTTTTTGCGTTAAAAGTGCACAGATTACATGTTTTTGGTACTCGTTTTGTCCAATCAAATGGCTGAGATTTGATCATTTGACCACTTTGAAAGTAGTATTCTTGACCTATCAGGCCAATAATTTCACTACGTATTAGTCCAATCATTTCTTACTTTATTAAGTGAATTACGTATACATTTACATTCTATTGAACGAAATCCTTGCCAGCTTTTTAAAAAAATCAAGAGGTGACAAAATCAAAGGTACAATCATGTCTTCTTTAAGAAAAATTATTAAATATTCTTTAGATACTTGTCACATGATATCTTATACTATTAATGTGCTGTTATTTAAGTTATGGATAACTTTATTGATTTTAATATCATTTTTTACTATTTAACGGAAAAAAAACAAACAGTTTGTTCACAATTTGTGCACATAAAATCACTTCAATACGACTATCTCATTGGGAACAAAACTTTAGATTTGTTATAAATACCTATGGGTATACTTGCAAAATGTTAGCGAATTCGAGTAGAAAAGAAAAGTTGATAAAAGTTAAAAATAGTGTGACAATAACTTTCCTTTCTTGTGTTGGTAAAAGTTAAAAGGAGATCAAATGTGAACATGGAGGTAACTCAAATTAAAAACGTTTGTAAATTTTAAGAACATTGGGAACAGTGGAAATATTTTAAAGATATAAGATGGCTTTGTATCCCAAATCTATCCATTTTGGGGTGAATTTTTATTTTTTGGTACAAAGTTACCATTTCTCTTGCATTTTTTCCCCTTGACAAACATGACATTTAAAAAGAAATCATCCCTTTTCATTCCTATCCAGCCTTTTTAAAGGCGGGTCTGATGATTCAATCTTGTGCAGATTTCGGAACACTGACAGAATTAGGGAGTTGTGAGCAACCCATTTACTTAAGAACGTCACCTACAAGGAGTATGATTTGCACTATCAAGTGCATAACAGCATCACTAGTAATTAAAAACCAAAAGTTGGAGCAGGTGAAGATCTTAGCCATTCAATATGGGGCTTCTTACAGCTTTCTATGTTCTAAACATATCGCACCACGCCCTTACAGGCAAAATCCAATAGCGTCTTTGGGGAACCTGGACAAGCTTGAATTAGTGAACCTATCCCAAAATTTCAATCAATTACAGGGGAAGATCCCAACAGAGGATTGTGCTGTTCCTCTGTAGGAATGAGATCAAAGATTCTGAAAATTCATGTTCTTTGCCACCATTATTTGAAAACATGCTTGATAGCTGCCAAAAATGGATCGGCTGTAGGATTATGCACTTTAGTAGTACCTATTCCTTTTTGGCACTTTCATACTGCCTAATGAGATAATACGGAGAGCCAAGTAGTAATATAGGTTCACCCCCATCTGCGGCTGATCCAGGGGTTGAATCTCATCCCTGTATGATTGCAAAATGTAAATTGCCTGCTTATCCATAAACCTCCAAGCATCATACTTTGAGTCGTCTTTCCTTGTCAAATATACAAGGCTGGAGGGGGAATTGTGGGTTGTTCGGGTTTGGGGGGTCAAATAGATCACATACAATGAAGACGCATGAGGTATGTTGATAAGCACAACTAGGAGAAACATACATACATATAAGCATCATAACCGGACAAAAGACATGACACTGTTTGCTAGTGCAACTCATCATTCAATCAAGGTAGTTATAAAGCCGTGAGAGAAAAATGGAGGGGAGACTTCATAACCATATAATTACACGGAAACAGGTGACATAGCGATGCAACCTTCCCAACAAACAAAGGTAGTAGCACTCTGCACTTCCATGGACTGTTAGTTAAGTAAGCTGTCAATACCAAACAATCACCTCTAGCCAGAGGAAGCGAATTGAGAGAAAATTTAAGCAGAAAGAACCAAGAACACATAATCGTGACACCAACTGTTTCAGATTTTCTAGATAACCCTTCTGAAATTTAAGATCCTTTGAGAACCAAGAAAATGTTAGATAATTCACATCCAACGACTACATTCGGTGAGGAAGACTGCAACTGACCAACAACAATTGTGTCACTAAGGCAGGAGGGGAGGAAGGCCATTCTCCATAACCTCATAAAGCTTTTTACTGTACATGGCATTTTCTAAGTAAATTTAAATGAGAAGGATAAAAGGAATGAGAACATCTATCATAGGCCAACCCCGCAATGGAAATATAAGAGAAAAATGGGTGATTAATCATCTCCCCAGTCTTCCTACACGTGCAACGCTAATTTAAAGTTCTTTAGTGACTGTATAAGTCTTAGAATCAGCTCAACCAACCACAACCTAAACTATGAGTTAATCCAATATAGGGTTTCAAAAAGGGCTGATACGTTCTTTTCATTTTTTCCAAGCAGGTTCATTTTTATTAAGATTTCTGACTATATTAAATCGGACTTTAATCACAACGAGATCTATGTTCAGAGTCCTAATAAATTCATTTTCACCATCTCCCATAGATAAGTATTAAGCACTAAAGAGACTAGAAATTTAAGGTGTAATTCTTATTTAGTTATTCTACAAATCCTCAAAAACCTTCTTTTTCCTTAATTATAGGTACCTACATATCATCGAAATCCTTCTTTTCTTTCAGTCCATAGTGTCAACTACATAATCGAACAATCCCCTGAAGTCTTCTAGCCATACTTCCTCCTCTTATACAAGGACTATAAGGCAAACAAAAAAGAAAGAAAGAAAAAGTTAGTTCAATTGATTCAGCACAACACAAGCCAGTACACTCTAACCATCTTACATCTATCTATCTAATATATAAAGTGGGAGTGGAGCAATAGATTGAAAGTTATTTTGGTGTAGTTAAATCACAACTTAATGACCTATGGTAAAATTAGATAGTAAATCTCTATTTTAACATTTTTCACTCCACTACACCCACTTTCTACTGCCACTTACCCACTAATCTATTCCCATTATCTTTCTCTCTCTCTCTCTCTCTCTCTCTCTCCCTCCACTATCCCAAGTTTTTCTAATTACTTATTTTTTTATCTTATTATATTTAAAAATAATTAACACCCGCAAGTGTGCTCAGGAGACTAAAACAAATAAAATGCCTACATCAATTCATCACTATCTTTTTCCTAGTGGATTCAAGGGCCCCTAGTAGATTCTAGGGTTACTATCTCTGGGTTGGACTACAATAAATACATTAAGCCAAGAGGTTACCCAACTATAGTCTCCATGCATGTTAATAAAGACAAAACTACATAAATAAGATAATGTATCTTTCACCAAAGTGAAAATTTTCCTGCTTTAGAAAAGTATTGCGTTTCACCAACCATGTAAGGCCAAGGGCCATGGGGGAGAAATTAAAAGTTTTGGGACTTGTTAGTTGATTAAGCAGAGTGGTTAGTACTCTATTATCTTGGTCTCCAAGTTTGCTTGTCCCCAGTGTAGTAGATCATTCAAGTAGGTTCAATCTAGTAGTATGAACAAAAATAGTTGTTGCAATTTCAATTTATAATTATGATGAATGAAATATTGAGAGAAGTTTCTCTCTTATCCCAGTCTCTGTCGAAGGTAACCCTTCAATGGAGGACATCATTCCCTATGCTTAAGTGTACAGCTGGCCAGTAGATCTAAAAGGTTCCATCCATAGGCTTGACCGGATATCATTTGTCCACAAACAAAACAAAAACAAAGTAGGTTTGTAGTACCTAGCTCTCTTTCTCTCTCTCTCTCTCTCTCCCTCCTTTCTCTCTATAGCTATCTACATTCTTCTCGAAGTTTCTCTCTAATTCTCTTAACCTACACCTCAAAGTTCATCCACAATTTCTCAATAAGTTGCATAAATTGTTAATTACAGCCTAATTCAGCCAAAACTTCCATTAAGTTTGCTACTTTGCTTAGTTGAGCTCTAACAAGGTTTGAGCTTGGCAATTGGTATCAAAGTGCACCTCCCTTGGGAAATCTTTAATTTATTCATCTATTTCTATTCTTAAATCTCCTCTAAAAGTCTCATTTTATGTCCTTCATTCATCAAATTTTTGAAGAATTAAGTGATTTTTTCTTTAGTTTCATCCTTTCCGTCACGTCTAGATTCAGATTTTTTTTGGTTTCTTCATTTCCCTCACATCTAGATTCAGATTCCTATTCATTCCATTTCAACACTAAGTACCACAAATTCTAACAGTCCCTAAAAGTACACCAGAAACCCAACTTTTCTAGCCTATAACAGTCTTCATAAAAGTCCCACAAACAGCCCAATATATCAAGTAAAACAGCTCTTCCCATGGCTGGAAACTCGAGTTCCAGCTCTTATGATATTTTCCAACAAGATTTCATCAAATTCAAAGAATTTAACAACGAAAATATTGAGAAAATTGATGGTTTCATGATGAAAATAAGATAACAGTTTAT
This sequence comes from Hedera helix, assembly GCA_947179155.2. NCBI lineage: Eukaryota > Viridiplantae > Streptophyta > Magnoliopsida > Apiales > Araliaceae > Hedera > Hedera helix. The sequence continues at coordinate 23,476,340 of OX359280.1, forward strand.
TTCCAAATCAAGGTAATTAGAAGGGGTGGAAGCTCATTTTGACCACTCATTGAGTGGGGCTAAGCCATGCACTACACAAAAGAAGAGGGGGCTTGACTAGAATTACAAAGTCAATTAGGGTTAAAATAGAATTAACAAAACTTGTAAAAATGGAAAAACAAAGGAGCAAGAGATACTCCCACACACCACCCCCATATTTTTAGCCACAGGAGGGAGAGAGAGAGAAAGAGATGAGAGCAGCTCGGCTACTCCAAGAGGAAGAGAAGAGGAAGAAGATTGGAAGCTTGAAGAAAAAAGGAAGCTAGGAAAAAGAAGGAAAGCTAAACATAAGAGGTATAACCTCTAAACACCTTTTAATCCAAATAAACTTCTAAAAATTCTTCTTCTATAAATTTTATGGAACCCTTGGCATGTGTAAGCCTATCTTAGATATTCTTAATGTTATGTGATCATGGAACTTGAAAGAGGAACAAAAACTTGAAGGAAACTAGGAAGAAAAACAAAATTAGGCTAGGGTAGAGCTAATTTCTACCCTGTTTCTGTAAAAACACATAACTCTCTGTGTAACAAATTAGATCTTAAAATTTCTACATGCTGTAAAAATTTGGGACCCCAACTCATTACAGATTTCAAATTAAAAATCATGCAAGGAGGCTGGTCAATGGGTAAACCTACCGAATTTGGGGCTGCTTTTTGATTTATGGTAGATACCTCATGGTTCAGAGAGGTTGCTGCCAAAAATTGAGCACAAACAGAGTTGTAGAGAATTAATTAGAAATAAAACAATTTTGTAATTTGAAACCCTAAAACTAGTATACCTTGGTTTCTACTTGTTGTCAGTGTTCTAAAAATTCCCGCCTAAGTCCGATTAGTCCTGCCTAGGCGCTAGACCCCCCCTTGCCGCCACGTCTAGGCGCTAGCCCCCCCCACCCCCAGCGCCTCGCCTAGGCCCAAGGCGGAAAAAAAATCTCTCCAAGAAATTAGACAGGCCTAGGTAGGCAAGGTGGAGAAATTAGGGTTGCAATTGTTTTTATTTTATTTTAATAACTAAGCTACAAAACGACGTCGTGGGAGTGGATGAGGAAGTTAAGGATTGTTCGGACCTTACTTGGGAGGCGGTTGGTGAAACATCCAGAGCAGATAGTATGCTAGAGCCTAGGAAAAGTAGTAAAAATATTAAAGTTAGAGAACTCCATGAAGAATATTTTTTGTTTGATGATGACACGGATGAAGAGAGAGATGAAGAGTATGAGTGTGAGTCCGATGAGAACATTATCTAGGAGGGATACGTAGAAAAAGAGTTAGAGATATAGAGAGATATGGAGATGATGACTATTAATTTGTATTTTTTATTATTTGTTTGTGTTTAAACTTTGAACAATTGCATATTTGTATTTAAATTTTGACATTGACAATATAGATATGTGTTTGAATTTTAAGCAAATGCATTTTTTTTATCTTTATTATATTATAGTTTTGTTTAGATAAATGTAAGATAAAATATTAAAATTACTTTAAAATAAAAAATCCCACCTAGGGCCCCCCCGGGTGCCAGCCGCCTCCCTCCCGCCTAACCCTTTTTAGAACATTGCTTGTTGTTTGGGACTGAAACTTTAATCCTGGACTCTATGATGAGGGGGAGACTATGTCCAAATTTTAGAATTGTTGGAGTTAAATCCCAATGGTGAAAATTGTTGCAATATTAAGCGGAAATGACCTTTAAATAAATAGTAAACATATTGGAAAATTTTGAAAAAATCACAGAACATCCTAAATATATAAATATACATTTGGTTAAAAGGAATTAACAAAATAAATTCCTTAAGAGGGTCTGATGGAGGAAATGGAGTTGCGAAAATTGTTAAAAAACTGTTTAAAGTGAGCCAAAACTATGTCATAAAAATTAACTAGTGAATACGAGTAAAAACTGAGATAGTAAGCTTAAGTTTATGATAAAATAAAGATTGGAAAGTCATTATTTAACAAGGGGATGAAAAATGTTCTAAAAATGAGTTTAGAATAATCAAATAATCCTGAAAATAAATTACGGGAGGTTATGGACGATAACGAGTAAGTTAACAAGGGAATTAATACTTTAATATTCCAACAAGATGTAGGTAATCCAAAGAGGAAAGTAAGTGGAATAGACAGTGAAAAGGCTATTAAATCAGGCAAGTTTTTGCACTACTGCCTTGGTATTAATTTTTAAATCGCTTATGTTTTTATTCTGAAGCTTTGAGCATGTTGTCTATATTGACTAATGGGTGAGTTGAAAAGCCACTTGTATTTGGCTAAACTTTGTTGTCTAAGTTATTTCTTTATTGAATAATTTTATTCGTGATATCAAACGTTACATGTTAATGTAAATTTTTGTTGTTGGGATAATTGCTTGTGCCAAACCAACTTATCTTGGGGTGGATTCCTTGAGTTGTATGACTGAGATGAACCACCCTAATATATAGGGGAATTGGTTAAGAATGTCAACACTCCGACGATACATTGTTGAATTACGGTGTCAAGATGTTACATGTAACGAGAGTGCTGATAGGCTGATCACCTACAATACAATGTGAAATAGTTCTTGGTTGTTATGACCCCTCAATTTATTGTGTTGATATTAACATTATCGGAATTGTTAAACTTCCGAGTAATTAACTAATTTGATTCCAAGTTCTTTGGAGGAACATTTTGTTGGTCTACGTTATTAAAGCTATTGGGATTCAAGGATTTGTATCTCCTTGGATCCAAGATTGAGATGTTAAGAAATATTTGTTCATTGATTAGTGAATCTTATAAATTGCTTTTGTTGAGATTTTAGAATTTGCTAAGCTATTTATACTCACTCTTTGTTATATTTTGTTTAGCCAGGGTAGACGGGATCGAAGGATCGAGTAGCAAAGACAAAGACAAGAGTATCCTTTTGCTGAGCTATTTATACTCACTCTTTGTTATATTTTGTTTAGCCAGGGTAGACGGGACCGAAGGATCGAGTAGCAAAGACAAAGACAAGAGTGTCCTTAAGCCTGAAGACTAGTTATGATTGTTGTAATAGATTAGCTTGCTTATGTTATAATAACTTTTGTAATAACGCAAGATTGGTTGTGTTATAATTAAGTTATAAAGTTATCATAAGCTTTGTATTTGAGATAAAGATTTGGGATATGTAATCCCTCTGTAAATATGGTAGTGTAAGACAACTTTTAGCTTGTATTATAAACAGGTGCTGTTGGAGTATTGGGATTAAGACTTGGGATTGTAATTTGGGATTGTAATGTGATGTTGCTTAATATATATAATGAGACAGCCTTTGGCTTATTAAATAAGCAGGTGACGTTAATGTACGGGAGTAGTTAATTATACTTTATTATATTAGTATAATATTATATTTATTTTTACTTATATAATAATATATTTATTTATTATTCATGACAAATAGAGTTAATATAATCAATAAATATTTTAACTTTTAATTTTAAAATTTTTGTAAGTCATTTAATTTTTTAATTTACTATAGAAGTTAAATTTGCCCATCTGTCTACTTGCTATTTTTGTTTTAGTATATGTCTTGAACCTATGAATTGTAATGTAGTGTTAATTATACATAATATACTTGTGAGTAATTTTTTATATTTAGTGCACATGTGAATTGAACTATATATATATATATATATAAAATGTACATTGTAAATAATCTATTGTTTTATGGACGACTAATGGGGCGTCTAGTTGACTAGTAGCTTAAGCGGCCGGCTATTAACTAGCCTTGACTTAGCGCCTCAACAACTATGTGCTTAAGATGAATGAAAAGAATTAAGTGGTGGTTTATCCATTCCTAAGCTCTCTAGCCTTCTCTTCTTATTCAAGTTCTTCCTAAAACCCTACTTTCTCCCAAAACCCTATTGTTGCATGGTTAAGCTCATGCTAAGTTTGAGCTTAATAAACCTCCACATAATCACTCCACTATGAAGGACCAACTGCTTTAGGGTCAACGAAGCAACAGAAAGGAAATCCCAAAAATTTAGCAGAAAGAGTAGAATTCAAGGGATATATGCCAAATCAATAAGAATTCTATTCCATTCACACTGAACTAAGACTTGAAGTTACTTTGCCCGACTCACCTTTCTATCTTTTAGTTGTATGTACTGATCATATCAATCTCCAACTCCCGGCTATGGCACGCGTCCACAAAATAACAAGTAAAGGAAAAGATAAAAGAAATCTGTCAGCTAATTTATGCTAAACCATTTTCATTGTTATACATTCTACAAAATAACAAAGCAAAGAAATACTACTCTCAAACAAACAAACAATAAAAGGTAAACGGAACAGAAAATATGATAGGAAATGTATTTAAAAAGAACATATATAGGTATACATATACTAAAGGATATAGTAATTGAAAACCTCTTATATAAACTAATGCATAAACTAAAGAACATAAAGAGAGTCCCAAGACAAATCCAAATTCCTAAATTATAAAATTTTCCTGTGCTTTGACAAGTACATTACAGAATTCTCCAATTCAATGTTAGTGATAGCATAGAAGCAAAAGCCTAAAAGAAACTAAAACACCATAGCCAACTTCAACACTTAAGAACTCTTGTACATCACCGAATTCAGTACTTTACCTGTTGCAGCATAAAAATCTTGAAGCCTCGGAGCACCAAAACATGATACAGCACTGCCTCAATGAGTAAAAACAGTGTCATTGCGTCTAGGCGGTCTGTCAGGAATTGACCCGGGCTTGAATTTTGAAGCCTCGTGTCTAGATAGTTCGGGAGGCACGGGACTGTTACTCTGAATAAGCATCTGTTTGAGGTCATAGAAGACATCTGTGTCATGTAGAGTCAAGAATGTTGTGGCTACACCTGTCTTCCCAGCACGCCCAGTTCGTCCAATACGATGTGTGTACATTTCAATATTCCCAGGCATATCGAAATTTATCACATGGGCCACATCAGGGATATCAATCCCACGCCCTGCTACATCAGTGGCCACCAATACATTGTATCTCTTGGTCCTAAAACCTTCAAGGCTAATTTCTCTTTGCTCCTGCGACTTCCCACCATGCAAAGTTGTAACACGATAGCCAGCCTTATCCAAACCCTTGGAAAGGGTATCAGCAGACTTCTTAGTGTTTATAAACACAATGGCCGTCTTATCACCAAGTTCGTCAAGTAATTTCTGCAACCTATACATTTTCTCTGATTCCTTTACCATGATCACATGCTGGGTAATGAGGTCAGTAGTCTTTCCTGCAGTGCCAATAGTAACCACAACAGGATTTCTCAAGTACTTCCTGGCAAGACGCTCCACAGCAGATGGCATGGTAGCGCTGAACATGTACGTGGTTCGGTAAATCTTTTTCTCATCAAGCTCCTCGTCCTCATTCTCTGGTTTGAAATTGCTTGAAGGCATTGCGTCCAAGACTCCTACAACTTGGGGTTCAAAACCCATATCAATCATGCGATCAGCCTCATCAAGAACAACATAGTTACACTGGTTTAAAACAGCATAACGCCTCTCCAAGCAATCTATAAGACGTCCCGGAGTAGCAATCACTACCTCACACCCTTGCCTAATCTTAAACCCTTGCTCCTCAATAGACTGCCCACCAACAATGGAAACAACTTTGATACCCAAATAGTGAGCAAACTTAACAGTCTCATCCTCAATCTGCTGGGCAAGTTCTCGTGTAGGTGCCATTACGACTGCATAAGGACCCTCAGCCTCATTCTCTTCACTCATGGGAGGCAATCTAGATATGTAGGTCAACATGGGAAGAACAAAAGCAGCAGTCTTACCAGAGCCCGTCTCAGCAACACCAATAACATCACGCTGCTGCAAGCCAAGAGGAATGGCAGCCATCTGAATGGGAGACGGGGTCTTGTAGCCAGATCTTTCCACAGCCTTCAACAACTCAGAACTCAACTTACTCTCAACCCAACTCCTCATGGGGCGAGGGATTCGAGAACCCTTATAGGAAATATTAAAATCTTCCCTGAAAATACGCCAATCTCTCTCAGTCATTTCCTCGAGCACCTTGTCCGACCAGTGGCGGTCCACCCTCATGTCAAAGGTATCATATAAATCAGCAGCCTCCTCTTTAAGCCTCTGGGCGGCAGCCTCTTCAGGCTTCTCCTCTATACCCTCCTTCTTCCGGATCTCATCCCTAATCTCCTTTTCATTCTTGGCGGCAAGCTTCTTCTGCTCACGCCGATCCATACCAGCCCGAAAACCCCGTCCAAATAGAAGTCGTGCCTCATGAGGGTTCTGATACAGGGAATTCATATCCCGAGAAGTATCTTCAGTATTCTCCCAATCAAACGAAAATCGAAACTTCTCACTAGGCTTAATAACCCTCTTCTTCGGCTTCTTAGAACCCAAATACTGCTCTTTAATTGCTTCCAATTCCTTCTCACGCTCCCGCTCCGCCAATTTCTCCAACCGGGCCCGCTCCCGCGACTTCTGCTCCTCTTCCCGGAGAACAGTCCGGCGCTCTGAGTCCCGGTCTCGATCCCGATGCCGGTCTCGATCCCTGTCCCTGTCTCGCTCGTAATCACGGGAAGAGCGGTGGTGGCGGTCTCTGTCCCTGTCAGAGGAATCGGAGGAGGGTTTAGAGGAGTCGCCGGAAGATGGTCGGTGGAGGAGTTGATGATTGGGTTGGTCTCGTTTCTGCTGAGCAATTTGGTCCTGCCGGCGTTGAAGGGCCAATTGCTCCCGCTGAGCCTTAGTGAGGAAAACTGGCTTCTTGAGATTCTTGCCGTCGTCGTCTAGATTATTGACCATCCCGATTTCCTCAATCGCCGTCGCCGGTTTCATGCTTTTGCTTTCTGATAAGATTTTGCAGGAGGTGAACAAACTTTGGAGAGCGAAGAAGACCAATTAAGCAAGTAAATTAAATAGACCAAATAAAATACTAGGGCTTGGAATATTTATTTTATAAAGCCCATTGTGCATGGGCCATTTTTTTAAAACTTTTTTTGCGTGTATAAATAATAAAAACAAAAAAATTATTAATTTTATGGAATTTAGGTTGATTAAATAAAAATTGTATTTCTTTTAAGATTAAAATCAATGTTCTCAGAACCAGTTCGTTCAGTGAACTGAAAAAGGTATTGGGTAGATGGGTCATTGGTTCAACCAGTGGTCGAACTGTTATTGAACCAATTACATTATAAATATATAAAAATATATATTATTAATAATTAACAAAATATAGTGAAATTATGTTATATTATTAGTAAAAATATTTTTGAAAAAAAAACAACTAAAAAATCGGTTCAATCGGATCAACTAACCGGTTTTACCAGTTAAATCATCGGTTGAACCGATGGTCAACCTGTTATTGACCAAATTTGGTGAACCAGTCCAAACCAGACCGAAAAGGGAACCGGTCCAAATCGGACCGGAAAGGGAACCGATTCCCAGTTCAACCGGTCAGACCGTCGGTTCCGAACCGATTTTCAAAACATTGATTAAAATAGACAAATACAATTAAATTTATAGGTATAAAAGGGAAAAAATTATTGTGACACAAGCACATCAAGCTACGTTTGACATGGCACAAAGCCTTTTAATCCAAATTTTAAAAAAATGGAATTGTGAAAAGAAAATGTTAGTACATTTATGTGTTAGCTTATTTAAATTTAATGATGACAAAACAATTATTATTTGCTTATATGTTTGTGTTAATTTTTATTTTACTGATTTAAATAAAGAATAAACAAATGTAAAAGCATAAATATTTATTTTTGTACAGTACTTAAAAAGAACAATGATTATAAAAGAATTTAGAGATCAAAAATGTTAAGTCGATCAGAATTAAAAAGATAGAATAGTTAAGGATCAAATTTGTTAGGATGATCCAAAAGATAACCTTTGTATAGTCCTTAAAAGAATAACATTGTAAAAGGACATTAGGGATCAAATTTGTTAGGATGATCCAAATATAATGAGTTTTATGATAAAAATATAATAGATTAGGATAAAGATCAATTGAAGCAGAGCAACGGAAAAAAAAACTGAGAGTTCGCAGGGTGAAGAAGCAGAACAGAAGAAATCGTAGAGTAAGGTAGGATCATTGAGTAAGATGTCTTGGGCTTTACTCTACGATACATGACTCTCAAATCGTAGAGTAAGGAACAGAGAAGAATCGTCGAATGGAGAGAAAATCAACAAGTAAGACGGAGCCATAAGAGGATAAAAGCCGGAAAGCCAAAAAAAGATTATAAGAGACCATATGCTAAGTATTAAATTATTATAGAAAAATGCTTAAACACATAACTGGAAAGATCAAATCTACTTCAGAACATGAGAATAAACCATAAGAAGCAAGTGTCATCCTATAAGATCAGCATAGAGATAAAGAGTTCATAGAGTTCTGTCAAGCAAGCTCAGAACTGCAAAGTCAAGACAAAAGACTCTAGCAAAAGATGTGAAAATAAGAAGCTCACAGGTGCTGAACAAGTCAGAATGCTCAAGATCGTAGAATGAAGCTGAATTGAAGATTATCAGATCATTGAGTCACTCAATATCGTTGAGCTAATTCAGAACGCAGAGTTATATCATTGTTGAGCTGAATCATTACTACCTTTTAGAGTTCGTAATATTAATGACACTGAGAGATGGATTAGTTATGACATATAATTGGGATGTCCTCGTCAAGAATTTTCTAGCAAGAAGTAATATGAGGTATACCAGCCTAAGAAAACAAGGAGCAAAGCATTATTTAGTGACAGCTAAAAGAAAACAGGTGGGATTCACTACAGAAGGAGTGCACTGAACAAAGACAAAGTGGAGTTCACAATCATGTAGAGAGTAAGGGTTCGGATAAGGAAGGTGATCAAGAAAAATAGAAAAAAAAACTTGAGAGAGACAAAAGTCCAAGTTCAAAGAAAGAGAAGTCTTAACTCTCATGAAGTGAATTAACGTGTCTAGCAAAGTAATAGAGCAAAATGTAAGATCATAGAATGACTACTGACACAGAAGTAGAGTCATCATGAGAATCGTTGAGAAAACTAAATTGAAGGATACACTCTAAGAGTAGATAAAGATTACTGTTGAGTTAAAGATTGCAGAGCTGAAGATCGCAGAGCTAAAGGTCGCAGAGATGAAGATCATAGAGCCTAGCTGATATGGAACTTTATAATTAGAAAAATCTTAGAGTACAACAGCTTTAACAAAGGACTGACAATGGGAAGATCTGAAGAATGAAGAATTCAAGATGTTTACTGGTTATCCTATGGTTGAAATGAAGATTAGATCGTGGTGTGTCTAACGACTAGTTTGAACTAATGACAATAGTCACAGGGTTACCTCTTCAGCACCTTAATATGACAACCTGACTAAAAGAAAGCTAACATACTCTCAATATGTCAACATCAGAGATCTTCTAAGATCGGAGCAATAAGTGGACAAACGGTAACTTCTCAACGGGGCAGATTCTCAGAAGAAGATCTATAAATAGATTTCAAATTTAAATGAAGAAGAAAATAGAATGTCGACCAACAGAGAGAAATCAGGTCAAAGAGAGAGAAGCAGTCAAAACAGAAATATGATCGGTTTATACACAAAGGAGTATAAGGAGAAAAAGACCGATCTATAGAAGACCGTAGAGGGGATCGATCTGCCAAACAGATACATCATTAACCCAAAGTTACTCTATACTTTGGAGGATCGATCAAGAAATGATTCCATCCATACAAGAGCCAGAGCAAAAAAGAGATATGCAAATAGCTCATAAGGATGATAGATGAACGGAATCATTCAGCTGCTAAGTTCTTTAAAAGAAAGAGAGCTTAATGTCAACTTAGCACCACCTCAAATATCTACATCAACAACAACAAGAAGAAGAAAGTCGAGATTTTGTGACTCACTTGATTCGAAGGAATCAGCCCCAGGATGGGAAAAGAACTTTGTGTCTTATGGAGTAAGACGAGTCTGGGTGACTCGCCTAATTCGAAGGAATCAACCCCAGGATGGGAAGATGACTTTGTGTCCTATGGAGTAAGACGAGTCTGGGTGACTCGCCTGATTCGGAGGAATCACCCCTAGGATGGAAGAAAGACTTAATGTTCTGTGGAGAAAGACGAGACTTAGTGGCTCGCCTGATTCTTAGTGAATCAGACCCTTAATGGGAGGACTTAATGTCCATTGGAGATGACTTAGTGTCCTAGTTGTAAGGAATTTGTGTCTATTTATCCTTAGTGGATCATCCTTGTTCATCAGAGTGGAAGAGAGGACTAAGAGTAATTTAGGCTTCAAACCTCTTTAAAATCCCTGTGTCTCATTGTTTCTATGTATGACGCCCCCAAATCACTATACTTTTTATAGCTGATTTGTTGCTCATTATAAATGTTAATCATTAAGTTTATAGATGATTTACTTTATTTATAAACAAAGTTCTTATCTTAATTCCCAAATATCTTTCATTATTTCATTCCAAGTCATTGTAATCGATGCAAGGGATTTAACACTCATTCATAACATTTTAACCTTAAGATTTAGATATTCTATAACTTTACATATTCCAAGATTCACGACATTAAATCATTAGGACGGTTTTTGGGAACAGAGAATCTCGCGATGAATGTTTGTATCTTCATTCGTGATAAATGTTTGTATATTTATCTGTGACAAATGTTTGTATCTTTGTCTCGTGCAAAATTCTCTTTTCGTATAGAACATACCCAACTAGTTAAAACCCTCACTCAAAATACATTTGGTTATAGTGATATCTCTTCATATCAATAATCCTACTTATCTGACATTCAGAATAGTAATGACAAGTTTGTACTTGGGTTCGAGGAACTTAACGATGAATTTGACAATTTAACATCGATTAGTCCTGTCTTGGATGCTTATAGTACTCACAAGGTTATTTACTATCCCCATTCAAATAAATAGATCATTATCAATACTATGTTAAGTTTTAACAATTATAAGTTTAATCAAAGTAAAGACGTAACAAGAGAATGTGATAAAAACATTAATATAATATTTGATTACATGTGTGAAACTTGTTCTTATTACAAAATATCATTATGACTACAGTTAAGAACAAGTAAGGAAAGTAGTAAACTAGTTTACACATTTTTTTTTCCTTTTTTCTTTGAGCCAGAGCTCTCGGGTTTGTTTACAAGTTAGGTTTATTTGCAAGGGTGGGCTAAAATGCTCAACAAGTCTTAAACACATAACATATAAGTGAACTCACATCGATATGGATTGTAAGAATTCATGGCACAATAATTAATATTACAAATGTTTTAACATAGTAAGACTAAGTGGTAGTTAGACCTTGAACTGTTCTTTGTCTTTCGACTTAGAACCATTTACAATGGATATAGAAAGGGGATCAACTTAACAACATCCTATGTTATGCATAACATACATAACACTAGACTAATCATGAAAAGTGCTACATATTCGTTCATCTTAGTTTACTTCACATATCATAATCGCCCCAAGACAACTTGATTTGATAAAATAATACACGGTTTGAAATATATCACGAAGGAACATTTCATTTATCAAGTTATGCCAAAACAAGAAGCAATAACTTTAGTATTAAAGATTTATAACACGTTGGTTGTACAAGATGTATAAATCACATAATAAGCAAGTAAACAAAGATTAATGATAGAAAACTTGCCTTGAAGCTAACTTAGGGTTTTCCGGTAAAGTGGTTATAAGCCTACAAAGAGGGTTACGTATACCCGAATGTTAATTTACCCACTTTTATTTTTAAATAAGTTTTAAGATAGCTTAAATATACTATTTTCATTAGTAGAATCATTTGGTTAAGTATCTAGCTCAAAATCATTTTTTTATGGTTTGTACCCGAGGGGTCCCTTAAATTTTCAGCTTTGACCTATTTTCTGGTAACTGTCATAACTTTGTCATACAAAAATATTTTTTAGTTATCCTTGAGTCTAAATTGCTTATAATTTCATGATATACAACTTTCATTTAGGTTGGTAAGGCAGATTATTATTTTATGTTTTCAGAAAATGGCAAAAACAGACAGTATGCATGATTTGCTCAACATTTTTAGGGTTAAACATATGAAACATGCTACCACTAGCTTTATTTCCTTAAGATATCATGTTATAAGACTCGATAACATTTTATAACATAAAAATAATAAATCATAAACCTGCTCATAGAAAGATTTATAACTTTTGCTTAAGAACACACGAAAAACACGAAGAATGAAAAATCGTACATGACTATGACTTATGTTATTAAGCTTTTGGATTTTATACTTGAAATAATTTGAGCATTATAACTACTTACATAAGTGATTATGACATTTGAATTTGAAATAATTTGGTCATTATAACGTCATGTATATTTGATTATAATAATTTATAATTATTACTTAAGAACATACGAAGAACACGGAAAACGACTTTCGTACATGGCTATGATGTACGTTCTTGAGCTTTAAACTTTGAAATAAAATTCGACAGTATAACTAATAGAAAATGAAGAAAGGCTCAAAAACACGTGAACAACACAGAGAACGACAATCGTACATGGCTACGACTCGCATTCTTGAACTTTTTAAAACTAAAGATGAAAGAAAATTGAACATTATAACGACTAGATATTGTACCTTTTGTTATTACAAGGTTTAACTATTTCTTTACAATTTTCTCTCAAGAACTCACTCTTATATGTGTGTTGTTGTGCTTAAATTTTGTAAAAATACTCGCAAGCGCACGAATCTATTATAAAATAGTTTAATGCAAAGTACGAGATTGATCCCACGAGGATGATTAAATTATTAATTAAATATAAATTATACTCAATTCTAATCTAGTTAACGAGAGATGGTATTTGAATTAATTAAAACTAAAAACTAAATATAATGAAAATCAAGACTAATAAAATAACTAAACTTTTAACCAATGGAAGAAAATTCTAAGGTTCGGAATCTACAATACTAATTATGTATATCTTACTATTCATTATTAATTCGGAGTAGCAATTTAAAAATCAATTCAATGCTTTCTCAAGATTTTTCATTTAAGTACATAAGAATATTTCTTTTGTAAATTCTTATTTTCAAGGCTTAATGTATAAGACCAAAGCATTATATGTATCCATTATTTTGAAAAATAAATAATCTTAGTTCTTAATTAAAACGTTTAAATTACAACCCAGATTAAATTTAATTAATTGAAACTATTCAAAATACATGATATTATGAATGAAACAATTTAATTTAAATCAACAAATTAAATAAGAATTATTAACATTAAAACTAATTTGAGAATTTATAATAAATTTCAGAATATTACACAATTAATAATGTTTCATCCTACACCTTAGAAAGTAAATTTAGCAATACATGGCGAAACTTAAAACAATAGCAGAGTGATAAACCATTTTATGATGATGCTTTGGTTCCGTGCTGCTGCTTTTGATTGCTTATTTTGATGATATGTTAATTTCCTTCCTCGATTTCCATGCCAAGCTCCTTTTTCCTTTTGTTTCAGTGTTGCATTATTGCTTGGTTCCCTTTTTCCTCTAGTGTTACATTCCTTTTATAATCTAGAGTTGGCGCAATTTTTTCTCTTTCAAACTCTTTAATATTTTATCTTTTTAGTCTCCCATTCATTGACATCTTTTGCTACTTGCCAAGTAATATTATCAATAACACGTAATGAATAAAAGTTTAGAAGGAATGAAACTCCAAATAATAAGAATAACTAGAGTTTGATGGAGCATGAAATCTTATTACTTTAAATATTGAGCTTTTAACATTTTCAGCACTTGTTCACCAAAATAAATCTACTTAAAATAAAATAAATATAAAATTAACTAATAAATCTATTTTTGAAGGAAATAAATGTATAAAATATATACCCATCATGTGTATGGCTTTGATACTGGAATTTTAGCTTTGAAAAATGTAAGGAATGAATGAAGAAGTAGCTTGCTATTTATAGACTTTCAAGGGTAGGAGGTAAGTGCACTTAACCAAGGTATGAACTTGCATTTTACCAAGGTATGAAAGTGTAATTTGTGTAACAAATATCTAAAGTAATCATCTCTTTAATCCCCTACAAATGGCTGGTCATCTAAGGCTTTAAATGCCATTTAATGTTTAAAATGATTATGTTTAATGACATCATCATCTAACGAATGGATGGCCAAGATCAAGCCTACATTTTCATAAAGTAATAAGTGTTCAAATTGAACTTTTCTTCCACATAAGTGAATGGTTTTGGGAGGTTTAGGGGACCTTAATTAAGTTTAGTTCTGAAAGTAATATGCCCTCAAGCCAATCACATTTGATGTGATAAACATATACTTTGTAATCTTGTTCATTTATTAATAAAAGTATCAAGGCATTTCTTTATTCATGATTAATTACTTGAATTAATCAAATGGATAAACCCATAGTTTTTGAGCAATGCTTTTAGAACCATGATGAGGATCATGCTAATGAGATCTAAATTCAAGATAGCTCAAAACCAAAATTGTTTCTAATCGTTGGATCACTAAAAAGGGGATTAGTAGATCCGGATAGATTGGTACATACTATGCTTGCTCTTATGAAGAGGATGATTGATCTCATAATCATTTGTGTAGATACACTAAAGCAAGTATATAGGTGCTTATTAGAGAATAAGTTCACTGAATGTGACTCGCTCAAGGAACACCTAATGGAGTTTTACTTGTCTGTCAATAGGAGTTCCTTATGTGATAGTCGTACAAGTGATCCTTGGACTTGAGATCATCATAGTATCTTGTGTGTACTAAGTTATACTTTGACATATTCCTTAAGACCTATTGGTATATCAAAGGATATACTTGGAGATAGGTGAATGATCAACAAAGGATCTACCACTTCCAGTAAAGGGAGAGAATGTCCTATGCGATTCAATAAGTGAAAACTAAAAAATCCCTGGCCAGGGTTGAATGGAATTAGAAAGGAGTTTCTAATTTACATTAACTAGAGTTGTGTATTTGTGAATTGAAATGCATATAATCAAATAAATAAAACTTGACAGAAATTCCGTGTCTTATATTTGATTGGGACATTGTATGGTAGAAGGATTGAATTGTACGGTAACTATTTGCTGAAAGGTTCTTTTACGATCAAATGTTGAAATCTATATTATCTGGAAAGTCGACTAATCGCTAAGGGGGCTTATCCTTATTGTGGAATAATTATTTATTCTAAATTAAAGAGTTAATTCGTAATAAATGAATTAGAATTGTTCTAATTTATTTATTATACAATCGGTTTAATATGGAGAACCTAAAGGGTCACACCGCAAAAGAGTAATATTTATTTTAGAAGTGGATAGCATAATCGTAATAATAAATTAAGTATATTTAATTTATACTATGGTGATAGAATAAATTAAATAGCTTAATATTTATAATTTAGTATTTTGGAAATACTAATTATAAATTAATAAGAGGAATCTTATTATTATTACTAGTATTATTATTTAGTTCCTAAATGGTTTAGGAATTAATTAATAAGTAGTAATATTATTATTAAATAATTAAGTTCCTAAATAGTTTAGGAATTATTATTATAATAATTAATTAAGTTACTAAATGGTTTAGTAATTAATTAATAAGTAGTAGTATTATTATATATAATTAAGTTCCTAAATAGTTTAGGAATTGTAATTATAATAATTAATTAAGTTACTAAATGGTTTAGTAATTAATTAATAAGAAGTACTCTCATTATTAAATAATTAAGTTCCTAAATAGTTTAGGAATTGTAATTAATTAATTTAGTTCCTAATTAAATTGAGAATTAAATTAAAACCCTAATCCTAAATAGTTTAGGAGGGTTGACTAGATATATAAATAAGAGGAGTCTTATCATAGATCAAGGTTACACACTCTTTCATAAGGGAGGGAGAGTACTCCATAATTCTCTAGATCTAAGAGTGAGAGAGAGAGAGAGAATTAGGGCTAGCCACCCATGGTTTGGAGAAATCATAATCCACTTCTTTAATTCATAGATCTCTTGGTGGATCACCTCTAGAGGCTCAACACTTGGGGAGCTAACATTGATTCGTGGAATCTAATCGGTGAATTTGAAGAAGAACGTGAAGGATTAAAGGGAGATGAACTTGTACCCGTGGAAGCTTGGTTCTACAAAGGTATAAATTCTTTTATCCTTCCTCAATTAATAATAGTCGCATAAGAAAAATTCGGGTTATTGGTTTGTACAAAAATTTTAAAATCTGATTTTTTTGCTTCCGTTGCGCTTATATAATTTGATCATATGTATGCCTATATTTTTGCAAACCAACAAGTTCATGCATAGGTTAATTAAGAATTAAGTTTGGAACTTGATTGGTCAATTAGGTTAATGATTCACCAATTAGTTTAACTTATATCTTAGGTTAATCTTAAGTTTGATTAGCCTTAATCCTAACTAGGTTTACTTAGATTTAGTTAGGGTTTGGTTTAGTTAGGTCATAGGTAGGTTAGATAGTAACTTAGTTACCCCTAACCTAGTTCGATTCAAACTAGATGATATCTAACCTAGTTTCATTTCAACTAGATTAGTTAAATCATTTAGTTAGGTTAATTAATTAACTAGTTTATTTAGTTTGTAACTAGGTTTAGGTCCTAGTTAGGTTTCCTTACCCAGTTACATCTAACTTAGTTCATTTCTAAGTATTTCGGATTAATTGATCTTTACTGATTTAAAACTCAGATATTACTGAGTTTTGTTCCGTATAAACACTATTCTGTGAAGTGAAAAATCTAAAAGACGTTGCACATTTTTTGATGAATAGTATTTTCGGCGCGCTTTTTGAGATTTTTTTTTATCGGCTGTTACATGTTTTTAAAGCGTGGGAATGATCAATCTTGAAACAGAATGTCAATTTCACGTACAAGTTTCGCTCGAGGGCCTAAGTTATTTTCCTAGAGTTTAGACCCTAGGGTTTAGGTTTTGGGTTTTAACTTCTTTTCAGTTTTTGAAAAAAAAAACTTTTATTCTTCTTTTACGTGCTAAGGTTGGATACTCGAACCGAAACACAAAAATAAACATCAACGAAGTTTCCATAACATATATAAGATGTAATTCAATCTGTATTTATTCATATAAAGTTAGATTGCAACTATCTAGGAAGTTCAGAATATTACACTATGTCTCTTTACCTCATTTTTTTGTCTTTCATACATATGTGGTGAATGCTATATCTGCCTGAGATGTCTTTCCACTATCATGTTGAAGTACAAAACTGTGAGTTTTTATACTAAGGATAAGAAAGGAATTTTATCAAATAACTAATTCCGTTGCATAATCAATTGCATAATTATTTGGTGAACGTGCTTTAAAGAAGAAGTTATACGGTAATGTAAAAACATCTATTCAACCCCCTGCAGACACCCAAAATATTCCCCTTGTCTTCTAACCTTGGTAGGAGGGCAAAATCATCATTTCACCCAGACGTCCGAGTAAGGGTTCCAAAGCTCAAGAAGAAGTATTTGAAACTATTACAATGAGCAGATTGTGCAAGGCAAGACACGTGACTGACTAACATCTTCAGAAGGATGTGTTGAGATGAACTCATACTTCTATAAATTCGACTAATGGTTGCTACGACAGGGTAGTCGAGGGTCTCGCTCCTCGGTGAGCGAGTGACTGCTCAGCGCCGGCGAGCTGGCGGAGGCTGCAAGGGGATAGCATCCTTTGGAAGCGAAGCATAAGATTCAAAGTCGACCAAGTCTTACATCATTGCGTAGCTCTCAAAAAGAGCTTTTTGAAAAGATATAGCACGTCTCCTAACTCTTCCCGAATTGCAAGTTACGAACATTACAGCCTGAAACACGAAAAAATCATCAACATAGCACGAAAACTGGGGCTCATGGGACCTGCCCTAGCTAGCTGTAGAAGGATTTGTAGCCAGCTGTAGATGGATTTGCGACCAGCTACAGATGGATTTATGGCTGGCTATGCAGTTTATAAATAGCTAAAATCAACAATTTTTTTTGTAGAGAGAGCCATTTTTAAAAAAAAAATTAGTAAGTTAGAGAGAGAAGCTCCGATTTTAGTGAGAAAAGTACAATTTAGAGAGAAAAATAGTAGATCTACACTAGGTCAATTATATTTTGTCAATCCCACATATAATTTGGAGTGATTTCTACAAGCTCCATGCTTTTCGAGGCTCTCTCCATCACCTCAAGGTGAAAAAAATTTGACGATGGATGATCTTTGCTGTTGTAATGTTTATGATTTCATTGCCTTGTAAAATGTAAATCTTGGGCCTTAAAGAGACATTGAGAATCTCGAAAGATGATTTTAAGGCCCTGTAATAGTGAAAACTTTATTTGGTGTTTGGGGCTATTTTGATGGCCTACATGCCCGTGGGTAGCTCCAAACATAATTGTGATTGTTTGATCTTATCTTTCGACATGGAAAATGATTTTCAAACAAAAGCAATAAAGATTTTGTAAAATTGAATCAACTTAGGGTATTAGATTCACTAAATTAAAATTAGAATTAATAGAGGATCTAGATTCCTATTTGGTGAAGTGTTTAACAATAATGTTTTCCAAAACGTCACCCGAAAGTGTTTTATCAAAATAAAAAAGACAATGAATTGTTTTAATAAAAAAAACAACGATTTTCAAAACATCATTCACAAAAGTTTTATTATGACGAATCTTTTCAAATCAAACGATTTCTGAAAATAAAAGTTAAAATGGATCTTTTTCTTAAAACTAAATCCTTCGTGCATAGGTTTAAAGAGGTTCGAAGTTGATTTCAACATAACGCACTTTTCATGATTTCAATTTGAAAGCTAAGTAGAGATATTCCAGTTTTTTTACTAAATCACACACACACACACACACACACACACACACACACACACACACACACACACACACACATTCCATATCTCAAGGCATTTGTTTAAGGAAAGCATTAAGAAAGCAGTAACCGTGTTTTCATGAAAGTTGGGGATGGATAACACCTTCCCCTTGCTTAAGCAAGCCCCTGAACTCTATGAATCTCAGTTGCAGACCAATTAATCGGAGTCACATATGGGCCATCTTGATTGTAAAAATCAAAATTCGAATGAGTTAGTACATCCATTTAAATCTTTACCAATTAACGGCTCTGGTCAATTGACCCATTATTAAAATTAATCTTTTTAAACCCTGTTGACATTTATGCCGACTTTTCCTAAAAACACTTTTTTAACGAAACAAATAAAAACACAATAACTAAAAAGGGACACTTTAGGGAAAGACCCAAAATTCCCTGGCGTCGACACCCCCTTTTAAATCACTTTCTTGTACCACTGAAAAATAATAATTGGTATCAGAGCAGGTTCTCACAAAGCTTTCTTAACCGCATTGATTAGATCCCATGGTACTTTCAAAAACTCTAAAACCAGTTTTGAGATAGGAGGAGAAAATTGACCTATGTGCGTCGTAGTTTTTATTACTAATTAGAAAACTCAAGTGTAGACATTTATAATGAAAGATTCTAAGAAGTATGATTGAACAAGTCCATAAGTCCTTACAAAGATGGTCCCATCCACTATAAATGAAAATATGTTGATTGCCAAATTTAATTCAGAATGGACAGACACAGAGAAGAAGTATGTCTAAACAAACAAATAAAGTCTTATTCATGGCTTTAAAGGACAAACATAAGTGCTTAAATGCAAAACCACTAAAGA
Organism: Hedera helix; assembly: GCA_947179155.2. Taxonomy (NCBI): domain Eukaryota; kingdom Viridiplantae; phylum Streptophyta; class Magnoliopsida; order Apiales; family Araliaceae; genus Hedera; species Hedera helix. The sequence continues at coordinate 23,496,031 of OX359280.1, forward strand.
AAGTTGGGGAGTCTCATCTGAAATGCATGAAGACACCATAATCAGAAGATTAAACATCTTTTTAAATTTCTCAAAAGTGTTTAATAGGACGTGCTCGAAGAAGGATGTCTACATCAAATTCATGCGAGCTCCATCCAATAAATGAATTTCCAAGACCTCAACCTCCTAAGGGTCTACCCGAGATATTTTTTTAGCTAGATCTGCTCACCAATGAGCTTATGCTTAACCGATAAAGCTGCAAAAGGGCCACTCAAGACTCTCTAGATAGATGAAGATACTGTTTAACTTGCCATGACATTAGTGAAAATATGAAGAAAGACAAGAACTGCTTCATCAAACTCCTACCTATAACAACAAGCATATCATTCAATTCCCAAGATCTATGCCTTTTCTAGCCAGATCACCATATCTGCTGTTTGTAGTAAGCTCCTCCACAAGGGAAGATATATGATCTCCTATAAATCATGGTGTTTCATCAAAACGACTCTCATATTGTATGCTGACAATGATGGACATCATCAGATGAATTATGTCTGATAACTCTTGAGGATGAGAGAAGGGATTTGCCTAGAAGGAAATAAAAGCATAATCTCAAGAGAAGAAATGATAGGAAAAATGGGAGGAGCGTGAAGAAGACCAAGAGCTCAAGCAAGGAAGGATCTGGAGTATAACTCAAAGCCAATCTACACGCAGAAGGAGGACAAGGCAAAAAGGACATCACCACTTATATTCAAGAAATTGGTGTCAGTGAGGTATTATGTATCAACTCCTCTAATATTTGTATGCATAACTGATAAATGCTTTATGTGATATAATTACCAATCTGCATACATACAACCCACTATTCATGATACTCTTAAAACATCAATATCCGCTTTAAATTGATAACAGGGAAAAACATAATATGAGTTAGGAATAACTCAGGAAAATGCTTCCTCTCTATGTAAATATGAAGATGATGATAATGTTTTAAGATCTATCATTGAAGAGTTGGCACTAGGAGATCCCACTCTTATGAGAGAACCAAATGAATATAACCACTTCTGTTGAACATATCGTGTCACAAAGCAACAGATCAAATATTAATCTTTGGTTTAAAAAATACAGACTAAAATCAACTCTACGATTAAAACCTCGAAATATCGTAGAGTCAGTGAAAACAAACTCTACGAATCAACCTGGTGAACATTATAGAATTGATTATTACTCTATGAACTCTTAAAACCTAAGCTTAGTATGGCAAAAGTAAGGTAAGCTAATCTACAAGGCTAAAATTTCTCTCCATATGTTTCAAAGAGAAAAACTCCTAGTCACACACATACAAGCATGTATCACTTAAATTCTTTAACTGAAAAGTATGTGGCTAAATGAGATTTCATTTTCTAGGATTAAAAAAATAAATTTTGAACAAATTTATGTGAATTGCTTTATATTTTTGGTAAACCTAGTTTTTTTTCTTGTCACTGCATTCTACTTTGGAGTCAAACTCTTCCTTATAAAGAAAAGAGGGTCCAGCTGTTGTCGATGGTATATAGATGAAAAATTGAATGGTATCATCATAGCCTAAAGTAGCTATTGTTAACTAATTAAAGAACAATCATTTGAAGCATCAGTCAAATATGTGTTAAGAAACTTCAAGCGATTTTCCTGAACAACCAAAGTTATTAAGAGTGAACATGAGAAGAAGTTCAACTCTTCTGAGGATTTCTAGTTTTGCACTTCGACAATAACATATCAATTAGCCTATGTAATTATATTTTATTACGAATTATAGTAAAAATAGATGTAATGGATGAGTTGGATCGTGAGCACCATACCCGGAGTTAGAGAACCCGAATGTGGGGGCATCACAGGTTTGTATCAGAGCTGTAGGTTATAAGCCTTAGGAAATAGAATCCTTAGGATATAACATTAGAAAAGAAAGAGAGAATAGAAGGAGATAAAACTTATGTAGAGTTTTACGAGGGGACTTAGTTCATTTTCCTGTTTGTGGTTGTACGATGCCTGAAGTAGGATAGCCCAGTCATATCATGGATGAGGATCTACGTGATATCCATGTGGTGTTGGAGACACCGTTTGCAGTTGAGCCTGTATTAGTTGTATCCTCGGTAGTAGAGTCTGAGCCAAAGATAGATCTGGAGGAGTACCCAGTAGAGGACGAGCTCATGGCAAACTCGGTGGGAGCACCTTAGGATGATACTACATTTGAGAAGGACCTGTTAGGTGACCAGACAGATCGGAACACTTAGCTAGAGGACAGAGTCCATGAGTTGGAGAGAGAGATCAAAGAGCGGAGAAGTGGGCCAAGAATGTGGAGTTAGTGGGCCAAGTAGAGAGTTTGAGGGCGGAGAAGGAGGAGATTCAAGCCCAGTTGGGTGATGAGGTAGTAGACAGAGTACAAATAGAGGATTAGTGGCATGATTCCATAGAGAGAGTTAGTGACTTAGAGGACGAGGTGAGGAGCAAGAGGAGAAGGATAGGGTATGCCTTCAGGACGGCGTTCGGACGATGGATGGATAGGGTATACTATCACCCAGTCGAGAAGGGTCAAACTCAGTATACTATGAGTCGCGAGCGGATGATACATATCGGATAACAGAAGTATGATGACGCGGTGAGATGTGTCATGCTTCGATAGGATGTTTAGTATATGTATTTGATATTTTATATTTGTTTGCCGATTTATATATGGTCAAATTCGAGTAAGTGCACACGATCAATCAAGTAATATAGAAGTAAGTTGAGTGTCGAACCCACGGAGAACGGATAATAATTACTCTAATTATCATTTTTTTTTATCAATTCAACCTAATTTAAACAATCACCATGTTTGATTATGAATTATTTAAAACTAAAATAAACTAACACTAATTAGCCAAAGTTGATTATCATATGTTTACAAACTTAGGATCGCAACTTCACCAATTGATCACAATAATCGCTTCACCCTATTTCCAGTTATTTAATCCCTAACAAGTTGTTAACTTGAGAATGTTTATATATTTATTAATTTTTTTCAACAATTAATAAAAAGACCTATTCCAGTTATGTTGTTATATTTATGAAAAATACTTAAAATAGATTCATTAAGTACAAACTCCCAAATATGTTACGTATGACACATAGATGTATTCATCATATGCACTATTATGCTATTTTTCATAGAACAATAACAAATTCATGCGTTATCACACCTAGATCTAATCTTAGATTTTCTTTTTCAATTCCGTCTAAGATATCTAATTAACTGCTGGCCACACAATTAATGAATAAGCACAAGATATGATAAACAACTAAGAATAAAATAAATAACTGAAAATAGGCATGAATAAATTATTGCAAAGCAAAAGCTGTCATTGAAATCATAATAAAAAGTTTAGTTCCACATAATTTTATTGAAAACCATCGTTAATAAAAAGAAGAACATTCAAAGTTCAAAGATAAAACAAAGAGAAATAGAGAAAACTCTGTCGAATTCTATCCGTCTCCTTAGCCTTCACTTGATCTTCTATGTTTTTCCTCTAATTCTTCAAGTCTCCAATATCTAGCCTGTAACGACCCCGAAATTTGACCCATATTCTTACCTTAAAATTTTGTATTTATTATACATTATCTTTCTTACGTCAAAATTTCGGTTCGTTAATAAATCTTTAATCTCCTTAATTGATCCATTAGCTGATTTCAAAATCATCAAGTACAAATTTTATGGTCTAAATTTTTCTTTTTCTCAATCATTGTATTAAAATATTTGAATATTTAAAATTCTTACATCTTGGATCCTAGTCCCTGGATCGCAACCTTAACTTTTTCTTTCTTTTACCCGTATCATAAAACTCATTATTTAAAATTTACTGTTATTTATTTTCATACAAATATTCCTTGTTGCGTCACTCGTAATCAAATATATAATAATTTCTACCGTAACAATTATCCTGACCAATCACAGTTCCTAATTGAACTTCTATCATATCCATGTCCAACTTATATATACATACAATTCATCACAGAAATTTAACAAATTTCTCACACTGAACAATATAACAAGCACGTTTTCTACCTTCTAGGTACTTCATCTCAAACTTAATCTGATATTCCTGAAACTTATTTCTTTACCCTGCAAAAATTTATTTTAAACAAGTAATGAGCACAACGGCTCAGCAAGTTCAACAGTTTATATTTCACGTAGCACATACCTTAACATGCTTGGTATGTGTCATATATCATGTGCTTGTGCTTCAAATATAGCAATATATCTCATATCGTTGCACAAAGAACACATTGTGGTCATATTAAACACGTATCACATAACACATAATTTGTATGCATTTAAAACAAGAATTTCATATCATATTAGTTCGACATGTAACATAAAAGGGACTGAAGAACTTGCCTGGCGTCCAGTTATTTAAATTGTTAGCTCAAACCCTTAACTCGATCAACCTATGATCATAAAATAATCAAATACTAATTATTTATCTCTTTATGATATTAATTTAATTAATTAATACCATTTATGGGCTAATTATTTAATAATATGGTTAATTATATTAACCTCGTTCCTTAATAAATTAATTTAACTTAATATCATACACATTCAATACGGACAACCCGGCTCATTGAACAAATTTTAGCGTATTCGGTTGTCCGGATTTACATTTATTCATTTTCTAATCCTTTAAACTCACTAGATTAATATTTGGAATATTTAAATATTAATCTCCAATATTTAATATTTTACCAAAAATATTAAATTTAATGCCCAAACATCATTTCTATATTTTTAATATTTTTCTATAATTTTTAAACAATTTTTAAACATTTATTTAATTAAAAATCATTTCTGAGGGCATTTTGGTAATTTTTGCGGCTTTGGGACATAACAGGAATTTTCTGGAAAGCCCAGGGGCATTTCTGTAATTTTCGCTCGTCTAGGGACACGCTGGGCATTTTTTGGAAAGTTCAGGGGTAAAATCGTACTTTACCGATGGTTAGGGACACGCTCGGCATTTCAGGAAAAGCCCGGGGGCATAATCGTAATTTAATCATATTTCATCGGTCGCGCATTGCGCGGACCGACCCCCGGTCGTCCAAAACGACGTCGTTTGGTACCTATTTCCGGAATTTTCTACCGCGCATGGCGCGGTCCCCCCCTTAGCCCCAGAAACGACGTCGTTTCTGGTCCCTGTTCACACACACACAGCGCCGCGCAATGCGTGGCTTTCTCAGAAAATTTTTTCTCTCTCTTTCTCGCGAAACAGTATATCAACTTCTCCATAATTTCTTCATTTTGTACATTAATTTCCCAACAAAACCAATCCAAAAATTATATAACTCATACATATACATCAAATAATTATTTAGAATAATTTTCCTAATTAATTACTAATTTTCCATAAAATTATTTTATCATCAAAACTATAGAAATAAACCAAATAAATTTATTTTTATACCTTCTAATGCTTTCCTTTGAAGCTTCTTCTCACTTGTATGGCACCAATATTTTCCTTCCTTCCCCGTGATGGTGATTTCCGGCGGCGGTGGTGGTTTCGGATGGAACCAAATAAAAAGGGAGAGTATTATTGTGTTTGTTTTTCTTTCTTTGTTTTCCTTCTTGCTTTTCCTTTCCTTTCTTTTATACAAAGTTTATTCACCCAGTTGGCCAAATTTCCACCGCCTTTGACCATCTTGAATCTTCCGGATTTGCCAAAAATGAAGCATAAAAATATTTTAAACACATTACGTAATTATATTGTGTAATAAATATTTTATATAATAAATATAAAATATTTATTTAAATTCACTAAAAATCATAATATGATTTATAAATAATTTTAATACCTCTCTTGGGTACTTTTCTTGATAAATTTTGTACACGCATAATGACATGCATGTATTTATTTGAGGTAATTTATACCTCCAAAAATCATAAAATAATTCATATAACTTATAAAAATTATTTTTCATAATTTTTCACTCCGTTACTTGGACAACATGTTACATTAACATGTTCACGTTTCCAAAATATTATCCTTCATAAAAGTCATAATAATTCTATTATACATAACCATAATTTTTATTAACTTAAAACATTCATTTTTCTTATTTATTATTCAATTTCTTTAATATTTACAATAATTTCTTTATATATAAATTATATAATTTAATATTATATAATTTATATATTTACATTCTTCTTTCTTAAATAATTTCTTAAATTCTTCCATAATTATCAATTAATCCATAATTTTACATTTATTAACTCACTCATTATTTTAATTCTCTTATATAAATTATATAATTTATCCTTATATAATTTATATAATTAAAATTTCTTTTAAACATTACTTTAATTTTCTTATATAAATTATATAATTTATTATTATATAATTGATATAATTACATTTCTTCCCAATAAATTTCTAAATTTTCACCATAATTCTTACTTAAATCAAAAATCAATAATTATAATTTTATTAACTTCCTCATTCGCTTTTCATTTAAAATTGGATTAATTTAATTATTAATCCCTTAATTGCCATAATTAATAACATTTATAAATAAATAAATAAATAAATAAATAAATATATATATATATATATATATATATATATATATATATATATATATATATACACATACATACATATCTAATTTCATATATATCACATTACCACATAACCTCCATTAAATCATAATTTTTGCATTTCCATAATAATTTAATTGTACAATTTATTGTACATTTACCTGAAATTTCTCTTATTCTTTATAAATTGTCTTTAAACAATTTATTTACTTTTCAATTATTTAAATTTAATATAATTTATCATAATCTCTGCACAGATTTAATTTACTAATTAAATCCCATCACATACCATAAACTACATAAAATAATAATTGATTTAACAACTTTGATAATTTTATCAATTAAATTCTCATTTAATATTATTAAAGAAATCTTGAAATTTCGGGTCCTCACATAGCCTCCAATCCTTGTTCTATCTCCCTCGCGTTATGTTCAGAAGTCTCCATTTTTTACCTTCCTAGAAGCTCTTAAGACGTAGCAGTAACACTCCTTATTAGACTCAACTTCTGTGAAGCGCATGAAATAGCCTAGTTAATTCCGCCGACCACGACCCGGTCGCGGATTTGTACTGTGAACTGTGGCCCGACCATGACCCATGCCCAAAAATTACCAAAATGCAATTAAGTTCCGACTTTACTGTTTTTCCAATGCCATTTTCTGCAAAAGAAATATAAAAACAACTAAAATGCATCTAAAAATACTCAAGATAGCAAGTTATTAGTCCCAAAAGCATCTGATTCGTAGGTATAAAACTCACTCATCAAATAACCCCAAACTCAAGACTTTGCTTGTCCTCAAGCAAAAACACCAAAAATAAAAATAACTACACTAACTACATGAACACATATGCATGACCAACTAATGACTTAAGCAATAAATCAACATAATTCATGAAAATTTAGCCTCAAAGATCCTTAAGTAATAACTCTACAAAACTTCAAATTCACGCATAATCAAAAAATTATCATATCACCAATTTCATCTCACTCTCAACCCTTTCCTGTGTGTGTGAATTCAATATATCAAACCAATCAAGATTTTAATACAACTCATGAATAAAAGTGCTTAATAAAAGATATTAAATCATATATAACATTTTTTTTTACCCCTCTATACACTTGTTTTCATAATTTTATATTTTTCTTCTTTATTTAACGAGTGCGTCTTACACTCTATCTCGTATATTACTATCTCAGCGTGTGCAATGTCCATTTTCCTTAGGCTTTCAAAATTACCCATATAGGGAACTTTCCACTAGTAACTCCCAAACTAGTTGGCTTTAGGGCACTAAATGTAGAGACACTCCTAAGGGCTTACTTGTTCGAGCAATAGTGGCCACAAAAATAGATTAGCCAAGTTTTGCTCGTATCTGTCTAATTTTATTTATATGTTTTTTTTCATTACAATTAGGACAGACATCGAAGCAGTTATGTATTTCCCTTTTTATGTTTTATGATCTAACAAATGATAGAGGTCTCTATATCCTTAATAAACACCTAATCCAAAAAATTGAATCAAAACCCAACTAACTCAATATATCAAAAATGCGAGATTAAGAACAAAGGGTCTTAAGTTCAATAAAACTAGCCAATAATTTTTGACTTAGCATTCCTTATCCATCTCACTAGAATTATTAGATAATTTATCAAGCTTTTATCATCGACCTTCATTAAACTTCATGCATCAACTCATTGCTCAAGTTATTTAAATGCAATGAGATATGACCCTAAATATGCAAAAATTTATCATTTTTTCTAATATAAATGCAACATAACATGTTAAACTAAATGCATTTTTTTTAATTCTTAATTTTTTTAATTTTTTTGAACTGAAATATTGTAAATAATAAAACAAATATGCAATTCCTATACTAATATGCCTAAACAAATTCATATGCTAATATGCCTAAACTACATGTAATGCGTAAATATTAACTATGCAAACTACGAACTATGCAAACTATGAACATGCAGACCCCACCCCAAACTCGAAACAAATAATGTCCTCATTGTTTAAAATAAAGAAATAGAAACTGAGGGCATCTCTTTTAGGTCAAGCATCGCACTCGACCTCTTTATCATCTACATCGAGAGGTGGGTAAACTAGCAACAACTGACGCTTGGGGAAATGAACTGGATCGACACTTAGATTCATCCTTAATCGATGAGTTGAAGCCCCAATTAATGAGTAAACTAACACTCCATTACTGGCAGTGAACCCCAAATGCGCTGGATTGGGATTAAGGTATGAAATTGAGATGGAATTGAGTTAGGGTGATGGTTAATATTGGTGATGGAGTGGAGATGGAAAGGATTTGTGAAGGTTTTAGGGTGGGAGAGTGATGGTGTAGGTGTCTCGGCAATTAGGGAGAGAGAGTTCGAGTTTTAGAAGCCTTATGTTTTGTTTAATAAGTCCCGATTGTAATTGGTTTGTTTTTTAAAAAACTGAAATTTTAGTGTACGGCTAGGGCCAAATTTCGTAGGCTTAAAATCTGGCTGGGGCAAAAATTTGCTAAGAGCTCGTGGCTAGGGCAGTTTCATAAGGTGTCGGGGCCAGATTTGGCTAAGAGTTCGTGGTCGGGACCATGTCCCTGTTTTGCTGAAAAACTTCTTTTCTTCGGTTTTTGCTGCAATCTTGATTCACCAATACCTACAATGAAGAAAAATTCACAAGGATTAGTATGGCTAACATGGAGTAATATATCCTAAGCTAAAAAACTGTTAAATCCTAAAATTGATCAAATAAAACTAAAAGAACATAAAAATTGTAAAAAAAAGCATGAAACGATGAACTAATAATGGGATGCCTTCCAAAAAGTGTTTGCTTTAGAGTCTTTTAGCCTGACTTTGCCTTTCTATTAGCTTGGGTCAAATTTGAGGTTCAAGCATCGATTGGTTAGCCATCTCTTGGTCCTTTCTTTATAACGTTTGATCTTTTTATGGTGTTGAAAACCTTTTCGTACACATTCATTCTTTTGAGACCGTTGAAGCAACTTTTCCTCATCAATAAGAGCAATGCTTTTATTCATAATTGCGCTGATTTGGAAGCACTCTTTAGGATCATCCGACAACTTTATGGGCTTAAAAATATGGAATTTCACTTTTTATTCATTGACCCTCATTATAAGCTCCCTTTTTTGCATTTTAATGATTGTTCTTCCAGTTGCTAAGAAGGGTCGTCCCAGAATGATTTGTATATTCTTATCCTTCTCATAGTCAAGAACCAAGAAATCTGTTAGAAGAATTTGTTTGTCTACCTTCACCAAAACATCTTCAATAATTCCTCTAAGGAACATAACGGATCTATCCATCAATTATAGAGTGATATTTGTAGGCTTTGCCTCCTTCAATCCAAGCTTCTAGTAAATAGAGAGGGGCATCAGATTTATGCTAGCCCCCAAGTCACACAGAGCTTTCCTGATGTACTGATTACTAATTGAACAAGGAATTATAAAGCTTCCTAGATGTTTTAGTTTTGGAGGCAGTTTCTTATAGAGTACAACACTACATTCTTCCGTGAATGTCACTGTTTCTAAGTCTCCTAGCTTTTTCTTCCTTGATAAGATACTTTTCATAAACCGTGCATAACTAGGCATTTTCTCTAACGCTTCGACGAACAGAATGTTAATGCAAAGCTTTTTAAACAGCTACAGGAACTTTACAAATTGTTTATCCAGCTTTGCTATCTGAAGTCTCTGCAGGATTGAGACTGGTGGTACATAGGAACTCAGCTTGACTTTTTCAGATTTTTCCATAATTTGCTCCTTTTTCTTCTTATTTTCGAGATCCTCTTCCACGACAGATTTTTTCTTAACCTTGCTATCATCCTTTTGCGGCTGCTTTGGATTCTCCTCAACATGCTTAGATAATTCTTTCCCACTCCTCAAAGTAATTGCTTGACAATACTCCTTTCTGTCTCTCCTTGGATTCTTCTCGGTATCACTTAGTAGAGAACATTGAGGTCGGTTATTTAGAGCACTTGCTATTTGTCCTATCTGATTCTCAAGATTTTTTATGGCCACTGACTAAGTCTTCATAGTCAAGTTAACATGGGTCATTAGCTTCGATAACATCTTCTCTAATTGAGATATCTTATTATCCTGCTGTTGAGGTTGTTGATTATGAAATTCGGGTGGGTAAGTTTGCCTTAGAGCTTGAGCTTGAGGATGTGATTGGTTGTTGCTCCAAGAAAAGTTTGGGTGGTTCCTCCACCCCGGATTGTAGTTATTTACATTATTACTATACTGCTGCTGCCTATTGTAGTTTCTCACAAACTTCACAGATTCAAAACTTATTGCACATTGATATGTCAAATGATTCCCTGCACAAAGTTCACAAACTGTCTCCATTTTCTGAACATTCTGCGTCCTCATAACATTAATTTTCTTTGAAAGGGCAGAAAATTACGTTATCAGTTGTGCCAAAAAAGCTGTTATAGGATCCACCTCATGAATACCTGCTGCTCTTGGCTGATGAGTTCTCGCTATAGGTCACTGATAGTTGTTTGCTGCCATATTTTCCAGCAAATTGTAGGCTTCCTCACAGTTCGTTCCCATTAACGCTCCACCTGCTGCTACATTTATATTTGTCCTCACTTGACTGAATAGACCATTGTAGAACGTTTGAACCTGTAGCCACTTGGGAATCCCGTGATGGGGACATCTTCGTAGCAAGTCTTTGAATCTCTCCTAAGCTTCGTACAATGACTTCGAGCTGAACAAAAGTGATGATATCGTTCTACATCTTCGCCGTTTTTGTAGGCGGGAAAAACTTAGTAAATAATTTATGAGCTAGGTCGTTCCACGTCGTGATGGACCTCGATGGTAGTGAATGTAACCAGCTTTTGGCCTTGTCTCTTAGTATGAATGGGAAGAGCCTCAGTCTAATTGCATCTTCCGTCACCCCATGGTACTTAAATGTGTCGAATATATCTAAGAAGCTGACAAGATGGTAGTTGGGGTTATTATTCGGCAATCCACCAAATTGTATTGAATTTTGGATCATTTGGATAGTTCCTGGTTTGATCTCAAAATTGGCTGCAGTTATTGTAGGCTTTGTGATACTAGATTGAATTTCTGTCACCTGCGGCTTGGCATAATCCCACAGTGCTTTCTGCTCCTCTTCAGCCATCTTTTCTTGATTCTGCACTGTTTCGTGAATGAAATTACAAATCCTTCAGAACCATCATTCTATCTCGTCATCGTATGACACTGGTTCTTGACATTTGGATCTCGTGTGCATGCACAAATTAGGAGTATGTAGCCTTAAATTCATGAAAAAACGTAGTTTTACGTACGTTAGCGAATTTACGGCTTTGGTAGCTAGGTAATATGTGATACCCAAGATAGGAAAGCCAACACTTGGGTTACACTTGAGACTTAGATCACTCATTTGGAAAAGCAGACTCGAACAGATGTAAGCCTGTAAGAGAAAAAAAAAAAAAAAAATAAAAAAATGTCTAAATTTAAACTGAATTGACAAAAACTAATAACGAAAAGAATTATTAGAACTGTTCCCCGACAACGATGGCAAAAAATTGTTTGCCGATTTATATATGGTCAAATTCGCGCAAGTGCACATGGTTAATCAAGTAATATAGAAGTAAGTTGAGTGTCAAACCCACAGAGAACGGATAATAATTACTCTAATTATCATTTTTTTTATCAATTCAACCTAATTTAAACAGTCACCATGTTTAATTATGAATTATTTAAAATTAAACTAAACTAACACTAACTAGCAAAAGTTGATTATCAGATGTTTAAAAAGCTAGGATCGCAACTTCACTAATTGATCACAATAATCGCTTCACCCTATTTCTAGTTATTTAATCCCCAACAAACTGTTAACTTGAGAATGCCTATCTATTTATTAATTTTTTTTCAACAATTAATAAAAAGACATATTCCAATTATGTTTCTATGTTCATGAAAAACACTTAAAATATATTCATTAAGCATAAACTCCCAAATATGTTACGCATGACACATATGTATATTCATCCTATGTACTATTATGCTATTCTTCATAGAACAATAACAAATTCATGTGCTATTACACCTAGATCTAATCTTAGATTTATTTTTTCAATTCCATCTAAGATATCTAATTAACTGATGGCCACAAATGAATAAGCATAAGATATGATAAACAACTTAGAATATAATCAATAATTGAAAATAAGCATGAATAAATGATTGCAAAGCAAAAGGTTCCATTGAAATCCTAATTAAAAATTTAGTTCTATATAATTCTACTGAAAACTATCGTTAATAGAAAGAAAAACATTCAAAGTTCAAAGATAAAGCACAAAGAAATAGAGAAAACTCTGTTGAATTTTATCTGTCTCCCTAGCCTTCATTTGATTTTTTATGCTCTTCCTCTAATTCTTCAAAGTCTACAATATCTAGCCTTAAATTCTTATTCTATCTCCCCCTCGTTATGTTCAGAAGTCTCTTCTTTTTACCCTCCTAAAAGCTCTTAAGACGTAGTAATAACACTCCTTGTTGGACTTAACTTCTGTGAAGCGCACAAAATAGCTCAATTAATTCCACCAACCACGGCCTCGACCACAGATTTGTACTGTGAACCGTGGCCTCGGTCGTGACCCATGCCCAGAAATTACTAAAATGCCATTAAGTTCCGATTTTACCGTTTTGACCCCTGAAGCCATTTTATGCCAAAGAAACATAAAAACAAGTAAAATGCATCTAAAAATACTCAAAGATAGCAAATTATTAAGCCCAAAAGCATCCGATTCGTAGGTATAAAATCCACTCATCAATATTTATATGTAGTTATGTAAATCCCTAACCTTTTTGTGTAAAATATAGGGATAGATGTTGCTAACCCCATCTTTTGTTATATTAGTGGGTATGATGTTAGTAGATCCTCAACTTTTGATGTATTAGGGGATAGATGACAATTATGATATTTATAGCGGTATGCTACTAGATGATGATGTACTATGTACAAGAAAGTGGCATATGAATATAAACATGCTTATGTGTTTTATGATGACTTAGTGTTTAAATGAATTTTAAATACTTTAAGATAAATGATAAGATAATAATGTAAGTGCTATTAAATAGAAAATGCTGTCGAGAAGACATCAACCAGTCCAAGAAACCTAGAAGCATCCGTTAATGAACCAAGGGATCAAGTAGATCCTATACAATGATTTGTCGATTTACTAACAAATGCATTACAAGGAGGAAATCAACGTGTTGAAAACCCAAATCCCCTGTTGGCTCAAGTAGTCAATTTTAAGGATTTTAAAAGTGTGGGACCGTCAAAATTTAGAGGGACTTCGGATCTGATTGAAGCCCAAAACTAGGTTAAGGAAATAGAGAAAACGTTTGTCGTTGCTTGAGTAGAGGAAGACTAGAAGACTGCGTTTGCAACTTACATGATGAAAGGTGAAGCCAATTACTAGTGGGAAGCCAACCAGCAACGAGCAGGCAAAGGAGTTGTGGCGTGGGAGCGCTTTAAAGAGCTATTTTTTGAAAACTACTTTCCAAGAAATATGCAGAGCCCTATGGAATTAAAGTTTCTTGAACTGAAACAAGGGTTTATGATGGTGCTATAGTATGTCGCCAAGTTCAATGAACTCACGCGTTTCGCTCCACATCAGGTTGCTAAGGAAGAATAGAAGGTGCATTGCTTCGAACAAGGATTGAAGCCATGGTTATACAGTAAGGTATTCGTATTCCAAATTGATTTGTTTGGAATGTTGTTAGAAAAGACCATTATTGCTGAAGGTGGAAGTGAGGCTTTAAGCCAATACAATAGAGAGAAGAAAAATAAGAAGATTGTAAGGATAGTAGTGGCAGAAGTAACACGAACAAAAGGAAATAGGATAGTGACAACAACAATAACAACAACAATAATACAAGAGGAAAACCTGAGAGTTTAAAAAGATAGGCGAAACTTGTAAAAAGTGCGGAAAGAACCATCAGGGGCATTGTTGGAAATGTAGGAATGTTTGTTATAACTGTGGGCAAGAGGGACATATCTCCCCTAACTGTCTAAACCCAAAGAAAATTAAAGGATATTTTGTGTGCGGATCACTAGATCATTTAGCCTGAAACTGCCCAAAGAAGGGAATAGAAGTAGGAAGTGGCAACAACAAATTGAAGATCGGAGGACCAGTGTAAACCAACCAGCCAACTTCTAGGACTTTCAACATGACTGTGCAGGATGCTGTCGCTTCAAAGGAAGTGGTATCAGGTATTCTCCTAATCAATAATATGAATTGTTATGTATTATTTGATTTAGGTGCTACCTATTCCTTTATATCTGATGAATTTTCTTAGTGCTTGAATTTACCCTTAGAAAACCTAACGTGTCCTTTGAATATAGAAGTTACGAACAAAGAAGTGATTCCTATTAGATACATACATAAAAAAAACTGTTGTGTTGAGATAAGAGGGCATACGTTGCTGGTAGATTTAATCACTAATAGATTGGGAGAGTTTGACATAATTTTAAGAATAGATTGGTTATATAACCACAAAGCAATGATTAATTGCCAGTGAAAGTGTGTAAACCTTTAGACTCTAAAGAAGTCTAAGGTAGTGTTTTATGGTAGTACATCGCCAAGGCAATCTTGCTGTCCGACGATGATGCAGGCCAAGAAGTTATTGAGGAAAGGGTGTGTAGACTATCTAGCTCACATAGTTGATACACAAAAAGTCAAAGTATAGGTGACTTAGATACCTGAAGTAAAAGAGTTTGTAGACGTATTCCCAAAAGAATTACCCAGTTTACCCCCATATAGGGAAAATAAATTTGCATTAGATGTAGTACTTGGGACAACACCAATTTCGAAGGCTCCATACAGAATGACGCTGGTTGAGATAAAGGAGTTAATGGTCTAGCTACAGGAGTTATTGGATAAAGGCTATATTCAACCAACGTGTCTCCATGGGGAGCACCCGTGTTATTTGTCAAAAGAATGACGGTTAGTTACAACTTTGTATCGACTACCGAGAGTAGAACAAAGTGACAATTAAAAATAAATATCAACTGCTAAGGATTAACGACTAATTATTCAATCAATTGAAGGGAGCAAGGTACTTTGCTAAGATAAATATGAGGATAGGGTATCATTAGTTGAAGGTGAGGAAGGAGGATGTCCCGAAGACAACGTTCATGACTTGTTACGAGTTCTACGAGTTCCTTGTAATGTCGTTTAGGTTAATGAATGCGCCAATTGCATTCATAGACTCAATGAATTTAGTATTCAAGCCATATTTGGATAAGTTTATGGTGATATTCATTGATGACATCTGGATTTACTCTAAGACCCGGGAGGAGTACGCCAAACATTTAAGGATGGCGTTGAAGACATTAAGGAAGGAGATGCTATACGCTAAATTTTTGAAGTATGAATTTTGGTTGTAGAGGGTGCAGTTTTATGGACACGTGATTGGTAAGGAGGGGATATCAGTGAATCTTATGAAGGTGGAGGGAGTGATCAACTGGGAGCAGCCAAAGATACCGACACAAGTAGGTAGTTTCTTAGGATTGATAAGTTATTATCGAAGGTTTATTAAGGATTTTTCTTCCAATATAACTACCCCGCTAACCAACTTGACGAGGAAGACAATGAAATTCGTTTGGACGGAGAAGTGTGAGGAGAGCTTTTGAGAGTTATAAAATAGATTAAGTGAGGCATTTATGTTATCCTTACCGGATAATACATGGGGTTTTGTGGTGTATAGTGAGGTATCGCATAAAGGACTAGGGTGTGTATTGATGCAGAATGGGAAGATCATAGCGTATGCGTCACGACAACTGAATGATTTTGAGAAGGGAAGAGAAACTATTCTTGATGGAAGCATGTCCAACATTATTGGATAAAATAAAGGAAACATATGGTACAGATGAAGAATGCCGAAGGATAAGAGAGAGAATTTTAGAGAATGAGGATGTGAAATTTAAATTAAATAAGGGTGAAATTCTAAGATTCGAAGGACGAGTGTGGGTGCTAGCAGTATTAGAACTGAAGGAGGAAATTTTACATGAAGCCCATAATTCTACATATTCGATTCATCCGGGCAGTACAAAATTGTATCAAGACCTTCATCAACATTTTTGATAGCCCAATATGAAAAAGGAAGTCACAGAGTGCGTAAGCAAATGCCTAAAGTGTCAAAGAGTCAAAGGCCAAGGGGTCCACTACAACCTCTAGAGATACCAGAATGAAAATTGAAACATATTATGATGGACTTCATGGTAGGACTTCCATCTACACATAAGGGTTATGACACCATTTGGATTATAGTGGATCGACTTACGAAATTAGTGCATTTTCTGTCGATTAAGGTAAAATTTAATTTGGATCAGTTGGAAAAATTATATATTAAAGAAATTGTTTCGAGACATGGAGTGCTGGTATCTATAATATCAGACCGAGATCCGCGCTTTACGTTTAACTTTTAGAGAAGTCTGCAAGAACGAATGGGAACCCAACTGAGGTTAAGTATTGCGTACCATCCTCAAATTAACGGGCAGAGAGAGCGAACGATTCAAACTTTGGAAGACATGCTGAGAGTTTGTATAATGGACTTCAATTGTCCAAAAAAAATTAGGACGACCACCTACCTCTCATGGAATTTGCATATAACAACAGTTACCACACAAGCATAGGCATGCCGTCTTATGAAGTTTTATACGGAATAAAGTGCAGAACGCTATTGTATTAGGACGAGGTAGGGGAACGTCAGCTGTTGGGATCTGAGTTAGTACAACAGACTGTAGAGACAGTTAAAATACTAAGAGCTCGAATAGTAGCTACTCAAGACAGACAAAAAATATACAGATTTGCATCAACAAAACAAAGATTTCAAAGTAGGAAGCTTCGTATTTTTAAATGTATCTCCCTAAAAAGGGAAAATAAGATTTGGCAAAAAGGAAAAAATAAGCCCTAGGTTCATAAGACCATTCGAAGTACTAAAGAGAATAGGCGAAGTGACGTACAAGGTAGCCTTACCTCCTAAACAAGAGCATATTCACAATGTGTTTCACGTTTCAGTGTTACAACCATATAAGCTAGATTACAAGCACGTGATAGCTTATTAACCTATACAAATTGAAAAGGATTTAACTTATAAAGAAGTTCCTGTACAGATTATTGATAGGAAAGAGTAAATTTTACGGAATAAGGTAATACCTTCGGTGAAGGTCATATAGAGGAACCACAATACTGGGGAGGTAATGTGGGAACTCGAAGACAAGATGAGAGAGAATAACCCCCATATTTTTTCTTAAGTCGTGTTGTAGTGATTCCGGGGACTAAACCTTTAAAAGGGGGAGGGGGGGGGGCTTAATTATGCTTGTGTGTGTGTGTGTGTGTGTGTGTGTATATATATATATATATATATATATATAAAGAGCATGAAGAGAATGATGGAACAAGTGGTTAAGAGCTTAAGTTATGAATTAACCAAGCTTGAATGTGATTATGTAAGAGGCCTAAAATGAATTATAAACTAAGCCTCAAGAGAAGAATAAGAAATGTAACAATGTGATTAATGGACGAACCTAAGTGTTAGGTCCAAACATTAGTTTAATGAAGGTAATTAAAATAGCCCAATGTAATGTAATATGATTAAAATGAAGGATGACCCAATGTGTTATTCAAGAGACTAGCAAACCTAAGCCCAATAGAAATTTAAGGTAAGTCCAAGTAATTAAGGTTTGCATGTATACTTAATAAACCCAATGTGGATGTTTGTGTGTAATATTAGATAGCCTAATAGAAGTAAGTGTCTTAGCCCAATGGAAATTAAATTGGTAAGCCCAAGGATTAATTAAGTTAAGCCCAAATTCATGGCCCAAGATGATGAATCTAATTTTTAGAAAGTTGGTATATATATGTAAAAAAATGGGGGAAGGGAAATCCCAAAAGTATCCTGGATTTCGAGGACGAAATTCTTAGAAGAATGGGTAAATGTGATATCTCAGATTTTAGCAATTTTTCTTTAAAAATATATATTAAATAATTAAATAAAGATTAGATATTATAACCTAGTGTTTAGAATGAAAATGTGTACAAAGTGGATTAATTTTTTTTGTACATGGATATTTAGTTATAAATTAAATAGAGAATGACAATGAAAGCTATGGAATATAATTAATTTATTTAATTATATTTGAGTAAAGTTAAATTATTTAACTAGTTGAATGTTGGCCTTGATGGGTTAAAATTATGGTTTTTAATTAATTAAGTGGGTAGCTTAATTAACGCGTTAAGAAATAATATTAGGATATCATTTGTTAAATGACCCAAGTTATTTAGTTAACAAAGGTTGTGTATAATGTGGTGTTATGTGAACAGTTTGAACTACTTTACGGTATTAATTAAATTATTAAAATATTAAAAATAATATTAAATAGTTATTTTGGATGGCCTAAATTTGAATTTGGATAGACAAGGTTTAGTTACATTCTATGAATGTAAGTCTAAAATGATTTGTAGAGCAACCTTAATGTTATATTTGAACCCAAGCCCAAAGTTGTGACATTTTCGGGTGGGAGGTTATTTTAGAGGCCCAAAGGATTTATTTCCTAAGCAAACCCATACTTGATTATTTGTTAAGTGCAATGCGGAAGGTTAAATAATTTAATTGATTTAAATTACATGGGAAATGAGTTGAGAATTATGTTATTTAATTAACTAATTTAGATGTGGACCTTTAATAGCTGGGCTAAGGGCCTTAATTAACTAAATATTTTACTTAATTAATATATTATGAATAATAATTATTTATTATTTATAATGAATTAAATTATTTTATATAACAGAATTGATGATTAAGTGATGGGGTAAATTATTTAATGCTTACTGGAATGAACTACGCTAATCCTAAACTAAAGTTTTTCTTGTAGAGAAGTCCAATCGGAATTTAATTAGTGGCCCAACTTGGAAGTATATGTTAAAGTACTTGGAAGTCCAACAAAATGGTTGATCCAAGTATTGAGGTTGAACGAATTAAAGCCCAAACATGTTAGACTTCCAAAAAAAAGGAAAAGTGACCGATTGGGGGGGGGGGGGGGGGGGAAGGTTTTTTAGCAGCCAAGTGGGCAGTCGGGATGGAACAAGAAGAGCTAAGAAGAGCAGTTTACTGCAGTCCCAAAAAGGGGGCTGATGAGAGTTGATATTATAGGCCACTTCGGGGTCAAACTAGAGTGCAAAAGCTGATGGAAAAAAGGGGATTATATCTGTCAATACCCAACCCCTTTTAAGTAGACAAACCTGTGTTTGTTTTTAATTTACAAAGTGAGAGAAATTTAGAAAGGCGGAGGGTACCCGACAGAATACAAGAAGAAGGAAGAAGAGCTAAGCAGTTATTGTTGTAGCAAGCTTAAAAAAAATAACTTATCAAGACGTTACCCCAAGTATTAAAGGTATAAATGCACTCCTCCATTAAAATCTCCTAATTAAGCTATATATTGATATTAAGGTATAATGTTACATTTCATTACAATGGTTGTTTTGTTGTTGTGGGAGGTTTTGTTGTGTTGGTTATTGGAGATCATGAAGGATCCAAGGTTATAAGGTTGGAGAAAAAAAAGAAATGAAGGAGATTATGTGATATGTGTTCATGTATGTTAAAAGCTAAGGATATAAATGAATGCTCACCAAGTGGTTGATGAAATGCCTAAAAGAGCAAATTTTGTTTACTGATATGCTTTATAGAGTTGATTTAAATCAAAGAAAATTAAAAGAAAGAAAATGTTGTTTCTCCCAAACGTATGAAAAGATTTTATGTGGTGTTATGATCAATAGGGATATTTATGAGATGACATAGAGGTTAATCCTTGAAATGCTTAAATGAAGGAAAGACCTTATGATATAACTTGAACAAAAGGAATGGACTTAAAGGATTTTTTTTTATGATAATGTTGTTTCAAGCTAAAGAACTTGAAACCATCCTAGTAGGTAATGTCTACTATTTTGAAAATGTAAAGATGTAATTGGGATGCTGTCGTAGGTAACCAAAAATAAAATCTTACTTTGAAAAAATATTAATGTAGTAGTGAAAGTAAGAGTCGAACCCACAGAGAGTGAATTGTTTTAATAAATTCTAATGTTTTCAAAAATATCTAATTAAATGGGGGATTTTAAATTATTAATTAACTAATTAAAATTCAAACAAATAAAACTAAATAATAAATAATAAAGATGAGAAAAATCAATTAAAACAAACTTCAATTCCTTAGTTCAGTATCCCTTTCTTTTAATCAATACATTAATCAAGTTATTATTATCTTTTTCTTCAATTGAAATTAATAATCCTAAATAACTGACAATCGCCAAGCTACCCGAAATCCTCCTTAAATTATAAATCTAATGCATCAATCGCTCACAAAAGACCCTAACTATCATACAACCTAGAACTATCAGTCTAAATTTAATATAACAGTTGCATTAAAATTTAGAGAATTAGATTATTCTAAGCAACAATCATAACATCGCAGATTAGTTAACTTGCCATCTTGATAATCATAACTATATTCAAAAGATTGTCCACAATCAAATATTATTAATTGCTACTTATGATGAGATAAAATATCGTTTGCTTAATATCAAATCTTAATCTAGCATATGATAAATTATTGATTAACTTAACAGGCCCTTATCAAATTAATCAAACAAATATCATAAAACAATTAAAACAGATTATTAAGAATAAATCTCATGCATGAAGGAATAGATTATAAAACTCAATTAAAACATCAATTAAAAATAAGGTTCAACATCCCTTTAGAACTGAAAATAAAAACTTAGCCTGATATGTTTCAAAATAATCTCCACTAGTTGAAAGACTCTCTCTAAGAAACTAGAAGCAAGATCTCCCAAAAACATACAATGAATAATGAGAGATTGACCCTCTATTTATAGGCTACATATTCCTCCTAACCCTAGTAGGATTTATTATTTCTAAACCCTAATAGGATTAAAAATACTAAATAAATAAACATAAAATTCCTATTTAATCTTCCTTTTCCAATTTGCTATTGGATTCCTTAATGTATTTGCTTTTGCTGGAACCACACGTGGAAAGAAACATAATCTGCCAAACAGCCTTGGACCCACACGTGGAAAGGAGAGAGAAAGAAAGAAACATCAGCCACAACCCACACGTTTTTTTTTTCTTTTTTTCAGCCGCAGCCGTGCATGACGCGGTATTATTATTTTTTTCAATCTGCAGCGGACCGCGCATTGCGCGGTCACTGATAACCTTCTACCAAACGGTGTCATCCCTTCCGTGGTGTTACCAACTGCTTATCCGCGCATGGCGCGCCCTATCCTGCTTGAGTAATTACAGAATTATCACCAAAGTTCTTTAATTACCATTATGCCATCAGCCTTTTGCCTAAATTACAAAATTGCTGTGAGGATCCGAATTTTCAGAATTTCTTTAATAAAATTAAATAAGAATTTAATTGATAAAATTATCAAGGTTATTTAAATTAATTATTATTTTATGGGATTTAAGCTATGTGATGAGATTTAATTAGTAAATTAAATTTGTACGGAGACCATGATAAATTATGAGGAATTAAAATAATTGCAAAGTAAATAAATTGTTTAAAAATAATTTATGAGAAAAAAAAAATTCAGGTAATTGTACAATAAATTGTACAATTAAATTATTATGAAAATACAGAAATTATGATTTAATTGAGGTTATGTGGTAATGTGAAATATATTAAATTAGATATGTATATATATACATTTGTATATATATAAATGTATATGTTTAAGTAATAATTATAAATGTTATTAATTATGAAAATTAAGGGATTAATAATTAAATTAATCCAATTTTAAATAAAAAGTGAATGAGGGAGTTGGTAAAATTGTATGTGTTGATTTTAGATTTTATCAAGAATTTTGGAGGAGGTTTAGAAATTAATTGAGAAAGAAAAGTAATTATATAAATTATATAATAATAAATTATGTAATTTATATAAGGAAATTAAAATAAGGTATGAAGAAAATTATAATTATATAAATTATATAAAAATAATTATGTAATTTATATAAGGTGATTAAATGGAATAAGGTTGAGGAATTTAAGAAATTATTTAAGAAATGAGAACGTAAATATATAAATTATATAATATTGAATTATATAATTTATATATAAAGAAATTAATATGAATATTAAAGAAATTGAATAATCAATAAGAAAAAGGAATGTTTTAAATTATAAAAAATTATATTTATGTATAATGAAATTATTATGACTTTTATGAAAGATAATATTTCGGAAACGTGAACATATTAATGTAACATGTTGTCCAAGTAACGAAGTGAAAAATTACGAAAAATAATTTTTATATGTTATATGAATTATTTTATAAATTTTGGAGGTATTAATTATCTCATATGGTTACATGCATGGCGATATGCGTGTACAAAATTTGTCAAGTAAAATGCCGAAAAATGTGTTAATATTATTCATAAATCATATTATGAATTTTGGTAAATTAAAATAAATATTTTATAATTATTATATAAAATATTTACTATACGATATAATTACGTAATGTATTTAAAATAATTAAATTTGCATAAAAATCCGGTTGGAAAGTTCGGGAAGCAGGGAAGAGGCGGTGGAATTTTACTGATTTTCTAAATTAGTTAAGTGGTTGGCTTATAAAAGAAGAAGAAATAAAGCAAAGAAAACAAAAAGGCAACAAAAATCAAAGTAAAGAAATACTCTCCCTCTCCATGCTCTTATCACCGCCACCCTCCACCACCCTCCACCATAGCCACCACCAATAAAGGAAATTTTGGGAGCTAATAAGAGTAGCACAAGCTTCAAAAGATGGCTTGAGGAAGGTATAACGTTTATTTGTTTGAATTATTTTAGTATTTTTGAGGATAAAATATTTTTGTGAAAAAAATAGTAAATAATTAAAATAATTATTCTAAATAATTTTTGCATGTGTAGTTATGAATTATATGATTTTTGGAATTAATATGTTGTGAAAAATTGGAATAAAAATGGATGATTTGTTGCATGTTAGCTTACTGCCGGAAAGAAGAAAGTGAATAGTAACAGAGGCGTCCGCGCATTGCCCGGGTTACTATTCCAAAGGGGATGAAACGGCGTCGTTTTGGGCACTGAGAGGAAACAGGCCGCGCATCGCGCGGAAGCCCAGAAACGGGCTGTGAAACGGCGTCGGCAGAGCCTGGGTCACGCGTGGCGCGACCGACGACACGCTGGAAATTACCAGCGTGCCCCTGCTCTTTTCGGTTAATACCGATCGTGTCCCCTGGCCCTATAAAATTACAGCCGTGCCCTTCAACTTTTCTGGAAATACCGTCCGTGTCCTGGTAGCAATGAAAATTACGATTATGCCCTCAAACTTTCCGGAAAATTCCGGATATGCCCCTAGAGTTGCGAAAATTACGAAAATGTCCAGGACCTTTTCTGTTAATACCGGTTATGTCCCTAAGGGTGCAGAAATTACCAAAATGCCCCCAGAATTAGTTTTAATTGAAATAAATGTTTAAAAATTGTTTAAAAATCATAGAAAATTATAGAAAAATACTAAAAATATAGAAATGATATTTGGGCATTAAATTTAATATTTTTGAGTAAATATTAAATATTGGGGATTAATAATTAAATGTTTAAATATTAATCTAATAAGGTTACAGGTTAGAAAATGATTTAATAAATTTTTCGGACAACCGAATATGCTAAAATTTACCCAATAAGCCGGGTTGTCCGTAGTGAGTGTATTTGGTATTAAGTTAAATGAATATATTAAGGGAAGAGGTTAATATAGTTAACCGTATAAATTGGAAATTAGTCCAGAGATGATATTAATTAAGTAAATTAATATCATAAAGAGATAAATAATTATTATTTAATTATTTTATGATCATAGGTTGATCGAGTTAAGGATTTGAGCTAACAATTTAAATAACTGGACGCCAGGCAAGTTCTTCAGTCTCTTTTATGTTAAATGTTGAACTATTATATGCAATTCTTGTTTTAAATGCATACAAAAATTATGTGTTATGTGATACGTGTTTAATATGACTACAATGTGTTCTTTGTGCAACGATATGAGATATATTGCTATATTTGAAGCATAAGTACATGATATATGACACACACCAAGCATGTTAAGGTATGTGCTACGTGAAATATAAACTGTTGAACTTGCTGAGCCGTTGCGCTCATTACTTGTTTAAAATAAACTTTTGCAGGATAAAGAAATAAGTTTGAGGAATATCGGATTAAGTTTGAGATGAGTTGCCTAGAAGGTAGAAAACGTGTTTGTTATATTGTTCAATGTGAGAAATTTGTTAATTTACTGTGATGAATTGTATGTACATATAAGTTGAATCTGGATATGATAAAAGTTCAATTAGGAACTGTGATTGATCAGGATAATTGTTACGATAGAAATTATTATATATTTGATTACGAATGACGCAACAAGTAATATTTGTATGAAAATAATAACAGTAAATTTTAAATGATGAGTTTTATGATATGTGTAAAAGAAAGAATAAGTTAAGGTTGCGATCCAGGGACTAGGATCCAAATGTAAGGATTTTAAATATCCAAATATTTTAATATAATGATTGAATTGTGAAAAAGAAAAATTTATACCGAAAATTTGGTAATTCATGATTTTGAAATTAAATAATGGATCATATTAGGTGATAAAAGATATATTAACGGACCGAAATTTGGACGTAAGGAAAATAATGTGTATTAAATACAAGATTTAAGGGACTAAAGTGGGTCGAATTTCGGGGTCGTTACAATTGCCATCAGCTTCAATTTTCCTACAAAATAAAAATTATATAAAAATACTAAAAATCCTAAAAACACATAATAATAAATAAAATTCCTAAAATATTAAAAATAAATAAAAACACATAAATAAAAAAATATAAAAATACTATAAAATTACCTAAATTAACATAAATTAACTAACATCCTATAAATCCTATTAAAACCAAAATAAGCTAAATAATTAAACATTTAAGCACACAATAAATATAAAAACTAAGTATTAGGGAATAAAAATATCGTATAATTTAACCCTATTAGTAATTTATGTGGCTAGTAGTGATATTTATTAAAGAAGACTAAAGTTTATGGTTTTTTGAATGTTGGATCTAATTGAGTTAAGAAAATAAATGAAAGTTTAATATGTGTTATATAATTGAGTGTATGAAGTGGAAATCCATGAATTTCGTTAAAGAAATAAGTATATATAACTTACTGTTTTGGGATAGAAATCAAAACCTTTGGTTTTGTAAACCTTGTTTATAGTAATCCAAGAAGAGCACTTAAGTTCACAATATGTGTTATATGGTTAATAAAGTAAGTTTACAACTTGTTTGAATAAGGAATGAAAATAGGCTGTAAGAATGATTGTACAGAATTCTGTAGAATTTGCCTTGTTTTTCTGGTTTTGGGAATTGTAATGATCCCGAAATTCGACAAACCTCATTACCTTAAATTTTGTATTTATTATACATTATCTTCATAACGTCCAAATTTTGGTCCGTCAATAAATATTTAATCATCTTCTTTAATCCATTAATTGACTTTAATTCATCAATTACCGAATTTTTCGGTATAATTTTTTTCCCCAATCATTGTATTAAAATATTTAGACATTTAAAATCTTTACATCTCGATCCTAGTCCCTGGATCGCAACCTTTACCTTTTTTTTCTTTCATGATAAGTATCTTTCAATAATTAAAAATACATGACTAAACCTTATTTATTCGATCCGAATCTGACATATATATATATATATATGTATATATATATATATATATATATATATATATATACATATATCATGAATTATAAATACTCATTCCACTAATTTAACCATATCCAGTTTCTATATACAAACAAAATCTATACATCAATTATAATTGTAACTTTCCTTGATGTCGCACATAATCTCTAATCATGATTTAATACTTTAGAAGTTTCATTTTTACCTGTAAAATTTATATCATGCAAGGAATGAGTACAACGGCTCAACAAGTTCAACAGTATGCACATAGAACATAACATACTCTGTATGTGTCATACATCGTGTGTTGTGCTTCTACTAAAGCAATATGTTTCACGTGCATCATATCTATTTCAATTTAATCATTACGTAAAACAAACATTAATCAAATTCACATATAGTCACATCATTGCACCAAGTACACATCGTGGTAAATTATCCACAGATCACATAATACATAATTTCTATATGCATTTGCACAACGTAAACATATAACATCATATGACAATTAACATCAAGTACTGAAGAACTTGCCTCGGTGTCGGAATTAATAAATAATCAATTTATAACTCTTCGCGTACAAAATATAGTAAATCAATTAAATAATAATTGATTAGCACTCTAATATATTAATTTAATTAATGTAAAACACATTCACTGCGGACAACCCAGCTTGTCGGGTAGAATTTAGAGTATTCAGTTGTCCGAATTTTATTCAACAATTTTTCAAATTTTAAATTTACTAGATTAATATTTAAAATATTTAAATATTAATCTCAAATATTTAATATTTTTGAAAAAATATTAAATTTAATGCCCAAATATCATTTTTATATTTTTAGTATTTTTTTATAATTTTTAAACAATTATTTTAGTTAAAAATAATTTTTGAGGGCATTTTCGTAATTTTCGCAACTTTAGGGGCACGCTGGTCATTTTTGAAAAAGCTCAGGGGCACGTTGGTAATTAACCAGTCGTGCGGCCGCACATTGCACGGCTTCAACTTCCGCTACGCCAAACGACGTTGTTTGGCCTGGCGTCACCGAAAATTCACAGCCGTGCATGGCGCAGCTCCCCTTTTTCCTCCCAAAACGACGCCGTTTCATTCTCGGCATCTGAAAATTTTTGGCCGCCGCACATTGCGCGGGCGGCCCTGAATTTCTTCTTTATTCTTCCTGAAAACAGTGGCTCAACCCAACCATTTTACACCAATTTTCACAACATAAATACTCTAAAAATCACATAATCCACATATATACATCCAAAAATTATATAGAATAATTTTTCTAATTATTTACTAATTTTTCACAAGCTTTATTTATTACCAAAAATACCAAAATAAACCAAATAAATTAATTTTTATACCTTCTTCAAGCCAAAAAAACTTCTTTTGAAGCTTGTTTTTCTCCCTTAATGGCACCAAAATTTGCTCCTCTTGGTGATGGTGGTGGTTCGGGTGGCATGGTAATGGTGGAAGAAGAGAGAGAGAGTATATTTGTTTGTTTGGTTTTATGTTTTTTTGTTACTTTTATTCTTTTCCTCCATCCTTTATAAAACCTTAAGTATGTGAATTACTTTTAAAATTCCTCAAGTCCATCGACTTACCCATGCCACAACCGACTTGGTTTTCGAATAATTCAACACGTACAAATACAAATTTAATACATTACGTAGTTATTTCGTGTAGTAAATATTTTATATAATGTATATAAAATATTTATTTTAATTCACCAAAATTCATAACATGATTTATAAATAATATTTATACCTTTTTCAAGTACTTTACTTGACAAATTTTGTACACGCATAATGACATGCATATAATTATATGAAGTACCTTACACTTTCAAAATTAATAAAATAACACATACAACTTATAAAAAATATTTTTCATACTTTTTCACTTCGTTACATGGACAACATGTTTAATTAACATGTTCATGTTTCTAAAATATTATTCTCCATAAAAATTATAACAATTCCATCATACAATAAACATAATTTAATAAATTAAAGCATTCATTCTCCTCATTTATTTTCCATTTCTCTACTATTTAACACATTTTATATATAAACCATATAATAAAGTATTGCACCATTTGTACAATTATATTTTCTTTCTTAATTTATGTACTCTCCTTATATAAATTATATAATCATTTTTATATAATTTATATAATTATAATTTTCTTACCATTTACTTTAACTTTCTTATATAAATTATATAATTTATTATTATATAATTTATATAATTACATTCTCCTTTTTAAATAATTTTCAAAATTTCTCCATAATTATCGATTAATTATATAATCAATAATTATACCTTTATTAACTCTCTCATTATTTTCTATTTTCTTCATTACTCATTACACTTTACGTAAACTATACAATAAAATATTGTACAATTTATATAATTTTTTCTTCCACCCTCAATTAATTGAATCCTCTTATATAAATTATATAATTAATCTTATATAATTTATATAATTATTATTTTATTAATATTTTACCTAAATTTCCTTATATATATTACATAATTTATTATTATATAATTTATATAATTACTTTCTCCTCTTAAAATTTCTAAACTTTCATCATAATTATTGATTAATTATATAATCAATAATTTTAATTTTTCTAATTCCCTCATTAGCTTTTCATTAAAATTTTGGATTAATTTAATTATTAATCCATTTATTTCCATAATCAATAAAATTTATCAATATAACAATTGAACACACACACACACACACACACACACACACACACACACACACACACACACACACATATATATATATTTAATTCATATACCTCACATTACCATGTTACATAATAATTTATGCACCTCCACAACTATTTTAAATATCAACAATTTAATTGTACAATTACATGAAATTTCTCTTATTCTTCATAAATTTTTTTTAAATAATTTATTTACTTTTCAATTATGTTAATTCAACACAATTTATCACCATCTTTGTACAGATTTAATTTATCAATTAAATCCCATCACACACTTTCAATCACGTAAAATCATAAATAATTTAAACAATCTTGATAATTTTGTTAATTAGATTCTTATTTAATATTATTAGAGTAATCCCGAAAATTCGGGTCCTCGCAGGAATAATAAACGTAGCAAGTTAAAAGTGGATTTAAAGCTCAATATGTATATATGTTATTATGTGATTCAAGGAATTTTGAAACTGGTAAGCATATAGGATTAAAAGATTCTACAGCTAGTATAGTACAATGAATGCTGTGTAAAGTGAGTTACATGGATCAAATGAATGCATAATGAAACCAAGGTGGTATGTGTTAACTAATGTAAGGGCATTCATTTGGATTATTAAAAATGATAAAGATATAATTAAAATGAGATAATATGAATATGTTAAATTGTGCGGTAACCGATATGACTTGAATAAAAATGTGATGGGATATATGATTAGAACTAGTACGAGTATGATTGACAATTACGTGCAAAGTAAGGTAGCAGACTAGAATATTAAAACTAGAGTGTATTGATATTAAATGATCGGAATGGCGATTTATGGTTTAAAATTAGCTAAGTATGACCCAGTCATGACGTGCTACTTTATAAAATATCAAAAAAACTAATTGGAATTGAAATATTGTATGTGAATATACTAAACCAAGGGTTATGTTATTACAAATTTTGGGGGAATTAAAGGAATGAGTGTTATGGATATTTAAACCACAATGGTTAAGGATTATATACATAACTAAGTGTTATGCTGATAATACTAATATAAGGGCCATACAAAGAAGATAAAGTAAAGTTAAAATCTTAAAATAAGATTAAACTTGAGTCAAACTTTGACTGATAATGTGTACTGTTGATCTCACATACCGTGTAGGTCATGCGAAGGATGGAAAATGTTAGCGTATTGGTAAAGCGCTAGTACATTCAAGTTGTTTAGAACTTGCTCCAATATGTGAAATCTTATTAAGTGTGAACTTGAGTTAATGTGTTTTTGTCAAATAAACTATTATGAATTGTTGTTTTTCATCTGAGAATGGAAGTTACCTGTTTTGTTGAACTTTATCAATTGGGAAATGAAATGCATGATAATATGAATCATGTATTGAATATGAGCACGTGTTACATATGAACTATATGTTAACGTGAATTATGTTTTAATTGCCTAGCATGTATAAATTGTGAGACATGAATAACTGTAACATATAAAACGCGAAATATGTGACGTGCTACTTGATAACTGTCAAACTTGCTGAGTCGTCGTGTCCACTCTTGTTGAAATTTAATATTTTCAGTTAAATATGAGTTACTCTAGAATCCTGGTGAAGACCCAGGATCAAGAAATATGTATAACGACTTTGACAAGATCGAAGTTAAGTTTGATGATACGACCTCGTTGGCAGAAATGTAGAATAATCTATAAAATCCTTTTTGGGCGTAAACAGTGTTATCAAAATGTACAAACTAGAGTATTGTAATGTTGTATAACATTTAACTATGCTAAACACTTTTATTATTGCAAGTCACTAGGGATTCATTATTTTATAAAGATCATAATTTATATGTGATCTTGTATTATAAAATAAATGTAAAGATTGCAATTCAGGGAATAAAGATGTTATAAAAGTTTTAAATAAACTAGTTTTATCAATTATTTTATTGATAGATATTGTGGTTTTAAGTTTAAGGTTGTACAATAACGCATGAGGTCACCTATAAAAAGTACATGATTTTTTGGGGCATTACAACTCCCTAGAGCCCCTATCCCTTGAGCTTTTTAACTCTTAAAAAGTAAGTATAATTACCCATAAGCTTGGTGGTTAGTCAACTTTTAACCTAACCCTTTTGATCTAAGGGTTAATGCTTAATTAGTGTATTATATACATGCATATGTGTATGAGGAGGTCCCCTATAAATAGGGCACTCCTAGTCCATTTTCTAAGTTTGTTCCATTTGTTAAGCTACCAAGAGATAGAGAGTTAGAGGGCTGAAGAGAAAAGTGTAGAGAAAAAAGAGAGATTGAGAGAAAATACACTAAGTGTGGAAAACTTTGGTGGAACAAGGAAGGTCTAGTAAAGAGAAGCTTAAGCAAAGGTTTACACAGCCACAACCTAGCAAAAAGATCCACTCTTAAGGTTTAAAAGTATTCCTAAACCCTAGCTTAGTTAATTTTTATGTTATAGTATAATTATGCATGTTTGGTTGTGGGAAATTTGTATGTTGTGTGGTCATGAAGGATCCGTAAGTACAAGAGTGGTTATATGAAGGAGATTATGTTCTTAGTTGTGTTATGTTGCTTAAAAGTGCAAGAAAAAGGTGGATGAACATGTAATATGTGTAAATCAAATGAAAACATGAGTTTTGAAACTATGTAAACAAATATATGTATGTTATTTGCAAGATCTATGAATCACGTGTTGTAAATCTAAAAGATACGAAGATAATAAAAGTAGTATGCCCTCAAGCCAATCACATTTGATGTGATAACATTTACTTTGCAATCTTATTCGATTTATTAAATAAAAGTTTTATTAAAAGACATTTATTTATTCATGATTAATTAGTTGAATTTATTAAATGGATAAACCCATAATTTTGGAGCAATGCTTTTAGAATTATAATGTTGATTATGTTAATGAGATCTAAATTCAAGATAACTCAAAGCTAAAATGTTCCTACTCGTGGGATTACTAAAATGAGGATTAGTAGATCCGGATAGATTAGTACATATTATGCTTGCTCTTTCGAAGAGGATGATTGATCTCATAATCATTTGTGTGGAAACATTAAAGCAAGTATGTAACGACCCCGAAATTCGACCCACTTTATTACTTTAATTTTTATATTTATGAAACATTATCTTCCTTACGTCCAAATTTCGGTTCGTTAATAAATCTATAACCACCTTAATTGATCCATTAATTGATTTTAAAATTATCAATTACCAAAAATTCTCATATAAATTTTTCTTTTTCTTGATTTAATCATTGTATTGAAATATTTGGATATTTAAAATTCTTACATTTCGATCCTAGTCCCATGGATCGTAACCTTTACCTTTATCTTTCTCTTTCTGTAACCCGTATCATAAAGATCCACATTCAACATTTAATATCATTTATATTCATACAATATTCTTATGTCATAATTCATAGTCAGACATATAATAATTTCTATCGTAACATCTATCTAGTACCATCACAGTTTAAAATTTAACTTTTCTTATCCTGTCTGGATTCGACATATATGTACATATGAAACATCATTATAAACTTAACACATGTATCCACATTGAATGGAGAATATAATAAAACGTTTCCCACCTTCTAGACTATTCATCTTTAACAATTAATCCGATATTCTTGAATTTCATTTCTTTCCTGCAAAATGTTTATTAAGCAAGTAATGAGCACAACGGCTCAGCAAGTTCAACAGTTCATGCTTCACATAGCACATACCTTAACATGCTTGATGTGTGTCATATATCATGTGCTTGTGCTTCAACTATAGCAATATATCTCATATCATTGCACAAAGAACACATTGTGGTCATATTTATCACGTATCACGTAACACATAATTTGTATGCAGTTAAAACAAGAATTATATATCATAACAGTCCAACATTTAACATAAAAGGGACTGAAGAACTTGCCTGACATCCAGTTATTTAAATTGTTAACTCAAATCCTTAACTCGATCAACCTATGATCATAAAATAATCAAATAATAATTATTTATCTCTTTAGGATATTAATTTACTTAATTAATATCATCTCTGGGCCAATTATTAATTTATACGGCCAACTATAATAACCTCATTCCTTAAAATATTAGCATAACTTAATATTTAATATCTTCACGACGGACAACCCAGCTCATAGGATAAAATTTAGCATTTTCGGTTGTCCGAAAATTTTATTTAAGCATTTTCTAACCTTTAAATCCATTTGATTAATATTTAAAATATTTAAATATTAATCCTCAATATTTAATATTTTTACAAAAATATTAAATTTAATACCCAAACATCATTTCTATATTTTTAGTATTTTTCTATAATTTTCTAGAATTTTTAAACAATTTTTAAACATTTATTTCAATTAAAATCAATTTCTGGGGGCAATATGGTAATTTACGCCCCCTTAAGGACCCATCCGGCATTAACAGAAAAGGACCAGGGCATTTTCGTAATTTCAGCAACTCTAGGGGCATATCCGGAATTTCCTGGAAAAATTGAGGGCATAACCGTAATTTTCATTGCTCCAAGGACACGGACGGTATTTCTAGAAAAGATGAAGGGCACGGCTGTAATTTTACAGGCCACGGGACACGGTCGGTATTAACCGAAAAGAGCAGGGGCTCGCTCGTAATTTCCAGCGTGTCGTCGGCCGCGCATTGCGCGCGGCCCCTCGTTACCGACGCCAAAACGACGTCGTTTCTAGTCGCTTCTCGACCCTCCGCGCATTGCGCGGCCCACTCCCCCGCACGTCCCAAAACGGCGTCGTTTATAGCCAGGCGCACGAAAAAAATATGGCTGCCGCGCATTGCGCGGCAGCCTTTTTTCCTTCTTCTTCTTCTGCTTCGCCAACAGTACGCAACCCAAGCAAAATAACATCATTTGATCCAATTTTTCACAAGAAAACCATTCCAAAAATTACATAATTCATATATATACATCCTACAGTTATTGGGAATAATTATTATAATTATTTTCTATTTTTCCATAAACTTTATTTAACACCAAAATTACATAATTAAAACAAATAATGTAACAACCCCGAAATTCGGCCCACTTTATCACCATAAATTCTGTATTTATTAAACATTATCTTCATAACGGCCAAATTTCGGTTCGTTAATAAATCATTTACTCATCTTCTTTAATCCCTTGATTGATTTTATAAATCATTACTTACCAAATTTTCGGTATAAATTTTTCTTTTTCTTTTTCTCAATTCAATCATCGTATTAAAAATATTTGAATATTTAAAATCCTTACATTTCGATCCTAGTCCCATGGATCGCAACCTTTACTTTTTCTTTCTATTATAATGCTCAACATTTAATTTTAATGTTGATTATATCCATCCAATATTTCTTGTATCATGATTCATAATTAAATCATTTAATAATCTTTATCGTAATATCTATCTTGAACTATCACAGTTCATAATTTAACTTCACACATTCTGTCTGGAGTTGACATATACATACATATGAAACATCATTATAAACTTAACAAATATATCCACATTGACTGGAAAATATAACAATACATTTTCCCACCTTCTATGCAATTCACCTCAAATTTAATCCAATATTCTTGAAATTTATTTCATTGCCTGCAAAAATATTTATTAAGCAAGTAATGAGCACAACGGCTCAGCAAGTTCAACAGTTTATGCTTCACATAACACATACCTTATCATGCTTGGTGTGTGTCATACATCACGTGTAGTGCTTCTATTCAGGCATTATATCTCATATATATTTATATCGTTGCACAAAGCACACCTTGTTGTCATGTTAATCACGTATCACATAGCACATAATTTGTGTGCATTTAAAATAAATATTTCATATCATAATATTCAACATTTAACATTTAAGGGACTGAAGAACTTGCCTGACGTCCAATTAATAGCTCAAAATCTTAACTCGATCAACCTATGATCATAAAATAATGAAATAATAATTATTTATCTCTTTCTGATATTAATCTAATTAATTAATATCATCTCTAAAGTAATTAATCCTACCCGATAATTTATTTTAGGGTATCGGGTTAATTATATTAACCTCGTTCCTTAAAAATATTAATTTAATTTAATATCTAATGCCTTCCATACGGACAA
Source organism: Hedera helix (assembly GCA_947179155.2). Classification (NCBI taxonomy): domain Eukaryota; kingdom Viridiplantae; phylum Streptophyta; class Magnoliopsida; order Apiales; family Araliaceae; genus Hedera; species Hedera helix. The sequence goes on from OX359280.1 coordinate 23,531,288, forward strand.
CCCAGCTCATCGGATAAAATTTAACATTTTTGGTTGTCCGAAAAATATATTTATTAATTTTCTAACCTTTAAACTCATTAGATTAATATTTAAAATATTTAAATATTAATCCCCAATATTTAATATTTTTACAAAAATATTAAATTTAATGCCCAAATATCATTTCTATATTTTTAGTATTCTTCTATAATTTTCTAGGATTTTTAAACAATTTTTAAACATTTATTTCATTAAAAACTAAATCTGGGGGCATTTTGGTAATTTCCGCGCCCTTAGGGACATAACCGGAATTTCCCGGAAAGTCCAGGGGTGTTTTCGTCATTTCCGCAACTCTAGGGGCATATCCGGAATTTCCCGGAAAGATTTAGGGCATTACCGTAATTTTACGCGCGTCTAGGACACGTTCGGCATTTACCGAAAAGACTGAGGGCATAACTGTCATTTCCGGCCAAAACCTCGGCCGCTTCTGCCTCACCGAACGACGTCGTTTGGGCTGCGAAGAATTGGCTGCCGCGCATTGCGCGGCCTTCCCCTTCAGCGCTCCAAAACGACGCCGTTTTGTCCTGGCGCGCGGAAAAAAAAACAGCTGCCGCGCCATGCGCGGACAGCCCTGTAACTTTTTTTTTTTTTTTTTTTTTTTTTTTTTTTTCCTTCTTCTCTCCGAACAGTACATCAACCCAATCAATTAAACAATATTTTCATCTCTTTTCTACAATATAATTCCTCTAAAAATTATATAATCCATAACTATACATCCAAATATTATTTAAAATAATTACTCTAATTATTTACTAATTATTTACAAAATTATACAATTAAATCAAATAAAATTTATTTATTTTTTTATACCTTTTCAAGCTTTAAAATCCTTCTTGGAGGCTTGCTCCTCACATGGATGACACCCATATTTCTTCTTCCTTCTTGGTGGTGGTGTTTCGGATGGCTTGGTGGTGGTGATAATGGTGAGGGTAGCGGTGGGAGAGAAAAGAGAGAGATTATGTGTGTGTTTGTTTTTCTTTGTTGCCTCCTTTAACTTTTATTTCCTTTTCCTTTTATAATACCAAAATACTTAATCAATTTTAACACCACCAAACAATTCCACCGCCTTCTATGCCCAGCCGATTTTTTTTTTTCTTCTCGAATGATCCAAATTCATGCATAATTAATTATTTAATACATTATGTAATCGTTTCGTGTAATAAATATTTTATATATAATATATAAAATATTTATTTTAATTCACTAAAAATCATAATATGATTTTTAAATAACATTAATACCTCTTTTGGGTGCTTTACATGACAAATTTTGTACACGCATAGTGACATGCATGTACTTATTTTAGATAATTTACACCTCCAAAAATCATAAAATAATTCATAGAGCATATAAAAATTATCTTTCACAATTTTTCACTTCGTTACTTGCACAACATGTTACATTAACATGTTCACATTTCCGAAATATTATTCTTCATAAACGTCATAAAAATTCCATTATGCATAAACATAATTTTTTAATGAATTAAAACATTCATTTTTCCTCAATTAATTTCATTTCTTTAATATTCACATTACTTTCCTTATATAATTTATATAATTTATTATTATATAATTTATATAATTAAATTATCCCTTTTTATAATTTCCATTTCACATACAAAATATAATTTATAAAATTTCTTCCATCCTTATTCAATTTAATTACCTTATATAAATTATACAATTATTCTTATATAATTTATATAATTATTATTTTCTTCATACCTTATTTAATTTCCTTATATAAATTATATAATTTATTATTATATAATTTATATAATTACATTTCCTTCTCAATAAATTTCTAAACTTCCTCCAAAATTCTTAATTAAATTTACAATCAACAATTATAATTTCACTAACTTCCTCATTAACTTTTCATAATTTTCCGGATTAATTTAATTATTAATCCCTTTATTTTCATAATTAATGAAATTGATAATTATCACCATTAACCATGTACACATATATATACATATATCTTTATACATAGCTACATCATAAATCTCACATAACATTATTAAATCATGATTTCAGCACTTCCATTTAATTGTACAATTTATTGTACTTTTATCTGAAATTTCTCTTATTCTTAATAAATTGTTTTTAAACAATTTATTTACTTTTCAATTATTTTAATTCCTCATAATTTATCATAATCTCTGCACATATTTAATTTACTAATTAAATCTCATCACAAACCTTAAATATCATAAACAACTTGATAATTTTATCAATTAAATTCTCATTTAATCTTATTAATAATTCCGAAAATTCGGATCCTCACATTCTTCCCCCCTTAAAAGGATTCCGTCCTCGGAATCATCATGGCCGTAATATTTATACGGATTTTATTTATAGCACATTGCTATATATTTATCTTGATAAATCACAATTAATTCCATAATAATCATAATTTATTTCTTTAAATCCTTAACTTACATGGATAATTCCAATAAAAGTCATAACTGTCAAAATGTTCAAATTCTTACTTAATTCATAATTTCTTTGTAATATTACATTTCAAAATTTCTCTAAAAATTTATTAATAACACTTTAATTCATTTCTTGATATACTTATCAAGATCATTTTCCATTCTCTGAAAATTTCCTTTCTTTAATCATACGTAATCTTACTTCATTCACATATTTCATACTTATCTTACACCTCATTCATATTCTGCATTTCACATTCTCTTTTCACTTCATACTCATGAATATTCTGCACATTCATCATTTTCTTCTCAATTCATATTCATGAATCTTCTTCACATTCCATAAGTCAGTCTTTAATACTTTTATCGTTCAACACTAGGTTTTAAATAATAACCTTTACTTGATTAATCATAATCCTTATTTATAATTATTCTAAAATTCATGGGGTATCACATTCACCCCTCCTTCATAAAATTTCGTCCTCGAAATTTGTATGTATTAATATCTCATTCATTTGCAACTTACACATTTTCTTAGCATTCATTTCACATATCTTTCTTGCATTCATTTCTCACAGTCATTGCACATTGCAATTTTTCTAATTTATCACATTTCATAATTTCTTTGCTTCACAATCATTTCTTTCATTATTGATCACATTTAAAAATACTACCCATCCTACCATCCAATCTTCATAAGAGTAGAGGAATTTATTTTGGAAACTTTCATACTTTGCTGGATGAACACTTATCCCGGTTAACAGTATTTCACTCCCAGAGTACCTCATACTGCAACCCATTAAAATAATAAACTTTCATAACATTCTGAACATGATCCCGGTTTACAGTACTTCGCTCCCCGAGTACCTCATACTGCAAACCCTGACAGTGGATCAGTCTGTCATTAAATGATGGATGTTTCACCATACTCTGTCTTTCTATGCCAGGTGATTATTTAATCAACCTGCAACATTCTTAATCTTTTTGTTCATCCCAGCCTTAGAATTCATTCGTAGAAATTTTTTATAGCTTTCAAAGAATATGAATTCAATATATTTCAAAATTTGTCTAGCTGAATCAATAGCTTAGACTTATATTTCTTTAACGCTTGTCTAGCCAGTTCAATTGGCATAGACTTACTTTCCACAATTTATAACTCGCAGAAAATTTTTAAAACATTCATCATGTCAAAACTTTTCAAAACGTCTAGCCAAGTCAAATGGCATTGACTATTAGCTTTGACATACTTTCATAAATCAAAATCATTTATGACTTCATGTTACCGCATCATTTTGACAGTACGTTGAGGATTCCGTCGTTAATAATTCTTACACCATAAACCATACTTTATGGTGTTGAATTATCTTATAACGAAATAGTACCGTACCATCTCAACAACACGTTGAGCATTCCGTCATTCATCCCATCTGCACCGGGCTAAAAGGTGCGCGGATGATTATTTTAAAATACATTTTGATGAAAAATATTTTTGTCTAGCCGAAACAAATAGCATAGACACTTTTTAAATTGCTTAAAAAATTTCATTTGCATTTTGCTTCCAAAGCACACTCGTGTCAAGTTAGCTTGAGGCCAAAACTTCGAAATCTAGCAAAGCTAGAAGAGTGGGAATATCCTAATTCCCTAACATTCACCTTCTGCTTCTTCACTTAAATATTAACTTTATTGCTAGGACTGTTTTCATTATCATATTAAAAATTTCTATCTACTCCAACTTTTCTATACCCCCGTATAGTTCATCAAACTTGCCACACATTATGAGTCCAGGAACTTGCCACAAGAATATGAGTTTTAAAGCTTGTCCTAGCAATATGTAGTCTGAGAACATGTCAAAGACTGTCCATATGCTGAGGGGCTCAAAACATACCATACGATTATGAGTCATGGACATACCACATGCATGAGTTTTAAGAACTCGTGCTTAAACTTAATATTACTTATCTATCAAAAACTGCTAGCGCGACTCTAACATTTCAATGATTATCACATAGTAACTGGGTAAACACAAATCCTCCGCCCATACAAAGGATTGTGCAATTCAGTCACCACATGAGTTCTCAATTGAAATTTCGTACCCAAACTTTCTGCCCCCTTATCATAGCATTTCTGTCATTCACATTTCATCATTTTCTGAATTCTTTTGTACTATTTCATAGTACCATTTCTTTTTATAGCATCAAGCTATATCTTTTTCGACCATTAATAGGTCTCTCTGTTCTTTAACATTCTCTCATGATCCCATCATGACCTTGCTTTACAAGCTATTTCGTATTCGCTTTCCTTATCTTGTGATCGTATCGTAGTACGATCCTCTTACCGTTCCTGATCATGTTATTATGATCTCTTTCTATGATCTTTAGATTACCTTTCATCTTTATTGCTTAAATCAGGTGTCCCCTGATTTCCGTCGAGATTCATCTTTGAATCATTTCAAATATTCTCTTTCAATTATGTTCTTAATTGAACTTATCAATTTCTCAATTCATTACCTTCATTCTGATCTTTCTTAACATCTTTATCTCTTCCTTATAATCTTATCTCTTTCTTGAAATCTTTCATATTTCCTTTACTTTAGCCAATATTGAGAACTATCATTCTCAACTTACATCTTTTCCATACTAATTCCCCCATGTTCATCAAACTTATCACGTATTTGGGCTCAGGAACTTACCATAATCATATGGTTGAGGAGCTTGTCCTAGTCAGGCCTTAATCGCCCATTCGCTAAAGGGGCTCCACCATACAACCATGAGTCACGAGCTTACTATACGCTTGGGTTTTCAGAACACACAACTATCTTTACTCTTCTTTACTTAGGTTAAAGCCTAAGGTATCACTTACCTAAGGTTTATAACCTCTAGCTCTGATACCAACTGTAACGACCCCGAAATTCGGCCCACTTTATCACCATAAATTCTGTATTTATTAAACATTATCTTCATAACGGCCAAATTTCGGTTCGTTAATAAATTATTTACTCATCTTCTTTAATCCCTTGATTGATTTTATAAATCATTACTTACCAAATTTTCGGTATAAATTTTTCTTTTTCTTTTTCTCAATTCAATCATCGTATTAAAAATATTTGAATATTTAAAATCCTTACATTTCGATCCTAGTCCCATGGATCGCAACCTTTACTTTTTCTTTCTATTATAATGCTCAACATTTAATTTTAATGTTGATTATATCCATCCAATATTTCTTGTATCATGATTCATAATTAAATCATTTAATAATCTTTATCGTAATATCTATCTTGAACTATCACAGTTCATAATTTAACTTCACACATTCTGTCTGGAGTTGACATATACATACATATGAAACATCATTATAAACTTAACAAATATATCCACATTGACTGAAAAATATAACAATACATTTTCCCACCTTCTATGCAATTCACCTCAAATTTAATCCAATATTCTTGAAATTTATTTCATTGCCTGCAAAAATATTTATTAAGCAAGTAATGAGCACAACGGCTCAGCAAGTTCAACAGTTTATGCTTCACATAACACATACCTTATCATGCTTGGTGTGTGTCATACATCACGTGTAGTGCTTCTATTCAGGCATTATATCTCATATATATTTATATCGTTGCACAAAGCACACCTTGTTGTCATGTTAATCACGTATCACATAGCACATAATTTGTGTGCATTTAAAATAAATATTTCATATCATAATATTCAACATTTAACATTTAAGGGACTGAAGAACTTGCCTGACGTCCAATTAATAGCTCAAAATCTTAACTCGATCAACCTATGATCATAAAATGATGAAATAATAATTATTTATCTCTTTCTGATATTAATCTAATTAATTAATATCATCTCTAAAGTAATTAATCCTACCCGATAATTTATTTTAGGGTATCGGGTTAATTATATTAACCTCGTTCCTTAAAAATATTAATTTAATTTAATATCTAATGCCTTCCATACGGACAACCCAGCTCATCGGATAAAATTTAACATTTTTGGTTGTCCGAAAAATATATTTATTAATTTTCTAACCTTTAAACTCATTAGATTAATATTTAAAATATTTAAATATTAATCCCCAATATTTAATATTTTTACAAAAATATTAAATTTAATGCCCAAATATCATTTCTATATTTTTAGTATTCTTCTATAATTTTCTAGGATTTTTAAACAATTTTTAAACATTTATTTCATTAAAAACTAAATCTGGGGGCATTTTGGTAATTTCCGCGCCCTTAGGGACATAACCGGAATTTCCCGGAAAGTCCAGGGGTGTTTTCGTCATTTCCGCAACTCTAGGGGCATATCCGGAATTTCCCGGAAAGATTTAGGGCATTACCGTAATTTTACGCGCGTCTAGGACACGTTCGGCATTTACCGAAAAGACTGAGGGCATAACTGTCATTTCCGGCCAAAACCTCGGCCGCTTCTGCCTCACCGAACGACGTCGTTTGGGCTGCGAAGAATTGGCTGCCGCGCATTGCGCGGCCTTCCCCTTCAGCGCTCCAAAACGACGCCGTTTTGTCCTGGCGCGCGGAAAAAAAAAACAGCTGCCGCGCCATGCGCGGACAGCCCTGTAACTTTTTTTTTTTTTTTTTTTTTTCCTTCTTCTCTCCGAACAGTACATCAACCCAATCAATTAAACAATATTTTCATCTCTTTTCTACAATATAATTCCTCTAAAAATTATATAATCCATAACTATACATCCAAATATTATTTAAAATAATTACTCTAATTATTTACTAATTATTTACAAAATTATACAATTAAATCAAATAAAATTTATTTATTTTTTTATACCTTTTCAAGCTTTAAAATCCTTCTTGGAGGCTTGCTCCTCACATGGATGACACCCATATTTCTTCTTCCTTCTTGGTGGTGGTGTTTCGGATGGCTTGGTGGTGGTGATAATGGTGAGGGTAGCGGTGGGAGAGAAAAGAGAGAGATTATGTGTGTGTTTGTTTTTCTTTGTTGCCTCCTTTAACTTTTATTTCCTTTCCCTTTTATAATACCAAAATACTTAATCAATTTTAACACCACCAAACAATTCCACCGCCTTCTATGCCCAGCCGATTTTTTTTTTTCTTCTCGAATGATCCAAATTCATGCATAATTAATTATTTAATACATTATGTAATCGTTTCGTGTAATAAATATTTTATATATAATATATAAAATATTTATTTTAATTCACTAAAAATCATAATATGATTTTTAAATAACATTAATACCTCTTTTGGGTGCTTTACATGACAAATTTTGTACACGCATAGTGACATGCATGTACTTATTTTAGATAATTTACACCTCCAAAAATCATAAAATAATTCATAGAGCATATAAAAATTATCTTTCACAATTTTTCACTTCGTTACTTGCACAACATGTTACATTAACATGTTCACATTTCCGAAATATTATTCTTCATAAACGTCATAAAAATTCCATTATGCATAAACATAATTTTTTAATGAATTAAAACATTCATTTTTCCTCAATTAATTTCATTTCTTTAATATTCACATTACTTTCCTTATATAATTTATATAATTTATTATTATATAATTTATATAATTAAATTATCCCTTTTTATAATTTCCATTTCACATACAAAATATAATTTATAAAATTTCTTCCATCCTTATTCAATTTAATTACCTTATATAAATTATACAATTATTCTTATATAATTTATATAATTATTATTTTCTTCATACCTTATTTAATTTCCTTATATAAATTATATAATTTATTATTATATAATTTATATAATTACATTTCCTTCTCAATAAATTTCTAAACTTCCTCCAAAATTCTTAATTAAATTTACAATCAACAATTATAATTTCACTAACTTCCTCATTAACTTTTCATAATTTTCCGGATTAATTTAATTATTAATCCCTTTATTTTCATAATTAATGAAATTGATAATTATCACCATTAACCATGTACACATATATATACATATATCTTTATACATAGCTACATCATAAATCTCACATAACATTATTAAATCATGATTTCAGCACTTCCATTTAATTGTACAATTTATTGTACTTTTATCTGAAATTTCTCTTATTCTTAATAAATTGTTTTTAAACAATTTATTTACTTTTCAATTATTTTAATTCCTCATAATTTATCATAATCTCTGCACATATTTAATTTACTAATTAAATCTCATCACAAACCTTAAATATCATAAACAACTTGATAATTTTATCAATTAAATTCTCATTTAATCTTATTAATAATTCCGAAAATTCTGATCCTCACATTCTTCCCCCCTTAAAAGGATTCCGTCCTCGGAATCATCATGGCCGTAATATTTATACGGATTTTATTTATAGCACATTGCTATACATTTATCTTGATAAATCACAATTAATTCCATAATAATCATAATTTATTTCTTTAAATCCTTAACTTACATGGATAATTCCAATAAAAGTCATAACTGTCAAAATGTTCAAATTCTTACTTAATTCATAATTTCTTTGTAATATTACATTTCAAAATTTCTCTAAAAATTTATTAATAACACTTTAATTCATTTCTTGATATACTTATCAAGATCATTTTCCATTCTCTGAAAATTTCCTTTCTTTAATCATACGTAATCTTACTTCATTCACATATTTCATACTTATCTTACACCTCATTCATATTCTGCATTTCACATTCTCTTTTCACTTCATACTCATGAATATTCTGCACATTCATCATTTTCTTCTCAATTCATATTCATGAATCTTCTTCACATTCCATAAGTCAGTCTTTAATACTTTTATCGTTCAACACTAGGTTTTAAATAATAACCTTTACTTGATTAATCATAATCCTTATTTATAATTATTCTAAAATTCATGGGGTATCACAAATAAAATGTTTTTTATACCTTCCAAAGCTTTTCAATTCCCTCCTTTAATAGCTCCAAATTTCCTCTTCCCCCTCTTGTAGTCATGGTGGTTTTCCGGCAAGGGTGGTGGTGTTCGGTGGTTGCCTTGCTAGAGGAGAAAGAGAGTTGGTATTCTTTTATTTCTTTTTCTTTCTTATACTCCTTTTCTCTCTTTTATATAATTAACATTTAATTATTTCTAATAATCCATCAATTCCACCGCCTCACCAACTCAGCCAATTTCCGGAATTTTCTACAGAAACGCATGCAACTTTTCTTTCTAAAGCATTACGTAATTATTACGTGTAATAAATATTTTATATAACAAATATAAAATATTTATTTTAATTTACTAAAAATCAGAATATGATTTATAAATAATTTTAATACTTCATTTAGGTACTTTACTTGACAAATTTTGTACACACATAACGCCATGCATGTAATTATTTGAGGTAATTTATACCTCCAAAAATCATAAAATAATTCATAGGACATATAAAAATTATTTTTCAAAATTTTTCACTCCGTTTCTTGAACAACATGTTACATTAACATGTTCACGTTTCCGAAACATTATTTTTCATAAAGGTCGTAATAATTTAATTATGCGTAAACATAATTTTTAATAACTTAAAACATTCATTTTTCTTATTTATTATTCAATTTCTTTAATATTCATATTAATTTCTTCATATATAAATTATATAATTTAATATTATATAATTTATATAATTACATTCTCCTTTTAAATAATTTCTTAATTTCCTCCAATTTTATTCCATTTAATCGCCTTATATAAATTACATAATTATTCTTATATAATTTATATAATTATTATTTTCTTCATACCTTATTTTAATTTCCTTATATAAATTATATAATTTATTATTATATAATTTATATAATTACTTTTCCTTCTCAATTAATTTCTAAATTTCCACCATAATTCTTAATTAAATCTAAAATCAATAATTACAATTTTATTAACTTCCTCATTTGCCTTTTATTTAAATTTGGATTAATTTAATTATTAATCCCCTTAATTTTCATAATTAATAACATCTACAATTAATACTTAAACATATACATAAAAATGTATATATATAAATATATACATATTTAATTTATGCATTTACATTATCACATAACCTCCTTTAAAATCATAATTTCTGTACTTTCACAATAATTAAATTGTACAATTTATTGTACATTTACCTGAAATTTCTTTTATTCTTCATAAATTGTATTTACACAATTTATTTACTTTTCAATTATTTTAAATTCACATAATTCATCACCATCTCTGTACAAATTTAATTTACTAATTAAATCCCTTCAAACACTTTAAATTACTTAAAATAATAATTAACTTAAACAACCTTGATATTTTTATATCAATTAATTATTATTTAATATTAATAAAGAAATCCTGAAATTCGGATCCTCACATTCTTCCCTCCTTAACAGGATTCCGTCCTCGGAATCATAATTGCCATAATAATTATACGTATATTATTCATAGCACTTTGCTTTACTTTCATCTTGATGAATAACAATTTAATCAATTATAATTATATTTTACCTCTTTAATATCCATAACTTACATGGATAACCTCATAATGGTCATTACCGTCAGAATATTTAATTTACAATTTCTTTATAGTAGTACATTTCATATTTCTCTAAAAATTTTATGAATAACACTTTAATTCATTTCTCGATATACTTATCAAGATTATTTCTCATTCTCCGAAAACTTTTATTTCTTTAATCATACTTACCCTTACACAATCCACTTACGACATTCTTATATCGCACATCATTCATACTCTGCACATTCATCTTTCTCTTCTTAATTCATATAATTCTTCTTCATATTTCATAATTCATTTCTTAACACCATCTATCATTCAACACTAGGTTTTAAATGCTAACCTTTATTTAATTTTATCATAATCTTTATTTGGAACTATTTTTAAAATCCTGGGTGTCACATTCACCCCTCCTTCATAAAATTTCGTCCTCGAAATTTCTATGTATTGATATCTCATTCATTTGTAACCATTACAATTTCTTTTTACTCATTCCATATATCTTTCTTTCATTCCGTTCTCGTAATCATTACACACTGTTATTTCTAATCCATCACATTTCATAATTTCTTTACTTCACAATTATTACCTTCAATAATGTTCACATTAAGAAAAATACTACCCCATCCTACCATCCAATCTTCGTAAGAGTAGAGGAATTCAAAATTTTTATTTTGGAAACTTTCTTGCTATGCTGAATGAACATTTATCCCGGTTTACAGTACTTCGCTCCCCGAGTACTTCATACTGCAAACCCTGACAGTGGATCAATCTGTCATTAAAGTGATGGATGTTTCACCATACATTGGCACGCCAGATGATCAGTCTGTAATGCCTGTGTCTTTCTATGCCAGGTGACCATTCGATCAACCTGCAATATTCTTAATCTTTTTGTTCATCTCAGCCTTAGAACTCATTCAAAAGTAATTTGATTGGTTATAACTTTCAAAGAATATGAATTCAATATTTTACAAAATTTGTCTAGCTGAATCAATAGCTTAGACTTGTATTTCTTCAACGTTTGTCTAGCCAGATCAATTGGCATAAACTTTCTTTTAACAATTTATAATCTGCAGAAATTTTAAAACATTCATCATGTCAAAACTTTTCAAAATGTCTAGCCGAGTCAAATGGCATTGACTTATAGTTCTGACATACCTTCATAAATCAAAATCACTTATGACTTCATGTTACCGCATCATCTTGACAGTCCGTTGAGAATTTCATCTTTAATAATTCGTACACCATAAACCATACTTTATGGTGTTGAATCATCTTATGACAAAATAGTACCGCACCGTCTTAACAACACGTTGAGCATTCCGTCATTCATCACATCTACACCGGGCTAAAAGGTGCGTGGATGATTCTTTTGAAATACATTTTGATATAAAAACATTTTTGTCTAGCCGAGACAAGTAGCATAGACACTTTTTAAATCGCTTAAAAATTTCATTTATATTTTTCAAAGCACACACGTGCCAAATCAACTTGAGGCCAAAACTTTCGAAATCTAGCAAAGCTAGAAGAGTGGGAATATCCTAAATTCTCTAATATTCACCTTCAGTTTCTTTACTTAAATATTTAATTTATTGCTAGGACTATTTTCATTTATCATATTGAAATTTCTATCTACTCCAACTTTTCTATACCCCCGTATAGTTCATCAAACTTGCCACACATTATGAGTCCAGGAACTTACCACAAGAATATGAGTTTAGAAGCTTGTCCTAGCAATATGTAGTCTAAGAACAAATCAAAGACTATCCATATGCTGAGGGGCTCAAAACATACCATACAATTATGAGTCATGGACTTACCACATGCATGAGTTTTAAGAACTCGTGCCTAAACTTAATATTATCTACCTATCAGAAACTCTTAGCGCGACTCTAATATTTCAATGATTATCACATAGTAACTAAGTAAACACAAATCCCCCGCCCATATAAAGGATTGTGCAACTCAGTCACCACATGAGTCTTCAATTGAAATTTCGTACCCAAACTTTCTGCCCCTTTATCATTACATCTCTGTCATTCATGAACATCATTCTCTGAATTCTTCTTGTACTATTTCATAGTACCATATCTCTTTATAACATTAAAATATGCATTTTCGACCATTAACAGGTCTCTCTGTTATTTCCCATTTTCACTTGATCCCATCATAATCTTGCTTTACAACCTACTTCCTACTCGCTTCCCTTATCTTATGATCGTATCGTAGTACGATCTTCTCACTGTTCCTGATCATATTATTCTAATTTCTTTCTGTACTTTTTAGATTACCTGATCATCTTTATTGCTTGAATCAGGTGTCCCCTGATTATCTTGGAGATTCATCTTTGAAACATTACAAATATTCTTTCAGATATGTTCTTAATTGAACCTATAAATTTTCTTAATTCATTTCATTCAAATCTTTCTTAACATCTTTATCTCTTCCTTATAATCTTATCTCTTCCTTGCAATTTTTTTTCATACTTCCTTTACTTTAGTCAATATCTGAAATCTGCATTTCTTAACTTACATCTTTCTATTTCAATCCCACCGTGTTCATCAAACTTATCACGTATTTGGACTCAGGAACTTACCATAATCATATGGTTGAGGAGCTTGTCCTAGTCAGGTCATAGTCGCCCATTCGCTAAAGGGGCTCCACCATAAAATCATGAGTCACGAGCTTACTATACGCTTGAGTTTTCAGAACACTCAAATAACCGTACTCTTTCTTACTTTAGGTTATAGCCTAAGGTATCATTTACCTAAGGTTTATAACCTCTAGCTCTGATACCAACTGTAACGACCTCGAAATTCGACCCACTTTATTACTTTAATTTTTATATTTATGAAACATTATCTTCCTTACGTCCAAATTTCGGTTCGTTAATAAATCTATAACCACCTTAATTGATCCATTAATTGATTTTAAAATTATCAATTACCAAAAATTCTCATATAAATTTTTCTTTTTCTTGATTTAATCATTGTATTGAAATATTTGGATATTTAAAATTCTTACATTTCGATCCTAGTCCCATGGATCGTAACCTTTACCTTTATCTTTCTCTTTCTGTAACCCGTATCATAAAGATCCACATTCAACATTTAATATCATTTATATTCATACAATATTCTTATGTCATAATTCATAGTCAGACATATAATAATTTCTATCGTAACATCTATCTAGTACCATCACAGTTTAAAATTTAACTTTTCTTATCCTGTCTGGATTCGACATATATGTACATATGAAACATCATTATAAACTTAACACATGTATCCACATTGAATGGAGAATATAATAAAACGTTTCCCACCTTCTAGACTATTCATCTTTAACAATTAATCCGATATTCTTGAATTTCATTTCTTTCCTGCAAAATGTTTATTAAGCAAGTAATGAGCACAACGGCTCAGCAAGTTCAACAGTTCATGCTTCACATAGCACATACCTTAACATGCTTGATGTGTGTCATATATCATGTGCTTGTGCTTCAACTATAGCAATATATCTCATATCATTGCACAAAGAACACATTGTGGTCATATTTATCACGTATCACGTAACACATAATTTGTATGCAGTTAAAACAAGAATTATATATCATAACAGTCCAACATTTAACATAAAAGGGACTGAAGAACTTGCCTGACATCCAGTTATTTAAATTGTTAGCTCAAATCCTTAACTCGATCAACCTATGATCATAAAATAATCAAATAATAATTATTTATCTCTTTAGGATATTAATTTACTTAATTAATATCATCTCTGGGCCAATTATTAATTTATACGGCCAACTATAATAACCTCATTCCTTAAAATATTAGCATAACTTAATATTTAATATCTTCACGACGGACAACCCAGCTCATAGGATAAAATTTAGCATTTTCGGTTGTCCGAAAATTTTATTTAAGCATTTTCTAACCTTTAAATCCATTTGATTAATATTTAAAATATTTAAATATTAATCCTCAATATTTAATATTTTTACAAAAATATTAAATTTAATACCCAAACATCATTTCTATATTTTTAGTATTTTTCTATAATTTTCTAGAATTTTTAAACAATTTTTAAACATTTATTTCAATTAAAATCAATTTCTGGGGGCAATATGGTAATTTACGCCCCCTTAAGGACCCATCCGGCATTAACAGAAAAGGACCAGGGCATTTTCGTAATTTCAGCAACTCTAGGGGCATATCCGGAATTTCCTGGAAAAATTGAGGGCATAACCGTAATTTTCATTGCTCCAAGGACACGGACGGTATTTCTAGAAAAGATGAAGGGCACGGCTGTAATTTTACAGGCCACGGGACACGGTCGGTATTAACCGAAAAGAGCAGGGGCACGCTGGTAATTTCCAGCGTGTCGTCGGCCGCGCATTGCGCGCGGCCCCTCGTTACCGACGCCAAAACGACGTCGTTTCCAGTCGCTTCTCGACCCTCCGCGCATTGCGCGGCCCACTCCCCCGCACGTCCCAAAACGGCGTCGTTTATAGCCAGGCGCACGAAAAAAATATGGCTGCCGCGCATTGCGCGGCAGCCTTTTTTCCTTCTTCTTCTTCTGCTTCGCCAACAGTACGCAACCCAAGCAAAATAACATCATTTGATCCAATTTTTCACAAGAAAACCATTCCAAAAATTACATAATTCATATATATACATCCTACAGTTATTGGGAATAATTATTATAATTATTTTCTATTTTTCCATAAACTTTATTTAACACCAAAATTACATAATTAAAACAAATAAAATGTTTTTTATACCTTCCAAAGCTTTTCAATTCCCTCCTTTAATAGCTCCAAATTTCCTCTTCCCCCTCTTGTAGTCATGGTGGTTTTCCGGCAAGGGTGGTGGTGTTCGGTGGTTGCCTTGCTAGAGGAGAAAGAGAGTTGGTATTCTTTTATTTCTTTTTCTTTCTTATACTCCTTTTCTCTCTTTTATATAATTAACATTTAATTATTTCTAATAATCCATCAATTCCACCGCCTCACCAACTCAGCCAATTTCCGGAATTTTCTACAGAAACGCATGCAACTTTTCTTTCTAAAGCATTACGTAATTATTACGTGTAATAAATATTTTATATAACAAATATAAAATATTTATTTTAATTTACTAAAAATCAGAATATGATTTATAAATAATTTTAATACTTCATTTAGGTACTTTACTTGACAAATTTTGTACACACATAACGCCATGCATGTAATTATTTGAGGTAATTTATACCTCCAAAAATCATAAAATAATTCATAGGACATATAAAAATTATTTTTCAAAATTTTTCACTCCGTTTCTTGAACAACATGTTACATTAACATGTTCACGTTTCCGAAACATTATTTTTCATAAAGGTCGTAATAATTTAATTATGCGTAAACATAATTTTTAATAACTTAAAACATTCATTTTTCTTATTTATTATTCAATTTCTTTAATATTCATATTAATTTCTTCATATATAAATTATATAATTTAATATTATATAATTTATATAATTACATTCTCCTTTTAAATAATTTCTTAATTTCCTCCAATTTTATTCCATTTAATCGCCTTATATAAATTACATAATTATTCTTATATAATTTATATAATTATTATTTTCTTCATACCTTATTTTAATTTCCTTATATAAATTATATAATTTATTATTATATAATTTATATAATTACTTTTCCTTCTCAATTAATTTCTAAATTTCCACCATAATTCTTAATTAAATCTAAAATCAATAATTACAATTTTATTAACTTCCTCATTTGCCTTTTATTTAAATTTGGATTAATTTAATTATTAATCCCCTTAATTTTCATAATTAATAACATCTACAATTAATACTTAAACATATACATAAAAATGTATATATATAAATATATACATATTTAATTTATGCATTTACATTATCACATAACCTCCTTTAAAATCATAATTTCTGTACTTTCACAATAATTAAATTGTACAATTTATTGTACATTTACCTGAAATTTCTTTTATTCTTCATAAATTGTATTTACACAATTTATTTACTTTTCAATTATTTTAAATTCACATAATTCATCACCATCTCTGTACAAATTTAATTAATTAAATCCCTTCAAACACTTTAAATTACTTAAAATAATAATTAACTTAAACAACCTTGATATTTTTATATCAATTAATTATTATTTAATATTAATAAAGAAATCCTGAAATTCGGATCCTCACAAAGTATGTATGTGCTTATTGGAGAATAAGTTTACTAAACATGACTCACTCAAGGAACACCTAATGAAGTTTTACTTGTCTGTTAATAGGAGTTCCTAATGTGATCGTAGTACATGTGATTCTTGGACTTGAGATCATCATAATATTCTGTGTATGATGACTTATACTTTGTCACATTCCTTAAGACTATTCGGGTATAACAAATGATATATTCGGGTATAATAAGTTATACATGGAGATAGGTGAATGATCTACAAAGGATTTACCACTTTTAGTGAATGTCCTATATGATTCGATAAATGACAACTCAGAAATCCTTGGTCAAGGTGGAATAAAAATTAGAAAGGGGTTTATAATTTACATTAATATGAGTTGGACATTTGAGAATTGAAATGCATATAATCAAATAAAATAAGACTTAGCAGTAATTTCATGTCTTATATTTGATCGGGACATTGTATGGTAGAAGGATTGAGTTGTACAATAATTATTCGAGGAATAGTTTTTTTGTGATCAAATGTTAAAATTCATATTATTCAAAAAATCGTGAATTGCTAAGGGGGTTTATCCTTATTATAGAATAAATATATTTATTTATTTTGAATTATGGAGTTTAATTCATAATAACTAATATTAGAATGGTTCTAATTTATTTATTCTTCAACTGATTTAATATTGAACCTAAAGAGTCACATCGCAAAAGAGAAATATTTATTTTGGAAGTAGATGACATAATTGTAATAAAAAATTAAGTACATTTAATTTATACTATGGCGATATAATAAATTAAATAGTTTAATATTTATAATTTAGTATTTTAGAAATACTAATTGTAAATTAATAAGAGGTGTCTTATTATTATTATTTGTTCCTAAATGGTTTAAGAATTAATTAATAAGTAATAATATCATTATAAATAATTAAGTTCATAAGTGATTCAAGAATTATAATTATTATAAAAAAATAATTTAGTTCCTAATTAGATTAGAAGTTAAATTAAAATCCTACTCCTAAAGAGTTTAGGAGGATTGAATAAATCTATAAATAAGATATGTTATATTATAGATTGGGGTTACTCACTAATGTACAAGTATTGGAGAATACTTCATAATTCTCTACTCCTAAGGAGTTAGAGAGAAAAAGAATTAGGACTAGCCACCCAAGATCTAATAAAATCTAAATCACTTCTTCAATCCATATTACTCTTGGTGGATCATATATAGAGGCTGCACGTTTGGGTAGCTAACGTTGATCTGTGGATCTTGAAGAACGCAAATGATTTTGGAGGTAAACTCGTAGTTGTTCAAGAAGTTGAATTTATAAATGTATAACCTTTCATCATTCCTCAATTAATAAGTATCGCATAAGAAAAATCATGGTATTTAGTGTGTAGAAAATTTTTAAATATGATTTATGCCTTGTGTCCGTTGCATTATATAATTAGATTGTATATATGTAATGTTTTTGCAAATCAATAGTGGCATCAAGAGCTAAACTTATGCGAATGATTTTTTTAAAAAAAATTTCAAGTTCGTAATGTATGAACAGTTTAAGGATACGAGTCTATGCCATTTGTTTCGGTTAAACTATTTTGCTAAAGAAATGAGTAAATGTTTTTAAATCCAGAAAAGAATGAAGAATTATATTTTTAAAGTCTGAGGTAAATAACCTTGAAAATGGGATATATGGGTTGGTTAATATGGTTCAACCCGAAAAATGTCGTGCATAACAAAAGAGGTACAATATGTTGATCATCTAGCGTACCGATGACGGTAGTTTCTAATCTTTGTGATTAGTAAACAAGCCAAACAAGAGGTAGTGTCTAATCTGTGTGATTAGTAAACATGCCAAACAAGAGGTAGTTGCTAGTCTTGGTGATTAGTAACTGATCGAATAAGAGTTCATGGTCTTACGAACCCTCAGCAAAAGATGAATTTTTTTTGTTTAAAGGAAAAAGTTTACTTCCTATTTATTCATACTGCTTCACAATTATTGAACAATTGTTGAAGACTCCTGAAAGGTATTCCAAAATTCTGGAATGAAATGGTAGAAATAGGTAAGATGGGTAGAGAAAAGAAAAAATGTAAAGATTAATTGAAAACCTAGTTATGAGAAATAGAATGAGTAAGGGTATGTATGTGACATACTAGATTTTTTTTGACAATATTTATAAATAAGGATATTGATTAATTAAGTAAATGTTAGAAATTAAAACCTAGTTTAGAATGATAGAAAGTGTAAAGGAAGAGATTAAATTGTTATTTAATCAAGGTGGTTTAAATTGGTAAAGAAAGACTATGGATGTGGAAAGGACAACACGTGATACCTACGATTGGGTAGTTAGAAAATAATTATTACAAGATACTATATTGTGTCAGAATGTGATAGATTAAATGTATGTGTATATCTAAATATATTTAATCTAATAAGTGAAAGGAAGGGTAAGACTTAGAGAAAAGTGATAAATGAGGAAAGAAAGTGTAAATTAAGTTTTAGTTATGAAAATTAATAACTAGCTTAATGAATAGACCTTGAGAGGCTAGATTAAGAGGATGGTAAGGTAAGGTATGTCAGAATGTGCAAAAATGATAGAATAGTTTAGCCTAATTTGTATATTAGAAATTTACTGTGTAATAAGAATTATAAGATTTAAAATTTAAAATTTATTTAATGAATAGACATGAATTGATGGAATTAAGCTCAGTATTTGTACGTCGTATAAATATAGAAGATAATATTTCCAAATATGAATAGAAGGAATGAAGAATGCATGTATGATGCAATTGTCGTATATGTATTAAGCAAATTAACGAAATGACCTAAAAGTTGTAAAAAGGATAATATGTGCATATATAGTAAATGAGGATGGATTTCGGTAATCCGATTAGGGTATGATATGATACAAAATATGTGTTATATAATTCTAAAGGAAATATATTTTATTGAAAGATGGACGCGGGAATCAATATACATGATTTGAGCATTTTTTTATTTTAGTGAATGTTCGCTTTTCGAGAAAGCAGTTTATGAATATGTGAGCATTTCTAGTAATTGAAATGTGTCAGATGTTTTGAAACATGTCCCAAATTAAGTATTATTTGAAATGACGAAAATTAGAAATGATTAAATGTGGAACCAAAAATGTTCGTAGGAAACTAGAAACGTAATTGTAGTTATGTAAAAGTTATTTAGTCAGTTTACAATTAAATGACTAATTAAGTAATTAAATGAAATTACGCGAATGTAGCACAATGGAAAATGAATGACCTTGTCAGTCGATTGAAAGAAAAATTAATTTAAATGAGCATGAAATTAATTAATGAGAACAAAGTATAAAATTTCCTTAAATGAAAAATGAGAAGAATTCCTAAAAAGGAAACTTTCCTTAATTGGAAAGTTTCAAAAAATGGCAAGTCTAGACTTTTGGACAAATGGCCAAAATATCCTTGACAATTGAATTAATGACCTTCGTGTCCTAAGAGGTGAAATGACGAAAATGTCCTTGACAAATTATGTGAAATGACCAAAATGCCTTTGGGTTGAATTAGCCATGATTAAGTTAAGTTAACTATATTTGAGTTAACTCATTAAAATCTAGCCAAGCTAGACTCCATCTTCATTTGTTGCTAGAGAAATAGAACCCTAAGAGAGAGAAAGAGGGATGAAGCCATGGAAGTTAGAGAGAGAGAGAACTTGATCAAGGAAGTTTGAATGCTTGGATGGTCAAGGAACAAGAAGTAAAGATGATGGTCTCATCACGGTGAAACTTTCTATGTAAGAACATTGATCATCCATAAAGATTTAAAAGTTTTCTAAACTTAAAACTTTGAAATATATATGTTTATGCATGTATGTAAAGCTAAATGTATGAATTATGAAGGATTATGTGTCTAAAATTGGAAGTTCATGGTTAAACCTTAAGATATAAGATTGAACATGAAAGAGATGTGTGTATTTTCAGATTATATAGCATGTTAGAGACTTTAATGTATAGAAAGTATGAATTTGAAGACTAAAATTAACTATGATAGTAGTATGTTCATATAAACATATATTGAAAGTAAAGGGATTTTGAAAGATTCATATATGTGTAGTATAATTCTACAAAAGTTGTAAATGAACTCTTTAATGAGTATATGAGAAATGAAGTCTAAGAACTTGAAAATAAGTTTTATGAAAATTTATATAAAGTTGATGAAAATTCAATTTAAAGGTTATTTTTGGAAATTTTGAAAGTTTAAAGGAGAAATGAAGTTGAATGACTTAGTTTTGTGTTATTACACGTGTCTATGTTGATTTAGTAGGCAATGGATGAAAGTTAAAATGAAAATACGTTTAGAATGATCGAAATCGATCGTTTCGACCTAAAACGAGTTTTTACGGACAAATCTCGCCTCGTACAAAGCTAAGTTGTTTTAAAAGTCTAGATATATGTGATATGATGTATGTAAGCTAAATCAAGTGTTGGAATGAAGTTTAGAAGCGAATGGCCAAAAATCACTAGTTGATGGTTAAACGTAAAAATGAGTTTACACGCCCTTTTACGGGCTATTGTTTCGATAATTTAAAGAAGCCGAATGAGCAAAGTGGTATTTTTATAAAATACTAAGTAGTAAGGTCTAACTATGGTTCAAATTTGAGCTTAATTTGATGTAAGATGAAGGAGTTAAAAATCATCAAGGTGGCTATAAAAATTCATTTTTTAGGATTCTAAACACTGTGTCTAGGCGCAAGGTTTTACACTAAACACTGTTCCAGGGTGCAGTTAACAGAGAAGATCTCGCTGGAGGCGAAATCATTCGGTACCGGGGCGCAGTGCCCAGAATTTTTTTTATTTTGATCCAAAAAGCTATGTTTTGATGTGATATGATAAATATATGATATGTAAACCCTAAATAGATAAAAATGGTCAATATTTTGGGTATTAAGGTATAAAAGAACAATAAATGACATAATATAATAAACCTAAGGCTAAGTAAATGTATGATAGTGTTTGTGTAAAAGGTCAATAATGAGTTATGATGTATTATTAACCTAAGTAAAGTATAATACATCAAATGTGAAATGAATAGAGACTAGTAGTCCAGTGATTATGAATTAAGTTGAACAAGAATATGGAACGTACTATGACCCTATTACAATATATAGATTGTATGTTGATAGATAGAATTCGGATTAACAAATCGACAAGATGGAATATGAAAGACATTCAGGAAGCGTGAATGGTTAAGTTTGGTGATGGTTAACGGGCATTTTTTCAGAACTTATTAAAATGTAAAAATTGTTCTATGTGAACTGCTTGACAAACTATGTGATGTGATTATGTTTGAAATGTGCACTTTCTGCAATTACGTGTTTTAACTGTTAAATGCGATATGTGTCATTTATATTTTGAAAATGCACAACATGATATATAAGATGTATAGATATATGCATAATAAGAAAGGTTTGACGCATGTATATAAACTGCGAGCATGAAATGTGTTAATTGTTAAACTTGCTGAACCGTCGTGCTCATTCTTGTTTTAAACTGACATTTTTAGCTAAGTACGAGAAGGTCAGAGGTTCCGGTAATGCTAAAGGGTAGGGAAATGGTAAGTGTCTAGAAGAGCATGAAGGATTGGTTATATGTAATTGTGTAATGTAACAAGACAGTAGATGAATGTAAACTTGTTCATATATAAGTTAATTGACGTCATAGTTTTAGAATATTAAACTTTGTCGTTAATAAAAAAAATGTATGATTTGTAAATCTTTTAGAGATAAGATGTATGTAAGATTTATTTAGAAAAGCTTGTAATGAGATAAGACTAATGTATTATTATAAGTCGAGTCTTATATGTAATAAACTCGCATGTATGGAACATGTATAAGTAAGTAGGGTGATGTATGGATAGTTATGGGTGGTGATTGTATTCACAGGTTAAGCTAAGATAAATCATAAGATATATGATTTTGACATGTAATAGACTAGGTCATATTTATGTATGTATGATTTAAGTTCTAATGTTCATAATATGAAGGTTATGATTATGAGACAGATGATGAATGTAAGCTTTAATAAACATGTTTATGAACTATATTATATTTGTATGATATGGTGTTAAGGACAAATGTTATGTTTTAACGTACGAGATCGCCAGTAATTAATGTGGGGAGTTTAGGGACGTTACAGGTCTTCCTTGAAAATAGCCAACCAACGCTCTTCATAATTGTCTCCTACTATTCCGTTAAGATGTATTTAATAACCTAAATTTTTTTTTAACAAAATTAAAAATGAAATAAAATAAGGATGACTCTTTTTTTTTATAAAATTTTTGTAATGCTTGCAAAAATTAAACAAAAATAAACACGTGCAATGCGAAATCGGACCATAAGACCTCAGTAATTACGCCAAGCTTGGACAAGCCCTTAGAAATTACACTAAGATTGTCAGTCTAATTCACAAACGATAACGATAAACAGAGAATGAGTTCATCGGCTTATGCCAATGATCGCATAAGAACAATGCATTTACTTACAATCTTGTCAGTCCATTTATCACAATCGGAAAACCCGTGCAAACGTTTAATTGATTAAACAGAAAGAAAAGCTTAAGCTAATATCAACCTGATTGAAATCAATATTAGGAAAATTAGAAAAATAATTCCCCCGACAAAGGCACAAAAAACTTGTCTGCCTAATTTTTAATTAGGAATTAGCACGCAAGTATAACTGGTTAACAAGTAATACAGTGATAAGAAGAGTGTCGAACCCACAAGGAATTACATCTAACAATTTTCAAACACCAATTTCATTACAAGCTAATTTTTTTTGAAAATATTGTATTTAAACTAACTACAAACGAAATAATAAAAAGATAAAACCTAACATCATAATTTTTTCCAATGTTTTATTTAAATTTCTTAACTCTTCCATTAATTAATTATTGGCTAAGAAATTAAATCTTTAAATGCAAAAATATAATAACTCATTCATAAATACCAATAATAATCACAGGAAAGAGAAATTCAATTAGAATAATACAATTGGTTTAATTTTATTAAAATCTTAGATTGAAAGATTAACAAATCAAACTTTTCCAACAATTAGTCAATCATCAATGAATATAAAAATTAAAGAAAAAGACTAGAGAAGAAACAATCCATATAAAGTAATCATCAATCTCTGAAGCTTCTCCTTTAATTCATGCATTCATTATGTTGGAATTATTTTACACTAGAGCCGCAAAGATGAAGTCTGACTGCCGCCCAAAAGAAAATTATTTATTTCTACCGTAGAATATATTATTTATAAGAGTACTAATTTTTTCTAGCCCTATTAAAAATTAAAATACA
This sequence comes from Hedera helix, assembly GCA_947179155.2. Taxonomy (NCBI): domain Eukaryota; kingdom Viridiplantae; phylum Streptophyta; class Magnoliopsida; order Apiales; family Araliaceae; genus Hedera; species Hedera helix. The sequence continues at coordinate 23,555,850 of OX359280.1, forward strand.
ATTAAAATTCTATACTTAACATCGTAATTTAAATAAACTACTAAATAAAATTCCTATTCTATTTCTTTTTTTTATTTTTAAAAATTGCTATTGGACTCTTTATAAATACAATCTGCTAAAGAAGAATCTGCTGAGTAGGAAGTGGTTGGGACCCTCAAAATAAGAAAAGTAATCTACTGAATGAAAAAAATGAAGGAACCCATGTTGAACAAACCACTGCCACCTGTCCGCTTCACTTAATCCATGCACGCCCGCGTAATGCGCGTGTTCTTCTCCTACCCGCCTATCCGCGCATTATGCGCCTTGTCCTTCAACCTGTTAACGCCAAACAGCGTTGTTGCTCCCCCCTGTTACTGATTCCTTCTTAACCCTTCGCGTATTGCGTGGACGACTGCCTTGCATCTTATTTACAAAAATGCCACTAAACTTTAATTTCTACATTTTTTCCTACAAAATCAAATTAAAATATTAAAAATAAATAAAATACCTAAAATACTTAAAAATTAACAAATAATTAAGCATAAAAATATTTAATAAATAGGTATAAACTCCACTTATCAGATGATTATCTTAATTTTGTGTCTTAGTTGCTTCCAATTTATGGCAAATTAATAAAAAAATTAATTCATAGAGCTAAAAAGGTAATAAACAAGTGGATAAATTGCATATGTAAACCCAAAGTATACATCTTTTACAGTTGGTAACCCAAAGTTTAATTCCTCTAGTTACAAACCCTCAAAGTAACAATATTCTCCTATACGCACCCTCGCGGAAAATTCGGTAGAAAAACTTGTTGTATATCGATGCCATGTAGGGAAACGTGTCAAAATTTCAGTAAAAAATTTGGTTGGAATTGTATTTAGGCTCTATCATACTTAATCGTATGTTGGAGAGTGAGATAAGAGAAATTATATTTCGGGGAACGAATGGTAACTCAATTATACTTTGGGGTTTGATATGCTGTTAACCCTATGCAATTAATTCAAGGATGGGAAATTATGTAGCTAGACATAAAGAACACGTTTCTTTATAGAAATGTTAAGAACTGCCTTTATGGAATAGCCTTTAGATTTTAGTGATTCAATCTATGGTAGTCATGTATGTTAAAGCTTGGTTCGACAAATTTAAATAGAATTATATGCATTTGTGTGCATCGTGGCAGATTCCTACTTTATGTGTTTTTTTTGCATGACAGTGCAATAATATTCATTATGCTTCTTTATGTTGATGATATTTTCATCACATGAAATAACCAACATTTTAGTCAGATTTAATTTCACAAAATGCAATTTTGAATGAATAGGGGTGGATATTGAAAACGTAGAGTTGAGAATAGTTAGCGTAATACTATGTACGTACTTCTTAGCAGCAACTTTCAATGTAAATATAAGCTAAATCCAGATGAATGAATACGACAACATTTTATACATTGCATTTTTCTTTTACTTGCACTCAATTAAAGCTAGCTTCGACAAACGCTTGAAAGGACTCAAAACCTTAACACCCTCTCCATTTTTGTATATAGTTTTTCGCATATACATGTTGAGTATTATTTGTAAATTACACATTAAATAAATATATTTCATAACCATTTCTACTAGTACCCTTCATTATAATTGAGCATTGCGTGAATTGTGGATATGACTTGCCTTTGTATAGCTACCATACTGTGGCATCTTATACAAAATTACTTACATTTTGTATTAATTTAATACAACTAAAGCTTTTTACCTTTAAGAGATATATCGAGAGATATGTAAGTGTCTTCAATTTTGAATGTAATTTGGCATTAAAATTAGACATTCTCACCTACATGCTTTGGTCCTCTTAACAAAGTATATCCCATTACTAGATCTAACTCATAAACCAATTCTTATAGTTGTTAAATAACTAACTCATCTAAAAGTATCTTAAGCTTTTTGATGAGTTAGTTAACATGGTAGTAGAGCTCTTTGTATGCAATGTATTGAGTTCAAATCTTCTTGACCACATGTCTTTATATTAATGAAATAGTGCAAATGCAGGTTTGTTATTCCTAGAAGACACAAAGAGATCTAGAAGGGGGATTGAATAAATTCTTTTCAAAAATTTAGATTAAAATTATCTATCTAATAATTTAACCGTTAATCTATTTTAGTTATGCACTGATGAGTGAATTTTATACCTATGATTGGATACTTTTGAGCTTATTAAGTTGCTATCTTTGAGAGTTTTTAGTTGTATTTTAGTTATTTTTATGTTTATTTTGCAGAAAAAGGCAATGGAGGGTCAAAATGGTCAACTCGGAGCAAAAGGGCAAACTTGTCATTTTTTATTTTAGAGCTGCGCAGGGGTGTCGGTCCATAGTACAAATCCTGCGCCAGGGTGCAGGTTGGCTACTTCAGTTGGGCAAGTTTGTTTGTTTTTTCAGAAGCTGAGTTTAATTAAGAGTCTGATTCTGCTATGACTAAATGGTTCCAGGAGGGTTTTTAAAAGAAGACTTCAGAGCATTAGAGAGGGGTTACGTAACAAGAATTGGAGAACTACATTGGAAGATGGAGGATTTGAAGGAAAAGCTAAATTTTCTATTTAAGATTACAATTGAACCTTTTGCTTAGCTTTAATTGATTCATCTTATTTTTAGATGATTAATCTTTATTAGGTTGTTTATTATATCTTGTTCTTAATTTAGTAATTGTGTGGCAAGTGATTAATGTAATACCCTGGATATTTATAAGACTTGTAGATAATATCTTAAATGATTAATTAAAGATTATGGTTTAAAACCTATAGTTGAAGAAGTGAGATGTGTAGGAAATGAGTAAATATTTTTAACCTAATTGTTAGGGATTAAATGCGAGAAATATGGGTTATAAAATTTAAAACCTATAAGTGAGTAATATGTATACTTGGACATATAATAAATGTAAGGAAATATAATATCTTTAAAAATTGATAAGATTGTTTAAAGAAATAGTTTATGTGAGAATATTATAATGATGCATGTGGAAGATTTATTAGGAAAATAAATTCAATTAAGAAGTGAAGATGGTTATATAGATACATATATACTTAAAGTTGTGTTTTTTAGCCAAATAAGAATATGAGTAAATTAATATTCAACAAAACTAATAAATTAATTAGTTTTAATATGGAGCAAGAAGGAATGTTATGAAATATAATTAACTAGGTTAATTATATGAGTTATGAGTTAAAGTTATAGAAAAACTAGAATGATTGCCTAGGATGACAATAATAATAAATTAATTAATTAAGTAATTAACTTAATTATCAAGTTATAGTATAAAGTCTAATAATGGATTAAAACAAGCCCAATATTTTAATTGTCTTAAATCTTGTTGGTAATTATAAAGAGGTTTAAATAAATTTATGGATTAAGCCTTATGAATAGTCCAAGTAATTTAATTATATACTACTGGACTAGCCCATGAGAATTATGTAAGAAGCCCAACTTATAATAATATTTATAAGAAATATGGTTATTAATAATGCAGTCCAATGAATATAAGTGAGTAAACCCAATGTATTATAATGTTATCAAGGGTTGTAGAGAATGAATATTGCCCAAGTTAATTACTATGGGGAGGTAAATAAATATAAATGATGAGCCCAATGACCAAAAGGATAGTCAGTGTGTTGGCTCAATAAATCAACATATATATATATATATATATATATATATATATATATATATATATATATATATATATATATATATTGGTGTATATACATATATAGATATGTATGGGTATATTTATTTATCAATAAATGAAAAGTTCATATAATTTAATTAGGACTAGTAGACTAGCCCTAGTTATTAGAGATGTGTGAGTTGTGTTGGGTTGCCCAAACAATTTAAATGAAGAGCCTACTGAAAGTTATATGATTAGTCCAAACAAATAAATGTGGAAGCCCAATGGAATTAATGTAACAATTTAAAGTGGAGCCCAAATATTTTAAGTATTGGCGAGTATAGAGAATTAACTAATGTAGGGGTAATTGAATAATCCTAGTTGGTAGGTAAGAGATGACATTAACCAAACATTGGTTAATTACTAGATAAATGAATGTGTTGATGAGAATTAATCATGGATGGGTTAATTGAGTAATCCTAGGTGGTAAATAAGTTAAAACTTTAACTATGCATTGGTTAGTTGCTAGCAAAATGTGTAACTGTTAGACTTGCTGAGCTATCGTACTCACTCTTGCTATAAAACCAACACTTTCAGATAAGTGCGAGATATCCGAAGTTTTCGATAAAGATCAAGGATCAGGAATGTATATTACTTTCATCGAAAGTCTAAATGATTGTTGTAGTTATGAGTCCGGATTGGACAGCTAAAATAATTGTGTAATTAAAGAAATGGTTATTGTGTATTGTGAGTGTTTAAATACTCAAATTGATTGTAATAGAATGAACTCGTATCATGTATGATATTGAGACATACTAGAAATTTGTAAATATTGCGATTCTAGAATAGAAAGAGATGTTGTAAAGTTTTAAATAAATGATTATATAGCAATTATAATATTGTTATAAGTCGTGAACGATAAGTAAAATGATGTATAGTGGTGAACCAGATCTAAGGTTCAAGGGACCCGCATTTGAGATCGTTACAATTAATCTGATTTCTTAGATTGAACTGTAAAAGGAAATCTAGGAATAGATTTGGATATAATAACATGTGAATTTGTTAATTCTTTTTAGGAAGAGTAACATAGCAGTGTGAAGGATGAAGATACAATATACCACATATAACTTATTTGAGAGTTTGGTCTTAATGAATTTATTTCAAGTTGTTTTGCATAGTAATATAGTATTATAATTGAAATAGATCTTTTTATTAATCACTGAAGAAGGGTTAGTAAATAATCAAGCATTCTCAATTAACAACCCGTTTGGTTAATTAATCAAAAATAAGATGATGAAATTTTTGTGATGCAATTGGGGAATTTATAATCTTCAGCTTTTTAATATCTGGTAATTTGTTCTTGTTAATTAATCTTAGTTTTAAATATTTCCTAATCAAACTTGCAATTGTTTAAATAGAATTGAATTGTCATTAAATTGGTAATTGGAAAAGTTATTAGTACAAGTTCTACGTGGGTTCGACATTCGACTTATCTCTATATTACTTGTTGATCGCGTATACTTGCGAGTATTTGTCTATATCTAAAATTCGGATAACAAGTTTTTAGCACCATTGCCAGGGAACGATTCTAATAATTATTTTAATATTAGTTTTCATTAATTTAATTTTAGTTTAACCGTTTTTAATTTTCTGTTTTCTTTCGCTTTTGCAGGCATTCATCCATTCAAGTCTACCATTGCAAAGCTTTGATTTTAGCCTTAAGTGTGAACCAAGTGTTGGTTTGCCTATCTTGGTTATCATGGATTAAGTGGTTAGAAAAGCAATAAATTCTGCTAGCGTGGAATTTAAGTTAGGTACTTCCAATTTGTGTATGTCTAAAGGTCAGGAACCAGCACTATATAACAATGAGATCGAACGAAGGTTTTGAAGAATTCGTAACTTTATTAAGGAAATAGTGCAAAATGGGGAAATGATGGCTGAAGAGGAACAAAAATCACTTCGGGAGTATGTTATGCCGCAAGTGATGAAAATTCAGTCTAGTATTACGAGGTCTGTTATTACTGCTACCAATTTTGAGATCAAACTAGACACTATTCAGATGATCTAAATTTCAGTTCAATTCGGTGGATTTCCTAATGATGATCCCAACGACCATTTAGTCAACATTTTGGAAATTTATGATACATTTAAGTACAATGGAGTGATGGAGGATGCAATCAGATTGAGGTTATTCCCATTCACTCTGAGGGACAAAGCAAAGAGCTAGTTACATTCATTACCACTGGGGGTCAATCACAACATGGAATGATCTGGCACAAAAGTTCCTGGCCAAAATTTTCCTGCCTACTAAAATGGCAGTGATGTGGAACAATATTACTTCTTTCGTTCAGCATGACTCGGAGTCACTATATAAAGCTTGGGAAAGGTTTAAAGACTTATTGCAGAGATGTCCTCATCATGGAATTTCCAAGTGGCTACAAGTATAGACTTTCTATAATGGTTTATTTAGCACAATGAGGACGAGTATTGATGCAACCGTGGGTGGATAGTTAATGGCCAAGAATTGCGAGGAAGCATACAAATTACTTGAAAATATGACGGCAAATAATTATCAATGGCCTACAGTGAGGACTAATTAGCCAAGAGAAACGGGTATTCATGAGGTTGACACAATCACTGCCTTGGCGACGCAAGTGGCTACCTTGTCGAAGAGATTTAATACAATGAAAGTGCAGCCCATTCATAATGTGGCAATGGTGTGTAAGCTTTGTGCAGGGAATCATTCGAGTAACCAATGTGCAATTAATGCAGAATTGATGCAATTTATTGGAAACTACAAGAGGCAGCAACATGGTAGTAATATAAATAGCTACAATCCTAGGTGGAGGAATCATCAGAATTTTTCTTGGCGGGATAACCAAGCTCCAAGCCAATCGCATCCACCCAGTTTCCAAAACCAACTCCCCCTCCCCCCTTCCCCCAGCCAAAAAATAAACTAATTTGGAGGAAGTGTTGGCTAAGTTTATGGCGGGAACTAAATTAAGAATGCAAGGTTAAGATAAGATAATTTCGCAAATGGATATGAACATTAAAAGTCAATTGGTTGCAAGTCATAACTTAGAAAATTAGATGGGGCAAATTGCAAACGCCTTAAACAATCACCCTCAAGGAGCATTATCTAGTAACACAGAGATTAATCTTAGGAGGGAAGGGTAGGAATACGGCAAAGCAATCACGCTTAGGAGTGGAAAAGAATTACATAAGGATCATGTAAAAATGATAAGGAGGACTGAAAAGAGTGATAGAGAAGTTGACAAAATTGTGTACAAAGAAGCGACGACAGATAAGAAGACAGTGGAGAATTCAAAGGCAGAAGGATTCAAGCCAAGTCCTTATATGCCTCTAGTTCCATTCCCACAACGACTCCAAAAGGCAAAAGTAGACAAATAGTTTGCGAAGTTCCTGGAGGTGTTCAAAAAGCTTCACATTAACATTCCGTTCGTTGAGTCACTGGAATAGATGCCTAGCTATGCAAAGTTTATGAAGAGTATCTTATCAAAGAAGAAAAGGCTAGGAGACTTTGAAATGGTGGTGCTAACAAAAGAATGCAGTGCTATACTCTAGAAAAAGTTACCACCGAAACTAAAAGATCTAGGAAGCTTTACGATTCCATGTACAATTGGTAACCAGTTTATTGGGAGAGCTCTGTGTGACTTGGGAGCGAGTATAAACCTGATGCCATTGTCCATCTATTAGAAGCTCGACGTAAAGAAAGCAAAGCCTACCAATGTCACCTTACAATTAGCCGACATGACTGTCACTTATCTTAGAGAAATTATTGAAGATATTTTGGTGAAGGTGGACAAGCTAATTCTGCCAGCGTATTTATTGTTTCTATATTATGAAGAAGATATCAATATTCCTATCATCTTGGGACGACTATTTTTAGCAACCGGAAGAACTATCATTGACGTGCAAAAATGTGAGCTTATTATGAGGGTCAATGATCAGGAAGTGAGGTTCCATGTATTTAAGTCGATGAAGTTCCATGATGAATCTAAAGAATGCTTCCAAGTCAACTTATTCGAATGCAAAGTCAATAGCCAAATGAAGGAGGAAAGGTTGTTTCAACTGAATCTGTTGGATGGGCGTGTGTTAAGGGCTCCCCAAACCCGTAAGAAGATCAAAAGCTACGAGGAATGGACAAACAGATGGCTCACCAATCAGTTCTTGAGTCGTAAATTTGACCCAGGATGATAATAGGGGGTAGTCAGGTTGGAAGACTCTTAAAAAACATTCATTGGGAGGCAACCCAAACTTAGTTTATTGTTTCATGCATTTCCATTTTTATGTTCCTTTAGTTTAATTTAGTCAATTTATAGGATTTTAATTTTTTTTCTAGCTTAGGATATATTATACCATGCTAGCACTACTAATTCTTGTTCTTTTTATTATGGTAGGTATATTGCTGAAATACGAATACAGTTAACAGGAAGAAAGAAATTTTTTTCAAAAAAATTAGAATGGCACCTTGGCGCAGGATTTATACCTGAAAAGGAGGCCCCTGACTCCAACCTCTCAGCCAAAACGTGCCCCGATGCCTTCCGAAACTGCCTTGGCCACCAAAACTCTGTCAAACAGTGCCCCGACGACCTTCATAGTTTAAATTCAAATGCCTCGGTGCTTGACCCCGATTCTAATTTTTAAAAACACTTTAAAGATCGATTAGATTACTCCTAAAACACTCCTAATCCTACCCAAACTCGATTTCTCTCTCACCCAAAAGCTGAAACACATAGCAACCATCCCCAATATTTTTTTTGTGCATTTAGGGTCATTTTTCATTGCATTAAGGTAAACTTGAGCAGTGAATTGATATATAAAATTTAATGATGGTCGATGATAGAAAATTGATAAATTATCTGATAACTATAGTAAGATGGATAAGGATTACTAGTTAGAAATTTTAGTTGTTTGCTAGTTTTATTTAACTTGAGACCCTTGGTATTTAATTGAACGTATTCAATGTGTTAAACCAGTTTGAATTTTGATTCAATTTGTTGAGTTAGGTGCTTGTTAAGGATATAATTGACCTATATCATTTGTTTGAACTTGAAAAATAAAGGTTAAATAACAGCTTCAATGTATGTCATGAATAAAAAGAAAAGAAAAATATATGAAGAAAATTTAGATAGATATAAGCAAAACTTGACTAGTTTATTTTTATGACCTTGTCATTCGAACAAGTAAGCCCTTAGGAGCGTCTCTACACTTAGTGTCCTAAAGTCATCTGGTTTGGGAGTCATTGGTGGAAAGTTCGCTACATGGGTGAAATTTAAAGCATAATAAAAATAAACATTGCACAATTCAAAAATAGAATAAAAATAAACAACGAGATGGAGCGTAAAATGCACTCATTGTAAAAGAGAGATAGTGAAAAATTATAAAATTGGGAAATTAAGTGTACAGAGGGGTAATGTAATTCTATATGAGACTGAATATCTTTTATTGAGCATTTTGATTCATGAGTTGTGTTGGAATCTAGACTGGTTGGATGTATTGGATTCACACACACACACACACACACACACACACACACACACACACACACACACACACACACACACATACACACACACACACACAAGGGTTGAGAGTAAAATGAAATTGATGATATGTTAAATTTTTGATTATGTATGAGTTTGAAGTTTTGCAATAGTTATTATTTAAAAATCAAATGAACCAATTGAAGTCACCGACCTGCGCCCCGGCGCAGGATTTGTACTATGGACCAGCGCCACAATGCACCTCTAAAGAAAAAAAATTATAATTTTGCCCTTTTGCTCTGAGTTGACCATTTTGACCTTCTATTGCCTTTGTCTACAAAATAAACATAAAAATAAATAAAATATAACTAAAAACACTCAAAGATAACAACTTAATAAGCTCAAAAGCATATAATTCATAGGTATAAAACCCACTCATCAAATAACCATAGACTTAAAAATGTTGCTTGTTCTCAAGCAAAACACATAAAAGAAAAATAAACAAAATCAACTAATTCTAAACTACATGACTTTAAACACATAATTAATTAACATGCATAACAGAATATTGTGTCTTATAAAACTCATTGGAGATTGATTTAAGATCTTAATTATGAATTTAGCGATAATCAAGTCTCAGTTTATATTGCAGTTGATATGACAGTTTATTGCAGTTAAGTAAAACAATAAAGGAGAAAATAATTTTTAAGGGTTTCAAAATCCAAACTACTCCTAGTCCTCTCTTCCACTTCTCTGACCAGGGATAATGCACTAAGGATAAGGTCACTAAGACCAAGGTTCTCTCTGAACCAATTACAACAAGACACTAAGACTTAACCTCACATAGAGAACTAATTCCCTCATAAGTCTCGTCTTACACCTCACTAAGAGATTGTTTCACTTAGAATCAGGAGAGCCACAAGGTATCGTCTTTACTTAGATCACTAAGATCTATCTGATTTTGTTTGTTTGTGTTTGAGGTGCTGTTAAGTTGCGTTAATATCTTCTTTAAAGGACTTAACAACGATGATCAATTTGTAAGAAAGCGTAGAGTGACTTTTTGATTCGTAGAAAAGGCTTTGAGCTTTCTGACTTGTATGTTTTGCTTCAGATTTATTTGTGATTCAATCGATATATTTTAAGGCTGAAGCTAAAATTTATTTATAGATTTTTCTTTAAAAAGTGTCAGTTGGAAGATATTGTGCTATAGCTATCCTCTTCCTCAAAAAGTCTTTTTATACTATCTGACAGACTGTTGTAGCCGCCTAACATTTGTCAACTGTGTCATTCCATTGAGTGTTGTGGTAGACTTGAGTTTTTAAATATAGCTGTTAGAAATATGCCTGATTGGACAGCTTCCTTTCTGTCAACACACTTCAAGAATATTCAGGGTGAAGGTGTGTTGGAGAAACTTTCTATTAGAATGGCTAGTGACAACTCAGGAGTTGCACTCTACAATACCAAATTTTTAGGATCGTAGAGTCACTCCTCATATAAGTTTACTCTACGATTCTTATAGCTCTGCATTTTGGCTCATTGTTTGAAGTCATTCTATGATCTTGGAGCTCCTTTCAGTCACTCTATGATCTTGATATATCTTTACATTTGGTCGATGACTTTGTCAGACTTGCTTAGTTCATTCTGTGATCTTCGTGAACTAAGTACTTAGCTCTACGAACTTGGACTTCTAGTCTATTACAAGTTCTTACTCTACTATCTTGATCAACCTAACAAATTTGATTTATAAGTCAGTTTACAATGATTGTCTCTTTAAGGAATTTATAATATTACTTGTTTTGTTGTTGTTACAAATATACATTAAGCTCTATATTGCATTATTAAATCCAATAATAGGGGTAAACATAAATGCATTAACAATCTCCCCTATTTGATGATAATAAAAATAAGTAGTTTTCAATAATCATCAATCACTCTAATTCAGACAATACATAATTAAACATGATCCTAGATATAGTTAGAGGCTGCATTGTCTAATAGAAAGTATGAGTGTTATTGATGTTTGACTGTTGATTTACAAAAGAATTGTACAAGTGTTGTTTAGAAAAAACATCTTACAACACTTGTAATCGTATAAAAGAATACTACATTGAATATTACATTTATTTCAAGTATTACAGTTAAAATCAAAATAGTAAAGATTTATCTTCTGATTGGCTTTCTAGCGCTCAACGATCGGTGATACGGAAGATGATTTCTTCTTTCTTATTCAGTCCTCATTTGATATTCCATTCCTCTTCGTTCTTCTTTCTATCTCATTTCTTCTAATGTTTCTTGTGGCCCGAGAGTCGTGAAAGAAGGAATATCTAGTTGCTTTTCTCTTACAATATGAACCACTTGAAGATTTTTGTTCATGTACATCAGGTCTATAATGCCCCTAAATCTGGATACTCACTACACAGATCTGATGCATCACGATACACAACATCCATACCATTTATCAATATTTTTATTGATTTAATTAGTCTATTTTAGACATCACCTCACTTACTTCATCCCTCATAACTAATGTCTTATAACATGTAGTCTCTACAGGATTTCTCTTTCCCTTATTTTCTAGCTCTCGACCCTTCTGGTCTATCTTTCCTTTCTTCCTACAAATATGTTAAGGTTTACAAGAATGAGCATTAAATATGCTCAGTAAGTATAAAACTAAATTAAAATATTTCAAGGAATAAATTTGAATCAATATATCAATAAATTCTGAATTGAAAATATTAACGACTTTTCTCGTTACTTGAAAGCTCATAAAGGATCGAGAATTCTTTTGGATTATACTATAGGTGATCAGCTTAACAGAACTGCCATGACTTGTAACATGTTACCTCACTGTAGTATACAGTGATTTGTCAGAATAAACTCATCAATGAATAAATATGCTTTGAACTAATGAATAGCTCGTCAAATAAAATTTCAATGTTTGAAACTTTAGGAATGTGCATCAGCACAGAATTAATAAGAAGCAATAGAACTTCAACATTAAAATCTTTATCTTTTAATCATTACTGAGGGGTCGTTGATTTTGTTGTGAACTAAATGTTAGATAAATCAAGTTAAGATTTTTAAGTTTTCTTAAAAGTTAGGGTTTTTAATTAGAGAGAATATTGAAGGTTTATTCTGAAAGCAAATGAATTGTTGAACTGGAAAAGACAATAATTGTAGAGATAATTATGATAATAAATGAGCTGATGTGACTTCCCTAAATTTGGGTCCCTTGAACCACGAGTTTGGTTCTCACGTTACTATTATACCCTGCTAACACATCCATTCAATCCGAATAAAGTAATTTAATTTACATTCATATATAACTATCCTAGGTTCTACATACCTTTATATATACACATCTGTCCCTGACATATTACAAAAAGATAATATTTACATTTACAAAAATTCTCTAACAAAACCTTAACTGCTAGCTAGCCTTCTCTTTTCCTTTATCCGTACCTGACCTTTCGGCCTGTTCAGGTTTAGCTGAAATATCATGTTTGAAAAGCAAGAGTGAGGATAAAATAGCTCAGCAAGTACATAACAAAATGATAACATGATATTTCGAAATGGTGAATGAAAATTGTTTACAATGAAGCTGGATCATTTACAATTATCTGAATCCTTTACGATATACCGAATTATTTCCAAAAATCTGAATCAATATAGATAAGATGAATCATTTTTAATAACTGAATCAATAACAGTTCAATGAATGAATAAGAAAATATAACATGAACTTTATATAATTAACTGGATACATGAAATTTGCTTGCTGTACGGTCACAAGACCAAGAACTGGTTAGGAAAAATACTAATCATCAAGACTAATACTGCCCAGGTTCAGTCATAAGATTGCATATCCATTTAGATTTGTACGCTGGGAGATCAGCCCATCGTATTATTATATTATGCACAACATAAATATCTAGCGACACAATCATGTCATCAAAGTTACATTTACTTTATCCTTTACTCCCCCTTTATTAGGGTTGTTCTATTACAGCATATAATCGAGTCTTCACCATAACAATGTGAATTGCGACACATAACAATCAATAACTGAATTTAACATGAATCATTACATATGTCTAGCCAGAATCAAAATTGGCATCAACCTTTTTCAGTAATAGTTCAATGATGAATGAACTTTATATGGTCATATGAATGCATAACATGAATAGCTGTCCAATGAACTACAAATGAAAGTTCAGTTAGAAGACTTGTCTTTGTCCTCGTTTACTTCAATTGGTAAAATATTATCCCGATCGAGTCCTAGATAACCATAATATGGGTTCATGCATTAGTTATATACATATGGATGCCATGCATAATTTGCTATACAAGCTATCATTTAGCTTTACATAACCCTTAACACACAACACATTATTCTTTTATACCTTAACATCTACCACATTGATCATTTTTATCAAATTATGGTTTACATACATATCTCAATCATTTAATATAAAAACATTTCATTTTGCGCTTAAATATTTCTTTTTTTCAAAGTCAAAACACTGCGCCTCGGCGAGGAACACTGCGCTGGCCGCGAAAAGCTTACAGTTTCACTGCACCCTGACGAGCTCTGGTGCCGCCCCTAGCGAGATCCTTGCAGTCCAACTGTGCCCCGATGCAGTCTCTAGTTCAAAAGACTTCGCCCCAGCGCAATGCTGCAGAAACTAAAAAAATTTTCTTTCCAAAACTCTTGCAATTTTTGGCCTAAGTTTAATTTCTTGATTCCAACACATCATTTAGAACATATAACATGTATTTGAATTGCACAGGCCTTCAAAACATTTAAAAATCTTAAAATGGCCTTATTTTTCCAAAGTTTTCATTTTTGGTCGTCAGCGAACGCTTTAAAAATGTTTAAAACTCGCATTTATCACCATAGACACCAAATGACTTTCAAATCGATTCTAACTCGTGTATTTACATGAAACTTAGTTATTTGTCTTCATTTCACCACTAATTATCCAAAATGGCCAAAAATCACTCGTTAGTGGCATTTTATCAACTTAACACATTCTATCCTTAAACTCAACTTGACATCTTAAACTACATGCACCACATAGGCTACCATATACACATTTAGCAACTTTGTATACTCACATAACTTCTATATGCGCCTTCTAATGCACTTTACAGATTATGATTTGGTTTACATGCAAATCATAGGCTAATATTGTAATTTCTTCTTAACAAGTCATGCTTTTCTTTTGTTAATGAATCTTTGAAGCTACCTAGCATGAAATTTCTCATGCTTCAAACACATTCATCTCTTTCAACAAGATTTTCATCACTTCTATCAATATATATCACATGATCATCCATTAAATCATGATTTTTAACTTTAATACATGCATGAATAGTGCACCACATTTCTTCTACAACCTCAACACTTAGGGTTTCATGATAAACCAACTAAATAGCATATAACTCACATAAATCATACCTTTTAACATAGATACATGCATGGTTACATCTATTCTTGCCTTTAATCACATAATTTGCTAAGTTTCGTGGTTAAAACATGATTATACCTTCTTATAGCTCTTCTTCTCCTTGCAACAAACCTTGCTAAGGTTGGATTCTCCACTTTTGTTGTTAGTTTCACTTGTCTTGAACACTTATCTTGAATTCCTCTAAGCTTTTGCTCATACCCTAGCTTCTTCTCTCATTCTTTCTTAAGCTCTCTATACTAGCAACTTGTAAGTGAAAATAAAATGAACTTAGCTTATTGATGCTTACAACATATATACACATATATGCTATATTTCATTCTCCAACAACTTACCAAGCATAGTTAGTTTAACCCATGCATGGTTAGGGGCATTTAAATGAATTCACATTTCTAAACAAGGATAACTTGGTCATTGCACCGTTCTAGGACACAATTGTCATTTCTTAAATTGTCAAGGGCACTTTGGTCTGTTGTCACAAAATCTAGAGAATTTAATTCCATTAAATTCCCCTTTTGCTTATTTCTCCTCCAATTCAAATCCTTTTTTTTTTTATATCCAAATTAGTTTCATTAGACTCGAATTTTATTCTTTAATCAAATAATACATATATGGCTTATCCCATAACTCTTGTCACACTTCAAAAATTTAATTCAATTTAATTAATAATAATAAATACAATGTTTTTTCAAATTTTTATATCATTACATTCTTCCCTCCTTATAAGGATTCTGTCCCCAGAATCACCGTTACAAGGTTACATGAACAAATTCAGATAGTCTTTCTTCATTCTTTCCTCTAGCTCCCACGTTACTTTTTTAGCATTGTGGTTCCTCCACACTACCTTTACAGAAGATATTATCTTGTTACTCAAAGCTTGTTCCTTCATGTCAATAATTTGAACATGAGTTTCCTCGTACGTTAAATCTTTCTCAATTTGGATCGGCTCATACTTAATCACATGCTTGTAGTCTGGCTTATACGGCCTCAATACCGATACGTGAAATACATTATGGATATGTTTTAACTCTAGAGGTAATGTCACAACATAGGTTACTTCTCCTATTTTTTTCAGTCCTTTAAAAGGTCCAATAAATCTTGGACTCAACTTTCCTTTTTTTCCAAATCTTATCTTCCCTTTCCAGGGTGATACTTTCAAAAATACATGGGATCCTACTTCAAATTTTCTTCTCTTTCGATGCAAGTCTACATATTTCTTCTTCCTGTCTTATGTTGCTACGAGCCTTGATCTTATCACTCTGACTATCTCTACAGTCTGTTACACTATTTCTAGTCCCCAAAGCTTACGTTCTCCTACGTCGTCCCAACAGAGAGGTGTTCTCCATTTTCTTCCATATAATGCCTTATACGGCGTCATACCAATACTCGCATGATAACTGTTGTTATAGTCGAATTCAACTAGCGGTAGTTGATCATCCTAATTGCCTTTGAAGTCCATTACACATGCTCTTAATATATCTTCCAATGTCTGGATCGTTCTTTCACTTTGACCATCTGTTTAAGGATGATACAATGTGCTTAACCTCAATTGTGTACCCATACGCTCCTGAAAACTCTTCCAAAATTTGGATGTGAATCGCAGATCTTGATCTGAAACAATCGATACCGGAACTCCATGCTTTGCTACAATCTCTTTTATATATAGCTTTGCCAATTGATCCAAATTGAACTTGATTTTGATCGACAAGAAGTGTGTAGACTTCGTCAGTCGATCCACTATCACTCATATTGCGTTATAACCTTTCTGCGTAGTTGTAAGTCCCACGAGAAAATCCATTGTGACTTGCTCCCATTTCCATTTCGGAATTTCTAAGGGTTGTAACAGCCCACAAGGCCTCTGATGTTCTGCTTTAACAATTTGACAAGTCAGGCATTTACTAACACATTCTGCCACATTCTTCTTCATGTTGGGCCACCAAAAGTGCTGACGGAGATCTTGATACATCTTTATATTTCCTGGATGAATTGAATATCAAGAATTATGGGCTTCCAGCAAAATTTCATCTTTCAGATCGGATACCATCGGCACCCATATTCTTCCTTCAAATCTGAGTAGTCCATTGTCATCTACTTTGAATCTTGTCTCTTGCCCATCGGCTATGCGGTTTTTGATTTGACCGCATTCTTGATCTTGCATACGAGCTTCCTTCACTCTATCCAATAACATTGGATGAGCTTCAACATCATATAACTTATCTTCCAACTCTATCGGATACTTTACTTCTAGTTCTATCGTTTTCATTTCTTTAATTAACTCTTCTTGAGCAGTTAACATTTCCAATCTTTCTCAACCATTTCTACTTAAGGCGTCGGCCACCACATTTGCTTTTCCCGGATGGTATAAAATCTCACAATCGTAGTCCTTGATTAATTCTAACCATCTCCTTTGTCTCATATTCAAATCCTTTTGAGTGAAAATATACTTCAGACTTTTGTGGTCTGTGTATATCTTACACTTTTCTTCATACAGGTAATGTCTCTATATCTTCAAGGCAAATACCACTGCTGTCAATTCCAAATCATGGGTAGGGTACCCTTTCTCATAATCTTTCAACTGTCTTAACGCATACGCTATGACCTTGCCATGCTGCATTAAAACACAACCGAGTCCTTTATGCGATGCGTCACTATACACAACAAATCCTCCTGTATCGTCAGGCAATGACAACACAGACACTTCACTTAGCCTTTTTTAAGCTCCCTGAAACTCTTTTCGCACTTATCCGACCATACAAACTTCACATATTTTCTCGTTAAATTAGTAAGAGGTCCTGACAACTTTGAGAAATCTTTAATAAATCTCCTGTAATATCCTGCCAAACCAAGAAAACTCTGCACCTCTGTTGGTGTCTTTGGTTGTTCCAAGTTTATTACTGCTTCCACTTGGCTGGATCTACTGATATTCGTTGTTGGTTAATCACGTGCCCCAGAAATTGCACCCTTTCGAACCAAAATTCACATTTCGAGAATTTTGCATACAACTTTGATTTTCTCAACTTCTCCAATACAATTCTCAAATGCTTAGCATGATCTTCTTGAGTCTTTGAATAAATCAAGATGTCGTCGATAAATATCACCACGAACTTATCCAAATACTGCTTGAATACTCTATTCATCAAATCCATAAATGCAGCTGGTGCATTCGTCAAACCAAATGACAGTACTAGGAACCCGTAATGACCATAACGAGTTTTAAATGCTGTCTTAGGTACATCCTCAGGTCTCACCTTCAGCTGGTGATAACCACTTCTTAAGTCTATCTTCGAGAAATACTTGGCTCCCTGTAGTTGATAAAATAAATCATCGATCCTTGGTAATGGATACTTGTTCTTAATTATCACTTTATTCAACTCCCTATAGTCGATGCAAAGCCACAACGATCCATCTTTCTTCTTTACAAATAATACTGGTGCTCCCTAAGGAGACACACTCGGTTGGATATATTTCTTATCCAATAACTCTTGCAGTTGAATCATTAACTCTTTTAATTCCACTAGAGCCATTCTGTACGGTGCCTTAAAATTGGCGTTGTTCCTGGTATAAGGCCTATAACAAATTCGATCTCCCTGTCTGGCGAAAGACCCGACAATTAATCCAAAAATACATCCACATAATCTTTTACGACAGGAATCTGACCCATTTCTAATCCCACTATTCGTGTATCAACTACATGTGATAAATATGCCATACATCATTTCCTCAACAGTTTTTTGGCCTGTAACATCGACAGACAACAAGATTTTCGTGGCAATTTTCTACAATAGAATACTACCTTAAATATGGTAGAAGTCTGAAGGTTTATACATTTCTTTTGGTAGTCAATCACTACCCCATGGCTATACAACCAGTCCATTCCCAATATCACATGAAATTCTCCTAACCGAATATGAATTAAATCAACTAACAGTTTATGTCTTCTTATCATCATACAACAATTCCGATGAATATTTTTCACCTGGATCACTTCCTTGTTTACTACTTTTATACTTAGCACATTTTCTAACTTTGCTTGAGGTAAGTTCAATTTCTTTGCAAACTCATTAGATATAAAAGAGCAGGTAGCCCTCAAATCAAATAATACATAGGCATTTGTATCATTGATAGAAATGATACCTGACACCACGTCCTTTGATGCCATTGCATCATGTACTGTCATAATAAATGTGCGGGTTGTCGGTCTCCCTGGCTGTGTAGATTCACCAATAGCTAGTTTCCCACTGGTATTCCCTTTGCTTCCAGTTTCCCCTTCATATTTCTTCTTTGGACAGTCTTTAATCTGATGTCCCACTTCTCCACAAGAGAAACATCCTTTGGTTGCCTTCGGTATTGGATAGGTTGTAACAATATGTCCTTCTCGGCCGCATCTGAAACATAAATTCTTCCCCTTCAAACAAACTCCTGAGTGCCCCTTGCGACAGTTAGGACACTGTTCTGTTTTCTTTTTTGATTCTCCTTGCTTATTATCGGTTGTATTACTGTTGCTACTCCATTTCTGCTTATTGGAGTAGCTTCCTCCACTGCTCCCTTCCCTATTGGCTCTATCATTTTTCTTTCCATGCTGCTCTTACTTGTACTTTGCTAAGGAATTATTTCCTCCTTCTGCTAAGATTGCCTTTTCCATTAGTACATTAAAGGTTCCAATCTGAAACATGGACACCTTGCTATAAATCCATGGTTTCAACCCACGTTCAAAGCATCTTCCTTTCCTGTGTTCTGTGTCCACCATGTGTGGAGCAAACCTTGCCAACTCATTAAACTTAGTTGCATACTCGGCTACAGTCATATTTGCCTGTTTTAATTCCAGAAATTATACCTCCATCATGTCTTTTGTTACTGGAGGAAAGTAAGATTTGAAGAAAATTTCTTTAAACCTTTCCCAGGGTGTAGCTCCTGTTCTCAGTGTTCCTTTATTGGCAGTCCACCAATAATTTGCTTCCCCTTTCAACATGAACGTAGCGAAATTAGTTTTCTATTCCTCTACGATGTTAGCTACGTCAAATACTTTTTTCATTTTGATAACCCAATTCTGGGCCTCTATCGGATTCATCGCCCCCTTGAACTCTGGGGTCCTATTGCTTTAAAGTCTTTCAATGTAGCAATACTAACTGCTACCGGTTGATCACCCGCAGGGTTTACATTCATGTTCAGAAATGCTCCCATTAACAAGTCTTCAAACTGCTGCATGGGATTAAATGGCTCCTCAGGATCATTTACTAATTCATCTTGCAGGGGTTGAACATTTGGTCTGCATCTAGGCGGCATTTCTGTTTAACAATTTTCTTTATAATTAATACATATCATTTGCATATCGCTTTCTTATAAACCTTAAATAGTCATGTCAAAACATTTTCCACAACTGGATTTATATTTATAAACAATTTGACTAGTGCCTAGCACATTACATCACATGTAGCACATTGCTATTAACTTTTCATCCCTTCAGACAACATAAGTCGGGATTCACATATCATAACTTTATACAATAAACTTTAGACCTTCCCTCCTTAGGACAAAAGAGGTTACATAACACTTTATATCCCCTTTATAACAAAACTAGGGATTTACATAACATACCCACCTAACTATACATACATAACCATACACAACTATTATGTATATTTTACGGGAGCATCCCTCGTCTCACTGCATCTTCATATTCTTCATCCATGATCATAATCATTTTCCACCTGCTCAAGGTGTTACTCGTATGATCATATTCTCCCGAATAATAATACACTCTATCTTGCGCCCTTTCGAATGTTGTGCAAAATGCGTAACTCATATCATCCATCCTCACTTCCATGCTATCAATCATGGCCTTCTTAGCCCTTAATTCTTCTTCTACTAAATTTATTCTTCTCACTGCTTTAGCCCCAGCATGTTTGTACCTGGCTATCTCAGCAATTGCATCCCTCAGCTTAGCCTCCAAGGCTTCCTTATCATTCCTTAGTTCCTGAACTTTCTGTTCTTCTTGTCTCAGTTTATCTCCTAACTTCATGTTCCTACCAACCAACACTGAAACTGCCGTTTCATTACGCTCCACAACTATTTGTCGTTCAGCTGCTTTAGTCTCCAATTCTAACATCCTGTCCACATATTCACCGTTCTGCTATATTAAACCATTCACCCATTCTTGGTCTGCTTCTCTTTGCTCAGATGATGCATTATCCGGCAAGGCCCCATCTGAGTCTCCTTCTAGCACTTCTGGATCTTCCTTTTGTTAATTGCTATTAGCTGGTACTACTGCGATAATTGGTACAATAGTCATTACATCAACCTAAATGTCTCTGGGATCTTTTTTTATTGCCCGACTGTATTCACCAATCTCTGGCATGCTATAAAATCACAAGAACAACTATTTCAGTTCAATGCAATTTTTCTTACTCTTAAAGCACATAACACATAGCACGTAACACATAACACATATTGTGGGAATTGTAACCTTGACAACTTCCACCATTCGCTTCTTAGAACTCTAAATGAGTTTCACTCTATTCCTTAAGGTCATATTCCTAAGGTTTTCCCACCTATAGTTTATAACCTATCAGCTCTGATACCAACCTGTGACGCCCCTAAATTCGAGTCCCTTGAACCACGGGTTCAATGTTCACGTTACTATTCTACCCTGCTAACACATCAATTCAATCCGAATAAAATAATTTAATTTACATTCATATATAACTATCTCAGGTTCTACATACCTTTAACATACAAATCTGTACCTAACATATTACAAAAAGATAATATTTAAATTTACAAAAAATTCTCTAACTAAGCCTTCACTGTTGGCTAGCCTTCCCCTTTCCTTTATCTGTACCTGACCCCTTGGCCTACACAGGTTTAGCTGAAATATCATGTTTAAAAAGCAAGAGTGAGCATAAAGTAGCTCAGCAGGTACATAGTAAAATGATAACATGATATTTCGAAATGGTGAATGAAAATTATTTACAATGAAGCTGGATCATTTACAATTATTTGAATCCTTTACAATATACCGAATTATTTCTAAAAATTTGAATCAATATCGATAAGCTGAATCATTTTTAATAACTGAATCAGTAATAGTTCAGTGAATGAACAAGAAAATATAACATGAACTTTACATAATTAACTGAAAACATGAAATTTGCTTACTGTACGGTCATAAGACCAAGAACTGGTTAGGAACAATACTAATCATCAAGACTGATACTGCCCAAGTTCAGTCATAAGACTACATATCCATGTAGATGTGTTCTCTGGGTGATCAACCCATCGTACTATTATAATGTACACAACATAAAAATCTAGCGACGCAGGCACGCCATAAAAGTTACATTTACTTTATCCTTTACTCCTCCTTTATCAGGGTTGTTCTGTTATAACATATAATAGAGTCTGCACCACAACAATGTGGATTGGGGCACATAGCAATCAATAACTGAATTCAACAGAAATCATTACATATGTCTAGTCGAAATCAAAATTGGTATCGACCTTTTTCAATAATAATTCAATGATGAATGAACTTTATATGATCATATGAATGCATAACATGAATAGCTGTTCAATGAACTAAAAATAAAAGTTCAGTTAGAAGACTTGCCTTTGTCCTCATTTACCTCAATTGATAAAATCTTATCCCGATTGGGTCCTAGATAACCATAATATAAGTTAATGCATTATTTATATACCTATGCATGTCATAACTTGCTATACAAGCTATCATTTAGCTTTACATAACACTTAACACACAACACATTGTTCTTTTATGCCTTAACATCTACCACATTGATCATTTTTATCAAATTATGGTTTACATACATATCCCAATCCTTTAATATCAAAACATTTCATTTTGGGCTTAAATAATTTTTTTTTCAAAGCCAGAACACTGCGCCCCGGCGAGGAACATTACGCTGGCCGCGAAAAGCTTGCAGTTTCACTGCTCCCCGACGAGCTCTGGTGCCGCCCCCAGCGAGATCCTTGCAGTCCAACTGCGCCCCGGGGTAGTCTTCAGTTCAAAAGACTTCGCCCCAACGTAATGCTGCAGAAATTGAAGTTTTTTCTTTCCAAAACTATTGCTATTTTTTGCCCTAAGTTGAATTTCTTTATTCCAACACTTTATTTAGCACATAAAACATGTATTTGACTTGCATGGGATTTAAAAACATTTAAAAATCTTAAAATGGCCTTATTTTTCCAAAGTTTTCATTTTTGGTCTTTGACGAACGTTTTAAAAATGTTTAAGACTCGCATTTATCGCCATAGACACCAGATGACTTCTAAATCGATTCTAACACGTGTATTTACATGAAACTTAGTTATTTGGCTTCATTTCACCACTAATTATCCAAAATGGCCCAAAATCACATGTTGGTGGCATTTTATCAACTTAACACATTCCATCCGTAAACTCAACTTGACATCTTGAACTAAATGCACCACATAGGCTACCATATACACATTTAGCAACTTTCTGTACTTACATAACTTCTATATGCACCTTCTAATGCACTTTAAATATTATTATTTGATTTACACGTAAATCATAGGCTAATATTGCAATTTCTTCTTAACATGTCATGCTTCTCTTCCACATAAATCACACCTTTGATCGTAGATATATGCATGGTTACATCTATTCTTCCATTTAATCATATAATTTGCTAAGTTTCATGGTTAGAACATGATTATACCTTCTTATAGCTCTTTTTCTCCTTGCAATAAACCTTGCTAAGGTTGGATTCTCCACTTTTGTTGTTAGTTTCAATTGTCTTGAACACTTATCTTGAATTCCTCCGAGCTTTTGTTCAAACCTTAGCTTTTTCTCTCTTTCTCTCATAAGCTCTCTATACTAGCAATTTGTAAATGAAAATAAAATGAACTTAGCTTATTGATGCTTATAACATATATACATATATATGTTATATCTCATTCTCCAACAACTAACCAAGCCTAGTTAGCTTAACCCATGCATGGTTAGGGGTATTTAAATCAATTCACATTGCTAAACAAGGGTAACTTGGTCATTGCACCATTTTAGGACACAATTGTCATTTCTTAAATTGGCAAGGGCACTTTAGTCTTTTCTCACAAAATCTAGAGAATTCAATTCCATTAAATTCCTATTTTGCTTATTTCTCCTCCAATATAAATCATTTTTGATCTAAATTTGTTTCATTAGACTCGAATATTATTCTTTAATCAAATAATACATATATGGCTTGTCCCATAACTCTTGTCATACTTCAAAAATTTAATTTAATTTAATTTAATTAATAATAATAAATACAATGTTTTTCCAAATTTGTATATCATTACATTCTTCCTTCCTTATACATGAATAGATTCGGATAGTCTTTCTTCATTTTTTTCTCTAGCTCCCATGTTGCTTCTTCAACATTGTGGTTCCTCCACACTACCTTTACAAAAGGTATTATCTTGTTCCTCAAAATTTGTTCCTTCATGTCAATAATTTGAACAGGAGTTTCCTCGTACGTTAAATCTTTCTCAATCTGGATCGGCTAATACTCAATCACATGCTTGTAGTTTGGCTTATACGGCCTCAGTACCGATACGTGAAATACATTATGGATGTATTTTAACTCTGGAGGTAATGTCACAGCATAGGCTATCTCTCCTATTTTTTTCAATACTTCAAAAGGTACAATAAATCTTGGACTTAACTTTCCTTTTTTTTTCAAATCTTATCTTCCCTTTCTAGGGTGATACGTTCAAAAATATATGGGACCCTACTTCAAATTCTCTTCTCTGTCGATGCAAGTCTGCATATTTTTTCTGCATGTCTTATGCTGCTATGAGCCTTGATCTTATCACTTTAAGTATCTCTGCAGTCTGTTGCACTATTTCTGGTACCAAAGCTTACGTTCTCCTACCTCGTCCCAACAGAGAGGTGTTCTGCATTTTCAGCCATACAATGTCTCATATGAGGGCATACCAATACTCGTATGATAACTGTTGTTGTATGCGAATTCAACTAGCGGCAATTGGTCGTCCCAATTGCATTTGAAGTCCATTACACATGCTCTTAACATATCTTCCAAAGGTTGGATCGTTTTTTCACTTTGACCATCTATTTGAGGATGATACGCTGTGCTCAGCCTCAACTGTGTACCCATACGCTCTTAAAAACTCTTCCAAAATTTGGATGTGAATCGCGGATCTCGATCTGAAACAATCGATACTGGAACTCCATGCCTTACCACAATCTTTTTCACATATAGCTTTGCCAATTAATCCAAATTGAACTTGATTTTGACCACAAGAAGTGTGCAGACTTTGTCAGTCGACCCACTATCGCCCATATCGTGTCATAACCTTTCTGCGTGATTGGAAGTCCCACGATAAAATCCATTGTGACGTGCTCCCATTTCCATTCCGGAATTTCTAAGGGTTATAACAACCCACTAGGCCTTTGATGTTCTGCTTTAACTCTTTGACAAGTCAGGCATTTACTAACACATTATGCCATATCCTTCTTCATGTTGGGCCACCAAAAGTGCTAACGGAGATCTTGATACATCTTTGTACTTCCTGCATGAATTGAATATCGAGAATTATGGGCTTCCTACAAAATTACATCTTTCAGATCGGATATCATCGGCACCCATATTCTTCCTTCAAATCTGAGTAGTCCATTGTCATCTACTCTGAATCTTGTCTCTTGACCGCATTCTTGAGCTTGCATCTGAACTTTCTTCACTCTATCCTATAACATTGGATGAGCTTCAATAACATATAACTTCTTTTTCGACTCCACCGG
Organism: Hedera helix; assembly: GCA_947179155.2. Classification (NCBI taxonomy): domain Eukaryota; kingdom Viridiplantae; phylum Streptophyta; class Magnoliopsida; order Apiales; family Araliaceae; genus Hedera; species Hedera helix. The sequence continues at coordinate 23,581,243 of OX359280.1, forward strand.
ATACTTCACTTCTAGTTCCATCTTTTCCATTTCTTTAATTAATTCTTCTTAAGCAGTTAACTTTTCCAATCTTTCTCGACCCTTTCTACTTAAGGCGACAACCACCACATTAGCTTTTCCCAGATGGTATAGAATCTCACAATCGTAGTCCTTGATTAATTCTAACCATCTCACTTGTCTCATATTCAAATCATTCTGAGTGAAAATATACTTCAGACTCTTGTGGTGTGTGTATATCTCACACTTTTCTCCATACAGGTAATGTCTCCATATCTTCAAGGCAAATGCCACTGCTGCCAATTCCAAATCATGAGTTGGATAACCTTTCTCATAATCTTTCAACTGTCTTGACGCATACGCTATGACCTTCCCATGCTGCATTAACATACAACCGAGTCCTTTATGCGATGCGTCACTATACATAACAAATCCTCCTGTATCGTCAGGCAATGACAACACAGGCGCTTCACTTAGCCTTTTCTTAAGCTCCCTGAAACTCTTTTCGCATTTATCCGACCATACAAACTTCACAGATTTTCTCGTTAAATTAGTTAGAGGTCCTGACAACTTTGAGAAATCTTTAATAAATCACCTGTAATATCTTGCCAAGCCAAGAAAACTCTGCACCTCTATTGGTGTCTTTGGCTGTTCCCAGTTTATTACTGCTTCCACTTTGGCTGGATCTACTGATATTTGTTGTTGGTCAATCACGTGCCCCAGAAATTGCACCCTTTCGAACCAAAATTCACATTTCGAGAATTTTGCATACAACTTTGATTTTCTCAACTTTTCCAATACAATTCTCAAATGCTTAGCATGATCTTCTTGAGTCTTTGAATAAATCAAGATGTCGTCGATAAATACCACCACGAACTTATCCAAATACTGCTTGAATACTCTATTCATCAAATCCATAAATGCAGCTAGTGCATTTGTCAACCCAAATGACAGTACTAGGAACCCGTAATGACCATAACGAGTCTTAAATGCTGTCTTAGGTACATCCTCAGGTCTCACCTTCAGCTGGTGATAACCACTTCTTAAGTCTATCTTCGAGAAATACTTGGCTCCCTGTAGTTGATAAAATAAATCATCGATCCTTGGTAATGGATACTTGTTCTTAATTGTCACTTTATTCAACTCCCTATAGTCGATGCAAAGCCACAACGATCCATCTTTCTTCTTTACAAATAATACTGGTGCTCCCCAAGGAGACACACTCGGTTGGATATATTTCTTATCCAACAACTCTTGCAGTTGAACCATTAACTCTTTCAATTCCACTGGATCCATTCTGTACGGTGCCTTGAAATTGGCATTGTTCCTGGTATAAGGCCTATAACAAATTCGATCTCCCTGTTTGGCGGAAGACCTGGCAATTAATCCAAAAATACATCCACATAATCTTTTACGACTGGTATCTGACCCATTTCTGATCCCACTATTTGTGTATCAACTACATGTGATAAATATGCCATACATCATTTCCTCAACAGTTTTTTGGCCTGCAACATCGACAGACAACAAGATTTTCGTGGCAATTTTCTACAATAGAATACTACCTTAGACATGGTAGGAGTCTGAAGGTTTACACATTTCTTTTGGTAGTCAATCACTGCCCCATGGCTATACAACCAGTCCATTCCCAATATCACATCAAATTCTCCTAACCGAATATGAATTAAATCAACTAACAGTTTATGCCTTCTTATCATCATACAACAATTCCGATGAATATTTTCCACCTGGATCACTTCCTTGTTTGCTACTTTTATACTTAGCACATTTTCTAACTTTGCTTGAGGTAAGTTCAATTTCTTTGCAAACTCATAAGATATAAAAGAGTAGGTAGCCCCCGAATCAAATAATACATAAGCATTTGTATCATTGATAGAAATGATACCTGACACCACGTCCTTTGATCCACTGCATCATGTACTGTCATATTAAATGTGTGGGCTGTCGGTCTCCCTGGCTGTGTAGGTTCACCAATAGCTAGCTTCCCACTGGTATTCCCTTTGCTTCCGCTTCTCCCTTCAGCTTTCTTTTTTGGACAGTCTTTAATTTGATGTCCCACTTCTCCACAATAGAAACATCCTTTGGTTGCCTTCGGTATTGGATAGGTTGTAACAATATGTCCTTCTTGGCCGCATCTGAAACAGACATTCTTCCCCTTCAAACAAACTCCTAAGTGCCCCTTGCCATAGTTAGGACACTGTTCCATTCTCTTTTTTGATTCTCCTTGCTTATTATTGGCTATATTACTATTGCTACTCCATTTCTGCTTATTGGAGTTACTTCCTCTACTGCTCCCTTCCCTATTGGCTCCATCCTTTTTCTTGCCATACTGCTCATGCTTGTACTTTGCTAAGGCATTACTGCCTCCTTCTGCTAAGATCGCCTTTTTCATTACTCCAACAAAGGTTTCGATTTGAAACATGGACACCTTATTGTAAATCCACGGTTTTAAGCCACGCTCAAAGCATCTTGCTTTCCTCTGTTTTTTGTCCACCTGATGTGGAGCAAACCTTGCTAACTCATTAAACTTAGCTGCATACTCGGCTATAGTCATATTTTCCTGTTTTTATTCCATAAATTGCACCTCCATCATGTCTTGTGTTACTGGAGGAAAGTAAGCTTCGAAGAAAATTTCTTTAAACCTTTCCCAGGGTGCAGCTCCTGTTCCCAGTCTTCCTTTATTGGCAGTCTACCAATAATTTGCTTCCCCTTTTAACATGAACGTAGCAAAAGCAGTTTTCTGTTCCTCTACGACGTTAGCTACGTTAAATACTATTTCCATTTCGATCACCCAATTCTGGGCCTCTACCGGATTCATCGCCCCCTTGAACTCTGGGGATCCTACAGCTTTAAAGTCTTTAAATGTAGCAATATGAGCTGCTACCGGTTGATTACACCCAGGGTTTACATTCCTGTTCTGAAAAGCTCTCATCAACAAGTCTACAAACTGCTGCATGGGATTAACTGGCTCCTCAGGAGCATTTACTGACTCCTCTGGTTGGGGTTGAACATTTGGTCTGCGTCTAGGCGGCATTTCTGTTTAACAATTTTTATCATAATTAATACATATCATTTGTATATCGCATTCTTATAAACCTTAAATAGTCATGTCAAAACATTTTCCACAACTGGATTTACATTTATAAACAATTTGACTAGTGCCTAGCACATTGCATCACATGTAGCACATTGCTATTAACTTTTCATCCCTTTAGACAACATAAGTCGGGATTCACATATCATAACTTTATACAATAAACTTTAGATCTTCCCTCCTTTGGACAAAAGATGCTACATAACACTTTATATCCCCTTTATAACAAAATTAGGGATTTACATAACATACCCACATAACTATACATAATCTTCATCCATGATCGTAATCATTTTCCACCTGCTCAAGGTGTTACTCGTCTGATTATATTCCACCGGATAATAGTACACTATATCTTCCGAATGCTGTGCGAAATGTGTAACTCATATCATCCATCCTCACCTCCATGCTATCAATCCTGGCCTTCTTAGCCCTTACTTTTTCTTCTATTAAATTTATTCTTCTCAGTGCTTTAGCCCTGTCATGTTCGTAACTGGTTATCTCTGTTGGTTTGTAATATTCATAGATACGCAATCAAATTGCGTAAAATAACGGAAGAATGGTAAAATCAAATTTTAAAAATTTATAAACCATAATCCAGGATCGACCTTTATGCGTAACTATTAATTAATAAAGAAGAAGTTAGAGATATACCCTTGTAGAACTCAAAGCTTTAATGGGTACAAGTTCACTTCCAAATCCTTCGTGTTCTCCTTAAATTTCACAGATTGGATTCCAATGATCAACGTTAGCCACCCAAGTGTTTGGCCTCTAGAGGTGATCCACCTAGGAATAATAATAATTCAAGAAGTGGGTGATGGCAAACCCTAGTTTTCTCTTTCTAAAGAATATGTGAGTATTCTCCCAAAGACTTATAGAAGTGTATGTGTGTAACCTTAATCCATAATAAGACTTCTCTTATTTATAGATTTAGTAAACCCTCTTAACACCTTTAAGAATAGGGTTTTTAATTAAACTCCTAATCTAATTAGGAACTTAATTAATTTATTATAATAATTATAATTCATAAACTATTTAGGAACTTAATTATTAATTATGAAAGTAATCTTATTAATTAATTCCTAAACCATTTAGGAACTAAATAATAATGATAATAGTAATAATAATAATAAGACTCCTCTTATTAATTTATAATTAGTATTTTCAAAATACTAAATAATAAATATTAAGCTATTTAATTTATTCTATCCACATAGTATAAATTAAATATACTTAATTCATTATTATAATTATGTCATTTACTTCTTAAATAATTATTTTTCTTTTGCGGTGTGACCCTTTAGGTTTTTCATATTAAACCGGTTATAGAATAAATTAATTAGAACTATTCTAATCTTATTAATATAAATAAATTAAACTATTTAATTCGTTTAAATAAATAATATTTATTCCATAATGAGGGTAAGCCCCTTAGCGATCAACGACTTTTCAGATAATATAGATTTCAACATTTAATCATAAAAGAACCTATTCAGCGAATAATTACTGTACAATTCAATCCTTCTACCTCACAAAGTCCCAATCAAATATAAGACATGGTATTACTGTCAAGTCTTATTTTATTTGATTATATGCATTTCGATCCTTAAATGAATAACTCTAATTAATATAAATTAGAAACTACTTTCTAATTTCCATTCTGCCTTGGCCAAGGACTATTGAGTTGCCATTTATCGAATCGCATAGGATATTCCCTTCTTTTACTAGAAGTGGTAGATTCTTTGTTGATCATTTACCTATCTCCATGTATGACTTATTATATCCGATCATACCCTTTGATACACCCTAAAGGTTTTAAGGAATATGTCAAAATATAATTCATCATACACAAGATACTATGATGATCTCAAGTCCAATGATCACTTGTACTACTATCACAAAAGGAACTCCTATTGACAGGCAAGTAAGACTCCATTAGGTGTTTCTTGAGCGAGTCACGTTCAGTGAACTTATTCTCTAATAAGCACCTACATACTTTCTTTAGTGTCTCTACACAAATGATTATGAGATCAATCATCCTCTTCATAAGAGCAAACACAGTATGTACTAATTTATCCGGATTCACTAATCCCCATTTTAGTAATCCCATGATTAGGAACAATTTTAGTTTTGAGCTATCTTGAATTTAGATCTCATTAGCATGATCCTCATCATGGTTTTAAAAGCATTGCTCGAAAACTATAGGTTTATCCATTTGATTAATTCAAGTAATTAATCATGAATAAAGAAATGCCTTGAATCTTTTTAATAAACGAATAAAATTACAAAGTATATGCTTATCACATTAAATGTGATTGGCTTAAGGGCATACTACTTTCAATCTCAGCAGTTGCATCCCTCAGCTTAGCCTCCAAGGCTTCCTTATCATTCCTTAGTTACTGAACTTTATGTTCTTCTTGTCTCAGTTTATCTACTAACTCCATGTTCCTACCAACCAACACTTGAACTGTCGTTTCATTATGCTCTACAGCTATTTGTCGTTCAGCTGCTTGAGTCTCCAATTCTAACACCCTGTCCACATATTCATTGTTCTGCTATATTAAACCATTCACCCATTCTTGGGCTGCTTCTCTTTGCTCAGATGATGCATTATCCGGTAAGGCCCCATCCGAGTCTCCTTCTAACACTTCTGGATCTTCCTCCTGTTCACTGTTATTAGTTGGTACTACTACCATAATTGGTACAAAAGTCATTACATCAATCTGAATGTCTCTGGGCTCTTCTTCTATTGCCCAACTGGATTCACCAATCTCTGACATGCTATAAAATCACAAGAACAACTATTTCAGTTCAACGTAATTTTTCTTAATCTTAAAGCACATAGCACGTAGCACGTAACACATAACACATATTGCGGGAATTGTAACCTTGATAACTTCCACCATTCGCTTCTTAGAACTCTAAATGAGTTTCACTATATTCCTTAAGGTCATATTCCTAAGATTTCCCCACCTATGGTTTATAACCTATAAGCTCTGATACCAACCTGTGACGCCCCCAAATCCGGGTCCCTTGAACCACGGGTTTGGTGCTCACGTTACTATTCTACCTTGCTAACACATCCATTCAATCCGAATAAAATAATTTAATTTACATTCATATATAACTATCCCAGGTTCTACATACTTTTATACATACACATCTGTACCTGACATATTACAAAAAGATAATATTTACATTTACAATAATTCTCTAACTAAGCCTTCATTATTGGTTAACCTTCCCCTTTCCTTTATCCGTACCTGATCCATCGCCCTGCTCAGGTTTAGTTGAAATATCATGTTTGAAAAGCAAGAGTGAGCATAAAATAGCTCAGCAAGTGCATAACAAAATGATAACATGATATTTCGAAATGGTGAATGAAAATTGTTTACAATGAAGCTGGATCATTTACAATTATCTGAATCCTTTACGATATAACGAATTATTTCAAAAAATTTGAATCAATATCGATAAGCTGAATCATTTTTAATAACTGAATCAATAATAGTTCAATGAATGAACAAGAAAATATAACATGAACTTTACTTAATTAACAGGAAACATGAAATTTGCTTGTTGTACGGTCACAAGACCAAGAACTGGGTAGGAGCAATACTAATCATCAAGACTGATACTGTCCAGGTTCAATCATAAAACTGCATATCCATTTAGATGTGTACTTTAGGTGATCAGCCCATCGTACTATTATATTGTGCACAACATAAACATCTAGCGACGCAACCACGCCATTAAAATTACAGTTACTTTATCCTCTACTCCTCCATTATCAGGATTGTTTTGTTATAACATATAATAGAGTCCGCACCACTACAATGTGGATTGGGACACATAGCAATCAATAACTGCATTTAACATGAATCATTATATATGTCTAGCCGGAATCAAAATTGGCATCGACCTTTTACAATAATAGTTCAATGATGAATGAACTTTATATGATCATATGAATGCATAACATGAATAGCTCTCCAATGAACTACAAATGGAAGTTCAGTTAGAAGACTTGCCATTGTCCTCGTTTACCTCAATTGATAAAATCTTATCTCGACTGAGTCCTACATAACTATAATATGGGTTCATGCATTAGTTATATACATATACATGCCATAACTTGCTATACAAGCTATCATTTAGCTTTATATAACTCTTAACCTTTCACACACAACACATTGTTATTTTATGCCTTAAGATCTACCACATTGATCATTTTTATTAAATTATGGTTTACATAAATATTCTAATCATTTAATATCAAAATATTTTATTTTGGGCTTAAATAATTATTTTTTTCAAAGTCAGAACACTGCGCTGGCCGCGAAAAGCTTGCAGTTTCACTGCGCCTCGATGAGCTCTGGTGCTGCCCCCAGTGAGATCCTTGCAATCCAACTGCACCCCGACGCAGTCTCCAGTTCAAAAGAGTTCGCCCCGGTATAATGCTGTAGAAATTGAAATTTTTTTCTTTCCAAAACTCTTACTATTTTAGGCCCTAAGTTGAATTTCTTGATTCCAACACATCATTTAGCACATATAACATGTATTTGACTTGCATGGGCTTTCAAAATATTTAAAAAATCTTTAAATGGCTTTATTTTTCCAAAGTTTTCATTTTTAGTCGTCGGCGAACGTTTTAAAAATGTTTAAAACTCGCATTTATCGTCATAGACACCAAATGACTTCCAAATAAATTCTAACACGTGTATTTACATGGGCTTCATTTCACCACTAATTATCCAAAATGGCCAAAAATCACACGTTGGTGGCATTTTATCAACTTAACACATTCCATCCTTAAACTCAACTTGACATCTTGAACTACATGCACCACATAGGTTGCCATATACACATTTAGCAACTTTGTGTACTCACATAACTTCTATATGCATCTTCTAATGCACCTTATAGATTATGATTTGGTTTACATGCAAATATAGGCTAATATTGCAATTTCTTCTTAACAAGTCATGCTTCTCTTACGTTAATGAATCTTTGAAGCTACCTAGCATGAAATTTCTCATGCTTCAAATACATTCATCTCTTCCAACAAGTTTTTCATCACTTTTATCAATATATATCACATGATCACCCATTAAATCATGATTTTTAACTTGAATATATGTATGAATAGTGCACCACCTTTGTTCTACAACCTCAGCAGTAAGGGTTTTGTGATAAACCAACCAAATAGAATATAACTCACATAAATCATACCTTTGATCACAGATACATGCATGGTTACATCTATTCTTGCCTTTAATCACATAATTTGCTAAGTTTCATGGTTAGAACATGATTATACCTTCTTATAACTCTTCTTCTCCTTGCAATAAACCTTGCTAAGGTTGGATTCTCCACTGTTGTTGTTAGTTTCACTTGTCTTGAACACTTATCTTGAATTCCTCCAAGCTTTTGCTCAAATCCTAGCTTTTTCTCTCGTTTTCTTTTAAGCTCTTTATACTAGCAACTTGTAAATGAAAAAAAATGAACTTAGCTTATTGATGCTTACAACATATATACATATATATGCTATATCTCATTCTCCAACAACTAACCAAGCCTAGTTAGCTTAACCCATGCATGGTTAGGGGCATTTAAATTAATTCACATTGCTAAACAAGGGTAACTTGGTCATTGCATTGTTCTGGGACACAATTGTCATTTCTTAAATTGTCAAGGGCACTTTGGTCTTTTGTCACAAAATCTAAAGAATTTAATTCCATTAAATTCCCATTTTGCTTATTTTTCCTCCAATTCAAATCATTTTTTATCCAAATTTGTTTCATTATGCTCGAATTTTATTTTTTAACCAAATAATACATATATGGCTTGTTCCATAACTCTTGTCACACTTCAAAAATTTAATTTCATTAATTAATAATAATAAATACAATGTTTTTCCATATTTGCATATCATTACAGTTGTAGTATTCGAGAAGTCAAAAAAAACTTGAGTTATTCCCTTGTCATTCGGCTGAATGGGACATATGTTTAAGTTTTCATTTGTTCGTTAGACGGCAGAGTCGGCTATAGCAGTTACTTTTGCCAGTTACTTTTGCATGTTCGTCTGACTTTTACCTGTTCTTGTCCAGTTATTTTCATTACTCGTTTGTTTGAGTTTTTAACCTTTTCACTATACGATCTATGAAGCACGTAGAGTGGACTTTAAGCTTTTAGCTTTCATAGAGTAGTCCTTCGCAAAGTATTGACTCTACGATCCATTTAGCTTTATGATCCATCACTAAACAATCACATTCTACGATCTTTTCCTGCATTTTAGTCTTACAATGCAGAATATATATAACACCTTAAGTTTAAGTTGCCTAGTTCACTTATTAACTTATTAAATCTAAATTCATCTAAAGGTTTTATAAAAACATCAACAAGTTGATCATCTATTGAGATATAATGTAAAGTGATATCATCATTTAAAATATGATCCCTAATAAAGTGATGTTTTATGTCTATATGTTTAGGCCTAGAATGCAGAATATGATTATGAGTTATAGTAATTGCACTAGTGTTATCACAATAAATATAAATAGATTTAAACTCAATCTCATAGTCAACTAGCATATTCTTCATGCATAAGATTTGGGCACAACAGCTTCTAGTAGCAATGTATTCCGTTTGTATAGTTGAAGTTAAAACTACATTTTACTTCTTGCTAAACCGTGAGACAAGTCTATTCCCTATTAGTTGGCAAGTCCCACTAATAATTTTTTTTGTCTATCATGCACCCTACAAAGTCAGCATCTGAATATTCAATTATATTAAAGGGAGACTCCTTGGGATACTATAGTCCCAAATCAAGAGTGCCTTTGAGATAGCTAAATATTTTTTTAATAGAGATCAAATAAGATTCCTTAGGATTAGCTTGAAATCTAGCACATATACTTGTTGAGAACATAATGTTAGGTCTACTAGCTTGTACAATGATTATCTTTTTGAGGATTTTGCAATATTACTTGTTTTTCTTTATACAAATATACATTAAGTTCATTGTCATCATATCATCATTAAATCCATCAGCAAGGTTTAAACATTATTTGCATTAACAATAATTTTGTGAGACAATTAATACAAGATGGTATTATAATTATTGTCTTTGTGAAGTCAAATAAAAAATTAGTTGATCCGCTTAGTAAGCCTCTAACGAGAGACTTAATAAGTTTGACTACATGAGATATGAGACCATAAGTTAGGGGTGACGGGAACCCAACTTATATCTAGGTTACCCCTAGTTTATAGGTTCAATGGGAGAAATAAATCACATTTGTTGGTTGTGTTACTATCTTCTTGGTCTTATATGTAGTTTATGATAGTAATGTCCGTTGCATGACTGAGGATGAGCTATACTCTTAACAAAGTGTTGCACTCTTAGAAATAAAAGTGCAAGAGAAACACTTTGCCTATATGAACTAGAAGTGGAGCCACTTCTTATAGAAGGTTATGGTTTGCTCTCTTAGAGGTTCATGAAATAGGATATTGTAAATAACCATAATAGCGCCAAGAGATGAGAATGTTCACCATAAAAGGAGATTTTGTATGTCTATGACAACTTCGGTCATGTTATTTAGGAATAGAGGTTCAATATGCGGACACCATCTATTTCGATATGATTTTGAGTTATTTATACTAAAATAAGATTTAATTTTCGTCACACCTTCTTTTATGCATGCGTTGGAGTTGATAATTAGAGAGTTGTTTGAAAAAAGTAGTTTTTCAAACAAGTGGGGGATTGTTAAAATGTTCATTTTTCCTAAATGAGTATTGGTTAATTTTGACCCATTAATTGTTTGACTTTAGATGAAATTAAAAGTGCTTTTGATAGCTTCTCATAAGTAGATTAAGTGAAGATATTATATAATTCAAGTAGAAATTGTAATATCCCAAACATTTTAAATAGTGATCTAACAAGATCAAATTAAGGTTGTCAATTCAAAACCTAAGAACGATTGCTTAAGCATACATTGAGCTATCTTAAGGAATAAAATACGACGCAAACCTACGATCGTATACACTTAAGAGGTTAAAATCTTTAACCTAATATGTGTTATGTGAATAGTAAAATTTGAATTGAGCTTTTAAATGTGATATGTGAATTATCTATATGTAGGATTTTGTGTTTTGGTTTAAGTAGTTAACCTTAACACTTATTAAAAATTAGAAGTCAATTTAGGGCAAAAACCTAAATTAGAAAAAAAGGTTAAACCCTAAACTCTAAGGTCTAAACCCTAGAAAATAACCTAGGCTCTCAAAAGAAATGATCAAATTGACATTATGTTTCAAGATTCATCATTTCCACGCTTTGAAAATACGTAATAGTCAATAAAAGTTTTTCATGAAAAACATGCAAAAGCATTATTCACGAGAAGATACTTTTCATTCGTTTGACCGTTTCTTTCATCTGTAAGACTTTTCGTATTTCACAAAATAATGTTAATATGAGGTTTAGATATCAAGGAACTAATAAATTTTTTAGGAAAAAAAGACACTATTTACGAGAAAATGTTTGTCGTCTTTTTGAATGTTTTTTTCGACGTTTTGACTTTTTACATTTCACGATATAGTATCTATACGGGGAATAGATACCAGAGAGCCACTGATATTTTTCCAAAAATAAAACATAAAACGCTCTTTAAACAAAAACGTTTTCTATTTTTGAACATTCAGTTAAAGGATATCGTATTTGTATGAAACACAGATGCGTAATAAGAAAAAAAAGTTTTTTTGAAAAGCATGTACGGGAATAAGACAAAAAATATTTTTTTGACTTTTTGGTCGTCTAACCATTTTCTGAGAAATGGTCGGCCAAAAATACTATTCATCAAAAAACATGCCAAGTCTTTTGGACTTTTCACTTCGCATAATAGTGTTTATACAGAACAAAACTCAGTAATATCAAAATTTTAAATTAGTAGAAGTTAACCATTTAGTTGGAATTAACACTGCTAAATTATTAACTGCTAATTTATCCGTGTTGTTTTCAACTAACGCAACATGAGATAGGCTAACATAAAATTTGAATAATAAAATTAGAGAAATTAATACCTAATTATATTATTCAATCATAATTTGTGTCTAGAATAAAAGAAATTTATCAATCGCATTGCCTGGTAGGTGTATTTGGAAAAAGTACATGGAAAATTATCTGAGATTAATATAAGAAATATTATGAAAGTCAAACGAGGCATCATAAGAATGTTACATGAAGTATTTTATGAATAAAATATGTATAATTAATTAAAATGATATTAATTATCTAAATTCAAACAAATTATTCGCACTTATTCGAAAAGTCAAAAAACGGAAGCAGTTATAATACTTAAATTATTTCAAGTATGAAATCCAAAAGCTCAATAACATAAGTTGTTACCATGAACAATTTTTCGTTCTTCGTATTCTTCGTGTGTTCGTGAGCAGAAGTCATAATTTTCTACATAAGTAGGTTTATGATTGTGTAATTAAGTGTTATAAAGTTCTAAAACATGATGGCCTAGCAAATTCATGCTTGTGGCACCATGTTTTAGCAAGTTAAACCAAGAACGATGAAACTTAGTTCTTCATGTTCTTCGTGTTCTTCGCGTTCTTCGTGTTCTTGAGTAAAAGTCATAAATCGAACATAAGTAGGTTTATTATTTTGTTATTTTTATGTTATGGAGTGTTACTGAGTCTTATAACATGATATCTTAAGTAATTAAAGCTAGCTGAGACATGTCTCATATGGTTAACCCTAAAATGGTTGATCGAATCATGTTCACTGACTGTTTTTGACGATTTCTGAATTTTTAAGTTTGGAATATGCCCTATAAACCTAAACAAAAGTTATAGATAATGAAATTCTAAGCAATTTAGACTGAAGAATTAACTCAAAATATTTTCGTATGACAAAGTTATGACTATCGCAGTAAAAGAGGTCGAAGTTGAAAATTTTAAGGGACCATTCGGGTTCAAGTACTTAAAAATGTGATTTTGAGTTAACCACTTAACCAAATGATTATACTAATGAAAATAGTCTAGTTAAGATATCCTAAGACTTATTTAAAAGTAAAATTGGGTAAACTAACGTTCGGAGATGCGTAACCCTTTTTGTAGGTGTTTAACGATTTCTCGGGAAATCCTAAAACGGTTTCAAGGCAAGTCTTCTAACTCTTGCTATGTGCTACTTGTGTAGTATTATTAAAATGATAAATGATATGAGTAATGTTATGTTGATATGTGATAGATGTTTTGAGAAATCTTTAACTGATGTTTGTAAGCCTTCTAACTGTTATGCGCTATGTTTACGAGTTATAAACATGATTTATACAAATTGTGTGTTAATGAGATATAAATTGTTGGAATGTGAGTTGTATGTGATATTAAATGGAGAATTATGTTCAGTCAAGGAATGTTAAAGTTTATATCAAAGCATAAACTGCGTATGTGCTATATGTTAGACTTGCTGAGCCGTCGTGCTCATTCTTAAGAATAAAACCTTATTTGCAGATTAAAGATGAACGTTAAGAAGATCATGAACATAAAGATGAAGTGTAGATTAGGTTTTCATACTTTATTACTTGTATTCGTATAAAGTCATAATGACTGTTGTAATACAAACAAACAAACATGTAACCGAATATTAAATGAATGATATAAATTATTATTATCAAAATGTTGTTATGTCTTTATTTTGATATAACTTAGAATTATTAAAACTTAACATAATATTGATAATGACCTATTTATCTTGATGAGGATTGGTAAATGACTTATGAGTACTGTACATCCGAGACATGACTAATCGATGTTGACTGCTCAAATCCATCGTTAGGTTCCTCGGACCCAGGTATAACTTGTTATTACTATTCTGAATGTCAGATAAGTAGAATTATTGATATGAAGAGATATCACTATAACCAAATGTGTTTCGAGTGAGGGTTTTAACTAGTTGGGTAATGTTTTGTATGAAAAAAGAATTTTGCATAGAATAAAGATACAATCATTTGTCTCAGATAAAGATGCAAACATTTATCACGGGTGAATATACAAACATTTACCGCGAGATTCTCTGTTTTCAAGAGCCGTCCTAATGATTTAATGTCGTGAATCTTGAAATATGTAAAGTTATAGAATATTTAAATCTTAAGGTTAAAATTGGATTGTTATATATGGTATTATCCATTTATACGGATGAACTACAAGTTGATACTTGTATAAATAATAAGACTGAGATCAAGTTAAGATCTAGGCACAAATTTAAGAGAAAATTTTAATGTATAGTCTAAAATAAGACTAATTCAACCAATATGATTATGAGATCATTGATTAAGTTGGTAAATGTATAAAGTTTAACGCACAAGGTCCGCCGTAGCAAAAGTACAAAAATTTTGGGGGCGTTACAGTTAGTATCAGAGTAGTGGATCATAATTTCGAGGTAACAAGTACCTTGGAGTATAATCTGATGGATTAAGAAGAAATGGACTTGTGAAGAGTCCATAGATAATTAAAAGATATGCATAAATCTTATTAAATCTTAATACTTAAAAATTATTATGTGAAAGAAATATACTGAATAAAGATAAACTCTTTACGAGAATATTTGAAGATAAATGAACTTATAAAGAGTTCTCAAGCTAGCAATAAGATAAAATAAATCCTATTTATTTTGTGTGAAATTGTTTCATCAAAATGAAATGGTGTGTTTGGTGTTATGTGTAATTATACCTAAGAAAAGAGATGAGTAAACTCATAGAAATGTAAATGATAAAAAGGATGAATTATAGAAAATTCATAGTTAGAGAAAGAGTATGGATTTCAATTGAAAACTCATGTTAGTAAAACTGAGTAGAACGACTCTCTTGTATGGGAAATAGTTTAATATCTTTAAAGAACCGATCTATCTACATTGTTGGTATGAATGATTCATGGTCAATGTTTTCAAAACGAGTTACACACTGAATGAAATCATTTGAGGATAGTGTAGATGAGAAGGGGAACTGATTCATTAGTTCTTGGATGGAGGAAACACTCAGTTTACTATATTGATAAGTAAATTTAAATCTTGTGTCAAACTCTTCTTTATATATATTCTGAGAAGTTAATTCTCCACTCATATGTATATTGATTAGCTATTAGTTGTTACGTCAAAGCTATAGTTTTAAAAATATTTGTATGCTAGTTACTGAGCGAACGAACCCTTGTTATGGGCTTGGGCTATGATATGTTTGTCGAACTAACTTGTGAGATGCGACTACGATTTGTCTATTCAGTACGATACTAATGAACCAATGTGTACTGAGACATTTCAATCTAGTGTTGATGAGAAGGGGAACTAATATATTTGTTCGTACTTGGTTTAATACAACCAATCAGTTTACTATATTACTATATATTTGCAAAATTTGTGCTATGGGTAGAGAATAATGGAAGGGTGGAGAATTAAAGGTATTTCGAAAATCTTCTAGCTATGCTAGATCTTCATACATACATTTGCACTTGTGTGCCTTTGAAAAGAATTGTTCAATTATTGAACTGAAATTTTTTTGAGCCATGTTTATGCTAAAATTTTAAGCTAGGCAAAGCTATTTTGCAAAAGATAAAATGAATTTATCATAAACACACTAGTGAAGTTGGTGTGGATGTGATAAAGTTATAAAATTGATTTTAGCTATGTTATTCATAGGTCTATACTAATTGTGTTGGCTAGATAGCTTTAATGTGAAAAATAAAAATGATTTATTCATCAACACCCCATTTAACCTAGTGTGAAGATGATACATGATGAGTCATCAACGCACTTTGCAAGGTGTAGTATACAGTCATAAGATTGCTTTTCAAAAGTTTGAATGATTTAAATATGAGTAAATGCCAATTGTTTTGGCTAGACATTCTGGTTATGATAAAGTAAACAGACATACGATTCTGGTTAATGCAACATACTGCGTCTTTAAGCGTTAAATATGGTACAACAGGCTGATCACCTGAAGTACTATCATAAGTGTTTCCAATTTGAATTGATTGTTACACTGAATGGTGTTTTTCAGTCCTAGTAACGGTTAAACAATTGTGGGTCATATGACATCCATAATCTTTGAAAAAGGTCAAGGTCTTGATTGACCGCTGTATAAGTTAGAAGAATCCTAAATAAAGGAAGAATAAGACTGAAAGTCAAGTATGATAAGAGGTTTAAAACCTAATGTAAGAAAATGTTTAGATTAAATATGTTCAGACCTAATCTAAGTATTAGGAATTTAATGTAAGAAAGATGAATTAAGAAAATTTATTATAATAAGTTGAAAATAATTTTGAGGATAAAATTTATATAAGGAGGAGAGAATGTAATATCCTAAATATTTATAGAACTTATAAATATTATATTAAATAACTAAAGTTAATTGTAAAGTTAATTTCGAGGACGGAATTCTTGTAAGTTGGGTTGAATGTAATATCCCAAACATTTTAAATAGTGACCTAACAAGATCAAATTAAGGTTGTCAATTCAAAACCTAAGAACGATTGCTCAAGCATACATTGAGTTATCTTAAAGAATAAAATACGACACAAAACTATGATCGTATACAACTAAGAGGTTAAAATCTTTAACCTAATATATGTTATGTGAATAGTAAAGCTTGAATTGAGCTTTTAAATGTGATATGTGAATTATTTATGTGTAGGATTTTGTGTTTTGGTTCAAGTAGTTAACCTTAACACTTATTAAAAATCAGAAGTCAATTTAGGGTAAAAATCTAAATTAGAAAAAAAGATTAAACCTAAACCCTAGGGTCTAAACCCTATAAAATAACCTAGGCTTTCGAAAGAAACGTGTTGGTCAAATTGACATTCCGTTTCAAGATTCATCATTCCCACGCTTTGAAAATACATAATAGTCAATAAAAGTTTTTTCTCGAAAAATATGTAAAAACACTATTCACGAGAAAACACTTTTCATTCATTTGACCGTTTCTTTCATCTGTAGGACTTCTCGTATTTCATAACATAATATTAATATGAGGTTTAGATGTCAAGAAACCAATAAAATTTTTAGGAGAAAAAGACAGAAAAAGACATGATTTACATGAAAACATTTGTCGTCTTTTTCAACATTCTTTTCGACGTTTTAACTTTTTACATTTCACGATATAGTATTTATACAGGGAATAGATACTAGGGAGCCATTGATATTTTTCCAAAAATAAAACATAAAACGCTCTTCGAACAAAAATGTTTTCTATTTTTGAATATTCCGTTGAAGGATATAGTGTTTGTATGAAACACAGTTGCGTAATAAGAAATAATTTTTTTTCGAAAAGCGTGTTCAGGAATAAGAAGAAAAATATTTTTTGACTTTTTGGTCGTCTAACCATTTTTTGAGAAATGGTCGCCAAAAACCCTATTCATCGAAAAACGTGCCAAGTCTTTTGAACTTTTCACTTCACATAATAGTGCTTATACGAAACAAAACTCAGTAATATCAAAATTTTAAATCAGTAAAAGTTAACCATTTAGTTGGAATCAAAATTGTTATATTATTAACTGCTAATTTATCCGTGTTGTTTTCAACTAACGCAACACGAGATAGATTAACCTAAAATTTGAATAATCAAATTAGAGAAATTAATACATAATTATATTAAATCATAATTTGTATCTAGAATGAAAGAAATTTATCAATCGTGTCGCCTAGTAGGTGTATTTGGGAAAAATATATGGAAGATTATCTGAGATTAATACAAGAAATATTTTGAAAGCCAGACGAGGCATCATAAGAATGTTATATGAAGTATTTTATGAATAAAATACGTATAATTAATTAAAATTGATATTAATTATCTAAATTCAAACAAATTATTCGCACGCGATTTATCCGAAAAGTCAAAAAACGGAAGAAGGAGTGGGTAAGATTGTGGCTGCCACACGCTGGCACATGTTGGCACACGCCTGGCAAACACTAGCATGCGTCTGGTAAACGCTACCCCTGGCCTTTTAAACTAATGACCAAACTATCTCGACCTTTGATTTTCCTATAAATAGAGAGATTAACTCATTCATTTCTTCAATAATTTTCAAAGCAAAATTCCTATAATCAAGAGATTGCAAAGAAATAGTTAAAGCTTGCAATGACAAAATGTATGATTCTTAGTTATTGTAATGTTTAATTTTACCGACGAGGCTCAAGAACATAAGTCGTAGCCATGCACGATTGTCATTCTCCGTGTTCCTTATGACTTGAGAAAGTCGTTGTTATGTCTATTTCATTTTATAGTAGTTATAATGTCGAATTTTATTTCATAGTTTAAAGCTCAAGAACATATGCCGTAGTTATGTACGATTGTTGTTCTCCGTGTTCTTCGTATGTTCTTCAGTAATAATTATAAATTGTTATAATCAAGTAAACAAGTCGTTATAATGACCAAATTTTATCAATTATAAAGTGTTATAATCACATATGTAAGTAGTTATAATGCTAAAATTATTTCAAGTATGAAATCTAAAAGCTCAAGAACATAAGTCGTTACCATGTACGATTTTTCATTCTTTGTGTTCTTCTTGTGTTCTTGAGCAAAAGTCATAATTTTCTACATAAGTAGATTTATGATTTTGTAATTAAGTGTTATAAAGTTCTAAAACATGATGGCCTAGCAAATTCATGCTTGTGGCACCATGTTTTAGCAAAGTTAAACTAAGAACGATGAAACTTAGTTCTTCGTATTCTTCGTGTTCTTGACTAAAAGGCATAAATCGAAAATAAGTAGTGTGAGGATCCGAATTTCAGGATTTCTTTATTAATATTAAATAAGAATTAATTGATATAAAAATATCAAGGTTGTTTAAGTTAATTATTATTTTAAGTAATTTAAAGTGTTTGAAGGGATTTAATTAGTAAATTAAATTTGTACAGAGATGGTGATGAATTATGTGAATTTAAAATAATTGAAAAGTAAATAAATTGTGTAAATACAATTTATGAAGAATAAAAGAAATTTCAGGTAAATGTACAATAAATTGTACAATTTAATTATTGTGAAAGTACAGAAATTATGATTTTAAAGGAGGTTATGTGATAATGTAAATGCATGAATTAAATATGTATATATTTATATATATATACATTTTTATGTATATGTTTAAGTATTAATTGTAAATGTTAGTAATTATGAAAATTAAGGGGATTAATAATTAAATTAATCCACATTTAAATAAAAGGCAAATGAGGAAGTTAATAAAATTGTAATTATTGATTTTAGATTTAATTAAGAATTATGGTGGAAATTTAGAAATTAATTGAGAAGGAAAAGTAATTATATAAATTATATAATATTAAATTATATAATTTATATAAGGAAATTAAAATAAGGTACGAAGAAAATAATAATTATATAAATTATATAAGAATAATTATGTAATTTATATAAGGCGATTAAATGAAATAAAGTTGGAGGAAATTAAGGAATTATTTAAAAGGAGAATGTAATTATATAAATTATATAATATTAAATTATATAATTCATATATGAAGAAATTAATATGAATATTAAAGAAATTGAATAATAAATAAGAAAAATGAATGTTTTAAGTTATTAAAAATTATGTTTATGCATAATTAAATTATTACGACCTTTATGAAAAATAATATTTCGGAAACGTGAACATGTTAATGTAACATGTTGTTCAAGAAACGGAGTGAAAAATTATGAAAAATAATTTTTATATGTCCTATGAATTATTTTATGATTTTTGGAGGTATAAATTACCTCAAATAATTACATGCATGGCGTTATGTGTGTACAAAATTTGTCAAGTAAAGTACCCAAAAGAGGTATTAAAATTATTTATAAATCACGATATAATTTTTGGTGAATTAAAATAAATATTTTATATACATTATATAAAATATTTATTACACGTAATAAATACGTAATGTATTAAAATATTCATGTATGCTTTGTTTTTACCAAATCTGGAAACTTCCAAGTTGGTTACGGGATTGAAAGGCGGTGGAACTAAGTTTTTGTTAAAATTAATTAAGTGCATTAATTGTATAAAAAGAAAGAAAGGAAGAAAGGAAATAAAAGAAAGAAAAACAAACACACACACACAACTCTCTTTCTCTCTTTGCTCTTCTTCCACCGTGAACACCACATGCCGCACGGAAAACTCCATGGCCACCGCAAGAGAGGAACTTGTTGGTGCTAACATGGGTAGAGAAAGCCAAGGAAGGTATAAATATTTTTTATTTGAATTATTTATGTATATTTGTGGTAAAATAAATTGTGTAGAAAATTAGAAAATAATTAGAAGAATTATTCTAAATAATTTTTAGAGGTGTATTTATGAATTATATGATTTTTGGAATGATTATATTGTGAAAGTTTGGATGAAAAATGGTGTAATTTATTCTTGGTTGGGCTACTGTAAACGGAAGAAGGAGAAAAGAATTTCTGGGCTGCCGCGCAATGCGCGGCAGCCAAATTTTTTTCTGGCGCGGGAGTCAAAACGACGGCGTATTGGGGGGGCAGAAGGGGCCGCGCCATGCGCGGATGAGATTTCTGTAGCGACCGACCCAAACGACGTCGTTTGGCGTCGGCAAGGGCAGACCGCGCGCAATGCGCGGCCGATGCAAAGTAGCGAAATTACGAAATTGCCCCCGGTCTTTTCAATTAATTTCGAACGTGTCCCTTAACTACTGAAGTTACGAAAATGGCCCTGGACTTTCCGGGAAATTCCGGATATGTCCCTAGAGTTGCTGAAATTACTGTAATGCCCCCGGACTTTTCAGAAATTTCCGGTTATGTCCCTAGGGGCGCGGAAATGACTAAAATGCCCCCAGAATCAGTTTTTAATTAAATAAATGTTTAAAAATCGTTTAAAAATCATAGAAAATTATAGAAAAATACTAAAAATATAGAAATGATGTTTGGGCATTAAATTTAATATTTTTGTAAAAATATTAAATATTGGGGATTAATATTTAAATATTAATCAAATGAGTTTAAAGGCTAGAAAATGAATAAATAAAAAGTCGGACAACCGAATATGCTAAAATTTACCCGATGAGCCGGGTTGTCCGTAGTAAATGTATTTGATATTATGTTAAATGAATATATTAAGGGACGATGTTAATATAATTAACCGTATAGATTGAAAATTAGTCCAGAGATGATATTAATTAAATAAATTAATATCATAAAGAGAGAAATAATTATTATTTGATTATTTTATGATCATAGGTTGATCGAGAGAGGGTTTTAAGCTATCAATTAAATAATTGGACGTCAGGCAAGTTCTTCAGTCCCTTTTATGTTAAATGTTGGAATGTTATGATATGTAATTCTTGTTTTAACTGCATACAAATTATGTGTTATGTGATACGTGATTAATATGATCACAATGTGTATTTTGTGCAACAATATGAATATATAGGAGATATATTGCTATAGTAGAAGCACCAGCACATGATGTATGACACACACCAAGCATGTTAAGGTATGTGCTACGTGAATTATAACTGTTGAACTTGCTGAGCCGTTGTGCTCATTACTTGCATAATATAAACTTTTGCAGGTTAAGAAATGAATTTCAAGAATATCGGATTAATTGTTAGAGATGAATTGTCTAGAAGGTGGGAAACGTTTTGTTATATTTTCCATTCAATGTGGATACATGTGTTAAGTTTATAATGTTGTTTCATATATATATATATATATATATATATATATGTATATATATATATATATGTATATATGTCGAATCCAGACATGATAAGTAAAGTTAAATTTTGAACTGTGATTGTATTAGATAGATGTTACGATAAAGATTATTAAATGATTTAAGTATGATTTATGAAACGAAAGATGTTGTATGGATATATATACAATATTAAATTTTAAATGTTGAGCTTTACGATATTGGTAACAGAAAGAAAAGAAAAAGTAAAGGTTGCGATCCAGGGACTAGGATCCAGAATGTAAGGATTTTAAATATCCAAATATTTTAATACAATGATTGAATAAAGAAAAAAAAAATTTATATGAGAATTTTGATAATTAATGATTTTAAATATCAGATAATGGATCAGTTAAGGTGGTTAAAGATATACTAACGAACCGAAATTTGGACGTAAGAAAGATAATGTATCATAAATACAAAATTTAAGGTAAGAATATGGGTCGAATTTCGGGGTCGTTACAGTTGGTATCAGAGCTAGAGATTATAAACCTTAGGTAAATGATACCTTAGGCTATAACCTAAAGTAAGAAGGAGTAAGATAGTTGTGTGTTCTGAAAACTCAAGCGTATAGTAAGCTCGTGACTCATGATTGTATGGTGGAGCCCCTTTAGCGAATGGGCGACTAAGGCCTGACTAGGACAAGCTCCTCAACCATATGATTATGGTAAGTTCCTGAGCCCAGATACGTGATAAGTTTGATGAACATGGGGGAATTAGAATGGAAAAGATGTAAGTTAAGAAATGCAGATTTCAGATATTGATTAAAGTAAAGGAAATATGAAAGAGATAAGATTATACGGAAGAGATAAAGATGTTAATGAAGATTTGAATAAGATGAATTGAGAAAATTTATAAGTTCAATTAAGAACATAATTGAAAGAGAATATTTGAAATGATTCAAAGATGAATCTCAAAGAAAATCAGGGGACACCTGATTCAAGCAATAAAGATTACAAGGTAATCCAAAAAGCATAAAAAGAGATCATAATAACATGATCAGAAATGGTAAGAGGATCGTACTATGATACGATCACGAGATAAGGAAAGCGAGAAAGGAATAGATTATAAAGCACGATCATGATGAGATTAAGTGAGAATGAGAAGTAATAGAGAGACTTGTGAATGGTCAAAGAGGTATAGCTTGATGCTATGAAGAAATATGGTACTATGAAATAGTACAAGAAGAATTCAGAGAAAGATAAAGCATAAATGACAGAAATGAAAGGTTATGATAAAGGGATAGAAAGATTGGGTACGAAATTTCAATTGAGGACTCACGTGGTGACTAAGTGGCACGATCCTTTGTATGGGCAGGGGATTTGTGTTTACTTAGTTACTATGTGATAATCATTGAAATGTTAGAGTCGCGCTAAGAGTTTCTGATAGGTAAATAATATTAAGTTTAGGTACGAGTTCTTAAAACTCATACATATGGTAAGTCCATGACTCATAATTGTATGGTATGTTTTGAGCCTCTCAGCATATGGATAGTCTTTGATTTGTTCTTAGACTACATATTGCTAGGACAAGCTTTTAAACTCATATTTTTGTGGTAAGTTCCTGGACTCATAATGTGTGGCAAGTTTGATGAACTATACGGGGGAATAGAAAAGTTGGAGTAGATAGAAATTTTAATATGATAAATGAAAATAGTCCTAGCAATAAATCAAATATTTAAGTGAGGAAACTGAAGGTGAATGTTAGGGAATTTAGGATATTCCCATTCCTCTAGCCTTGCTAGACTTCGAAATTTTTTGGCCTCAAGCTAAATTGACATGAATATGCTTTGAAAAATATAAATGAAATATTTCTAAGCGATCTAAAAAGGGTCTATGCCACTTGTTTCGGCTAGACAAAAATATTTTAACATCAAAATGTATTTCAAAATAATCATCCACGCACCTTTTAGCCCGGTGCAGATGTGATGAATGACGGAATGCTCAACGTGTTGTTGAGACGGTGCGGTACTATTTCGTTATAAGATGATTCAACACCATAAAATATGGTGTATGGTGTAGGAATTATTAACGACGGAATTCTCAACGGACTGTCAAAATGATGCGGTAACATGAAGTCATAAATGATTTTGATTTATGAAGGTATGTCAGAACTATAAGTCCTTGCCATTTGACTCGGCTAGACGTTTTAAAAAGTTTTGACATGATGAATGTTTTAAAAAAAAAAATTCTGCGGATTATAAATTGGTAAAAGTTAGTCTATGCTAATTGATCTAGCTAGACAAGCGTTGAAGAAATACAAGTCTAAGCTATTTGGTTCAGCTAGACAAATTTTGAAAAATAGTTATTGAATTCAGAATTCTTTGAAAGTTATAACCAATCAAATTACTTTTGAATGAATTCTATGGCTGAGATGAACAAAAAGATTAAGACTATTGCAGGTTGATCGAATGGTCACCTGGCATAGCAAGACACAGGCATTGCAGATTGATCATCTGGCGTGCCAATGTATGGTGAAACATCCATCACTTTAATGGCAGATTGATCCACTGTCAGGGTTTGCAGTATGAAGTACTCGGGGAGTGAAGTACTGTAAACCGGGATAAATGTTCATTCAGCATATTATGAAAGTTTTCCAAAATAAAATTTTTATTTCTTCTACTCTTATGAAGATTGGATGGTAGGATGGGGTAGTATTTTTCTTAATGTGAACATTATTGAAGGTAATAATTGTGAAGTAAAGAAATTATGAAATGTGATGGATTAGAAATAACAGTGTGTAATGATTACGAGGACGGAATGAAAGAAAGATATATGGAATGAGTAAAAAGAAATTGTAATGGTTACAAATGAATGAGATATCAATACATAGAAATTTCGAGGACGAAATTTTATGAAGGAGGGGTGAATGTGACACCCAGGATTTTTGAAATAATTTTAAATAAAGATTATGATAAATTAAGTAAAGGTTAGCATTTAAAACCTAGTGTTGAATGATAGAAGGTATTAAGAAATGAATTATGAAATATGAAGAAGAATTATATGAACTAAGAAGAGAAAGATGAATGTGCAAAGTATGAATGATGTGCGATATAAGAATGTCGTAAGTGGATTGTGTAAGGGTAAGTATGATTAAAGAAATAAAAAATTTCGGAGAATGAGAAATAATCTTGATAAGTATATCGAGAAATGAATTAAAGTGTTATTCATAAAATTTTTAGAGAAATATGAAATGTACTACTATAAAGAAATTGTAAATTAAATATTCTGACGGTAATGACCATTATAAGGTTATCCATGTAAGTTATAGATATTAAAGAGGTAAAATATAATTATTATTGATTAAATTGTTATTCATTAAGATGAAAGTAAAACAAAGTGCTATGAATAATATACGTATAATTATTACGGCAATTATGATTCCGAGGACGGAATCCTGTTAAGGAGGGAAGAATGTGAGGATCCGAATTTCAGGATTTCTTTATTAATATTAAATAAGAATTAATTGATATAAAAATATCAAGGTTGTTTAAGTTAATTATTATTTTAAGTAATTTAAAGTGTTTGAAGGGATTTAATTAGTAAATTAAATTTGTACAGAGATGGTGATGAATTATGTGAATTTAAAATAATTGAAAAGTAAATAAATTGTGTAAATACAATTTATGAAGAATAAAAGAAATTTCAGGTAAATGTACAATAAATTGTACAATTTAATTATTGTGAAAGTACAGAAATTATGATTTTAAAGGAGGTTATGTGATAATGTAAATGCATGAATTAAATATGTATATATTTATATATATATACATTTTTATGTATATGTTTAAGTATTAATTGTAAATGTTAGTAATTATGAAAATTAAGGGGATTAATAATTAAATTAATCCACATTTAAATAAAAGGCAAATGAGGAAGTTAATAAAATTGTAATTATTGATTTTAGATTTAATTAAGAATTATGGTGGAAATTTAGAAATTAATTGAGAAGGAAAAGTAATTATATAAATTATATAATATTAAATTATATAATTTATATAAGGAAATTAAAATAAGGTACGAAGAAAATAATAATTATATAAATTATATAAGAATAATTATGTAATTTATATAAGGCGATTAAATGAAATAAAGTTGGAGGAAATTAAGGAATTATTTAAAAGGAGAATGTAATTATATAAATTATATAATATTAAATTATATAATTCATATATGAAGAAATTAATATGAATATTAAAGAAATTGAATAATAAATAAGAAAAATGAATGTTTTAAGTTATTAAAAATTATGTTTATGCATAATTAAATTATTACGACCTTTATGAAAAATAATATTTCGGAAACGTGAACATGTTAATGTAACATGTTGTTCAAGAAACGGAGTGAAAAATTATGAAAAATAATTTTTATATGTCCTATGAATTATTTTATGATTTTTGGAGGTATAAATTACCTCAAATAATTACATGCATGGCGTTATGTGTGTACAAAATTTGTCAAGTAAAGTACCCAAAAGAGGTATTAAAATTATTTATAAATCACGATATAATTTTTGGTGAATTAAAATAAATATTTTATATACATTATATAAAATATTTATTACACGTAATAAATACGTAATGTATTAAAATATTCATGTATGCTTTGTTTTTACCAAATCTGGAAACTTCCAAGTTGGTTACGGGATTGAAAGGCGGTGGAACTAAGTTTTTGTTAAAATTAATTAAGTGCATTAATTGTATAAAAAGAAAGAAAGGAAGAAAGGAAATAAAAGAAAGAAAAACAAACACACACACACAACTCTCTTTCTCTCTTTGCTCTTCTTCCACCGTGAACACCACATGCCGCACGGAAAACTCCATGGCCACCGCAAGAGAGGAACTTGTTGGTGCTAACATGGGTAGAGAAAGCCAAGGAAGGTATAAATATTTTTTATTTGAATTATTTATGTATATTTGTGGTAAAATAAATTGTGTAGAAAATTAGAAAATAATTAGAAGAATTATTCTAAATAATTTTTAGAGGTGTATTTATGAATTATATGATTTTTGGAATGATTATATTGTGAAAGTTTGGATGAAAAATGGTGTAATTTATTCTTGGTTGGGCTACTGTAAACGGAAGAAGGAGAAAAGAATTTCTGGGCTGCCGCGCAATGCGCGGCAGCCAAATTTTTTTCTGGCGCGGGAGTCAAAACGACGGCGTATTGGGGGGGCAGAAGGGGCCGCGCCATGCGCGGATGAGATTTCTGTAGCGACCGACCCAAACGACGTCGTTTGGCGTCGGCAAGGGCAGACCGCGCGCAATGCGCGGCCGATGCAAAGTAGCGAAATTACGAAATTGCCCCCGGTCTTTTCAATTAATTTCGAACGTGTCCCTTAACTACTGAAGTTACGAAAATGGCCCTGGACTTTCCGGGAAATTCCGGATATGTCCCTAGAGTTGCTGAAATTACTGTAATGCCCCCGGACTTTTCAGAAATTTCCGGTTATGTCCCTAGGGGCGCGGAAATGACTAAAATGCCCCCAGAATCAGTTTTTAATTAAATAAATGTTTAAAAATCGTTTAAAAATCATAGAAAATTATAGAAAAATACTAAAAATATAGAAATGATGTTTGGGCATTAAATTTAATATTTTTGTAAAAATATTAAATATTGGGGATTAATATTTAAATATTAATCAAATGAGTTTAAAGGCTAGAAAATGAATAAATAAAAAGTCGGACAACCGAATATGCTAAAATTTACCCGATGAGCCGGGTTGTCCGTAGTAAATGTATTTGATACTATGTTAAATGAATATATTAAGGGACGATGTTAATATAATTAACCGTATAGATTGAAAATTAGTCCAGAGATGATATTAATTAAATAAATTAATATCATAAAGAGAGAAATAATTATTATTTGATTATTTTATGATCATAGGTTGATCGAGAGAGGGTTTTAAGCTATCAATTAAATAATTGGACGTCAGGCAAGTTCTTCAGTCCCTTTTATGTTAAATGTTGGAATGTTATGATATGTAATTCTTGTTTTAACTGCATACAAATTATGTGTTATGTGATACGTGATTAATATGATCACAATGTGTATTTTGTGCAACAATATGAATATATAGGAGATATATTGCTATAGTAGAAGCACCAGCACATGATGTATGACACACACCAAGCATGTTAAGGTATGTGCTACGTGAATTATAACTGTTGAACTTGCTGAGCCGTTGTGCTCATTACTTGCATAATATAAACTTTTGCAGGTTAAGAAATGAATTTCAAGAATATCGGATTAATTGTTAGAGATGAATTGTCTAGAAGGTGGGAAACGTTTTGTTATATTTTCCATTCAATGTGGATACATGTGTTAAGTTTATAATGCTGTTTCATATATATATATATATATATATATATGTATATATATATATGTATATATATATATGTATATATGTCGAATCCAGACATGATAAGTAAAGTTAAATTTTGAACTGTGATTGTATTAGATAGATGTTACGATAAAGATTATTAAATGATTTAAGTATGATTTATGAAACGAAAGATGTTGTATGGATATATATACAATATTAAATTTTAAATGTTGAGCTTTACGATATTGGTAACAGAAAGAAAAGAAAAAGTAAAGGTTGCGATCCAGGGACTAGGATCCAGAATGTAAGGATTTTAAATATCTAAATATTTTAATACAATGATTGAATAAAGAAAAAACAAAAAATTTATATGAGAATTTTGATAATTAATGATTTTAAATATCAGATAATGGATCAGTTAAGGTGGTTAAAGATATACTAACGAACCGAAATTTGGACGTAAGAAAGATAATGTATCATAAATACAAAATTTAAGGTAAGAATATGGGTCGAATTTCGGGGTCGTTACAAGTAGTTTTATGATTTTATTATTTTTATATTATGAAGTGTTATTGAGTCTTATAACATGATATCTTAAGTAATTAAAGCTAGCTGAGACATGTCTCACGTGGTTAACCCTAAAACGGTTGATCGAATCATGCTCACAGACAGTTTTTGACGATTTCTGAATTTTTTAAGTTTGGAATATGCCTTAGGAACCTAAAAAAAAGTTATAGATCATGAAATTCTAAACAATTGAGACTCAAGAATAACCTCAAAATATTTTCGTATGACAAAGTTATGACTGTCACAGTAAAAGAGGTTGAAGCTGAAAATTTTAAGGGACTATTCGGGTTCTAGTACTTAAAAATGTGATTTTGAGTTAGTCACTTAACCAAATGATTATACTAATGAAAATAATCTAGTTAAGATATCCTAAGACTTATTCAAAAGTAAAATTGGGTAAACTAACATTTGGAGATGCGTAACCCTTTTTCTATGTGTTTAACGATTTCTCGGGAAATCCTAAAACAGTTTTCAAGGAATGTCTTCTAACTCTTGCTATGTCTACTTGTGTAGTATTATTAAAATGATAAATGATATGAGTAATTTCATGTTGATATGTGATAGATGTTATGAGAAGTCTTTAACTAATGTTTGTAAGCCTTTTAACAGTTATGTGTTATGTTTACGAGTTATGAACATGATTTATACAAATTGTGTGTCAATGTGATATAAATTGTTGGAATGTGAGTTATATGTGATATTAGATGGAGAATTATGTTCAGTCAATGCATGTTAAAGTTTATATGAAAGCATAAACTGCGTATGTGCTATATGTTAGACTTGCTGAGCTGTCGTGCTCATTCTTACAAATAAAACCTTATTTACGGATTAAAGATGAACGTTAAGAAGATCATGAACATAAAGATAAAGAGTAGATTAGGTTTTTAAGCTTTATTACTTATATTTGTATAAAGTCCTAATGACTGTTGTAATACGAACAAACAAATATGTAATCGAATATTAAATGAATGATATAAATTATTATCATCAGAATGTTGTTATGTCTTTATTTTGATATAACTTAGAATTGTTAAAACTTAACATACTATTGATAATTATCTATTTATCTGGCTAAGGATTGGTAAATGACTTGCGAGTACTGTATATCCGAGAAAGGACTAATCGATGTTGACTGGTCAAATTCATCGTTAGGTTCCTCGGACCCAGGTATAACTTGTTATTACTATTCTGAATGTCAGATAAGTAGGATTATTGATATGAAGAGATATCACTATAACTAAATGTGTTTCGAGTGAGGGTTTTAACTAGTTGGGTAATGTTCTGTACAGAAAGAGAATTTTGCATCGGACAAAAATATAATCATTTATCACGGATAAAGATGCAAACATTTATCACGGGTGAATATGCAAACATTCACCGCGAGATTCTCTGTTCCCAAGAATCGTCCTAATGATTTAATGCCGTGAATTTTGTAATATGTAAAGTTATAGAATATTTAAATCTTAAGGTTAAAATTAGACCGTTATATATGGTGTTATCCATTTATACGGATGAACTACAAGTTAATACTTATATAAATAATGAGACCGAGATCAAGTTAAGATCCAAGGACAAATTTAAGGGAAAATTTTAATGTATAGTCTAAAATAAGACTAATTCAACCAATATGATTATGAGATTAATAGTTAAGTTAGTAAATGTATAAAGTTTAACGCACAAGGTCTGCCGTAGCAAAAGTGTGGGGATTTTGGGGGCGTTACAGAAATTATATATTATGTTTTAATACTCAAAATTGGGTATATGAAAAAGTGCATTATTGTTTGTAAAACTAATTTTCTTAAGTCCTATATTGGCTAAAAGTAAAACTATTTAATACATTATAAGTTTAAGTGGAATTGTTTAATTTACTTATAATGCTAAAAGAAATGCTTAAAAATGGTCAGCTATGCATTTGCATTGCAAAGTCGCATTGGCACTTTAGGCGTACTATGCGCTTCGCATGTATACATTGTCGCTAGGAGTCGCGCCCAAAATATGAGCCTATCTTTTTAGATAGGACTCAAATTAGTTTGGTGAATCTTCTTCCAAATTAATTGTAAACAAAGTTAAATCATCTGTTACAGATGATTTAATATGCACATTAGTTACAAAGAAATAAAATAGCTGGAAAAAATTTGTTCGATTTTAATTCAAAAAACGTTATTATAGAATTAATTTTGTGACTAACTAATTAATTATGTAATTGACACGTTGAATAAATTGTGGTCCAGTTTTGTTTTTCAAAAAATAAATAAATTATTACGTAATTAATTTTTTAACTGATGAATTAATTTTGTAATTGATATTTTTTGTATAAATAGTGAAGCTCAACTTTGTTTCTTTGCACAAAACTTTCATTCTCTCTAATTCTCTTTCAACCTTTACAAGCAGCTTTCGTAGAGTTTTTATTTGTGAATTGCTATCACAGTGAAAAAATTATAGTTCTTAACATATATCCTGGATGTATATTCTTAGTAGCCTTTTAGCAAATCTTATTGGTAAATGAACAATAAACACCTTAAGAATAGGGACTATCCGTATATATCATCTGATCCATTTTTTCCTTTTCTGTTTTAACACTTCACCAAACATTAATCTGATTACCCATAAATGAATTTATCGTGTAAAGCATAATACTGATGGGAGTTTGTAATGATACAAGGATCGTTTACTCGCTAAAGGATTTGATTAACTATATGGAGTTAATTTTGATGATACCTTCAGCCCAGTGGTTAAACTTGTTACTATTTATTTGATTTTATCAGGAGCCTGTTAAAATTTTTGGATAATGCATCAACTAGATGTTCAAAATGCTTTCTTATATGGCTCTTTTAACGAGTCTATATGTTACAACTGCCTGGTTTTGTAGACTAATCGCATCCTAATTATGTATGCAAGCTAAATAGGTCTCTTTATGGCCTTAAACAGACTCTAAGGGCCTAGTTTCATCGTCTCTCCACTTTTTTACAATCATTGGTTTTCACAAGTTCAAAGACAGATGCATTATTGCTTATGTATATGAGCGCATCCACTATTATCTATACTTTAATCTACGCGACGATATAATAATCACTGGTAACTCTACTGTTGTTCTAAAATCCATGATTAATGCTATGGGATTTAAATTTGCCTTGAAAGATCTTGGACCACTGCATTATTTCTTAGGTGTGAAGCAACCTTCACCAAAAGCGGATTTCATCTTTTACAAACCAGATACATCAATGACTTGTTAGTTAAATGTTCAATGCACGAAGGGAAGAGTGTTGGCATTCCTATTGCCAAAACACCTATATTAACAAAATTAGTGAAAGTATTGAAGATATTACTTCATGCAAATAATTTGTAAGGGCTTTGCATTATTTAACTTTGACTCATCCTTATATTTCACTTGATTCATGCATGCCCTTATCAAATAGTATTTTCAAGCTGCTAAGTGTATTATAAGATATTTAAAGGAAACATCCAAGCATGGTCTTCTTCCTAAAAAGTCTACAAATTATCAAAAGCAAATCTTTAGTGACAGTGATTGGGCTAGATGCCCTGATGATCGTCGATCCATTGGAGAATTCTGCATGTAAGATATTGAGAGATAAGCTCGTCAGATAGGGGAGACTTGATGGGCTTGGTAGAGATTAGTGGTTAATCAAATAACAGAGATAATGAAGATGGTAACTCGTTATAATACCCCATAATTTTGAAATAATGAAATGAGAAGCTAGGAAGGAAATTTTGAGAAACGGACTTCATTGTTGTGCCCGGGAAGTCGAATTTAATTAGTATGTAAAGACTATAAACACGATCTGGGTTTGAGGTTGACTTTTTGGTAAAAGTCTAGGGTTCAAAAGTCAAATTTAAAGTTTAGAGATGAATTTGAAGAAACGGATGTCGTCATAACGTCGAGGACGTTGAAATTAGTAGGAAATGAATATAAACATGAAAATTTGACTTTTCGGGTTAAAAGTCAAAGGCTGGTCAAACACGCAAAACAAGATGTGGGACCCACCTAGCTAGAATATGATGAAACTTGCTGGAAGTGCTGAATTCCAGCACATGGGATAAGTATTGAAGGGGGGGGGTGAGGTGGCCTTTGAAAATTTTGACCAAAAGAAATTTATTTCTTAAACCTAGCAAGCTTATCTAAATTGATTTCAAAAAAGGAAGAGAAAACAAGCTGATTCAGCCATCTTGAGGACACATGCCAATAGAGGATGTGAGAGAGAGAGAGAGAGCAACAAGAAGTAAGGGAAAATGAGAGAAATTATGCCAAACCAAGAAGGAGAAAAGGAAAAACATGAAGGTATGTCCAAAACCTTGAATGATCTTTTGATATTCAAGCATGGATGTGAGATTTTATAGATTTTATGTGAAGATGACATGTTTATGCTTATATGTGATGGATTAAACTTATATAAACAAGAGAAATCAAGAAATCAAACGAAGAACCAAAAACAAAAATCTGCAAAAAATGAAGTTGCTGCCCTAATTTGCTAAACATCATAACTATTTATGTATTAGGAGTTAAGATGAGTTCTTTATGTTTAAAAATATCTTGAGAAGTCAGCTACGCGTAGGAAAAAAAATCAGTCAAAAATTCCTAATAGATTATTTGTTATGATTTTTCAAAGAAGATTGGTTGGCAATGAAGCAACAGAATATGGACAGATTTTGGCAAGACTTTTGCATGATTTTTCTATTTCTTTAGGAATAAAATTTGGGTATACTTTATAAAAAAAAGCTGTACATACAGAAGTCAGCTACATTTAGACACAATAATCAACCAACAATACCTTGTAGATTAATTGATATGATTTTTCTAGTGAAACTGACCATAATTTTATAACATTTTGACCTAGGTTATAAAAGTGGAAATTTGTTTTGATTGGATAAGGGGCTGGAATCAGGACCTAGATCTCATTAAATTAGATTGTATACACTTTAATTTAACTTAAGAATGAATAAAAAGGAACAAGTAACAAAGAAGTTATGATTAAAACAAAAATAATGTTCGTTAAGAAGTTAAAACGAGTTTTATAATTCGTTTTGAAACAAAACTTTGGATAATGATATATTTTGACGTAAAATTCTATATTTTGATGTGAAGATGATATTGTTCACGATTTTAGAATTTTTGTATTTAACTCTAAATTACAGAGATTATAGAGAACGTTCACAGAAATGTTAAACTGGAATTACAGGACGTAATTGATATAAGATAATGTTACTATGAGGAAATTAGTATGTTGATGAAAAATATTATATAATGTTGCAGGTGACTCAGAATTAAGTACGAGAGAAATAAAAATATTGGATGTGAATGATGTGGATAATGAGCTACGAACCAAGGCAAGTTCTGTAAATTCTTATTTTTGAGCATATGTGCAATTTCCTTAATTGTTACAAGTTCTCTGAACTGTTTGATATCTTTTTAAAAAAAATGAGCAATTTATAAATTCATTGCAAGTTCTTAATTTGAACAAGTTCCTTATTTATTGAAATTCTACAAGTTATACAAATTCCTATAATTGAGCTAAGTTTCAAGTTTCAGAGATATATGTGAGTTCTTAAACTAATACTATTATGGTAGGTTCATGGCTCACAGTCATACGGTAAGTTCTTGAACCCATAGTTGTATGGCAAGTTCTTGAACTCATATTATTATGGCAAGTTCTTGAACTCATAATGTATGGTAAGTTCTATGAACGAAGCATTATTTCTAAATTTTCACATTCTTGATATTCCTAAATTTATTTAAATTTTAGAGTATGCGAGTTATTCTGGCTACTCTACTATAAAACTGATTCAGACTGGGGATGAACAACCCTATAATATAGGGGAATATTATGGAGAGTCAACAGTCTATATGACTATATAGGACACTTATAGAGAGTCAACAGTTTATATAACTGTGGGACACTTATGTTCTTGTTTTCAGTCTGTATTACTGTTAAACATTTATGGGCCATATAGTGCCTACTTAATGTAAAGAGTTCATAGTCTTAAAGACCCATCAACAAAAATTCAAAAATTCTCTGAGGTTAAAATTCTAAATTTTCTTATTAATTCAGTACTGATGTACATTCCTAAAGTTTCAAATATTGGAAATTCATATTGACGAGTTATTCATTGGTTCCAAGCATATTTATTCATTGATGAACTTATTCTGACAAATCACTGTAAACTACATTGAGGTAACATGTTACATGTTATGGTAGTGCTGCTAGGCTGATCACCTACAATACAATTCAAAAGAATTCTTGGTCCTTTAAGATCATCCAAGTAACAAAAATTGATAACTCCAATAAGAATTTCTAACATAAGCCAAATAATAAGTGATACACTAAAACTTCATAATTACATCAAACCATACGAAGTCCTAAAGAACGAACATGTCTCTGAAATGCATCTCTAGGAATCGGCTTCGTTAGGGGATCAGCAATCATCTGATTGGTGGGTAAGTACTTTAGTTTCACTTCATTATTTGCTACGTTCTTTCGAATAAAACATGTCCTTAAATCAATATGTTTTGTCCTGCCATGATACTTAGGATCCTTAATAAAATCAAGTGTCGTTGTGCTATCATAGAAAACTGTCACAGGATCCGAAGATACAAGATTAAGATCCTCAAAGAACCTTTTTAGCCATAAGGATTCTTGGACGGCAGATGTACATGCTACAAACTCTGACTCCATCGTGGATAAAGTCACACAAGTTTGTTTCTTGCTTAGCCAGGTGATGGCACATCCATTTAGCAAGAATGCATATCTTAAGGTAGATCTTTGGTTCCCACGATCGCCTCCATAACTAGCATTGGGGTATCTAACTAAGTGAAGATCATGTCCTCTATAACATAATATGTAATCTAATGTGTCTCTCAAGTATCGCAAGATCCTCTTAATTGCTTTCCAATGTGCACGTCCAGGGTTTGACTGGTATCGACCAAGAACATGAACTGCAAATGCAATGTCTGGTCTGGTGCACTGAACTGCATACATCAATTTTCCAATAACTATAGTATATGGGACACGGGACATCTTTTTAATTTTCTTATGAAAGGTAGGACAATGCTCAGGGCCAATAACATCACCTTTTGCAATAGGAGTGTCTATAGGTGTGCAGTTGTTCATCTGGAATAATTTAAGAACATTCTTAAGGTAAGTCTCATGGGACAAACTAAGAAGCTTTCTTGATCGATCTCTAAAGATCTTTACTCCAAGAACATATGATGCTTCTCCCATGTCCTTCATTTCAAAATTAGAGGACAACCACTTTTTAGTGGCGATAATTATCTCCTTATTATTCCCAGTAAGTAGAATGTCATCGACATACATTGAAAGGATAAGAAACTTTCAATTGGACCTTTTGAGATACACACAATGATCCTATTCGATCATCGTAAACCCATCATCAATGACTGCTCGATGAAACCACATATACCATTGTCTAGATGCTTGTTTCAAGCCATAAATGGAACGTTTGAGCTTGCAAACTTTGCACTCAAAATCTTTTTCAATATAACCTTCTGGTTGTTCCATGTATATCTCTTCGATAAGTTCTCCATTGAGAAACGCCGTCTTTACGTCCATTTGGTATAGTTCTAGATCCAAATGTGAAACAATAGCTAATAAAAGATGAATCGAGGCAAATCTCACAACATGTGAGAAAGTTTCCTCATAATCAATCCCTTCTTACTGAGTGTAACCCTTGGCTACTAAACGAGCTTTATGTCTTTCAATGGAACCATCAGCCTTGCATTTAACTTTGAGAACCCATTTGTTCCCAACAGCTTTTCGCCAGTCGGAAGATCAACCAAGTCCCAGACTTGATTTGTCCTCGTAGATTTCATTTCTTCATCCATTGTAACTTTTCACTTGATGCAAATGATATAGCTTCTCGATAAGATCGAGGTTAATCGTGATCTTGCGTATAAAAGCATTCCCCCCAATCTCAAAGTGACGACGTGGAATATTTCCTCTTTAACTTCTTCGCAATTGAAGAATAGATAACTTTTCATTTGACGAAAGAGTACTTGAAAGTATGTCACTCTTACTATCTATAGGAGCCAAAGGAATAGGTTCCTCAGTCTCAACCATCTGATTATGTGCGCCATTTTCTTTCTCCATCTCATAAAAGTGTTTATCCTTGTTAACATCACCTCTGCTCGAAAAATCCATTTCTAGAAATTCAACATCTCGTGACTCAATTTCAGATATTGTCCCACCAGGCTGCTCACCAATGAACACATAGCCTTTAGAGTATTCATAGTGCCTTATAAAGATACACTTCTTATACCCCTTAGGCCTAATTTCTCATATTTATGAGAAGTGTTGTGAACATAAACTGTCGAACCTCATGGCCGTAAATTGCTTAAATCAGGCTTTCTGCCAGTCCACAATTCATATAGGGTGGACTGTATTAATTTTGAAGGAAGTTGGTTAAGTATATGTGTCGCAATTAACAATGCGTCTCCCCACAAATAAATAGACAAATTAGCTTGCGCCATCATAAACCTTACCATGTCAAGTAATGTTCTATTTCTTCTTTCTACCACACCATTTTATTGCGGAGTACTAGGAATTTTTAATTACCTGATAATTCCTTTTTCCTCACAAAGTTCTTTAAGCTTATCGGATAGATACTCGCGGCCTTGGTTTGTTCGGAGTGCTTTAACATTTTTCTCCAACTGATTCTCAACCTCAATCAAATAACGTCTAAAGTAATCAAGTTCTTCTAACTTATGAGAGATGAAGAACGTGTGCCTGAAGCGTGTGAAGTCATCTATCATAGTAAGGAAATAAGAATGACCACGTCTATCCTTCACATTCATTGGACCACATATATCCGAATGAATAAGCTATAATGGTGTATCTGCCCATTTGGCTTTATCAAATGGTTTTCTTGTAGACTTACATGTTAAGCATTGTTCACAAGTAGGCAAGTTGACCTTAGAGAGTGAGCCTAAAAGACCTTCTCGAGCTAACCTAGTCATCCTGTCTTGTCCAATATAGCCCCATCTAGTATGTCATTTAATTGAATTATTATGTTCACTCTCAACAGTAGTAAGATAAGAATATGAATCATCAATATAACAACTAGAATTAATGATATCCAAAACTATTAAAACATTATTAATAAAACTATATCCACAAACATTCGTCCCATGAGAAATAATAACTTGTTCTATCTCAAAAATCACTGAAAAACCATGTCTTAGACTAGTAAGAACAGAAAATAAATTTTACCGAACATCCGGTGCATAAAGTACATCATGCAGAATTAATGTTGAGCATTCTTGCATCTCTAGTTTATAAGTGTCAATTCCTAGCACGTCCACACTAGAGTCATTCCTCATGTATACTTTTCTGCCAGCCGGAATGCGATGATACTCCCCGAACCCAGCTCGATCTCTGGCTATGTGGTTCGTTGCTCCAAAATTCACAATCCACATATGGAGAGATTGAGCAACAAAAGTACTAGAAGTAATATTACACATAGTTTGATCAAAACTAGGAAGTACCTTCTTCGACTCAATGCATTCACTAGCGAAGTGCCCCATCTTGCCACAGTTGTAGCAAGATATCTTAGCCTTGTCCATTTTGCCAACTCTTTTCCATATTTTCCTCTTTAACATCTGCATTTGCTTCCTTGTTAGGCGCCGGAGCAGGATTAGTAACAACAGCTTTCTTTCCATTATTCTTTCGCTTGGGTTTCCCCTTGCGAGAATTGGACTCAGCAACATATGCCTTAGATGGCTTAGCAGCTTCTATGCGCTCAGCCTCAAGCTCCAAGTGGCGCCGAATATCTTCAAAGTTTCTGATATTCGAGTTATGAGTCATATTAACCAGCATATGTTCCCAACTATCTGAGAGTGAGCAAACCACAACTGATATTTGTTGCTCATCTGACAAGTCATTGCCAGCAACCTTTAACTCTCAAATTATGTTTGACATTATTCGAATGTGCTTTTTCATTGAATGATCAGCGTCCTTCTTATAACCATCAAACCTGATAGTTAAGCCCCTCAACCTAGTTAATGACGTGCCTCCGAATTTGCTTTTGAGAGCTTCCCACATTCATAAGCAATTGAGTACTCTTCGTATTCAAACAAGAACTCATTGTTCATACTACTTAAGAGAGAGATGCGAGCAATTCTATCTTTCTTGCGCCAATTTTCAAAGGCAGCAAGCTTCTCAGCATTCTCAGCATCATTGTCAGTGGGTTTCGTTTCTTTAGTTATTAAAGTCTCTTCCACTTCCAACTCCTCAAGTACTATGTGTGACGACCCCAAATCCGGGTTCCTTGAACCTTGGATCCGGTTCAACAGGAGTACTACCTTTTCGTTATTGTTTAGGAATTACAACAATATAATAATTCGTAAATAACCATTTATTTACAATTTTACAACATCTCTTTCTATTCCAGAATCGCAATCTTTATACATTCCTAGTATGTCTCAATATCATACGTGATACGACATTCTATTACAATCAAATTGAGTATTTAACACTCATATAATATACCAACTAAGTATTATACTACACAATCATTTACCTGTCCAATTCGGACTGATATCTACAACAAATATTTAGATCTTCAGTGAAAGTAATATGCTTTCCCGTTCCTTGATCTTTATCGAGAACTTCAAATAATTTGCACTATCTGAAAATGTTGGTTTAGGCAAGAGTGAGCATGACGGCTCAACAAGTCTAACAGATAGCACATAACACATAGTTCATGTTTATACATACTTCTCATGCTTCATACATTACATTATATGAATGCATCATGCTTCTCATGCTTTGCATTTATTCATGCAACATACTGATCATGCATTGGAATGAATACATGACATACAGTTCAACTTATTCAATTAATTCAGGCTTTCTATCATATAGAATCAACACACCTCATATGGTTTCACAAAAACATATTTAATTCAAATTCTTACATGTTTCAAGTGCACACACAGCAGTTATACACATAGCAACAATATCTGAAAAACTTGTCTGGTTCGCTTCTACCAGTTATACTTATTTGCGTCTTTCGTTCAACCTACAATTTATATAGGAAATTGACATAATCATTAGATGTAATGACTATTAATTAGCCTTTATATAAGACTCTAACTTTAAATTATTCTCTTAAGATGTCCGACAAACGAACCCTTAAGTTCCGGATAAAACCTTAGCCCAACCCCAGTTGGACATATCGGGTATGCTCATCTAACTTATACATTCATTACACGTTCATCGTACGACCTACTTTGAATAAGTTGTCTAAATTAATCACAATGGATTATTTACATATGTTTAATTTAATTAAACATTCTTCTTTTTCATAACTTAATTATTCGAACATTTAATAATGTACCAAATACCTCAAAATATTATCTACCTTTGATAACATACAACTATATTCAAATATTATTAACCATTAAATAATATTTTAAATCTCTTACTAATACTATTATTCATTTAATAATATTTTAGTCATTTATTAATATTATCAACCATTTAATAATATTTTAATCACTTATTAATATTATTATCCATTTAATAATATTTTAATCACTCATTAATATTATTAACCATTTAATAATATTTTAATCACACATTAATATTATTAACCATTTAATAATATTTTAATCACTTATTAATATTATTATCCATTTAATAATATTTTAATCACTCATTAATATTATTAACCATTTAATAATATTTTAATCACACATTAATATTATTAACCATTTAATAATATTTTAATCACTTATTAATATTATTATCAATTTAATAATATTTTAATCACATTTTGATATTTTTAACCATTTAATAATATTTTAATCACATATTAATATTATTAACCATTTAATAATATTTTATTCATTATCTAAGATTATTAATTATTTAATAATATTTTATTTATTATATAATATTATTACTCTTTTAATAATATTCTAATCACTTATTAATAAACTCCATATATTAGTTTATTATACAAACACACTCATTTTACACTTATATGAACTTAATTTTTCATAAAAATTTAACCCGGACCGACCCGGACCAAACCTACCCGACCTGGACAACAAAACATTACAAAAAAAATCTGCGGGAGTGGCACGGCCGCCCCAGCCATGCAGCAAAATTTCACAGTTTGGGCTGTTCGCCCTCCTTCGCTCCGACAGCCATAACTTCTTCATTTCAAAATATTTTGGGGTGATTCTTGAGTCCATTCTTATCATAATTTCCCCCTCTACAACTTTTTATTAGATCACAAATCCAAATTCCAAACTGAACTTGACTCAAAACTGCTCACAAGGACAAAGTGAAAACTAACTTCACAAATCCTTGGTTCTAATGGTTTAAACTTGAATAAAATAAACTCTACACATCCAAATGACACCAACTTAGTGTTATTGTCTTCTTAACTTCTTGTTTTACAATATTTCATGGTTCAATCATATTTTTGAAAATATTTTGACAAGAAATTTGAAGATCGAACCATCTAGGGCTTTACCAGTAACACAATATGGAATTTTCTTCCATTTATTTGCTTACCAAACATACCAAAACATGATTTAAACCTATCAAACCGTTATTCTACCTATATAACATAGCTTAAGACTTCTAGAGTATCAAAATAACTTTTGATCGGTTAAAAATATATTTTAACCGTTCCAATCATATCTAGACTACAAAAATGAACTTAAGAAGGGTTAGAGCACCTTTTAACCTTATGGACTTGTGTGCTCTTCTTCTTCTCCTTCAAAAGAATGATGTGAAGCTTTGTGTTATCCACCAAGCTCTACCTCTAGTAATATTTTCCACACTCGCAAGTGTTCTCTCTATATTTTTCTCAAATGCTCTCTATTTTCTTCTCTTGAGCTCTAGCAAATGACCAAACAAACATGACAAGGGTGTGGAGTACTCTATTTATAGAGTCTCCTTAATTACCATTCACTCTCCCTAATTCATCAATATAGTCAAATTAGCGCTAATTAGGATACTATTTGATGGATGGACATGTTGAATGACTAAGTGATTGACTAGAGTGGTTGAGCAACCTTGTCTTTCAAGAGATTTTCTAAGCAAGCTCATGCAACACTCCACCCCCTTGTGGGGCCCCTTAAATCTCAGCAAAATGGGATTTAATCCCCCATTTTTGCTTTATTTTTATAGCGTAAATATACATATATATATATATATATATATATATATATATATATATATATATATATATATATATATATATATATATATATATATATATATATATATATATATATAAATGTTGACCAATTTTGACTACCATTTGGGCTCCACATTGGACTCTAGGATTTAAATATATCGGGTTCATCCATTTAATTTGGTTGGGCTCATTTAATTGTTACATTGGGCTAACATTAAATACCCTATGTTACATTTAATTAAAACAAGCATTGGGCTAGTTTAATTAATTACATGGACTAAGGTTTAATTAATTACATAGACTACTAGGTTAATTTATTTACCTTAGTTTAATACATCAATTGAACTTATAATATAATCCAATTAGACTTGTCATAAATAATTCTACCACCTTGGGTTACTCAATTAACTCATCCATAGTTAATTCTCATCACTACCTTCATTCCTCTAGCAATTAACTAATGTTTGGTTAATTCTCTATCTTGCCTACCAACTAGGGTTATTCAATTAACCCTACATTAGTTAATTCTCTACACTCAACAATATCTCTCAACACTTTGACCAACATTGGATTTTTTAGTGTTTGGGCTACATAGCTTACTTTGCATTGGGCTCTCTTATTTAATTACTTGGGCTACCCAACACAACTCACATATTATTTATAACTTGAGCTTGGTAATTAATTTAATTGGACTATCACAATACATGCCAACATAATTTAATAGGACTTATATTAATTACCTCTTGGACTATTAATTAACATAACATTTGGGCTTATTATTTAATTACCCATTTCATACCAATATTCTCATATTGGGCTAACATCTATAATCCTTTTGGGTTAGGCTACTAGTAGTAATTAAATCACTTGGATTCTATACCACAACTTAATAATTAAGTTAATTACTTAATCAATTAACTTCTTAATAATATCGTTCTAGACAAATTTTCTAGTTTTTATATAACTTTAACTCATAACTAATATAATTAACATAATTAATTATATTTCATGACTTTCCTTCTTACTTCATATTTAAACTAATTAATTTATTAGTTTTATTGAGTATTAATTTACTCATCTTCTTGTTTGGCTAACAAACACAACTCTAGGAATATATAACTATGTATATATATCCTTGTAACCGTCTTTACTTCTTAAATGAATTTATTTCCTTAATAAATTCTCTATATGCATCATTACAATATCCCACATTTAATTTTCAACAAATAAATTATGTTAAAAAAAATGTTCACCCATTTTTTACACTTCTTACTTCTCAAATTCTAGGTTTTAAACATTAACCTTTAATAAAATCAATTAAGATATTATTTAAAATCTTGAAAATATCTGAGATATTACACTATGCGGACCTTATGTTGCCAAACATTATAATTATCCCCATCGAACTTGTTACCCTTATTAAGATCGGCAATAATTTGTTTTGAAGCCAGCTAAACAATCGAGTTAACTTTATTAGAAAATCTTTAAGAGTTCACCACGGTATTAATTTATCTTTGCCACATAACATAAACTTCTTAAAATAATCAAAGTACAAACACAAAAAGGAAACTTTACTAAGCTTAGGAGTCACAATTTGTGTGTATATTTAATTATTTTATTATAGTTTATTTAGCACAAAAATATACATAGAATTTAATATTTAAATAAAAAATTTATTTTCTTAATTTCTCCCACTAAGTTCAAGCATATATATATGTGTTTCTAGCATGTATTTAATCCCTAATATGCTTTTACAAACTTGAAAAAATATTTAAATATTTCAAATATTTTGCAAGGATTAAATAGTTACTCATATTATTCCAAAAAACATGCAATACCATGCAAAACACATAATATAGCTATCAAAAAAATTTAAATGGCATAATAATAGTTTATTAACATTCTGTAAATTTTCTAAATAATAAACAATTTATACAAATAAATTGTTCAGGCATAATTTGATTAGAAAATTAGTTTAGGCCACTTTATTAAAAATAAATTCAACATCGGTGGATAAATGAAGAAATAGATTTCTGATGTCTAAAAAAAAATTTGGACTGAAAACCAACTTCCTGATATTTTTAAAGCAATTTTTAACAACAAAATTAATTTCTGAAAATTTCAAGTATATCAAAAAAATAATTTTTATATACAGAGAACCCATAAATAAAAAATAAAAATTACTGTAAAAATTTCATTAACGAAAAATATTAGAAAGGCGGAGCGTAAATCACACGCACCACTGTCGCACGTGGTCATTGTAACCAGGTGCGCGTATGGCGCGGTTGCTGACTAGTGATGCTGACGTGGCCTTAGCTGCTGACGTGGCGTGCTGTGATTGGTCCATTTGGTGCCACGTGTAAATGACGTGGCTGGCACGTGTCACTGACCAAGTTGCCACGCAATGTTGACGTGGCTGCCACGTCATCATCTTCAACCTTCAACTAGGGTTTTCAGATGGCAAATTATAATTTAGTACCTTTTTTTAAAATGGTCATAACTTACTCATTTTAAGTCCAAGAAATACGATTCACATATCCACAGAATAGTATCGAAAAGTTCTACGCAACCATGTCATTAGAATTTTCATACAATGTTCGAGTAAAAACAGTTTTTGAAAAATCAATAGTTTCA
The DNA here is from genome assembly GCA_947179155.2 of Hedera helix. Classification (NCBI taxonomy): domain Eukaryota; kingdom Viridiplantae; phylum Streptophyta; class Magnoliopsida; order Apiales; family Araliaceae; genus Hedera; species Hedera helix. The sequence goes on from OX359280.1 coordinate 23,625,798, forward strand.
AAAATAAATAGGGTTTGAATTTTCTCCTAAAATACAAAACTATTTTGCACAAATTTTTTACACGCATCTGCTCTGATACTAATGTAATAAAATAGAGCATACATGCAACGAAAATGAATCGAAAAATTATACTTTTTTTAATACCTTTAAAGCGTATGCCCACAACAAAGAACAGTTAGAATCCCGTGCTCAACGAACAATATTTTCAACGATAATTTAGACTATAAATGAGTACTAAATTTATCTTCCACAATTCGAGAAGCTACAAACTTACAAAGCTTCACGAATGACTTTCAAAAGCTTATAGGAAACTCTCTCTTTGTTTCTCTCAAGTTACTTTGTTGCTTAGTGTCTCAAATGATTAGCATTGTTCTCCTTTTATACTACTCTAAGAAGAGTAGCTCATGTAACTTTCAAGAGAATTATGAGCATGTAACCTATGTAACTCCTAAAGGAATTAAGAGCAATGTAACCCCATGCATGTAACACATGAAATTCTTAAATAGATTTAAGAGCATGTGTAACTCTTATGCATGTAACTCATGTAACTCCAAAAGAGAATTAAGAGAGACTAATACACATAGTCATTGTATCTAGACAATGAACTATGTGGTTATACCAACTGGTTCGTCCGTTCCATGGGCGCTCTAATTCGGGTCCATTAACCAACATGAACCATTCACCTCAATTTATGGGTTGAAATAATAACACATCATGAGTCCAATTTAATTTTACTTGCCACATAATTGCCTAGTCAGCTTTCAACACATTATTTCTCTCCTTGATAACTTAATTACTTCTCTTTGGAGTCTTCCATTTTATTTTTTATTTTATTTTATTTTTTGTATTAGAACTTCAATAAATTACTAGGCACGCTTTCATGGCCACAATTAATAGCATGTACTGTTGGAATTCTTCAAACTTTCATTCTCTACGTCATATGCATAGCAAAACTGTTAATTTACAAGGCCGACTTAAGTTTCAAAGACAAGTCTAAGAGCTCATGAGTTAGATGATTGTTTGCCAAAAGCTCTAACTAGGAATCAATTTAGGGACGGAGGTATTATGAAATTAATTTCATGTAATTACATTTGTTGACGCCTGATTCTGTCGGGCAGTCCTGCTGGCCGTCCGGTGAGAATACCTGCACAAAAGTCCGAACGGCTTGGGCCGTTGGTGGACTCCTCCGGTGTGAGTGTTAGTGAAGGTATCGGAATAGTCAACAATGGAGGTCTGAGTATCTAGTATTACCAAAATGTGCGTTACCCCTCTCTCCATTATCAACTGGGAATTTATACTATGTACCTGAATAACGGTCACCTGTGTAACGGTTCTGTCCATTATGCTAGGTAGTTATGATGTATGTTCGTTTCATCCTTCACCCATGTGCTGTAAGCCCACTAGGAAGGTTACCAGGCTGACGGTATATTGGGCCTAGCCCAATGTGAGTTCCTGGATCAGGCCTGGTTAAATATTCATCCTAACATTGCCCCCCACTCCTCCAGTATATGAATGTGCTGGGGGAGTAGAACGAAACCTTCCGAAGGCATCAGACCAATGGGAATTGTCATCCGGGAACCAGGAGGTATCAGACCGAAGAGAAAAGCTCCATCGGGAGCCCAGAGGCATCAGACCGATGGGAAATATCATTCGGGAACCCGGAGGTATCAAACCGAAGAGAAACTCCATCGGGAGCCCGGAGGCATCAGACCGATGGGAAAAGCTCCATCGGGAGCCCAGAGGCATCAGACCGATGGGAAATGTCATTCGGGAACCGGGAGGTATCAAACCGAAGAGGAACTCCATCGGGAGCCCGGAGGCATCAGACCGATGGGAAAACTTTTTTGTATAAGACCTTGGGCCTTTATAATCTGGGTTTCAAGTTTTGGATAAGGCCCTGGGCCTTTATAATCTGGGCTTCAAGTTTTGGAACCTATGTGCCAATCAAGCCCAAAGTTTCGCTTTTTCAACCCAACAAATCTGGCCCAATAGTTTGCACGACCGTTTCGTATAACAATTTATTTTTTGAATTTCGAAATCTGCGTCCAGTTAGCTTAACGAAGCGTACGCGGGAAGGAGCATTTATTACGCTGCAGTAAATACTGCGCGTGCGCCCCATCCATCAGATCGTTTCCATCTGAACCGTTGCCACGCTTGAATCAAGATAAAAGGGGTCATTTCCAACAGATCGTCTTTTTATCAGAAGCAACTTATCACGAGAGAAAGGACGTTTGAGAGAGAATAATTTCATTCCCAGATCATATTCCATCGTTCCTGCTTCGTTGTTTTTCAATCAATCTCCTTTCTTAAATCAAGTAAGTTCTTTACCCCTTTTCTTTAATACCCCATAATGGCTGGAAGTAATCAAGATACAAGGGCTCAAGCTTCGTCTTCCCGGGTTGAAGACGAAGTTACTGTTGCCGAAACGGGGATCCCAGAGGGACAACCATGGAAACCCGTGGTAATCACCAGGATAAGGGATGTAGAGGAATACAATAGGAAGAAGTATTTTAATATCCTGTATAGAGTAGCCAACATCCCTTCTTCAATCCGGAACCAATACTTCGATTTAGCCCCCACAGAATTTTATATCCCCGAAACATATGAAATCAAGAGACCCGGGGCTGGGGAGAGAATGTACTACCAGCTCGAGGGGGGATGGATTCCAATCCATAGGCAGTCACTGATCTATGGGGTCCGATTCCCTCTTCGCCCCTTCGTATTGGAGTTACTTCATACGACGGGGCTGAGTTTGAACCAACTATCCCCCAATTCTTTCATTCATATAAACAGTTTCATTGCCTTTTGTTTCTCTGAATCGACCCTCCCAGCCATAGATTTCTTTTTTCAATTCTTTTCCATTACCAATAATAAAGAAAAAGGGTTTTTCACGGTGATGAAGAACCCTGGAAGGGATACCCTGATGGAGACCCCCTCGAGTAATAAAGGGTGGCACGTGGATTGGTTTTTCTTTAAGGGGTCGGACACTGAGATGGTCGGACCTTGGTCAGACCCGAACAAAGACCAGCTAAATCCGAAGAGAATCTCTCGGGCTAGGTTAGAAGAGTTCGAGATCTTATATTCCAAGAGACCATCCGTGAAGTGGGACCGAGGTCTCCTTAATGACCAAGACTGGTTATATTCCTTCGGTTGTAAGTTCTCTGCCATGCTTGCTCCTTTATTCTGAACATTTTTTGATATACTCATTCTTTTGTTCTGATTGCCTTGCAGTGGCTGACCAAGGAAAGCATCCCGATAATGAAGCCATAATAGAGGCAGCTGGAGTCCCGAGGGTCAAGATGAGTGCCGCCGATAAGCTGAAGGCGAGCCGAAGCTTGAGGGCTGCAAAGCCCAAGGACTCCACCCAGGCCGCTGCTAATCCCGAGATGGCCACGGGATCTTCTCAAGTGGGTGATATTATCAAGCCCACCGAAGGAGAGAAGTCTGCTGCCAAAGACTCGGGGGCCGACAGACCGAAAATAAAGAGGAGAAGGCTGGTTCTAACCTCAGTTCTGGAGGCAAGAACCGAGCAAACTTCTGCTCCTCAAGGGAGTTCATCAACTCCTCCCGCCGAGCGAAGCGTCGCCAGGCAGTCAGAGGAATGCCTTGCTCCCCCTCCTCAGAATAAAGGGAAAAGACCCACTGAAGGTCAAGAGGCCCCCAGCACCCAAGGCGGACCGATGGATCCCCCAATGCCGATCGGGGATTCAAGACCCGAGGAGGGAATCAACATGCAAGCCTTGGGTACCTCGATGATCCCGTTTGCCGAAGATGGTACCGAGGGGGCCGATCTGAAGACGCTTATGGAGATGATGTTCTCCTGCCATGCAAAGGTAAGGATCTGGCTGCAAAATTTTCTTATTGGTTAACTTTCTGACTCATTCATCATTCAACCGTTTATTTTCAGGGAAATACAATTCTCCTTCGGGTTTCTGATGAGCAGAAGGTTCTGGAGAGAAGAGCCGAGGAAAGCAGCAAAGGGCATGCTGAGGCTCTAAAGAACCACTAAAAGACCAAAGACCAGCTTAAGATCATGCATGACTCCTTCCAGATCATGAAACAGGAGTATGAATCAGCCCGGGAGGCTCGTCTTGAGAAAGACAAGAAGATCGATCGCCTGAAGGCCCGGGTGATCGATCTGGAAAAGGGGAATGTCCATGCTATGGATTTGGTGCAGGCCAAAGAGCTCAAGAAGATCCAACTGGAGAATAACAAGAACGAGCTCGAGGCCCAAATCCAAAGTCAAAAGATTCTCTTGACACAATCGGAAAATATCATCCAACTTCAGACTGATCAGATGAAGAATCTTAAAGACAATGTTGAACTGATCATCGAAGGCTGGGGTGCTAAAGAAGCCGATTGGCTAAGAGGATCGATTGCCTCCGCCTCCCCGAGTGTCCTGATTCCCGAGCTCAAACAGAAGGTGATAGATGAATATAAGGCCTCGGATCAATTTCAGGCCGATATCTTATCATCTGTTGTGAATGAATTCAGCGATGGGTTCAAATACGCTCGGGAGCTTGCCAAGGAGAAGGGTCATGATCCCGATCAGCTGGGAATTGTATTTCCCGAGGACTGATTTGTAAAGATTTTGCTGTGTTTATTTTTTTACATCTTGTAAACCTTTCGGCCAATTAATCAATATAATTTATCTTTTCTCATGAGTTTTATTCTATCACCTGTATGTACAACTGTTTACTTATACTACTTCGCCCCCCACTAGCCTGATCGGATATAAATCCTATCAGGCTAGTAGATGAATTTTAAAGTGTGTATCAAAACAGTAATACAAGAACCAGATGATAAAAAACATTCTCATTAATATCGAAAAGATAACATGGGATCGACTAAAAAGATAGCCTCAAAATTTGACTATGTACAAAATTCTATCGGCTTCAAAGATAGCCTCAAAATTTGACTAAGTACAAATTGTAAATTACTAATAATACCTACGAAGCCGAACAGTATGCCAAGTATTTGGAACATTTTTTTCATCCATGCCCTGAAGCTTGTAAGTTCCGGCCTTCAACCCTTCAATCACTAAGTATGGTCCTTCCCATGTTGGCATCAGTTTGCCAGTTTCCCGAGGAGTGGATGTCTCGGCTTGCCGAAGAACTAGATCGCCCACATTGAATGACCTTCTTTTGACATTTTTGTTGAAGTGTCGAGCAGTTCGTTGTTGATAAGCAGCCAATCTGAGGACTACTGAATCACGTTCCTCTTCCAATAAGTCGAGGTTTAACCGAAGACCTTCGCTATTGAGGATTTCATCAAAGTTTAAGACTCTCGGAGAAGGTACTCCGATCTCAATAGGTATTAGGGCTTCGGAACCATAGGCCATCTTAAAAGGCGTCTCCCCAGTAGTAGTCCGAGGAGTTGTTCGGTAGGCCCAAAGAACATGCAAAAGCTCCTCGGGCCAGGCACCCTTCGCCTCTTCCAATCTTCTTTTAATGCCATAAAGAAGTGTCATGTTTGTAACTTCTACTTGACCATTTGCTTGTGGATGGGCTACTGAAGTCCGACGATGCTGGATATTAAGTTCTGATAAGAACCCTTCGAAAGTTTTACCAAAAAACTGAAGCCCGTTGTCAGAAACTAAGATCATCGGGATGCCGAACCGGTAGACCACTTGTTCTTTGAAGAATTGTAGACATGTATGCTCGGTGATCTTGGCAAGTGGTTTGGCTTCTACCCACTTGGTGAAATAATCGATGGCGACGATCACAAATTTCACTTGTCCCTTGCCCTGTGGAAGAGGGCCCAATATGTCTATTCCCCATACAGAAAAGGGGATCGGATAGAGTATCGGAGATAACTCCTCCGGAGGTTGGTGTGGTACGGATGCAAATATCTGACACTTATGACATTTTTTGACGAAGTCTTTGGCATCTTCAAGCATTGTCGGCCAAAAATATCCTTGTCACAAAATTTTATGGGCCAGTGCCTTTGCTCCCACATGGTCACCGCAGATACCTTCATGAACTTCCCGAAGAGCATAATCAGATTCCCTAGGGTCGAGACATCGGAGCAGTGGGGAAGAATAAGATCTTCGGTATAGATGGTCATTATGGATACAATATTTAGTGGATTTGTACTTTATTCTTCGGGCCAGAGACTTATCTTCGGGCAATTCACTAGTCAAAAGAAATTTGAAGATGGGGGTCATCCACGAATCCCCCTGTTCAATATCCATTACTGTCTGAACGAGGGTGCTCGGATGTTGAAGATTTTTTAAGTATACTGCTCCATCTAACTCCCCTTGATCGGTGGTCGTCAATTTGGAAAGAGCATCGGCCATTGTGTTTTTCGATCTGACCACGCCTAGTATCTGATATTTCGGGAAAAATGTCAATAGCGATCGAACCAGATGGAGATAGGCTTGCAAATGAACTTCCCGTGCTTCATATTCTCCCAGCACTTGCTTCACAACCAGTTGGGAATCGCTGTAAATTGTTAAGCTTTTTACTTCCAGACTTCGGGCCAATTTCAATCCTGCCACTAATGCTTCGTATTGGGCTATGTTGTTAGTGGCCATGAACCCAAACCGGATAGATTGCTGTACTTTGAAACCTTCCGGAGAAGTGAGGATTACCCCTGCACCGCTTCTTGTCCCGGTAGAGGATCCATCGACGTATAAAATCCATGCAGTCTCCTCGGGGATTATTGTCACTTCCTCGTACTCAGATTCTTTTTCTTTGGTATCCTCGTGGAATGAACATTCGATGATAAAATCGATGAGAGCCTGAGCTTTGATAGTCGTCCGAGGACGGAACTCAATATTAAACTGACTTAGCTCGATAGCCCATGCTGCCAACCTTCCCGAGGACTCTGGCCTATAAAGGATTTTCCGTAATGGCTGGTCAGTGAGGACGATAATAGTCCGCCCCTGGAAGTAATGCCTCAATTTCCGACTGGAGATAACCAGTACATAAGCCAACTTCTCTAAATTTGGGTACCTTGTTTCAGCATCCCGAAGAGCATGGCTTACGTAATAGACTGGCTTTTGCCCTTGTGAATCTTCTCTGATCAAAGCTGACCCGATTACCAAGGATGTGGCAGATAGATATATTTGTAGATCCTCTTCGGGCAGTGCTTTACTCAGAATCGGAGGTGAAGAGATATATCTCTTAATTTGTTCAAAAGCCTCCTGGAAATCTTCGGTCCATTGAAAAGTTTTCTGATTCTGGGCTCCCTTCAAAGTCCCGAAGAATGGGAGACATTTCTCGGCTAGACGTGCCACAAACCGCCGAAGAGCTGCCAGCCTCCCAGTCAGCCGTTGAATTTCTTTGAAGTTCTTCAGCGGTTGCATCTCAAGGATAGCCGATATCTTTTCGGGATTTGTCTCAATCCCTCTTCGGCTAACCATATATCCCAAAAATTTGCCTGACCCGAGGCCAAATGTGCATTTAGTTGGGTTAAGTCTCATGTTATTCGTTCTGACATTCTCGAAGCATTCTTTTAGATCGGACAAGTGATTATCTTCCTTCATGCTCCGAATAATCATGTCATCAACATAGACTTCCATGTTTCTCCCGATCTGGCTACTGAACACCTTGTTCATCATCCTCTGATAAGTAGCCCCTGCATTAACCCGAAGGACATGACCTTGTAGGCATATATGGCTCGATGAGTAATGAAATCCGTCTTCGGTATATCGCTTTCAAGCATGGCTATTTGATTATACCCCGAGAAAGCATCTAAGAAGCTCATTATGGTATGTCCCGAAGAATCGATCAATTGGTCTATGCTCGGGAGAGGGTAGTAGTCTTTCGGACATGCTTTGTTGAGATATGTGTAATCCACGCACATCCTCCACTTCCCATTATGTTTTTTGACCAACACCACATTGGCGAGCTATTCTGGGTAATTGATTTCAAAGATGAAGTCAGCAGCCAAAAGTTTATCAATTTCATTATCAATTACCTGTTGCCTCTCGGGAGCTATGTTCCTCCGTTTTTGCTTTACGGGTTTGGAGTTCGGGTTAACGCTCAGCTGATGTACGGCCACAGTTTTGTCAATGCCAGGCACATCGGATGGGACCCATGCAAAGATGTCTGCATATTCCCGAAGAAGCGTGACCAACCGAGTTTTTGTTTCATCTTGAAGGTTTGTGCCAATCTGTACAGTTTTCTGATCATCATTTTGAAACAGTGGCACCTCAACCGTATCTTCGGCTGGTGTTGCTAATGGTTCAGTACATCCCTCAGTGAAAGGTTCAAGCTCAATTTTCATTGTAGCTTTCTGTTTGCTATTACTGGTAGAGGATGTCTGTATGGTCTGCAAATAACATCTTCGGGAAAGATCTTGATCTCCTACAGATTCCCCGATCCCATTTTTGGTTGGAAATTTCATTTTTAAATGTGGGATGGAGGTAATTGCTTTCAATGCCGATAGAGTGGTTCTTCCCAAGATGGCATTGTAGTTGTTTTCCACTTGGACCACGTAGAAGCGGACCATAATGGAAGCTTGTTTCGGGGAAGTCCCGAAGATCACAGGCAACTCGATCGTCCCTGCTATACGAACTGGGTTATTCCTGAACCCATATAAAGGGGACTCGTTGCAGATCTCCAGCTTCCTTCCCCCCAAGTCCAGCCGATTGTATGCTTGGCTATAGAGTACGTCGACTGAACTCTCATTATCAACAAGCATCCTCTTCATATCCATAGTACGGACCTGAGCGGTTAAGACCAGTGCATCCTGATGGGGAGTAACCATCCCTGATGGGTAATCATCATCGGAGAAAGTGATGGGGTCGGTTTTGGTGTTCTGTGGTTTTCCAGACACTTGATGGACTTCTCTGCCGAAAGCTTTTCTCTTGCGGTTGGACAGAGCAGAGATTGTTCCTCCAGAGATAACGTCAACCACACCTCTTGCTTCAGTAATGGGTGGAGGTGGCTCGAGGCGATCAAACGCCGATGGTCGGTAGGAATCGGCGACATAACAGTCCAGGTTGCCACTCCGTACCTGTTTTTCGAGGAAGTCTTTGAGATGGTAGCACTCCTCAGTATCATGCCCTTTGGCTTCATGGTAAGTGCAGTACCGATCTCCTTCCTTTTGTCTTGCAAAAACCCGAATCTTCGTGGGCTTCTCATAGAAGGGTTTATTTTTTATCGCCTTCACGATATTGCTCTTGCTGGTGTTCAGGGGTGTATAATCCTTGTCGGCACCTCTTCGATCCCTCGGGAGATCGATCTTTTGTTGCCGATCCTTGTTGGAATCTCTTCGTTCATTCCCCTTTTTACCATTGCCGTTGGATTTCTTTTCGGCACTAACGCCTCCGGGGTCTCTCTGGTGAAAATCACCGGTGTTTTTCGAGGATCCCCGAAGATTGGCGAGAGCCTCTTCCAACTCTACGAACTTGCCACCTTCTCGTAAGTCTCCGATAAAGTCTCGGGAGACTTCGAGATAAGCTCCTCAATTAACCTGCTGGATTTATCAACATTTAAACCCATGGTTAAAAACTGGATTACCTGCTTCGGGTCAATCCCGTTGATTTCTGACACAGCCTCCCTGAATCTTTTAACATATTGTCGAAGAGTTTCACTCGGCCTCTGTTTTACTTGTAGGAGGGATGTCATCATTCGGGCTCGTCGCTTGTTGTTCCCGAAGCGGTTGTGGAATTGTTCTTGTAACTCCTCCCATGATTTGATTGATCTGGAAGGAAGGGAGATGACCCATTCTCTGGCAGTTTTCTTCAGAGTGGATAAAAACAAGTGGCACATCGCCACTGCATCGTGACCATGAAAGTGCATGGCCTGCTCGAAGGAATAAGTGTGATCATGTGGATCTCCCGTCCCGTCGTACATCTCCAAAGTAGGGACTTTTCGGGATCGGTCGATCTTGGCTTCTTCCAGATCCTTCGAGAATGGTGAGAATCGGGCCTTTTTAGACCCATAATATTTATCCGAAGCCTTGTTGAGGGAAGATTCGCCAGTGTGGCTCCAATGACTATGTCGGTCTTCCCGATCTTTCCTCATCGGCGATCTGACTCGTTTTCTCAAATCTGTTGTCCAAATCGACTTGGAGCGAGCCGGTTCCTTCCCGCGGTTTCGGTTTTCTTCCCCTCGGAGTTCAGTGTGACTATCATCCCGTCTGGTATAGCGGGTTGAGAGGGAGGCCGAGCCTCTCTGGCTCAAAAGTTCATTACCCGCCTCGGTTAACTCCTCATACTGTTTATCAAGCTCCTTCTGCTGGAGGTCCAAAGCCTTTTTCCTGTCGAGGATTATTTGGAGGCGGCGGTCTTTATCTGCCGCCGTCTCCTGGTGAGACCGAGGGGGAGGTGGTCGCCGTGGATGACTATGCGACTGCGATGTTTCCATGTTAATGACGGTTGATGGAAATTTTACTCAAGGCCCTCCTTCTAGCGCCAATGTTGACGCCTGATTCTGTCGGGCAGTCCTGCTGGCCGTCCGGTGAGAATACCTGCACAAAAGTCCGAACGGCTTGGGCCGTTGGTGGACTCCTCCGGTGTGAGTGTTAGTAAAGGTATCGGAATAGTCAACAATGAAGGTCTGAGTATCTAGTATTACCAAAATGTGCGTTACCCCTCTCTCCATTATCAACTGGGAATTTATACTATGTACCTGAATAACGGTCACCTGTGTAACGGTTCTGTCCATTATGCTAGGTAGTTATGATGTATGTCCGTTTCATCCTTCACCCATGTGCTGTAAGCCCACTAGGAAGGTTACCAGGTTGACGGTATATTGGGCCTAGCCCAATGTGAGTTCCTGGATCAGGCCTGATTAAATATTCATCCTAACAACATTTAAGGAAGATATTAATCTCGATTATTGTAGTTGATTAAATAAAATGGCCAAGAATTGAAATTTATGAATAAGAATTTTCAATTTGTGTGGAGATGGGAAGTTGTGGTAAGCCGTGGAGGAATTTGATTAAAGTGGGGAAGGTGCCGGCTATTTTTGGGAGAAAGAAAGCAACTAAGGAGACAGAAATAAGGAAGAGAGCGAGGTTATGAGTTGGAATCAAAGTATAGGTAATTACATGGCAAATAAAATTAAGTTGGACTTTTGTGTTGTAATCTCAACTTTTAAATTGAGACGAATGGTTCACATTTAGAGAACTCTATACTTTAGAGCAACTTAAAAACTTCAGGGTGTGAGAAATCAGTCCAAGACTAAACAGAAATTGAATCAATTAATTCTACTTTGCCAAAAACCTGAGTGAACCATGAAGATAGGTTTTTGTTATAAAAAATAATGTAAATATGTATTTGGTCATAGCAAGTATAGGCAAGAAATACATGCGTATTGTGCTCCTGTTAAAAAAAGGAAGTGCGCTAGGTGGTTGTTGTTAGAAAAGTAGCATTTATTTCCTTGTTTTTTCATAGTAGTGTCTAAAACCATGATTAAGTCACTTTTTAATTGTGTAGTACGTTTTATAATTTGAACAAGTCATTTATTTGACTACCATAAATGGCTAGTAGGATAAGATTAATAATATAATACTCCAATAGTTAAATATTATCCCGCGTAATTTGTATAAAATTCCGTGCAATAATATAATCATTAAATATGGTATGTTTTTTTCCTTCCTTTTCAATAAGTAATATTGGATAAGTTTTCTTTCTACGGTATGCTTCTTTGACTCGACCCACAATTAATGCAAACAAGTGCGAAACAAGTGCATATTATTATTTTTTTTCTCTAGAAATTATTTATTAAGTTACCATAAGTTGGACGACTAGGATTGAAAGTTAAGATTACCATCCTATGGTTGATACTCACAAAAGGGAAAAATTATTGGGTGCTCCAGGAGCACCATGAATAGTATGCTCCAACACTCACATGAGTGTGGAGCCCTTGTGGTGGAGCTCACAGAGGGACCCACATGCATGTGAGTGTTGGAGCATACTGTTCACGCTGCTCCTGGAGCAGCCAATAATTTCTCCACAAAAGGACCAAATGAAATCTTATAAATACTGTTAGGTCAAACATTAAGTTCATAAAATAAATATTAGTTATGGAGGATTAGTGGTGAACTCAATTCGCTTAGTAATTTAGCAAAAGAAAAGGTTCAAAATAGTGATTTTTCATTATCTTTTTTTTTTTTGGTGAATTACTAATGCGAATATAATTCAATTTACTATTTATAAAGTCGAATTCCAGATGTGAAATCTGGTTGATCAACAGCCTACCAAACCATAGTTATAGAAAGATATGAATTTTCAAAGGCTTTTGGTAAACCGATGATTCGATTGGTTTTTATTTTTTCTGGTCCGTGCTTAGGTAGGTTGTCATCTCATCATCCCATATGCTCATATTGTATTGTACAAGTTGAATTTCCATTGATCTCAATGTTATTTCTATTTAATATTTGTTACAATTAAATACTTTAGACCTATATTTTGTTATCTACCTAATTATATTGTGTATTCTAAAAAAATTCTTATAAATAATATCTTACCAAATATTAATATGTTACTTCTATTTAAATATAAATATTTATGGTAATATATATAATTTTAAAATACATAATATATCCTGATGGAATCCATAATTACCAAATACAATTTAAAAACTTTCAATTCTCTCAAATCTTTTCCGGATTAAACTATATTACGTTCAATTGGATTAACCAAATAAACCTTTAATATTTATTTTTAAAAAATTATTATCAAAAATATTAAATTACATTCCATTCTTGCCTTAATATAATTTTTAGCCCCCAAGTTTAAAACAGATTTGATTGCAATGATAAAATATAAGCATTATATTTTAATTAAATATAACATTCATTTTATATACTTAATATTTTCATTATACATAAAAATATAATAAAACTATAGCAAAAATCTATTCTGCAACTTTGGATTTTAAAAGTGTTTTAAAAGTAATATTGTTGTCAAATACTTCATTGAACATGTAAAGAAAAAAAATTCCATACATGGAATACAAAAGACTAAAAGAAAATAATAAACAATCAAAGTCATATTATTTCTATTATTTCGTTGCAAAAACTTCTACTAGGTGTTAGCGAATAATTTTTTCTTAAAAAATAAATCTAATAAACTAATTCTATTTTTATTATTTATTTATTTATTTATTTATTAATAATCATAAGAAAATCATACGCAAAAAGCACACTGCATATATATTAGGGATAATGCATATGAAGTATGAAGATTTAACGAAAACATGTACTAAATAATAAATAAAAAGGTCATCGCAGATTAATATTATATTTATACTTGTAGCTTAATAATAGCAATCGATTAATATTAGTTTAATTAGATGATTTAATAAGGAAATTAGTTCCCTCCAAAAATATATTATCTACCTAATAATAATTTGTATTTAATTTTTAATAGTAAATAAATTCTTCAATAATAATTTTTTAAATTATTAAAAATTATTGTGTAATGAATTATTTTTACACAATACTATTAACAAATATATATTAAAATTATTATTGTTAAATATTAAATTTTAATAAGAGCAACAATAATACTGCGTAAGATGTTCTTTATAAGAAAATTATTTTCGCTTAACAAAATGTTATTTAAGTAATAGTAGAATCAGCGACGAAACTAGAAAATAATTTTACTAGGGTCAAAATTATTATATAATTATCAATAATTTAGCGAGGATCTGGAACAGCACCTCGATCTAATTTTTTTCGTGTTGTATACAACACAAAGTCCATCTGTTTTAAACTTAAAGATATATTTTATTCTTTAGTTCATTTTAAAATTGGAGATATATTTTACTATTTAGTCTGTTCCAAAATTATTTAGTCCGTTTCCACAATTAGAGATATATTTTACTATTTAGTCTGTTTTAAAATTAGAGAAATATATTTAAACTATAAAATTATATAAAAATATTTATGACATCATTCATCATTTATATACTATGTAAAGTAATTACTACCATGTCATTGCAACTACATTTCTAACAAATATTATAAATTTGTTTTGAATTTTTTTTCTTAAAATCGTTGTTTTAAAAATGTTTGCCTAACTTTATAAATGAGAAGTATTTCATTACAATAAAATATAATCAATGGTAACATTTTATATATATCCTTTTGACCACAAATTTGTTTATAAATACTTAGGTTATGTTTGTTTACAAAATGCATACTTGGGATTGGACTATTTGTATTAATTTAAAGTTATTTTTGACTTTTTTATCTCATGATGAGGGATTAATAGTACTTTAAATAGTCATTGGACTATTTTTTATCATTCTTAAGGTTATTTATGAGGGATTATATAATCCCATGATGAATTTGGGATTAATAGTCCCTCTCATTTTAAGCTATTAAATAACTTTATGGGACTAATATTTCAACATGAAGGGATTAATAATCCCTCATCATGGGATAAAAAAGTCGAAAATAATTTTAAATTAATACAAATAATCATATCCCAAGTATATATTTTATAAACAAACATAGCCTTAATTCTTTAAATACTTCAAAAGTAATATAAATGAAATTAATATATAATTTAAGAAGATTAACGAAAAATGCTATATAAAGAAGGTATGAGTGATATGGAATTTAGAAAGTCACATAATGTAAATTTGACTCATATATTAGAAAATTTGAAAATTTTTAGTGGAATCAATTTACTTATAACACCTAAAAATATCTAAAGTTTTTATACATTATATTAAAAAATAAAAAAATAAAACAGTGGAGTCAATTGACACCACTCTACCAACAATAAATGGCTTCATTCCTGAGTAGAATCCTACTTGAACTCCGATAAATTTAATATTTTATAGAATTTTTTTACTTTTGATACTATAAAATATTAAATTAGTTAAGGGGGTATACATAAGAAGATTGTTTTCTGTTAAAACCATATTATTACCCCATTTAGCAAAAACGTGTGACCAAATATCCTAGTGGACTTGTTAACTCACTCAAAATATAGTGTGTATAGATATATTTTTAAGGTCATGTAGTAAGACAAGAAAACTTGTCGAGTTTATCTAACTTTAAGCTCCTTTTTATGCCGTATTATATATATACACCTGATCCATAGTAAATGCTAGTCATTAACACTATTTTAGTATGCTCATTTTTTACCGTTCATTGCAGGATTTATGTGATGTCCTAAAATCTGTGCACTTGTTACAACGGACTTAGTGCTCACTTATACTATTCAAACCTTAATATTTTAGATATTCTATCATTTCTAACCTCTATATATCCAAGATTCACAGTATAAATAATAAGATCGTTCTTTCCGACCGAGGGGGCTTTCCGTTAAAGATGGCACCTTAACAACATGTTGATTAGACAACTCAAATCTTTATCAAAACTTTTCAATATTATTTAATACTGTGAATTTTCGGATATAACATTACTCTAAGTTAAATTCTCAAAGAAATCAAAAACTAAAATAAGACTTAAAAAAGGGATAATTCTTGTTTGTTGGAGGCTAATGGTAAGCTAATTAACTTATACATTGTGTAGGATAAATGAAGTACGTTTAGGCTCATGTATTTAGACCGTAAAAGAAACATAGTTAGGAACTTGAGTTGAGATGTTTAAACATGATATATAAGAGAGTTTTGCTTATGACAAATAGTTACTCGAAACTCATATACCTTGCAGGCCATACGAATGAACAAAGAAGTTAATATAAATTGTATTTCTGAATCAGGCAAGTCTACTTACTTGTTGAAATGTAGTCACTGCAAGTCTTCCAAACTTATTTTTATGTGGAAGTCGTTATGAATAGTTTGTATTTTGTATGCAAATTATGTAGTATTTGTTATGTGCAAAGATATGTTGAATGTGAAATGAGTTATGTAGATATATTTGGTTATGTATGAAATGTTGATTGCTAGTTAACATCGAGCTAACATTATTATCAAAATTGTTGTTCGTTGAGTTTGAGAAGTAATGAACTGAGATATCTGTTAAGTCAGAGCATGGTAAAGTATAATGTTGAGTCATATATTATGTATGTGCTACTTATTAGACTTGTTGAGTCGTTGTATTCATTCTTGCAAATGAATCTTTATTTGCAGTTAATGAAGAATCATCAGAAGATTATTGCTATAAAGAAATGAAGATAGATTAGGAGGAATTTTATTATTGTTCCTTATTTGTAATATAACTTAGTCAATAAGACTTGTTGTACTAAGGCTAAATTGTAATAACTTTAAGAATACGAATATACGATATTCATTATGATAATGACTTATATACTTGACATTTAGTGTTGTAACCTATATAAGTGAAATGCTTGTAAAAGATAGAGTATGTGAAGATTATATTTAATCATTAGAGAAATTATGATTCGGATATATAGAATTATAATTAAAGAATAAATATATTCTGAAGGATTTTGTGTAGGATTGTGAGTTTATAGAATACTCAGAAGGAAGAAAAGCTCTAAAAATGAGGTGTTATTCATAGTAATGGATATAAGCCACGTGTCAATGTTAAGCAAGAGGTCAAGGCCAAGTTGCGATCCAGAGATAAGAAATAAGTAATTTAATGAAATATCTGTAATAGACTAATTAACCCAAAGAGATAATTGGTAAGTATTATGAAAGAAATGTATAAGTCAGAGACAGATCCGGGCGACGAGCGCTTGAATTTGAGAGCATGACAATCTAATGGCTAGGAGGTATCCTGGACGCATGTAGGATATGCAGTCAGTCTATCCAAATCTTCAATTACGATGATCTTTTTCAAATTTGAACTTCTAAAAAAAATCAAAAATTATTTTGGT
The DNA here is from genome assembly GCA_947179155.2 of Hedera helix. NCBI lineage: Eukaryota > Viridiplantae > Streptophyta > Magnoliopsida > Apiales > Araliaceae > Hedera > Hedera helix. The sequence goes on from OX359280.1 coordinate 23,642,518, forward strand.
CTTAGCCTGGCAGCATGTAGGAGTTGTGGCCAGGGAGAAAAAAAAAAATCTCTCTGACCGTATTTCCTATTTGTGACTAGGCCCCCTCCTAACCATTAAATCCTACAATAAACGGTGAGAGACGAACTTGCTAGAATAATATCTTTGGCTAACGCTTGTTATGAATCAGGTCCCTATATATATATATATATATATATATATATATATATATATATATATATATATATATATATATATATATATATATAATCATTTTATGTTATCTATTATTTTCTATTATTATTTCCTTATTTTTTCTATAAGAAATAGAGTAATATCAAAAAGTGACATATTTTAACTTTTTCTTATAATAGGTTAAAATTTAGGTCTTTTCAAGTATAATTGTCTCCTTAAATGTAAAAATGATGAAAACAAATGGAGTACTAATATACACGCAGACGCTCATGAATGACATAAAAACACAAAAGCACATGGATGACATTTTCACATACTTACACATTTCAAGAAGCCATTTTAATAAATAAAAAAAAACTAAAAAGAATTTGACAACCGTGATTCATGAAAGCTGGAGATACTCAACACTTTCTCATCATTTAAGTAAGCTCCTGAACCTATAAATTTCAATTTTGCGAAGACCAGATTAAGGAGACATAAAGGGCCATTATTTAAAAACTTGGACTAGTTGACACATCCCTATAAAATTTTACCAACAGACGACTCATAAAAACCTCAAAATTTTAAACTCTCAACGTAGCTAAAATTTCACTTCTTCCCTAAATTCACACAAATTTAAAACCTAAAAATACCTAGACGCAACAGTTGCATTAGTAGTTTACAAAATTCCTAACTCCACGTTCACATGGAATGATTTCGCTATAAAATTCTAATCCAAATTTAGTGCTTGAGTTATGTGCAACCAAAAAAAAATGCAAAAAAATATTTCATGAAAATTATGCCCCTAGGGTTTTACTATATAGTTTACACATTTTCTTATCTTAATCAGCTGCTGCCTACTCCCCCGTTACTCTCAAAGCTTTTCTCTCTCATCGTTTCCTTGTAAAGATGAGAATTTGTATTGAAATCGTATAAAAAAATTTATTCGGTATCTCTCTATATATATCTCTCTGTGTAATATATATGCTTGTCAAAGTTTCTGATCATCCATTTCTCTTTTTGTTCAAGTTTGGCATACATCTATATGTTTACTTATATATAAACATTTAATTTCTCGTTTATACGAGTGATTGGATGAATATTTAAAGTAAATCTATAAGGGATGATTGATTAATTAGGAATATAATTGATCATAAGCCCACACTGGTATCAATTTTTACCCTAATATCTTGTTTTTACTTGAATATGAAAGTTATTAAATTCATAAGTAATTATTATTTCCATAAATTTCATACAGATGATTTCATATCCAAATGGCCCATTTTTTCACTTTTATTTAGGACTAAAGTACACTTTATAATTTAAACTTTATATTATTTTTGACTTTTGCATCTCAAACTAAAAAAGGTATTTAAATGTATCTTAAAATTTTATTTCGCTAAATAAAAAGCGCACTTTAAAATTTTAACAGGTCAAAAACTGTAAACTAAATTTTATAAGAATAATTTAAATACATCACAATATATATTAAAGGAAAAAATCATAAAATATTGTAATTTAATTACACAAGAGTGAGAGTCTGTCTTGTTCATCACTCTCAAACTCAAAAAATGGCACCCAAGAAAAGCTTCCTCCTCATCTCGCTCTTCTCCCTTTTCATTTTCTCTCTCTACCTTTCCTCTCCGCCTCTCTCCTCCCCACTCTCTCCTATCTTCTCAACCTTCAAAACCCACCTCCAAACCCCAACTCCCATCTTCTCACTCACCATCAAAATCCTCACCTACGATCGTCTCCCTCCTCTCTCCCGTTGCCTCCGCTCCCTTGCTGCAGCTGATTACAGCTGCAAAACTACGCAATCGTCGAATCGTCTCTCTTATGGATCTCCATTCCTCTCTTTCTACGAATTCGAACATTTTCTCCTTTTAATTTTGGGTGAATTTTGTTCTAAATAGCTTTCTCCCATTTGGGTGTGCCGAAATTGGAGTTGTGGTGTGTCCTACCGATTATCATCTCTCTCCATCTTCTGCCCTAGATTTCTGGACGTAATTTTACACTCAATTTTACTTTTTCTGTTATCTATTTATGTTTTTAATTCTTCGAAGGTTGGATTTTTTTTTGATAATTTATATTATGGATTGCTGTATAATATTTTGAGATTTGATGGTATTGCTTTTCTTTCTCTTTTTGCTAGGTTTTTGTTACTCTGGTATCTTTGGTTTCCCTTTTCAATGTGTCGAGAAGGAACAAGGGTTAAAGTGTTGGAGAAGATCATGGATTCCACTTTCATTGTAAAGTGCAATTTTGATTCTTTTAAGAAAACTGGTGATGTTGTTCGTGCTTGTGTGCTTTTTGACAACATGCCTATGAGGGATTTAATTTCCTGGAATTCTATAATATATGCATATGAAAAGGTTGGAGATATGCTGGCAACTCGAAATCCTAAGGAAGGTTTAGATATCTTCAGGCAGATACTTTGCCAAGGATTGAAACCTGATAAGATATCTGTGGTTGGTGCATTATCAGCCTGTGCTCAATTGGGTGCACTTGATCAAGGAAGATGGATTCATATGTACATGAAGAAGAACAAAATCATATGGGGCATCGTAGTTCAGATTGCTCTTGTGAACATGTACATGAAATGCGGAAGATCTGATAAGGCTTGCACCATATTCTCTAACGTGACATAAATAAAGCTTGTTAAATGGAATGTTATGATAGCCAGACTTGGTATGAATGGATTTTGGTAGGGCATCTCTAGATTCCTTTTGCTCAAATGGAGTTGAAAGGAATCCCAATTGATGATTTAATATTTATTAGTGTTCTATCGGCATGTAGTTATGCAGGTCTTGTGACTGAAGGTTTAAATATCTTTTACGGAATGGCAACCCACTGGATTCAGCCTAAGCTTGAACATTATGGTTGCTTGATTGATCTTCTTGGACGTGCAGGACACTTAGATGAAGCTAAAAGTGTTATAGAGTCCATGTCCATGAAACAAAATGCAGAGTTTTGGGGGCCTCTTCTTCTGGCTTGTCAAATCCATCATAATGTGGCTCGAAGCTGATGAGTGTGGTGTTTATGTTCTTATGTCTAATATTCTAATATTGATACTGAAGTTGGAATGTGGAAGGGTGTTCGGTGGAAACGAAAGTTAATGAGGAAAATAAATCTGAAGAAAGAAACTGGAAAAAGTATAATTGAGATAGACTGTGCCATTCAGGAGTTAATTAGTGGTCAAAGGTCACATATTCCAAGTGAGAAAATAGATACAATTCTGTGGAACTTGCAGAAGGCGGTAGTTTCTGAAGAATAAAGCCAAACATAGATGTTTGGATATCCCGTTTTGCTCTTTCATCTCTTGTTTTCCCATTTGGAATCCGCAGAAACTGTGATTGCAGTGTATCGTCAAAGAAGTATGACTGAAATTTTAAGGAATAGTTGATAGTGAAACTAGAATTTACATGCGTATAAAATTTCATAATTTCTTGTACATAATTCAATTGTGTGGAAGCCTCTTGGGTTTCTGAAATTTTTGATATTAGTGATAATTCTTTCCTTCACAAAATTCTTGGCATCCTTTTGCAATGAAAAATAGATAGACGTCTCAGACTCTAGAGACTCACTCAATCGCGGATACATTAACCAAAAATCTATTATGGATGCAAATTTATGTATTTGTCCATTTAGATTTAATGATGACAAAAACAATAATTAAGTGCTTAACTTGATTGCTATAATCATTATGTTATGTTATTAATGAACTTAGGTGTTTAATCTAGCTTATATAATATTGTGTGCTATGTGGTTATATTATTGTTTGTGCTTAAAATTATAATCAAGAAAAGAAAGAAAAAAAAGAATTCAGACAAGTGTGGATTTATAAATATTTGTTACAATTTTTGTACAGTCTTTAGAAAGAAAAAATATTGTAAAAGGACTTAGATATCAAGAATGTTAGGTTGATCTGAAATTAAAAAGATAAATTATGTTAGGGATCAAATTTGTTAAGTTGATCCAAAAGATAGACTATGTATTGTCCCCAAAAGAATATTGTTGTAGAAATACATTAGGGATCAAATTTATTAGGTTGAATCCAGATATAGAGTATTATCAAAAAAGTGCAATAGATTAGGTTGAATACACGGATAACTCAGACAAGGAAGCAGATCAGTGAACTCAGAGATCGCAGGGCTAAGGAACAAAACTGCAGAAATCATAAAGTGAGCACACTCTACGACACAAAAAAGTACAAAAGAAGAAGAGCAAAGTGATTAGGGTTTCTGAGCAAGAAAAGCTTAAACGAGCACTCTATGATTGAAGAATAATCTGCACAAAGATCGTAAAGTAAACAAGCTTAAAAACTGAGCTCAAAGCTTGTAGAGGAAAAATGAAGATAACATACTATGCTAAAAGATCGTAAGGCCAGACATACTTGTAGAGTCTACATAAAGATCATAAAGTCGAGAGAAATTCGCATAGTCTACTCAAGGATTGTAGAATGCATTCTAAAGAACATCTGGTCACAGAATATCTGGAAATCAGGAGAGTAAGCCAGAATGATCAATAGAGGAATTTAAAGCTTAACTCTATAACCACCAAACTCTCATATCGTTGAGTAAAGAACAGAATCATCATGAGAAGTGTAGAAGACAGGATCATCAAGTAAGGAAAAGATCAATGAGTAGATCGTAGAGTACAACAGTAGAAGAAAATCGTTGAGAGAAGATCAATGAAAAAGGAGTTCACCACGAAGTCAAAGCCACTAAGGATAAAGCTGAATAAATCGAAGGAAGAAGTTAAGAGACCTTGTGCTAAGCATGAATAAGTCAAAAAAAGAATTCTTAAGCACAAAATTGGATGAATCAGATAAACTTTACAAGGAGAAGGAATTAGTAAAATTCTGTCAAGCAGACTCATCACAACATAACAAAGACAAAAGACTATAGCAGAAGAAGTAGATGTTGAAGCTCATAGGTGTTGAACAGGTCAAAGTACTCAAGATCGTAGAATGAAACTGAACAGAATATCCTCAAATTATTGAGTTACTAACATCGTTGAGCAACTTCGGAACGTAGAGTTACAACTTTGATGAGCTGACTCAGTACCATACCTATCATAGAGCATAATGCCAAAGGCACTGAAAGACAGATTCTGTGACGCCCCCAAATCCGGGTCCCTTAAACCACGGATCTGGTGCTCACGTAATCTATTCTACCCTGTCATCTCATTCAACCATTCTGTACAAAATAATAATTATAAACTTAACTTACATTCATACATAACTATTCCCAAGTTCTACGTACCTTTATACATACAATCTGCTGTATCTGACATATTACAAAATATAATAATAAATACAACATTAGCTAGCCTCTATAGCTGGACGACCTTTCCTTTCCCTTTATCTACTCCCGACCCTTCGGCCTTCTCTGGCTTAACTGAAATGTCATGAATGAAAGCAAGAGTGAGCCTAAATAGCTCAGCAAGTATAACAATAAATGATATCATGAATAATTTCAAATGAATAGAGGAGGGTCATAGACATTTTTATCTGAATTATGCATAATAACTGAATGAATATCAATAATCGATCCATCGAAATGAACTGATCAATATTAATTCAATAAGTGAATCAAGAACTGAAATTTAGCTTTTATGAATAATGATATAATGAAATTTTTTTTTCTGCTGTACGGTCACGAGACCAAGAACACGTTTAGAACAATACCAATCGTATAGAATGATATTGCCCAAGTTAGTCAAAAGACTGCTATTTCAAAAAGATGCGTACTCTGGGTGATCAGCCCATTGTACCTTTATATTGTACACAACATAAACATCTAGCGACCCAATCACGTCATAAAATTATAATTATTTCCCCTTTTTAGGGTTGTTCTATTACAGCATAACATAGAAGCCGCACCACAACCAATGTGGATCGGAGCATATAACAATGAACATTCGATCTCAACATAAATCATTTCGTATGTGTCTAGCCAGATTCAAGATTGGCATCGACCTTTTCAATTTAATTCAATAATGAATGAACTTTGCATAGCAATATAAATGAATAACATGAATATCTGTTCAAAGAACTGCAATAGAAGTTCAGTCAGGAAACTTGCCTTCGTCCTCGTCTATCACAATCGGTATAATATTATTCCGTCTATAACCTACACGACCACAATTTTGGTTCATGCATTAGTTACATACGCATGCATGCCATAACTTGCTAAACAAGCTACCAATTAGCTATATATAACCCTAACCACATAACATATTGTTCAAATATATCTTAACGCTTATCATATTGATTATTTTTATCAAATTATGGTTTACATAAGTATTTATATCATTTAATATTAAAACATTGCATTTCGGAATACAACATTTATTTTTCAAAAACCAGCACACGGCGCCCCGGCGCCATTTTCCTTCTTGACACTGCGTTGGCCGCGAGATCTCCTCGGCTGACGGCGCCCCGGCGAGCTCTGATCTCGCCCCCAGCGGAAACCTTGCAGCCACACTGCGCCCCGGCGCAGTATCTAGTACAAAAATCCGCTCCCCGGCGCCATGCTGCAGAATCAGAAAACTTTTTCTTTCCAAAAATGATGCTATCTTTGGCCCTAATGTGAATCTTCCAATTCCAACATTTCACATAGCACATATAACATATAATTGACTTGCGTAGGTCTTCGAAACTTTTAAAAATCATCGTTTGATCCTATAATTCCAAATAATTCATTTAGGTCGTCAGTTTACATTTTAAAACGTTCGGATTAGTCATTTATCGCCTTATGCACCATTTAGCTCCCAAATCGATTCTAACACGTGTATTTACTTATAACTTACATGCTTGGCCTCATTTAACACAAAATCAACCAAAATGGCCAAGTATCATAACTTAATTGCATTTCTACCAATTTTCATAATTTTCTCATAAACCAACTTTGATTCTTTACACACCATGCACATATATGTTAACACATATCCATTTAGCCACTTAGTATGCACGTATATCTTCCACATGCACCTTCCAAAACACTTTACAGATTATAATTCCATTTAGGCAAAAAGTATAGCCTAGTATTCAATTCTCTTTCCTAAAACATAGCTTTTACACCCTATAGGTTTCTTTGGTACTCTCTAAAACATGATCATGCATATGTTACACATCTTCATCTTCTCAAACTAGGTTTCTATCATGTTTAACAACATATAGCACACAATCATGCTTTGAATCATAACTTTTAGCTTGACTACACATGTGAATAGTGCATCACCTTTGGTTTCAACACATATAGGCTTAGGGTTGCATGATCACTAATCAAATAACACTTAAGCTTACAAAACTTCGCATAATCACCATGTATAGCTAAAAATACATGCACGGTTTCATCTTTTCTTGCATGTAATCACATAAATCACAAGTTTCATGACTTGAACACAAATTTTACCTTCTCTTTGCTATCCTTCTCCTAGCTAGGAACCTTGTAAGTGATGGATGATCCACTTTTAGTGTCTATTCCACCCTCCTTGAGCAATTCTCCTTTGAATCCTTGAGCTTCTTTGTAACCCTAAGCTTGTTCTTCTCTTTTCTTCCTCTCTTTGCTTCTCTCGAAAGTTCTTGCTGATAAGTCTTAAAATGAGTGAACTCATGTGCTTGCAAGTGTTATACATACATATATTACATAATCCTCCAACAACTAACCATGCATGGTTAGCTTAACTCATGCATGGTTAGGGGCTTTCAAGTCATTTCACCTTAATAGTTGAGGGCATATTAGTCATTTCCCAACATAAGGATATCATGGTCTTTCTTCCAATTACCAAGGGCATCTAAGTCAATAACTCACTTAAGGATACATATGGCATTAATTATTTTATCAATGACATTCTAGTCAAAAGCCTAAAATCCTAGAGAATTCATTTTCTTTTAATTCAATTCTTGCCCAATTCATTCCAATTCAATTCCATTTTAATCCCAACTTGTTTCTTTAGTCTTGAAATTAATTCCATCATACAATATAACACACATGGCTTGTCCCAAAATGATTGTCACACTTCAAAATACTTAATTTCCATTAATAACTTATAATTTACAATATCGCAAAAATGCAAATCCTTACAGATTCACTACGACACAAAATTGGGATGATCTTACCAGAGAACTTTTCAGCAAATAAGTAGTATGAGATGAGCTAGCTGAATAAGACAAGTAGTAGAGTATAAATCAGCTAAACCCAGTTTATCAGAAGGAGATGTGATACCCAATGCAACATAAGAAGTAGGAAAGGAATAAAAGTGGAGTGTTAATTTATGTGGTGTTGATTTTAATGATGACAATATACTTTGCATGGAAATAATATATTTTGCATGGAAATAACATACTTTGCATGGGAATTTTATAATTTGCATGGAGATATTTTGTCTTTCGCAGGTTTGGGCTTAAAAGATGAACTGTTCATATATGATGAAATGATTTCGTGGAGGTCCAACAATGTTTCGAGTTTCATAGTGGTGCTATTGGACTAGGTCGACTAGGAATCACTTAGGAAATTCTGTAAGCTTTTTTAGCCCTAAAAAATTATTTACAAGGTATTTTTAAATTGTTGAAAAATCTATTTTATTAAGAATAATATTCTAAAAATATGGAAACAAGCTAAAATTAAACCAAATAGATTTGATTGGAATTTTATCAACTGAATATTATCTTCACAAAATTAGTGCTGATATTCTTCCCTTAAAATATGATTTCTAAACTGGTTTTGTTTAAAATTCAAATTGTTTATAAATTAGTTTTAAAAATAATCTTCTTATACCTGTTAGGACCAAAATCACGTTACTAATGATTTGTCTATTCCAAACCGTGGTCTAGGGAATTCTTATTACTATTTCCTTCTAGCCGTTAAATCATAGTATATATATACATACCCATCTCGGCTAAATAAAAGTGGCACATAAGCTTTCAAGCAAATTTCTATACTTATGTTAAAGAACTTTCAAAGTTAATTTATAGCAAATTTATTGTGCCTTGTTCTTAATCACTTTTGTCTGGAATATCATAGATATATTGTAATTATATTCATTCATATATAAATTGGTATTCAAGCCTAGTTTGGCTTGGTTGATCTAGTAATGGATAGGGGTGTATAAAAGAAAGCTTTCAAAGTTGTAGCGGTGCAAATGGGGCAGTAGTGTCCAACATCGTTCAGAGCTTATTTGTACAAGGATTAATTGTATTTAATTGAGAAATTTATTAATAAAAGAGTATCTAATACCAATTGGTATTGGACGTGGATTAGGCCATTAGAAACAACGTAAAAATCTTGGTGTCTTTGGTTTGCTATTTATCTTGCGTGGTTTGATTTATTCTGCATCATAATATTGCTTATACATGGTCTAAAGTTAGTTCTGCTTAACAATTTATAACGACGTCTAAAGCAGACAATCAAAGCAGACAGGATATCATGTCTGGATAGTAACCAAAGAAGAACATCATCTAAAGCAGACTGGGTAACATATCTAGATTATAACTAAAAAAGAATATAGCCTAAAGCAGACACCTAAGTAGACAGGTCTACCTGTCTGAATTCATTCTAATTGCAGTAATTTTTTAATTTGTCATCATTTATTGTTTTAAAGTATAAACACCTATTCACCTCCCTTCTTCTAGGTGTGCACATATAGAATTATATTTGGTATCAGAGCTTTGTTCTAATAATCCTTCTCTTTGCAGATCATAGGATAAGATTGTAAGATTCCTATGGCACGCCTTAAGTCACATGAAGGACAGTCCACCACTGCTGCTCGAAAGTGAAAACTTCAACTTTTGAAAATTCAGAATGAAGATTTATCTCAACAGGGACCTATAGGAATGGTGGGTGGTTGACAATGGACCTGTTATTCCAAGGCAAGATGACGGTAGACCAGAGTGTAGGGATTTTGGATCATAAAAGCAGCGAAATTTAAAATTTTCATATCTAAAAATGATTCATGGGAAAACATATTGAATGAGCTGCGGTACTAACCATCAAGATCTGAATTTTCTGAATATTTTTCTCTCTAGTCTCTTTCTAAAAGTGGCTAGGGTTTAGGTTTTTTCTTACGTTACTTTCTCTGCTTATATATCATATATATATAGCAGCCAAAAGAATTAACCAAAACCTAATCCAATTAAAAAAAAAATTGAATATAAGCTTGATAAGCCAGACTCTAGTGAACCAAAACTGTTAGCTGTCATTGACCAAAATCAAGAGCAAAGTCAGTCAGATACCTCATCTGATGATTCTGAACTTGATGAAACAATCAATCAGTTTAGTAAATTAACCTTTAAAACTCTGAATCCTACTAGTACTACAAAAAATTGGTATACTAGACCAACCCCTCCAGACTTACAATTTGAAAAAAGGAATCTAGATAATCAATTTTCTGTTTCTGCTAATAAGATTTATGAATGGAATATTGATGGTTTTAGTGAGCAACAAATTTTGAACAAGCTAAATCATATGTCTATGGTAGCAAATAGTTATTTGACTAATTTCCCAGAAATAAGTCAAGCTGGTATAGTTGAGTTATTAGCTACTGGATTTACTGGAACCCTTAGAAGCTGGTGGGAAAATCATCTTATTGAAACTTCTAAGCATTCTATTATTCATGCTATCGAAGTGGATCATGATGGTAACCCAATAGTTAATGAAGTCTTAGGAATTGGCCCCCCTGATGGTGTCAATACTCTTATTTACACTATAGTTAAACATTTTATTGGTACTCCTAGTAATATCACTGATAGGATCCATGACCAACTTAGTAACCTTACTTGTCCTACCTTAAGTGACTTTCCTTGGTATAAAGATGTGTTCATTAATAGAGTTATGATGCGAGAAGATAGTAACAAATCATTTTGGAAAGAAAAATTCATAAATGGTTTGCCTAGTTTATTTGCTCATAAGATCCGTGAAGAATTATCTAAAACTTTAGGTTTCATTGATTATGATAATTTAACCTATGGTGATATAGTAAGCCAAATTCAAAAAACTGGTTTAAAAATGTGTATTGACTTTAAAATCAGTAAACAAGCTAATAAAGATAAGAATAGAGCCAAATATGAATTGGGAACATTCTGTGAACAATATGGTTTGCCGTCTGTTGCCCCTTCAAGAAGAAAACATATTAAGCATCATAAAAAAGATAATTATAAATCTAGAAGAAAACATAGGAGTTATAATAAAAAAGATGATTATTATAAACAGCCTTCTTATGAGAAGAAACCTTATAAAAAGCCTTCTTATAACCCTAAGAAGAAGAGTTATAAAAAATTTGATAAAAGTAAAATTATTTGTCACAATTGTGGTAAGCCAGATCATTACAAGAATGAATACAAAGTGAAAGAAAGACTTAAACAATTAAAAATTGTTGATGAAGATGCTGAACAAATTTTAGAATTAATGAGAATAGAAAATCATTCTAGTAATGATGACTATGATGATACGCTTTCTATCCCTTCTGAAGATTCTAGTAGCAGTAAAGATCTAAATGTCACCCTTGGGTATGTGGATAGTTGCTGTAATAAAAATCTCAATGTTATTAATAAAGTTAATGTTTACTTATTGATTTGATAAGTAAAATTACTGATCCAAAGTTAAAAAGAAGATACACCAAACAGTTAAAAGAATTACTAACAAAAGATAATCCTGTTGATAAGATTAATAAGGTTAAAGAAAAACCTATTTTTAGCCTTAATAAAACTCTTGAAAGATTTAGGAATCCAGTCAAAGAAATTACTTTACCAGAATTACATTCTGAAGTAAAAAATATGAAGAAAGAAATTTCTGAGTTAAAACATGATATTGAAAAAATTAAAGCTGATAATACTATTGCTATTAATGATTCTAATAGTAGTAGTGAAAATGAAGAAGAAGAAAATGAAACCCCTAAGGAAGATGATTTTGAATCTCCTAATAAGGTTGAAGCTGGAACTTCAAATAGTCAATTCGAACTCATTGAACAAGGTAATTCTTTAAAAATATTAAAAGATATTACAATTCAAAAATGGTATATTAATATAACATTAGTTATAAATAAAACCTTTATTTTGGAATTTCCTGCTCTAGTTGATACAGGTGCTGATCTTAACTGTATTCAAGAAGGATTAATTCCTACTAGGTTTTATGAAAAAACTCGTGAAAGACTTAGCTCTGCTAATGGTAGTCAAATGGAAATAAGATATAAATTACCTAAAGTTCATATTTGTCAAGACAATGTTTGTTTTAAAACATCCTTTGTTTTAATCAGAAACATGACTGACAAAATAATTTTAGGATTACCATTTATATATTTATTATATCCGTTTACTACTACCACCAAGGGATTGTCTAACACCAAGGGATTCTCTAGTAATCACCTTGGGCAAAAGGTCACCTTTAAGTTTATAACTGAACCTAAAGAGAGAGACCTTCGGAGTATCCAAGATCAGTCAATTACCAAATACTTAAATATATTAAATAATAAAACCCAACACCTGAATTATTTAAAAAATAAAATTAATTATAAAAGGGTTGAGGAACAATTAAAAAATCCTAAACTCCAAGAAAAAAATAAAAGATTTTCAAAATCTTTTAAGTAAGAATGTTTGTTTTGACTTACCTCATGCTTTTTGGCACAGAAAAAAACATATTGTTAGGCTACCTTATGCTAAGGAATTCAAGGAACATTTAATTCCTACTAAGGCTAGACCTATACAGATGAGTCATGAATTAATGGAATTTTGTAAAAAAGAAATTAATGATTTACTTAATAAAGGTTTAATTAAAAACAGTAAATCCCCTTGGTCTTGTCCTGCTTTCTATGTCAATAAAAATTATGAAATAGAAAGAGGAGTGCCTAGACTAGTTATTAATTATAAGCCTTTAAACAAGGTTCTTGAGTGGATTAGGTATCCTTTACCAAATAAAAAAAATTTGATTAGTAGAATAAGTCAAGCAGTTGTCTTTAGTAAATTCGACCTTAAGAGTGGATTTTGGCAAATCCAAATTCATGAGGAAGATAGATATAAGGCAGCTTTTATTACACCTTTTGGTCACTATGAATGAAATGTCATGTCATTTGGCCTTAAGAATGCCCCTAGTGAATTTCAAAATATTATGAATGATATTTTGAATCCTTTCAGTCATTTTACAATTGCTTATATTGATGATGTTCTCATTTTCTCAAATTCTATTGAAGAACACTGGAAACATCTAAATTCATTCCTCAGAACTATTCAAACTAATGGATTGGTTCTATCCCAGTCAAAATGTAGTTTATTCCAAACTCGAGTTAAATTTCTTGGCCATAACATTCTATATGGTCAAATTCACCCTATTGCTAGAGCTATTCAATTTGCCAGTAAATTCCCAGATATTATTACTGATAAAAATCAGCTTCAAGGATTTTTAGGTTCTCTAAATTACATTAGTGAATTCTATAAAAATCTACGAATTATCTGCAAACCTCTGTTTGATCGATTAAAAACTAATCCTCCTCCCTGGACAGATATCCATACTTCTGTCGTCAAAAATTTTAAAAAGCATGTTAGGACCCTTCCTTGTCTTGGAATTGCTAATCCTACAGCTTTCAAAATAGTTGAAACTGATGCCTTTGATATTGGCTTTGGAGGTAATCTTAAGCAAAAGTTAACTCCTACTTCTTCTGAGCAAATTGTCTGTTTTTACTAACATGCTTGGAATCTAACCCAGATCAATTATTCAACTATTAAAAAAGAGATTTTATCTCTAGTTTTGTGCATTAACAAATTTTAAAGTGATTTATTAAATCAAAAGTTTTTTGTTAGAATTGATTGCAAATCTGCAAAATATGTTTTAGAAAAAGATGTTGAAAATATTGCCTCTAAACAAAATTTTGCTAGATGGCAAGCTATTTTATCTATTTTTGATTTTGATATTGAATATATTAAAGGAAGTCAAAACTCTATCCCAGATTTTCTGACTAGAGAATTTATCCAATCAGGTACCAAATATGAGTGAAAGAGAGAAACAAAAACGTGATCGTGGTAAAGCTCCTCTCTCCGGACAACCCAATAAAACTTCTGTCTCTGGATAGCCTGGTAAAAGTAAAGGAACTATGGTTCCTGTTCCTCATCCCAGTTACTTAGTTAAACCTCTTTCCACCCAATTCCAGGTTTTAGGCCAAATTCCTAAACCTTACAGTTCAGCTCTCGCCAGTCAACCCAAACTATATGACCCTTTTGAATCTCAGGCCCAGTCCCAGATCCAAAAACCCAGTCAATTTAAACCTAATTCCCAGTACATTCCCAACTATGAAGTTAATTTATTTTATATTGAGCCCTATATGGACCCAAAAGATGACCCAGTTAAGCTTGTTGCCCAGTTTTACCCTCCTGGCTGGCATTTCACTCCTCCAGCACCTTACAAATCCCTTTCTTATTATAAAAATATTCTTCTTAATACTGAATCTATTAATATTAAACCTATTTTTGATAAGAATGATAATTCAAAAATTGTTTTTCATTCTTTATATATTAAGAAAATTATTTCTGGGGAAGAATGGGAAAACCATCATATTTCCCATCATATTTCTGATTTACGAGTTCTTGATAAAGGTCTTGATCCTTCTTTTAGTAATTATTTTTGCTACTTTGATTATATGGATGCTTGGCATAAAATCTTTTTATACCAAAGCTCCTCTTTCAGTCATTCTTGGTTCATCCAATTTGATCACAAGTTCAAAAGTCAGATCCCGATCTGGTTCACCCTGATGGGTTTTGCAGATAGTGACCTTGGCCTTGCAGAACAGGGGGTTAACTACTCACAGATCATATTCATAAATAAATTATGCATGATGCAAGGGAAAATAGGAAAGGGACCGCACAGTTGAATATATAAACTGGAATCTGAAATATATTTATTGAAACATGAAATATTTACATACAGGAAGTAAATTTACATAAATAAAACAATTAACTAGATTACTGGACAGAAGGACTCAGGAAACAGAAAAGAAACTTAAGATTAGTCAGAGAAGGAGCTCTGAGTCTTACGAAGTTTCTCAAAGGTTTCTGCCTAAGGAAGTCTACCTATTTCTAAGAGCGAGCCATCCTTTTATAGAACAAGGAGTGAGTCGCTTACAATTATTTCGGAATCTTACTGTTACAGACTGACAAATTACTTTAAGAAAAGTAAAATGATTACAGACACATTACTATTAATGAACAGTAAAGACTTTTGACTAAATACAGACAACTTTTACTGTTTGCTTTTACAAAAGGAAGAAAAACAGCATCTTTTAACTCGGCGTGCAAAGGGCAGGGGCCAGAAAGCATTAGATGCTTAAAGAGTGCGCGGGCACTGATGGTGACTGGGGGCCACAACATGTGACTAAGATTCTGACTGTCGGCAGGGGCCGGAAGTGACTGGTGCTCATGGGAGCAGAATAGGAGCCGTAAAACTAGGCAAATGGATCCTGGACATCTTGGAGATCAACTATGCCATAAGGGTCCTGATTAACTGATGCTTGGGAAGACTTTGAAGAAGACGAAGTATCTTCTTCCTTTATGGTTTTAACTCTTTCTTGAATTGCCTTTGCTAACATATTTAGCTCGGCAGTACTGTATTCTTTAACTTCTGCAAGGGCAGCAGCAACAGAAGAACCGGAGCTGGAGCCTTTAACTTTGAACTTGCTGGAGGAGCCAACATTTTCTATTTTTACTGGAGTAATCGGGGTTACAGGAAATTCTTTAAGAACTTGTTGGACAATTCTATCAATGTCGAATTTGTCCCACCATTTAATAAAGAAGATTCTTGTAACAACAGGAGGCTGTATAGAGGGAGGAAGATTATACTGCCATTTCAAAATCCAAGGGATTTTATATTTACTAACAAAACGGAGCAGTACAGGGATACCTTCCATTTTAGGGTTGAATGGGGATTTATTACTAAAATGGTTTACTTGAGCAAGAAGACGCTCAGGGAAGAGATCTGAAGTAGGGTCATATCTAGACCACTAAAGAGTGAACCAGATCGGGATCTGACTTTTGAATTTGTGATCAAATTGGATGAACCAAGAATGACTGAAAGAGGATCTTTGGTATAAAAAGATTTTATGCCAAGCATCCATATAATCAAAGTAGCAAAAATAATTACTAAAAGAAGGATCAAGACCTTTATCAAGAACCCGTAAATCAGAAATATGATGGGAAATATGATGGTTTTCCCATTCTTCCCCAGAAATAATTTTCTTAATATATAAAGAATGAAAAACAATTTTTGAATTATCATTCTTATCAAAAATAGGTTTAATATTAATAGATTCAGTATTAAGAAGAATATTTTTATAATAAGAAAAGGATTTGTAGGGTGCTAGAGGAGTGAAATGCTAGCCAGGAGGGTAAAACTGGGCAGCAAGCTTAACTGGGTCATCTTTTGGGTCCATATAGGGCTCAATATAAAATAAATTAACTTCATAGTTGGGAATGTACTGGGAATTAGGTTTAAATTGACTGGGTTTTTGGATCTAGGACTGGGCCTGAGATTCAAAAGGGTCATATGGTTTGGGTTGACTGGCGAGAGCTGAACTGTAAGGTTTAGGAATTTGGCCTAAAACCTAGAATTGGGTGGAAAGAGGTTTAACTAAGTAACTGGGATGGGGAACAGGAACCATAGTTCCTTTACTTTTACCAGGCTGTCCAGAGACAGGAGTTTTACTGGGCTGTCCGGAGACAGGAGCTTTACCACGATCACGTTTCTGTTTCTCTCTTTCACTCATATTTGGTACCTGATTGGATAAATTCTCTAGTCAGAAAATCTGGGATAGAGTTTTGACTTCCTTTAATATATTCAATATCAAAATCAAAAATAGATAAAAATAGCTTGCCATCTAGCAAAATTTTGTTTAGAGGCAATATTTTCAACATCTTTTTCTAAAACATATTTTGCAGATTTGCAATCAATTCTAACAAAAAAACTTTTGATTTAATAAATCACTTTGAAATTTGTTAATGCACAAAAGTAGAGATAAAATCTCTTTTTTAATTGTTGAATAATTGATCTGGGTTGGATTCCAAGCATGTGAGTAAAAACAGACAATTTGCTCAGAATAAGTAGGAGTTAACTTTTGCTTAAGATTACCTCCAAAGCCAATATCAGAGGTATCAGTTTCAACTATTTTGAAAGCTGTAGGATTAGCAATTCTAAGACAAGGAAGGGTCCTAACATGCTTTTTAAAATTTTTGACGACAGAAGTATGAATATCTGTCTAGGGAGGAGGATTAGTTCTTAATCGATCAAACAGAGGTTTGCAGATAATTCGTAGATTTTTATAGAATTCACTAATGTAATTTAGAGAACCTAAAAATCTTTGAAGCTGATTTTTATCGGTAATAATATCTGGGAATTTACTGGCAAATTGAATAGCTCTAGCAATAGGGTGAATTTGACCATACAGAATGTTATGGCCAAGAAATTTAACTTAAGTTTCGAATAAACTACATTTTGACTGGGATAGAACCAATCCATTAGTTTGAATAGTTCTGAGGAATGAATTTAGATGTTTCCAGTGTTCTTCAATAGAATTTGAGAAAATGAGAACATCATCAATATAAGCAATTGTAAAATGACTGAAAGGATTCAAAATATCATTCATAATATTTTGAAATTCACTAGGGGCATTCTTAAGGCCAATTGGAATGACATTTCATTCATAGTGACCAAAAGGTGTAGTAAAAGCTGTCTTATATCTATCTTCCTCATGAATTTGGATTTGCCAAAATCCACTCTTAAGGTCGAATTTACTAAAGACAACTGCTTGACTTAATCTACTAATCAAATACTTTTTATTTGGTAAAGGATACCTAATCCACTCAAGAACCTTGTTTAAAGGCTTATAATTAATAACTAATCTAGGCACTCCTCTTTCTATTTCAGAATTTTTATTGACATAGAAAGCAGGACAAGACTAAGGGAATTTACTGTTTCTAATTAAACCTTTATTAAGTAAATCATTAATTTCTTTTTCACAAAATTTCATTAATTCATGACTCATCTGTATAGGTCTAGCCTTAGTAGGAATTAAATATTCCTTGAATTCCTTAGTATAAGGTAGCCTAACGATATGTTTTTTTCTGTGCCAAAAAGCATGAGGTAAGTCAGAACAAACATTCTTCCTTAAAAGATTTTGAAAATCTTTTATTTTTTCTTGAAGTTTAGGACTTTTTAATTGTTCCTCAACCCTTTTATAATTAATTTCATTTTTTAAATAATTCAGGTGTTGGGTTTTATTATTTAATATATTTAAGTATTTGGTAATTGACTGATCTTGGATACTCCGAAGGTCTCTCTCTTTAGGTTCAGTTATAAACTTAAAGGTGACCTTTTGCCCAAGGTGATTACTAGACAATCCCTTGGTGGTAGTAGTAAACGGATATAATAAATATATAAATGGTAATCCTAAAATTATTTTGTTAGTCATGTTTCTGATTAAAACAAAGGATGTTTTAAAACAAACATTGTCTTGACAAATATGAACTTTAGGTAATTTATATCTTATTTCCATTTGACTACCATTAGCAGAGCTAAGTCTTTCACGAGTTTTTTCATAAAACCTAGTAGGAATTAATCCTTCTTGAATACAGTTAAGATCAGCACCTGTATCAACTAGAGCAGGAAATTCCAAAATAAATGTTTTATTTATAACTAATGTTATATTAATATACCATTTTTGAATAGTAATATCTTTTAATATTTTTAAGGAATTATCTTGTTCAATGAGTTCGAATTATCTATTTGAAGTTCCAGCTTCATCCTTATTGGGAGATTCAAAATCATCTTCCTTAGGGGTTTCATTTTCTTCTTCATCATTTTCACTACTACTACTAGAATCATTAATAGCAATAGTATTATCAGCTTTAATTTTTTCAATATCATGTTTTAACTCAGAAATTTCTTTTTTCATATTTTTTACTTCAGAATGTAATTCTGGTAAAGTAATTTCGTTGACTGGATTCCTAAATCTTTCAAGAGTTTTATTAAGGCTAAAAACAGGTTTTTCTTTAACCTTATTAATCTTATCAACAGGATTATCTTTTGTTAGTAATTCCTTTAACTGTTTGGTGTATCTTCTTTTTAACTTTGGATCAGTAATTTTACTTATCAAATCAATAAGTAAATTTTGTTCTTCTTCGTTAGTAGTAAGAACATTAACTTTATTAATAACATTGAAACTTTTATTACAGCAACTATCCACACACCGAAGGGTGACATTTGAATCTTTACTGCTACTAGAATCTTCAGAGGAGATAGAAAGCGTACTATCATAGTCATCATTACTAGAATGATTTTCTATTCTCATTAATTCTAGAATTTGTTCAGCATCTTCATCAGCAATTTTTAATTGTTTAAGTCTTTCTTTCACTTTGCATTCATTCTTGTAATGATCTGGCTTACCACAATTGTGACAAATAATTTTACTTTTATCAAATTTTTTATAACTCTTCTTCTTAGGGTTATAAGAAGGCTTTTTATAAGGTTTCTTCTTATAAGAAGGCTGTTTATAATAATCATCTTTTTTATTATAACTCCTATGTTTTCTTCTAGATTTATAATTATCTTTTTTATGATGCTTAATATGTTTTCTTCTTGAAGGGGCAACAGGCGGCAAACCATATTGTTAAAGAATGTTCCCAATTCATATTTGGCTCTATTCTTATCTTTATTAGCTTGTTTACTGATTTTAAAGTCAATACACATTTTTAAACCAGTTTTTTGAATTTGGCTTACTATATCACCATAGGTTAAATTATCATAATCAATGAAACCTAAAGTTTTAAATAATTCTTCACGGATCTTATGAACAAATAAACTAGGCAAACCATTTATGAATTTTTCTTTCCAAAATGATTTGTTACTATCTTCTCGCATCATAACTCTATTAATGAACACATCTTTATACCAAGGAAAGTCATTTAAGGTAGGACAAGTAAGGTTACTAAGTTGGTCATGGATCCTATCAGTGATATTACTAGGAGTACCAATAAAATGTTTAACTATAGTGTAAATAAGAGTATTGACACCATCAAGGGGGCTAATTCCTAAGACTTCATTAACTATTGGGTTACCATCATGATCCACTTGGATAGCATGAATAATAGAATGCTTAGAAGTTTCAATAAGATGATTTTCCCACCAGCTTCTAAGGGTTCCAGTAAATCCAGTAGCTAATAACTCAACTATACCAGCTTGACTTATTTCTGGGAAATTAGTCAAATAACTATTTGCTACCATAGACATATGATTTAGCTTGTTCAAAATTTGTTGCTCACTAAAACCATCAATATTCCATTCATAAATCTTATTAGCAGAAACAGAAAATTGATTATCTAGATTCCTTTTTTCAAATTGTAAGTCTGGAGGGGTTGGTCTAGTATACCAATTTTTTGTAGTACTAGTAGGATTCAGAGTTTTAAAGGTTAATTTACTAAACTGATTGATTGTTTCATCAAGTTCAGAATCATCAGATGAGGTATCTGACTGACTTTGCTCTTGATTTTGGTCAATGACAACTAACAGTTTTGGTTCACTAGATTCTGGCTTATCAAGCTTTTTGATAAGTTTATCAATAGTTTTAGCAAGTTCTTTGTCTAAGGTAGGTAAACTCAATTCAACTCTTTTTTCAGGGAGACTGAGTAACGTTTTCTCAGGTTTACTTAGTTGGGTATTTAATTTATCATCAAATTTTTCTTCAATTTTATCTAACTGTTTACCTATAGAAGCAAGGTACTGGTTATTAAAATTGTTTTGTTCAATAATTCTCTTGTTACTCCCTTCAAGCTCTTTGAAAGGACTAGCAGTATCATGAGCATCTTTAACTGTGATAATTATTGATTCAAGAGGGGGGTGACTAGAAGACACAGTGGACTTATCTTCTTCAGTCCATTTATGCTTAGTTATAACATTACATTTTCTATAATATGTATCATACCATGTATAGAATGTAATGTTTATTTTTTCTTTAGTCACAAATTTTCTCCATTTTTTAACTATTTTTTCTCTTTCTGCTTCGCTATAAGTGGCACGAAAAAGATGTCTTTTAGGCTTATTTTCCTTAGAGTTAAAATCATGAATTAAATATCGATCATTAATTTCAAATTCTTTTTTAATAACTCTAAGTTGATGATGAACTGGTTTAGGTCCAAAATCAGACTGAGTAGGAGATAAATTTTGCGATTCATCATCCTCAGGTTGATTAACTGGCTCAAACTTGTCATAACAGGGATGACTCGTTTGTCCTTCAGTAAAAATACCTTTTAATTTTACATCAGGTAAATTAGGTTTTCCTAAGAGGTCAGAATCTTTTCTGCTCTGGGTGGAAGACTGACTGGTAATATCTTCAATAATTAGAGGTCATCTAAGTCTTGAATCATCAAAACTTATTCTAACAGTACCATCTAAATATTGTTTAACATTATCAAAGTTAATCACTTCATTAATGACTGGTCTTTGGGGTACTTCATTATCTAATATCCATTGGCTCGGAAGAGTTGCATCTTTCCAAAGAAGAGTCTTTGGAACTTGAATATTAGGATCACTAGTACTGCTTTAGATTAAAACAGTTTTGTTTTTAGGACTTTTACTTAAAACTTTTACATTCAAATTAGTTTTCATTGTTTTGTAATAAATTATGTATATTAAAGCTAGGGCTTGAGATCCTTCAATCATTTGAGTAATCTCACCAGCAGTTTTAATATTTAATGTGAGAGCTTTTAATAAAGGAGGGTCGCTTAGGCTTAATGTAAAATTTGGAAAGCAATTAAAATGGACAGATCCATTGTGCAAACTAGATTCCATTATTCCTAAGATACTAGGATGGTAATTAAGGTATCTGGCATCTCTAAGACACAACAAGATACTAGAATTAATTCCTTTTATACTCAAAGGGTTAATAGCAACTTGAATTAATCCGATGTGGATAAAGTTGTATCCCTTTTTTCTTTGTTTGTTGATGACTTCTGTAGTGAGCAAACTACAAGTTTCATGGTCTTTATTAATAGCATAAATTTTTTCAACAGTTTTAACACTGTAATCTGACTTGAAATTATCTAAAAAAGTAGACTGGTAAATTTCTGTGGGAGAGATATTGGGGATATTCCAGTTTCCCAAGTCTTGACTAAGGTTTTCATAACTATGTTCTTCTTGGTTCACTATGTCAGGAATAGAAGATAAAGATGATCTAGAACTGACTGAAGAAGTAGATCTAAATAAACGATTCATAGGAATTTTTTTTGAAAAACCCTTTTCCACAAGGCTGGTCTTCTATCTACAAATATAGAGAAGATTGAAAGGGAAGACCGAGATACTAAATCTTTAGTTGAGGGATTTAGGAGCCACAAAGAGAGTGGATTCTCGTTACATGTGATACTTCAAGAGAAGCCACTGCCAAAAACAAAAGGAATAGAACACAAGATTGAATATGAACTAGCTAATAGTCTGAGATTACAGTAACATAACAATATCCATGTCTCCAAGTATCTGTTGCAACCAATATGTCTCAGATACAGACCCACTTACTTATGTAGACTCATACCATAGTGATGTATTCTTGTAATTGCAAAATCACTGCTCAAGCCAAGAGACTTACGACTGTTTCAGAATATCTCAAGGTGGTCTAAGGATAAGGAAAACAAACATAGACAGTAGAAGAATAGATATAAATTATGTTCATAGTAATTCAAACTAAAAGAAGATCATATAACAATAACTTGGCTCTGATACCAAGAGGGCGGAAGAAGCAAGAAAATAAAAAGAAGCAGGAAAATAAAAATAAATATATATATATATATATATATATATATATATATATATATATATAAAATATGTTAATTAAGTCTTACTTAATTAATATACATATATATACAAGTTATCTTATTAATTTAAATTCGTAATTTAAATACTATCAATCATATTGATATATTTAAATTTTTATAATTTAAATTAATTCTCTTTTAATTACATTCTAAGTGTGTGACCCTATAGGTTATTATTACGTTGACAATAATTTTAAAATCATATTATAAAATTATAAACAGTGAGTGACATCTAGTAATGCATCACTACTACCCAGGTAATAATAAGATCGGTGATTCGATGCAACCTTTTCGTGACCAATGTTTCAATGTAATTTAATCCTTTTAACCTTGACATCCCAAATTAAACTCGAGGCATGTAATGTGTCATACTTTTCATAATTTAATATAAGTTTTCTTGATCAATGAGTAGACTATATGAAACAAATCACTATTTGAGTATGGTCATGCATTTCATAGTTCTACTCAATCAAGAGGTCTATGGATATCACCTCTAATATATATGAGGGTTAAATTTCATCTAGATCACTCATATTCCTCACACAATTCATGATGTACCCAATAATCACCTTTATTGTCCGCCCTATAAAAAGGTGACCTTTGATGATATCAAAGTACATAAATTCTCATGTAATAATATAGTGATTTCAAGTCAGAGGATCATTACATCATTGTCACTATGAGAATTTCTTATGACACTTTTCATAATGCTCCACGTAGAATTCTCAAGGTGGGTCTGTCCAGTATATTGTTCTCTAATATGTACATATGCATTGACTCAATATCTCATATATTTATGACCAATGATATTTGGCCATCAGTCAATCCACATACTAGTCGCAATGCATCATTGTTGTCTCATTAACAGTGATACTCGACTAGGGACATTTAAGAGCAATGATACTAATTGTAATTATATAATCTCATGTTCAAGTCACATACTTGAAGCTATATAATTTGCATCATTATTCTAAGGACTTTTATTATGCTAACATTTATATAGCACATTAAATAAAATCATAATAAAATAATTCATTTATTCAATCAAGTATAATATCAAAAATGTTAAGCAATTAAATCAAATAATTGGCCACTAGGGCATGAACTCTAACACAAAGACCTTTATGAAGATGGACAACAATGAATCATATATGGTATCCTACAACTCTAAAGCCATGAACACACTACTGAGTAGGATGTAATACAACGAAAGAAATCTAGGCTACAATCATCATGAGTCATGAGGGAATGACCATAATGAAAGAAGTAAAGCTGAGTATGTTAATGCAAGAATATATGCAGTTCATGCTGGAAAAGAATGAAACTATTAAAGAAGCCCAATCCAGGTTTCTCAGTATCATGAATTCACTCAGTATGCTTGGGAGGAAAATTGATTAAAGAGAAATAAACAAGAAGTTGCTAAGAGTCATTCCCAAACGTTTTGCACCGAAAGTCACAACCCTTCAGGACTTATCAACTATTAGTACCATGAAAACTCTCACTATATTTGGAGAAATTGAGAAATTTGAAAATCAACTCAAGCCATATGAATAAGAAGATGAGACTCCAAAAGGGAAGATGTTAGCTCTACAAGTCGAGAACTACATGGACAAATATGATGAAGACTCTGATGAAAAGATTGCAATGATGATAAAAAAAATTGAGAGAGTTAATTAGAAAGAAGAATCAATGAAAGCTTCAAGGAAAGTCATTCAACAACAAGAAGGATTTTAAGCAAAAGTAGTAGAAGAAAATTACTTTGAATGTGGAAGGCCTGTGCATTTTAAAAGAGGCTATTTCCAATTCAAGAGGAAGAACAAAGGAAATGATACAAAAGGGAAAGCCTTAATAACATGGAGTGATGAAGAGTCCAAACATGAAGATGATCAAGATGATGAAACTGTACAATTATGCTTCACTGAAATGGAAAATCAAGAAGAATCTGAGGTATATAATGAGCATTCTGATATTAATATTTCAGATTACCTTGTTTTAAAAAATTGAGAACATACATATTAAAGAAAAAACTACTCATTTAAAAAATTAGATAAAAACAAACCTAATGAATGAGGTAAAAGACTTAATTGAAGAGAAAAATAAAATTGTTAAATATTGTACTTCAACTGAAATGTCTAAATTAAAAGCTAAGAATGACTACTTGGAAAATTATAAATAAAATTTTGCATAATCGTGGTAATAAATTACATGAGAAAAATGTTAATCTTAAAAAAAAATGATGTTCTAAAAGAAAACCTAAAAATGAGAGATGCATGTTTAGTCACATTTAATGATGGAAAAATTAGTTGCGTATAAAACAATAATAAAGAAAAAATAATCTCATTAAAAAGGGATCTTACAAAATTTGTACAAGGAGAAGAGAATTTAAATACAATGTTAGATGCTCAAAGATCAAATCTTGATAAACAAGGAATTGGGTACAATCCTATAAAAATGAAAAAAAAGTAAAATTAAGAATAATAAACAGTAAACCAAAATATAAACCACTTTACTGTTCACCGTTTGCTACTTGTAAACAATGTGGATCAAAATGACATTTTGATTATAATTGTAATAAAATGAAAAGAAACCAAGTTTGGGTAAAGAATAGTGATTTATATGGTACTAACATAAAAGGACCCAAACAGATTTTAGTACTAAAAGGATGAGACATTTATTTGTTTTGTAGGTATGCTTGAAAGCTAAAGTATCATTAGATAAATGAGTGTTAGACAGTAGGTGTTCTAGACATATGACGGGTGATAAGTCTAAGTTCATCTCACTCATTCCACAAAAAGGAGGTACCGTGACATTCATAGATGATAACATGTGCCAAATTATAGGTAAAGGTAAAATTGGGGATGGTAAGGCCTGTATTGATAATGTACATCATGTTGAAGGTTTAAAATACAATCTAATCAATGTAAGCCAGCTTGTGGATAGTGATTATAAGGTAATTTTTGATAAAGATAAATGTGTTATTATACATACATCTCATAATGTTCCTTTAACAACTAATAGGGAAGGAAACATTTATACAATCAATTCTGACTATTAAAAGGAAGATATTTGCTTAGCTGTTATTCAAGACCAATATGTTCTATGGCATTGAAGATTAGGGCATGTGCGTATGGAATTGATCAGCAAGTTAGCCACAAAAGAGCTTGTCAAAGGTTTATCAAAGCACAGGTATGAAAAGAAAGGCATTTGTTCTACATGTCAATTAGGTAAACAGGTAAGAAATTCATTTTCAAGTAAAAAAAAAAAGATTTTTACATCCTCACCATTGCAACTGTTGTATCTTAACTTATTTAGACCTGAGAGACATTAAAGTTTAGGAAATAATTATTATGAATTTGTCATTTTTGATAATTTTTCAAGATTTACATGGGTTTTATTTTTGAAAACTAAAGATCAAGCTTTTATAGAATTTAGAACACTCATAAAGAATCTTGAACAAAGCATAATCTTGAGCTAATTAGCATAAGAAGTGCTCACAGCGGTGAGTTTGGAAAGGATTTTATTCCATACTACAGTGAGAAGTGAGTTACATATGAGTTCTCTACTCCAAGATCGCCACAACAAAATGGAGTAGTGGAATGCAAAAAACGTACACTCCAAGAAACTATAAGAACTCTTCCTTAAGAAAGTAAGCTGTCTAAAATTTTTTGGGCAGAAGTTGTAAGTACTGCTTGTTATATTTTGAATAGAGTTTTGATTGGGCCCATATTGTTAACATCATATGAGCTACTAAATCAATGGATTTCTAATATTAGTTACTTTAAAGTATTCGGCTCTAAATGTTTCATTCTAAATACTTATGGTAACCTTGGTAAGTTTGATGCTAAATCAACTGAAGCAATTTTCCTTGGATATTTATTGCATAGTAAGGCATATAGGGTATATAATCTTGATAAATCAAAATTTGAAGAATCTATTCATGTTATCTTTGATGAAATTAACCATGATTTATCAAATGAAGAGAATGAAAATTTTATAGGAAATAAGGTTCTGGAAACTGGAAAGCAGATAGCTGAATCTAGACAGCTTGACCAGTCTGCATTAGAAGTAAAAACAGATGAACTTGGAAAACAGACAGCTAAAATTAGACAGGCATACCCATCTGCTTTAGAAGAAACATCAAGAGAACTAGAAAAACAAACAGCTAAATCCAGATAGCCTGACCTATTTATTTCAGAAGAAGTTTTAGAACATGAACCCATAGAATGGATCACTAATGTCAGGCTTCCAAAAACTTTCAGAACTGTTAAGAACCATCCTCTAAACCTGATTATAGGATATCTCAACAAAGGAATGACAACAAGGAGGAGTGCACAAAATTTATGTGCGTTTTCAGCATTCTTGTCACAATTGAACCTAAAAATGCTAAGGAAATAATTCAAGATGAAAATTGGACTATTTTCGTGCAAGAAGAACTAAATCTATTTGAAAGGTATCAAGTATGGGGTCTTGTTAAACCTCTTAAGAATGCATCAATAATTGGTACAAAATTAATTGTTGAAAATAAACTAGACGAAAATGATATAATTACAAGAAACAAAGCTAGGTTGGTAGCTCAAGGGTATAATCAACAAGAAGGAATAGATTATGAAAAAACCTTCGCCCCTGTCGCAAGGTTAGAGACAATAAGAATTATGATTGCTTATACATGGTATAGAAAATTTAGATTATATCAAATGGATGTAAAATGTGCTTTCTTAAATGGATATTTAAATAAAAAAGTTTATATTAGGCAGCCACAAGATTTTGAACATGAAAAATATTCACATCATGTGTTTACATTAAAGAAAACATTATATGAATTAAAATAGGCTCCAAGAGCCTGGTATGATAGGCTGAGCAAGTTTCTTTTAGACAATAATTTTAATCGTTGTAAAATTGATTCTACTCTTTTTATTAAAACAAATAATAAAAGGTTTACTTATTCTACAAATTTACGTCGATAATATTATTTTTAGAGCAACCACTAACTTTTTGTGCAAGTGGGTTTCTCAATGCATGATACGAGTTTAAGGAGTGAATTAAACTACTTCTTGGGGCTTCAAATCAAATAAGAAAAGGAAAGTATTTATATTCACCAATCAAAGTATGTGAAGGAACTATTGAAGAGATTTGATTTTGAAAATACTAAACCTAAGGTTACTCCAATGAGTACTACCGTCATGCTAACAACTGATGCTACAGGTAAAGATGTTGAGGTAACAATGTATAGAGGTATGATACGGTGTTTGTTATACTTAACTGCATCTAGACCAAAAATTATGTATAGTGTATGCTTATGTGCAAGATTCCAGGCTCAACTAAAAGAATCTCATCTAAAAGCGGTAAAAAGAATATTTAAGTATTTATCAAGTACAAATCATCTTGGTTTATTTTATCCTCTATCTCCTAGTTTTGAATTAATTAGGTACTCAAATGTAGATTATATAGGATTGCAAGTGGACAGAAAAAGTACAAGTGGTGCTTGTGAATTTTTAGGTCAAACTCTTGTTACTTGTCATAGAAAGAAACAAACATTAGTAGTCTTATCCACTATGGAAGGTGAATATTTGGCAGCAGGTAGTTGTTGTTCACAAATTTTGTGGATGATTCAAACTTTGCATGATTTTAATATTATTTATGAAAACGTGCTTATATTATGTGACAACTCTAAAAATATTGTGTTTCATTCTCGTACTAAGCATATTGAGGAGAGACATAATATTTTAAGAGATAATGTTATTAAAGGTTTAATCAAATTAGTATTTGTTCCTAATGAACATCAACTGGTAGATATTTTTACAAACCTTTAAGTGAAGAACGTTTTTTCACATTAAAGAGAGATTTGGGCATGACAGTTTGCACATAGAATGTTAATATGTTGCATATTGCTTATGAATGATTATGTGTTTACAGTGCATAACTTTTATGGATTAAATTAACCTGTTTATGAATAAAATATAAATTATATTTCTTTTATATTGGTATTTTAACAAAATCACTTAAGGGTAACTTCGGTAAGATAATTTTACTAAAAATGTATTATTGGATTTTTGCCCAAAAATGGTCTAGGCGTGAAACTAAAACCTAAGGCTCATAACTGGGCTCCTTCACTACATCGGTATTCTTTATCTCTCTATTTTTCATTTATCCGATCTTCTCTTTGTTTTTTCTCTCAAAAGAAAATTTAGGGCTTGGAAATCGAGTGTGACATCTTGGGTCAATTTGTTTTCATCACAAATGGTAAAAAAGTGAGGAGGCCTCACCGTTACCACTGGTCGGACGCCCAACCAACGAGGAACTATGACACCTCCAAATCCAGGTCCCTTGAACTACGGGTTTGGTGCTCACATTACTATTCTACCCTGTCATCATATCCATTCATTCTGAATAAAATCACTTAATTTACATTCATATATAACTATCTCAGGTTCTACATACTTTTATATATACACATCCATACCTGACATATTACAAAAATAATATTTACATTTATAAGAGTCTATCACTGTACATCTACTGTTTCCTGACTTTTCCTTTTCCTTTTCCCTTGTCTGTACCCAACCCCTCGTCCTACTCAGGTTTAGCTGAAATATCATGTTTAAAAGCAAGAATGATCATAAAATAGCTCAGCAAGTACATAAGCAAATGATGACATGATATTTCGGAATGATGAATGAAAATCATTTACAATGAAGTTGGATCTTTTATAATTAACGAAATCATTTATGACAAATTAAATCATTTCCAATAACTTAGTCAATATTGATAAACTGAATCATTTTCAATAACTGATCCAATAACAGTTCAATGAATGAACATGAAAAATATAACATGAATGTTACATGATTAGTTGGAAACATGAAACTTGCTTGCTGCATGGTCACAAGACCAAGAACTCGTTAGGAACAATACCAATCATCAAGATTGATACTGCCTATGTTCAGTCATAAGACTGCATATCCATTTAGATGTGTACTCTGGGTGATCAGTCAATTGTACTTTTATATTGTGCACAACATAAACATCTAATGACGCAACTATGCCATAAAAGTTACATTTATTTTATCCTTTACCTCCCTTTATCAGGGTTGTTCTGTTACAACATATCATAAAGTCTGCATCACAACAATGTGGACTGGGGCACATCGCAATCAATAACTGAATTCAAAATAAATCATTACATATGTCTAGCCGGAATCAAAATTGGCACCGACCTTTTTTAATAATAGTTCAATGATGAATGGACTTTACAATGGTTACTGAATGTATAACATGAATGTCTGTTCAAAGAACTACAAATGAGAGTTCAGATAGAACACTTGCCTTTGTCATCGTCTACCTCAACTGGTAAAATACTATCCCGATTGAGTCCTACATAACCATAGTATTGGCTCATGCATTAGTTATATACATATGCATACAATAACTTGCTATACAAGCTATCATTTAACTTTACATAACCCTTAACACACAACACATTGTTATTTTATACCTTGATGTCTACCACATTGATCCTTTTAATCAAATTATGGTTTACATACATATTCCAATTATTTAATATCAAAATATTTCATTTTGGACTTAAATAATTATTTTTTTCAAAGTCAGAATAATGCGCCCCGACGAGGAATACTGCGCTGGCCGCGAAAAGCTTACAGTTTCACTACGCCCCGGCGAGCTCTAATCTCGCCCCCAGCGAGATCCTTGCAGTCCAACTGTACCCCAGCACAGTCTCCAGTTCAAAAGACTTCGCCCTAGCGCAATGCTGCAAAAACTGAAAAAAAATTATTTCCACAACTCTTGCTATTTTTGGCCCTACGTTTAATTTCTTGATTCCAAGACATCACTCTTAGCACACATAACATATATTTGAATTACATGGGCCTTCAAAACATTTAAAAATATTAAAATGGCATTATTTTTCCGAAGTTTTCATTTTGGTTTTCGGCAAATGTTTTAAAAATTTTAAAACTCGCATTTATCGCCATAGACACCAAATGACTTCCAATTCGATTCTAACATGTATATTTACGTAAAACTTAGTTGTTTGGCTTCATTTCACCATTAATTATCCAAAATGGCCAAAAATCACATGTTGGTGGCATTTTATTAACTTAACACATTCCATCCTTAAACTTAACTTGACATCTTGAACTGCATACACCACATAGGCTACCATATACACATTTAGCAATTTTGTATGCTTGTGTAACTTCTACATTCACCTTCAAAAAAACTTTACAGATTATGATTTGGTTTATATACAAATTATAGCCTAATATTGTAATTTTTCTTAAACAAGTTATGCTCCCCTTCCATTAGTGACCATATGATGCAATCTAACATCAAATTTCACATGTATCAAATATGTTCATCACTTTAAACTAGGTTTTCATCAAAGCTAACAACATTTTACACATGATCATCTATTAATTAATAGTTTATAACTTGAATATATGCTTGAATAGTGCACCACCTTTGTTCTACAACCTTAACACTTAGGGTTTCCTTATAAATCCCACATATAGCACATAACTCACATAATCAACATGTATATCCATAGATACATACATGGCTTTCCACAGTCTTGCATCTAAACACAAAAATGCCAAGTTTTATGGTTAGAACATGATTATACATTCCTATAGCTCTTCTTCTTTTTGCAATAAACCTTGCTACGGTTGGATTCTCCACTTTTGTTCTTAGTTTTCACTTGTCTTGAACACTTATCTTGAATTCCTCTAAGCTTTTTCAAACCCTAGCTTCTTTTCTCTTTATCTCTTAAGCTCTATATGCTTGCAACTTGTAGATGAAAATAAAATGAACTTAGTTTATTAATGCTTACAACATATATACGTATTATGCTATATCTCATTCTCCAACAACTAACCAAGCCTAGTTAGCTTAACACATGCATGGTTAAGGGCATTTAAATCAATTCACACTGCTAAACAAGGATAACTTGGTCATTGCACCATTCTAGGACACAATTGTCATTTCTTAAATTGTCAAGGGCACTTTGGTCCCTTGTCACAAAATCTAGAGAATTTACTTCCATTAAATTCCTATTTTGCTTATTTCTCCTCCAATTTAAATCATTTTTTATCCAAATTTGTTTCATTATGCTTGAATTTATTCTTTAATCAAACAATACATACATGGCATGTCCCATAACTATTGTCACTCTTCAAAAATTAAATTTCATTAATTAATAATAATAATTATAATGTTTTTTTTTTCAAATTTACATATCATTACATTATTCCTTCCTTATAAGGATTCCGTCCCAGAATCACCGTTACAAGGTTACATGAACAGATTCGGATAGTTCTTCTTCATTCTTTCCTCTAACCCCCACGTTGCTTCTTCAGCATTGTGGTTCCTCCAACCTACCTTTACAGAAAGTGTTATCTTGTTCCTCAAAATTTGTTCTTTCCTATCTATGATTTGAACAGGAGTTTCTTCATACGTCAAATCCTTCTTAATTTGAATCGGCTCATATTCAATCATATGCTTGTAGTCCGACTTATACGACCTCAGTACAGATACGTGAAATACATTATGGATATGCTCTAACTCCGGAGGTAATACCACTACATAGGCTACCTCTCATATCCTTCTCAGCACTTCAAACGGTACAATGAATCTTAGACTCAACTTTCCCTTCTTTCCAAATCTAATTTTCCCTTTCCAGGGTGATACTTTCAAAAACACATGGGACCCTACTTCAAATTCTCTTTTCTATCAATGTAAGTCTTCATATTTCTATTGTCTGTCTTGTGCTACTATAAGCCTTAATCTTATCACTCTGACGATCTCTGCAGTCTATTGCACTATCTTGGTCCCAAAAGTTTATGTTTTCCTACCTCATCCCAACAGAGAGGTGTTATGTACTTTCTCCCATACAATGCCTCATATGGCGGCATACCAATATTCTCATGATAACTGTTGTTATATGTGAATTCAACTAACTGCAAATGGTCATCCCAATTAACCTTGAAATCCATTACGTATGCCCTGAGCATATCTTCTTATGTCTAGATCGCTCGTTCACTTTGGCCATATGTGTGAGGATGATACGTTGTGCTCAACCTCAACTGCGTACCCATACGCTCCTGAAAACTCTTCTAAAAATTTGATGTGAATCGCGGATCTCGATTTGAAACAATTGATACTGGAACTCCATGCCTCGACACAATCTCTTTCACATATAGCTTTGTCAATTGATCCAAATTGAACTTGATTTTGATCAATAAGAAGTGTGCAAACTTTGTCAGTAGATCCACTATCACCCATATTACATCATAGCCTTTCTATGTAGTTGGGAGTCCCACGAAAAAATCCATTATGACGTGCTCCCATTTTCATTCTGAAATTTCTAAGGGTTGTAACAGCCCACTAGACTTTTGATTTTTTGCTTTAACTCTTTGGCACATTAGGCACTTACTTACGTATTATGCTACATGTTTCTTCATGTTGGGCCACCAAAAGTGTTGACAAAGATCTTAATACACCTTTATACTTCCTGGATGAACTGAATATCGCGAACTGTACGTTTCCTACAAAATCTCATCTTTTAACTCGGATACTATCGTCACCTATATTCTTCCTTCCAATCTTAGCAATCCACTATCATCTATTTTGAATCTTGTCTCTTGCCCATCGGATTTGCGATTTTTGATTTGACTACATTCTTGATCTCGTATCTAAGCTTCCTTCACTCTATCCAATAATGTTGGATGAGTTTTTATCACATACAGCTTCTCTTCTGACTCCATCGGATACCTTACTTCTAGTTCCATTCTTTCCATTTCTTTGATTAGCTCTCTTTGAGCAGTTATCATTTCCAATCTTTCTTGACCCTTCCTACTTAAGGCGACGACCACAATATTTGCTTTTCCTGGATGATATAGAATCTCGCAATCATAATCCTTGATTAATTCTAACAATCTCCTTTGCCTCATATTTATATCTTTCTGAGTGAAAATACACTTCAGACTTTTGTGGTCTATGTATATTTCACACTTCTTTCCATATAGATAATGTCTCTATATCTTTAATGCAAAAATTATTGCTGCCAATTCTAAATCATGGGTTGGATACCTTTTCTCATAATCTATTAGTTGTCTTGACGCATACGTTATGACCTTGCCATGTTGCACCAACACACAACCAAATCCTTTATGTGATGCGTCGTTGTACACTACAAATCCTCCCGTATTGTTAGGCAATGACAACACAGGTGCTTCATTTAATCTTTTCTGTAGTTCTAAAAAACTCTTTTCATATTTATCCGTTCATCCAACTTTTACAGCTTTCCTCATCAAATTAGTTATAGGTCCTGACAACTTTGAGAAATCTTTAATAAATCTCCTGTAATATCCTGCTAAACCAAGAAAACTCCGTACCTCTATTGGTGTCTTTCGTTGTTCCTAATTTATTACTGCTTTAACTTTCGTTGGATCCACATATATCCATTCTTGATCAATCACGTGGCCTAGAAATTGCACCCTTTCCAACCAAAATTCACATTTCAAGAATTTCCAATACAACTTTGCTTCTCTCAACTCTTCCAATACAATTCTCAGATGTTCCACATGCTCTTCCTGAGTCTTTGAATAAATCAAGTTGTCGTCAATGAACACCACCACGAACTTATCTAAATATTGCTTGAATACTCTGTTCATCAAATTCATAAATGCAGTTGGTGCATTCGTCAAACCAAAAGACATCATCAGGAACTCATAATGACCATAACCAGGCCTAAATGTTGTCTTAGGTACATCTTCAGGTCTCACCTTTAACTGGTGATAGCCACTTCTCAAGTCTATCTTTGAAAAATACTTGTTTCCTTGTAGCTGATCAAACAAACCATCAATTCTTGGTAACGGATACTTGTTCTTAGTTGTCACTTTGTTCAATTCTCTGTAATCAATACAAAGCCTTAATGGGTCATCTTTCTTCTTTACAAACAATACTGCTGCTCCCCATGGAGACACTCGGTTGGATATATTTCTTATCTAACAACTCTTGCAGTTGAACCATTAACTCTTTCAATTCCACTGGAGCCATTATGTACGGTACCTTTGAAATTGGCGTTGTTCCTATTATAAAGTCTATAACAAATTCGATCTCCCTATCTGGTGAAAGACCCCATAATTCATTTGAAAATACATCTACATAATCTTTTACGATGGGTATCTGACCCATTTCTGATTCCACTATCTGTATATCAACCACGTGTGCTAAATATCCCATACATCATTTTCTTAACAGCTTTTTGGCCTGCAACATCGTCAGACAACAAGATTGTCGTGGCGACTTGTTACCATAAAATACTACCTTAGACTTGGTAGGAGTCTGAAAGTTTACATGTTTCTTTTGGCAGTCAATTACTGTCCCATGGCTATACAACCAGTCCATTCCCAATATCACATCAAATTCTCCTAACCGAATAGGAATTAAATCAACTAGCAGCTTCTACCCTCTTATTGTCAAACAACAATTTCG
Source organism: Hedera helix (assembly GCA_947179155.2). Taxonomy (NCBI): domain Eukaryota; kingdom Viridiplantae; phylum Streptophyta; class Magnoliopsida; order Apiales; family Araliaceae; genus Hedera; species Hedera helix. The sequence continues at coordinate 23,678,015 of OX359280.1, forward strand.
ATAAATATTTTTCACCTGAATCACTTCCTTGTTTGCTACTTCTATATTCAATACATTTTTTACTTTAGGTAAATTCAATTTTTTAGCAAATTCATCAGATATAAAGGAGCAGGTAGCACTCGAATCAAATAACACATAGGTGATTGTATCATTAATAAAAATGATACCTGACACCACGTCATTTGATATCATTGCATCTTGTACTGTCACGTTAAACATTCCTGCCGTCGATCTCCCCGGCTGAGTAGGTCCACCAATAGCCAGCTTGCCACTGCCAATACCCTTGCTTCCACTTCCCCCATCTACTTTCTTCTTAGGACAATCCTTAGTTTGATGCCCCACTTCTCCACAATAGAAACATCCTTTATTCGTCTTTGGAATTGGACAGTTTGTTGCAATATGTCATTCTCGACCGCATCCGAAACAAACATTCTTTCCTTTTAAACATACTCCTTAGTGCCCTTTGCCACAATTAGGACACAGTTCCATTTTCTTCTTTGGTTCTCCTTGCTTATTACCTGTTGTATTACTGTTGCTACTCCATTTTTGCTTATTGGAGTTTCTTCCTCCACTGTTCCCTTCCCTATTGGCTCCATCCTTTTTCTTGCCATGCTGCTCTTACTTTTACTTTGCTAAGGCATCACTGCCTCCTTCTACTAAGATTGCCTTTTCCATTACTTCAGTAAAAGTTTCAATCTGAAACATGGACACATTGCTGTAAATCCACGATTTTAACCCACGCTTAAAGCATCTTGCTTTCCTCTGTTCTATGTCTACCTGATGTGGAGAAAACCTTGTCAATTCATTGAACTTGGTCGCATACTCGGCTATAGTTATATTTTCCTATTTTAATTCCAAAAATTGTACCTCTATCATGTCTTATGTTACTGAAGGAAAGTAAGCTTCGAAGAAATTTTTTTTTTAAACCTTTCCCAAGGTATAGCACCTATCCCTAGTCTTCCTTTATTGGCAGTCCACCAATAATTTGCTTCCCATTTCAACATGAATGTAGCAAAAGTAGTTTTTCGTTCCTATGCGACATTAGATACATCAAATACTTTCTCCATTTCGATCACCGAATTCAGGGCCTTTACCAGATTCATCATCCCCTTGAACTTTGGGAGTCCTACATCTTTAAAATCTTTAAAGGTAGCAATTCTAGCAGTTACCGGTTGATCACCCGCAGGATTTACATTCCTGTTCTGCAAAACTCCCATCACAAGTCTACAAACTACTGCATGTGATTAACTGGCTCCTCTGGAGCATTTAATGACTCCTCTGGTAGAGGTTGAACATTTGGTCTGTGTCTAGGCGACATTTCTATTTAACAATTTTTATCATAATTAATACATATCATTTGCATATCGCATTCTTATAAACCTTAAATAGTCATGTCAAAATATTTTCCACAACTGAATTTATATTTATAAACAATTCGACTAGTGCCTAGCACATTACATCACATATAGCATATCATCCATTCTCACTTCCATGCTATCAATTCTGGCCTTCTTAACCCTTACTTCTTCTTCTACTAAATTTATTATTCTCACTGCTTTAGCCCCGGCATGTTTGTACCTAGCTATCTCAGCAGTTGCATCCCTCAGTTTTGCCTCTAATACTTCCTTGTAGTTCCTCAGTTCTTGAACTTTCTATTCTTCTTGTCTTAGTTTATCTCCTAACTCCATGTTCCTACCAACCAACACTTGAACTGCATTTTTATTTTGCTCTATAGCTGTTTGCCGTTCAGCTGCTTAAGTCTCTAATTCTAATATCCTGTCCATATATTCACTATTCTGCTGTATTAAACCATTCACCCATTCCTGGTCTACTTCTCTCTGCTCAAATGATGCATTATCTGGCAATTCCCCATCCGAGTCTCCTTCCAGCACTTCTAGATCCTCCTCATGTTCACTGTTATTAGCTGGTACTACTACCATAACCAGTACAGTAGTCATTACATCAATCTGAATGTCTCTGGGCATTTCTTCTATTGTCTGACTGGATTCACCAATCTCTGGCATGCTATAAAATCATAAGAACTATTTCAGTTCAACACAAATTTTTTTCTTACTCTTAATGCACGTAGCACGTAACACATAGCACATATTGCGAAAATTATAACCTTAACAACTTCCACCATTCGCTTCTTAGAACCCTAAATGAGCTTCACTCTATTCCTTAAGGTCATATTCCTAAGGTTTCCTCATGTAAGGTTTATAACCTATCAGTTCTGATACCAATCTGTGACGCCCCTAAATTCGAGTCCCTTAAACCACGGGTTTGGTGCTCACGTTACTATTCTACCCTATCATCACATTCATTCATTCTGAATAAAATTACTTAATTTACATTCATACAAAACTATCCCAGGTTCTACATACTTTTATATATACACATCCGTACTTGACATATTACAAAAATAATATTTACATTTACAGGACTCTATCACTCTGTTTGCTGTTTTTTCCTTTTCCCTTGTCTGTACCCGACCCCTTGACCTGCTCAGGTTTAGTTAAAATATCATGTTTAAAAATAAGAGTGAGCATAAAGTAGCTCAGCAAGTACATAAGCAAATGATGACATGATATTTCAGAATGATGAATGAAAATCATTTACAATGAAGCTGGATCTTTTACAATTAACTAAATCATTTACGACAAATTAAATCATTTCTAATAGCTGAATCAATATTGATAAGCTGAATCATTTTCAATAACTGATCCAATAACAGTTCAGTGAATGAACATGAAAAATATAACATGAAAATTACATGATTAACTGGAAACATGAAACTTGCTTACTATACGGTCACAAGACCAATAACTCGTTAGGAACAATATCAATCATCAAGACTGATACTACCTATATTCAGTCATAAGACTGCATATCCCTTTAGATGTGTACTCTGGGTGATCAGCCCAGAGTACTTTTATACTGTGCATAACATAAACATCTAGCGACGCAACCACGCCATAAAAGTTACATTTATTTTATCCTTTACTCAATAACTGAATTCAACATGAATCATTACATATGTCTAGCCAGAATCAAAATTGGCATCAACCTTTTTTAATAATAGCTCAATGATGAATGAACTTTACAATGCTTACTGAATGCATAACATAAATGTCTGTTCAAAGAACTACAACTGAGAGTTCAGATAGAACACTTACCTTTATCTTTGTCTACTTTAACTAGTAAAATACTATCCCGATTGAGTCCTAAATAACCATAATATTAGCTCATGCATTAGTTATATACATATACATGCCATAACTTGCTATACAAGTTATCATTTAACTTTACATACCCTTAACACACAACACATTGTTCTTTTATACCTTAACGTCTACCACATTGATCATTTTTATTAAATTATCATTTACATACATATCCCAATCATTTAATATCAAAACATTTCATTTTGGACTTAAATAATTATTTTTTTCAAAGTCAGAACATTGCGCCTCAGTGAGGAACACTGCGCTGACCGCGAAAAGCCTGTAGTTTCACTGCGCCCCGGCGAGCTCTGATCTCACTCCCAGCGAGATCCTTGCAGTCCAACTGCGCCCCGGCGCAGTCTCCAGTTCAAAAGACTTCGCCCCGGCACAATGCTGCAGAAACTAAAAAAAAAATCTTTCCAAAACTCTTGCTATTTTTGACCCTAAGTTGAATTTTTTGATTCCAACACATCACCTAGCACATATAACATGTATTTAACTTGCATGGGCCTTCAAAACATTTAAAAAATCTTCAAATGGCCTTATTTTTCCAAAGTTTTTATTTTGGTCATCAGTGAACATTTTACAATGTTTAAAACTCGCATTTATCGCCATAGACACCAAATGACTTTCAATTCGATTCTAACATGTGTATTTACATGAAACTTAGTTGTTTGGTTTCATTTCACCATTAATTACCCAAAATGGCCAAAAATCACACGTTGGTGGCATTTTATCAACTTAACACATTTTATCCTTAAGCTCAACTTGACATCTTAACTACATGCACCACATAGGCTACCATAAACACATTTAGCAACTTTGTATGCGTGTGTAACTTCTACATGCACCTTCTAAAACACTTTACAGATTATGATTTGATTTATATACAATTCATAGCCTAATATTGTAATTTTTCTTAAACAAGTTATGTTCCCCTTCCATTAGTGCTATCTAACATGAAATTTCACATGTATCAAATATGTTCATCACTTTAAACTAGGTTTTCATCAAAGCTAACAACATTTAACACATGATCATCTATTAATTCATAGTTTATAACTTGAATATATGCATGAATAGTGCACCACATTTGTTCTACAACCTTAACACTTAGGGTTTCCTTATAAATCCCACACATAGCACATAACTCACATAATCAACATGTATATCCATATATACATGCATGCCTTCCCATAGTCTTGCATCTAAACACAAAAATGCCAAGTTTTATGGTTAGAATTAATTATACCTTCTTATAGCTCTTCTTCTTCTTGCAATAAATCTTGCTAAGGCTGGACTCCACTTTTGTTGTTAGTTTTCACTTGGCTTGAACACTTATCTTGAATTCCTCCAAGCTTTTGCTCAAACCCTAGCTTCTTTTCTCTTTCTCTCTTAAGCTCTCTATGCTAGCAACTTATAGATGAAAATAAAATGAACATAGTTTATTGATGCTTACAACATATATACATGAAATTTAAATAGGCACACTTAGAAGGAGGGGTTGATTAATCAAAATAGGAGGTAAATTAGTCTACTGAATAACCGATTTCAGGTTGCTGGTTTGGAAACTGATTTGCACTGGAAATAGAATTTAGAAGATATGATTATTTTCGCTTGAAACCAAATGTGATGAAGTACACTAGCAGGGTATATAAATGCAGAAAATAAACATTCACATGAACACGAGGATTTTTACGTGGTTCGGCCCTTATCCTCTATTCTAATGGCCTACTCCACGTCCAATATCAACTTGATATTGGAGACTTCTTCTTATTATATAATATTGCCTTACAAAACGCCTTTTTACAATAGTAGTTCCAAACTTTGTGGACACTTCCTCCCAAGCACTTATGCTCCCTTGTGCACACCTATGCACTTACTTGAGTACTTTTACTCACCAAGCTATTTACCTATCTTGGAACTTTATTGTGAAAACCCTTTCAACAGAAAATAGATTAGTACAATCTTGAAACTGATTACACAAAATACTATGATCAATGTATGAAATATGTAACAACCCAAAGCTCAGATCTAAATGCAATGATCAAAAGATAAGATATCACCAAGTTTTTCTCAGAACAAAACACGACAGAGGATGAATCATATTGACTTAAGGTTCTTCAGCAGTGTGGCAGTATGTTGTGTGAGAGACCGAAAACTTGTTGTGCAATGTTAGCTTCTAGATATTCTGGGTATTGATAATTCTTTTTCTATCCCTTTTTGGTTCGACTGGACGTGATATATAACTACATTAAAACTAGCCGTTTAAAGGGATGGTCCATAACAACATGTACAGTTTAACCTTTTTGGATTTTGGTAACTTTTCAAAAAGTCTATCCAGTGAATGCACGTAATTGATATGGATTAAAGAATAGATTTATTCCCATATCATAATGATACCCATAATTATACGTACTGAAGCACAAAACGTGGGATAGTAACTTTAACACGTCAGACTAAGCATGATACCAGGAACTATTCATACCATAAATATAAGCAAGATTTTATCAGTAGCAACCAATCAGTCCATATAACGTGATACCAGCCAATCATAAATTTCACTCGATTGATTGATTCTGTTAATTGTTTTATGGAAACCTTATATAGAATTAATCAGACAAGTATTAAAATCTCCCAGTAAGGAAAGGTCAAACGGTTAGCATAATAGATTTATGGAAACCTTATATTGATCAATCAAGTGTTAACTACTTTTTCCCAACAAGGAAAGGATAATTTATTACGTAGCTTTATTTCAGATTCTATTGATCTTAATATGGAATGATTGCGTAAACTGATCCCTTAAATTTGTGTGACACTTTATTTGAAACCATGTAAATCCAAATTACGTTTTTGTTATTTTAAATATGGAATGCAACCTAATGAGCTTTGAATTGGAACATAAGTTATAGCAAAGATCTTACATGTAAATCTAAGACCCGAGACTCTTCAGAAGATGCTTCACAAAACTTTCCATATGAAGCTGTCATCCAGTCATGAAATCTGTTTGCTAAATAGCATTATTTTCAAGTTTCTGCACAAAACTCAAAACACAGTTTTAGTAACATACAAAGGTTATCATCAAAACCAAGGATCGGAGTGTGACTAAGTCAACAATACATATATATGCTATATCTCATTCTCCAACAACTAACCAAGCCTAGTTAGCTTAACCCATGCATGGTTAGGGGCATTTAAATCAATTCACATTGCTAAACAAGAATAACTTGGTCATTGTACCATTCTAGGACACAATTGTCATTTCTTAAATTGTCAAAGGCACTTTGGTCTTTTGTCACAAAATCTAGAGAATTTACTTCCATTAAATTCCCATTTTGCTTATTTCCTCTAATTCAAATCCTTTTTAATCCAAATTTATTTCATTAAGCTTGAATTTTTTCTTTAATCAAATAATACATGCATGGCTTCTCCCATAACTCTTGTCACACTTCAAAATTTTAACTTCATTAATTAATAATAATAATTACAATGTTTTTTTTTTCAAATTTACATATCATTACAAGAACTGACACCCTCGGAACATCAAGGGAAACTCGCCGATTAAACCGAAACCTTACCAATATTATTGCCGATTTGTGGAAAACAAAGAAACACACAAAATGTGAAAGGGTTTTCAAAGGGAAGCCATTTGTATATACAGAAATTCATGAATCCTTGTTTATTCCAAAACCCAAAGATACATGGTACACCATTAATCTTTCGTTCTCCTAAATTTATGAAGTATTTTCAACATTATGTGATAAACAAATAAATTGCCTTTGGAAACCAGTTGACCAAGCCTTATTTCAAAAAATTGGGATAACTGCATTGTTCGAAAAGATTGGGTTAGCTTCCATGTTATTTCCTTCCAAATCCACATACCCAGTATTAATCAAACAATTTTATGGAAAAATTAAATTGAATAGGATTGACACTTTTGTTCAAAACAAAGTAATATCTATTAATTCTACTATATTGCGTACTTTGCTTGATATTCCTAGTTATGGGCCTTATCCTATTACTATAAAAGGCCCAATTGAGTTTGAAAATTTTCCTGTTTTAGACCAATTAAAATTTTTGAAAGATTGCCCTACCTCTGAATTTGTTAAATTGCTGAAAGTTATTCAAATTACACCCCCCCCCCTGAACAGTGTCGTTCATAAGCTAATAAAGAAATTTTAGTACCCGTATTGGTGGTAGGTCTGATATGACCTATCAAGATTTAATATTACCAGCATTGATTCTATCAGGAGCAAAATTTAACCTTGCTTTAGTTATAATAAAGCACATGGAGAGTTGTTTAAAAAATGTAACCAAGTGTTTTCCGTATAGGAGCTTTATCACAAAAATACTTGCACACTTTTGATATCTTTTGTGAATGAAGTACTTTAATTAACTGAGGCCATTGATGAAGCTGTTTTCTGAACTCAAAACTACAAGTCAATTCTGATGGTGTTTTATCTTAGACTGTTGAGGAATCTACTATTCCAATCTATGACCCACTTGAATTAATTCCTATTCCTAATCCTCATTTCACTACTCCTCATTCTGATATCCTTAAAAGTTTTGCTCATGGTCCTCTAACTAATCATCTCCTTTTTAAAATCCTAACTTTAATTCATGTTATGGGAAACACACTTGATGTTGTTCTGGGCACTATCAACTCCATCTTAGACCGGGTTTAAGTATTATCAGACTGGGTGGATGATGTTTCTGCAAGGGTTAACACAATTATGGCTTGACACGATGCTCTTGATGATAAGTTGGATGACATGGATAAGAAGCTAGCTAGATGATGTCTGTTTCAAAACTGATAAAGAAGAAGGAAGTTGATTTTTTTGATACGACAAAAGGGGAAAGAAACTTGGTACTTTTTGGGGTTTGAATTAGTACTTGAGGCTTGAACTTTTTGGGTATAAAATTATTTTTGCAGACTTGCTATATTATGGGAACTTTGGATATTGGATACTTGAATTTTGTTGATTATATGCTAAAGTTAAATTAGTCAGTGCTGAATGAAGAAGATTGGTCTATATACTAAAGGAGTATAAGGATAAAAAAAAATAATCTACAAGAGACCAAAGGGGGATCGATCATATACATTAATATCATCAACCCAAAGTTACTTTACGCTTTGGAGATCAATCAAGAATGATTCCAAAGCAGGAGCCGATTAGAATATCAGATGGCTCTAAAATTCATTCCTTCGTTCCCAAGCTCTTTATAAATGAGCTTAACATTAGCTTAGCAGCACCCCCAACAACTCCAAACAACAACAATAAAGTCGGGACTTAGTGACCCTCCAGATTCAAAGGAATCTGCCCCAAGATAAGAAGATGACTTAGTGTCCTATGAAGGAAATCAGGTGAGACCCGTTTGATTCTTAGCGAATCATTCTCTTTTTAGGGAAGATGAGTTAGTGTCCTATATGGAAAAAAGACGAAACTTTGTGACTCACTTGATTCTTAGTGAATAGACCCTTAGTGGGAGGAATTAATATCCAGGACTTAGTGTCCAAATTGTAAGGACTTAGTTACTAATTTCTCTTTAGTGGAATATCCCTGCTCAGTGATAATTAGATTTTATTCCTAATTATTAGGTATTTTCAGGCTTAATTATTTGTTAATTTTTAAGCATTTTAATTGATTTTAGGTAATTTATTTAATTTTATGCATTATTATTATTTTTAATATTTTTGTATTATTTTTATTTATTTTATATTTTATTTTTTTAGAAAAAATGAGCTAAGTGGCAATTTGGTAAATAAGGGAAAGTAGTTGTCCGATGGCAATATTGTAAGAACCAAAAATCAAGCTGACCGCGCAAAGCGCGAACGGGATTTAGGAGCAGAAAGCGCACGACGCCATTTGGCTTAGGAATCAGCATATCAACAGATTACGCACAATGCACGGTACATGCCCAAGCTCTTCAGAAAAAGCGACGTCGTTTCGATCCGGTGCAGTTAATATATTAGCGCACCATGCGCGGGGGATAATGAGGCGGTTAGTTGATGGATTTCATGAATTGATGGGATGTTGTCGCAAGCAACCAAAAATAAAATCTTACTTTGAAAAATATTAATGTAGTAGTGAAAGTAAGAGTCGAACCCACAGAGAGTGAATTATTTTAATAAATCTAATGTTTTCAAAAATAACTAATTAAATGGGGGGTTTGGAATTAATTATTAACTAATTAACATTCAAACAAACAAATAAATAATAAATAATAAAGATGAGAAAAATTAATTAAAACAAACTTCAGTTCCTTAGTTCAGTATCCCCTTCTTTTAATCAACAAATTAATCAAGTTATTATTATCTCTTCCTTCAATTGAAATTAATAATCCTAGATAACCGACAATCGTCAAGCTACCCGAAATCCTCCTTAAATTATAAATCTAACGCAGCAATCGCTCACAAAAGACCCTAACTATCATACAACCTACAACTATCAGTCTAGATTTAATATAACAGTTGCATTAAAAATTAGAGAATTAGATTATTCCAAGCAACAATCTCAACATCGCGGACCATTTAACTTGCCATCTTGATAATCATAATAATATTCAAAAGTTTATCTACAATCAAATATTATTAACTGCTACTTATGATCAGATAAAATATCGTTTGCTTAATATCAAATCTTAATCTAGCATATGACAAAACTTAATTAATTCAACTAGCCAAATCAAATTAATCAAATAAATATCATAAAACAATTAAAACAGATCATCAAGAATAAATCTCATCCATGAAGGAATAAATAATAAAACTCAATTATAACATTAATTAAAAATAAGGTTCAACATCTCTTTGGAACTGAAAATAAAAACTTAGCTTGACATTTTTCAAAATAATCTCTACTAGTTGAAAAGCTCTCTCCAAGAAAGTAAAAGAAATAACTCCTAAAAACTTACAATCAATAATGAGAGGTTGACCCTCTATTTATAGGCCTCTAACTTGTCCAAAACCTAATAGGATTTACAATTAAAAATAAAAGAAAAAGAAAAATAATTATTATCCTAACCCTAGTTAGAATTAAAATCCAATTTGGAATCAAAAAGTAGCAAAAATCCCGAAATAATCTGATTTCCAACATTAATGTGCAAGCCAAACAGCCCTTTACACGCCACAGTTGACCAGTCAACGCGCTTACCGCGTTGGATGACGTCACCGACCCACCCGCGCATTGCGCGGAGTGTTCCGTAGCCTTCCACAAAACGATGTCGTTTCTCAACGCTATCTGCCAAACCCCTTGCGCGCATTGCGCGTACCTCAGATTTTCGTTTAATTACGAAAATGCCATCGATCGCCACTTTTCGATTTAATTACGATTTTGCCATCCGCATTGGTTATTTACCAAAAAGGCCATCAGATTTTTGCTGAATTTACAGATTTGCCCCCAAACTTATTTTTCCTACAAAATAAAATATAAAAATAATATAAAAATACTAAAAATCCTAAAAACACATAATAATAAATAAAACACCTAAAATAAATAAAAACACATAAATAAAAAGAAATATAAAAATGTTATAAAATTACCTAAATTAACTAAAATCCTATAAAACCTATTAAAACCAAAATATGTTAAATAATTAAACATTTAAGCACACAATAAATATAAAAACTAAGTATTAGGGAATAAAAATATCGTATAATTTAATCCTATCAGTTGACCCGGTCAAAGCTCAGGCGAAGGCTTGTTTGGCTGAGCAGAAATGCTGGAAAACGACATTATTCGCGATTTTAGCTTTAATTTGATTTCAAATTGGATTTCTTTTACACTATTGCTTAGGATTAATATTGTACTTCTATAAATATATTATGTAGCTCTTATTTTCAAAATATTGGAATAGATTAATATACATTAACATAGATTAAAATAGAGTAGATTTATTTTATTAGTTTAAGAGCAAATATTTAACGCGAATGATTTAAAAATTAAAGGTGGAGCTTGAGAATTAGAAACTGTGATCCGAGTGACAGGTTGATGTCAACGCAGATTTGATTTCTTTTTGTTTTACTTTTATTTTTGTAATTTTGAGATGTTAAATTATTTGTGGTTACTTAATTATTTAGTTATGGGCTAATTTTTATTTAAAATTGCAATTAAACCTAATGTGTAGTTTAAATTAATTTATTTTTTTTAATTAAATTGATTATAATTGAATTGTTTATCATATTTTGTGTGTTCAAGTATTTAATTAGTTTCATTAATTAATGTGGTAATCTATATGAAGTTGACGAATGAATTATAGTGTTTAGACCTAATTAATTATTTTATTGGTTAATGTATTGATTAATTGTGATTAATTATTAGGATAATCTATAAGAAAACAAAAATGAATTATAGGTTTAGATTCGAATATGATAACATGAGAATTTGTTTATTCTTTCAAGGAAGAGTATTATAATAGTGTATAGGATGAAGATACATATATGTCACATGTAACTTTGTTAAGAGTTAGATCTTAATGAGTTTATTTCAAGTTATTTTGTATTGCAATATAACAACTTAATTAAAATAAATATTTTTATTAATTCTTGAAAAATGTTAATAAATAGTTAAGAAATCTCAAGTGACAATTCTATATAATTAATTAATTAAAAAGAGAATGAATATATTTAAATGAAATATTGGAGAAAATTATAATCTTAACTATTTTTAATTTGATTTAATTATTTTTATTATTTTAATTTAGTTAGTAATTTAAATTAGATTATTTTATAATTTAATTGCGTTTGTTTAAATATAATTAATTTGATAATAAATTAGTGTTTGGAAATAATTATTTTTAATTTCCTATAGGTTCGATACTCGACTTTATCATTATATTACTTGTAGGCTGCGTATACTTGCATGTAAATTCCTATTTAAAATTAGGTCAACACTCAGCGAAGTGGAAGATAAGAGTAGGAGTAGTTCAGGCTCCGAACTTCTTAAAATCAATATGTTCTCAATATCTTTTTACCCCTTCTTTGTATTTCATGTTTATGCCATGTATGTTGAAATTATTATGAAGATAGCTTTCAATTAGTAAATTTATGTACAGAACTGTACATTCCTATTGTAATGATCAAAAAGTGGCTTTACCAAATAACCTAATTTCACTGCTCATACAATTACTTAATTATTTGGTAAAGATGTTTATAAATGTAAAAGTTATACACTAATTGTATAATAATCCATTCAACTTCCTTTCTAGATTATATTCATATACCTCTGAGAACCAACACATTCTTTATTCGTCCTTAGTTTCATCCTTACGTGCTTCTTACAACACAATATCCTTCGTGTTTTCCATCAATTTTGGCACAAAATTATTGACCAAAAATCCATTATGTCCTCTTGGATCTTTCTCGTGGGGTAAGAATGAGATGCATCGAGATGATGACATGAGACAAATCGATGGATCAAGATGGTGGCAGTTGTGGTGGAACAGTGGTGATTGAAAAAAAAATTCTTTTCCCAATGATGAATTTGGAAGAAGACGATGAACAGTGATTGGGGCTGGGTTTATAAGGGATTCAAAGCAAACTACCCAAATTACCCTTCTATAATAAGCTTACTAGCTTAGTCAGTCACTTTTGACCGGTTAAGTGATGAAAGTGTCCTTTTTGTTTAAGTAAAATAAAGTTTGAGGTATACTAGACCACCTTTTTCAGTTTGAAGTGCAAAAGTCAACAATGGTATAAAGTTTGGGGTGCAAAGTGTATCTTAGTCTTTATTCAGTCACTACCTTGAACCCCAATTTAATAGAGGTTAAATAGTGAAAAGTTAATGATTTACTAAGAACGAGGATAAAATAGTAACTTCACAAAACTCTTTCTTTAACTTGATCGAGTTTAGAACTCTTTCAAAATATATAGATTTCGAGAATCCTCATAATACGCTTATGTTCCATTTTTTGAAATAGTATGTAAAGTAAATCAATTTGATTGGTTGGTTATTTATAATATTTTTATTGTTATATATACTACCTCGGTGTCTCGTGCCAAGTACGGATATATAATTGTATTTTATTTATTAATTATAATTTATATTTGATAGGGTTAATTTATACGATATTTTTATTCCCTAATACTTAGTTTTTATATTTATTGTATGCTTAAATGTTTAATTAATTAGCTTATTTTGGTTTTAATAGGTTTTATAGGGTTTTAGTTAATTTATGTTAATTTAGGTAATTTTATAGTATTTTTATATTTCTTTTTATTTATGTGTTTTTAGTTATTTTTAGTGTTTTAGGTATTTTATTTATTATTATGTGTTTTTAAGATTTTTAGTATTTTTATATTATTTTTATTTATTTTTAATTATTTTATATTTTATTTTGTAGGAAAAATGAAACATAGTGGCAAAATTGTAATAAAGTTGTTGTTGGTAGCAATTCCGTAAATATCTGGAAAGCCTGGTTCGCGTCATGCGCGCAGTAAAAAGAACCGAAGCAGTAGTGTTACAATGGAACGACGCCGTTCGGAACTTGGGGAGGCAGATTTCGACCGCGCAATGCGCGGCCAGTTAATTTGCATCAGGCGCGTGGCGTCGACGCGCCAACGGTAAGAAAAAGAAAAAGGCGGCTGGCGGCTGGGCAGAATCCCTTTTTCTCTCTCCGCGTGACAGGCGTATGGCGGCTGCAGTTTTCTCTCTTCCGTGTGATTTCAACAATAGCCGGCAACAAAATAAATAAATTCCAATTGCAATTTGGAATAGGAAAAAAATAATAATTTTTATATTTATTTAAATTGGATTTTAATTTCAATTAGGGTTAGGGTTAGGATAATAATTATTTTATTTTTCTTTTATTTTTAATTGTAAATCCTATTAGAGTTTGGACAAGTTAGGAGGTTTATGGAGCCTATAAATAGAAGGCTTGAGACACATTGTAAAACACAACTTTTCTATTAAAATAAAAATTCTCTCTTCTATTCTTTGATGCTCTCTACCATTATGAGTAGCTAAATTCTTTTTCTTGGTTTAAGTGATTGAAGTCATCAAGATTAATACACTGTGAGATCTAATTTATTTTAATTGTTCAATTTATATTTTGAGTATTGAATATTTTTCTTTTTTTAATTTTATGATTAATTCGTTTAATTGCTAGGGCGTACACTAGTTTATTATTCGTTGAAGTCTACTGCTAAATAAAATATCAAATTCGTAATTATTTGGTCACTTTAATTTGCGAAGCAACTAAGGTTAATAATTATTTTGCTTATCAAAATATTGTTATATCTTAGGAAAAATATTCATCTAGATTAAATGCAGACGCTTGGATTGTGTTGTTTAGTTCAACGATCTCTCTATTTCTTTATGCTGCTACTAGGTTAAATCTTTAGCGCTTGAATGAGATTATTTAGTAGTAAGGGTTATTTAGATCGTTTGTTTCTGCTTAACTAAAATTAAGGAGAGATAGGAAAATTATTCGAATGGGAGTAATTATTCCACGTTGAATATTTAAAATATGAATTGAGTTATTCTTGCATCAGTGATCAGTTGTAAATTCTTGATGATGGATATTGACTTAAACCAAGGTTTTTTTTTTCTTCTCATTCATTTCATTAAATTATATGCATATTTATTTTAATTAATTTTATTTAAATTATTTCTTTTATCCAAAAAACCCCCAATTTTAGTTTACGAAAACATAAAATTAAATTAATCATTCTCTGTGGGATCGACTCTTACTTGCACTACTACATATTTATTTTTCCAAAGTAAGATTTTATTTTTGGGTGCTTGTGACATCACACCAAATTTTGGCGCCGTTGCCGGGGATTGATTTTAATTTAATTTTGTGCTTTTGTAAATATTAATTTAATTTAGTAATTATTCTTAGTTTTTTTATTTGTTTTAGTTTTCATATTTTATTTGAGTTGTGCAGGTTGAAGATGGAAATCATGGCTAGGAATCGAACTTTGAAAGAGCTTGCGGCCCCTGATTTGAATCAACAACCTTTAAGCATAATTTTTCCAAATGTAGATGCTAACACTTCCTTTGAATTAAAATCAGGTCTAATCCATCTATTGCCAAATTTTCATGGCCTTGCAGGTGAAGATCCTCACAAACATTTAAAGGAATTTCATATGGTGTGCACAAGTCTGAAACCTTCTGGAGTGACTGAAGAGCAAATTAATCTAAGAGCTTTTCCATTTTCCTTAAAGGGTTTAGCAAAGGATTGGCTCTACTACCTACCCTCGGGAAACATCACCACATGAGAAGAGATGAAAAGACTATTCTTGGAGAAATATTTTCCAGCTTCAAGGGCAGCCAATATTAGGAAAGACATTTGTGGTGTGAGGCAGAACCATGGAGAATCCCTGTACGAATATTGGGAACGTTTCAAGAAACTATGTGCATGCTGCCCCACCCATCAAATCAGCGAGCAACTCCTCATCCAATACTTCTATGAAGGACTCATGTCTACTGATAGGAGCATGATCGATGTTGCCAGTGGAGGAGCTTTGGTGGACAAAATGCCCGAAGCTGCAAGGAACTTAATTACAAACATGGCTGCTAACTCCCAACAATTTGACACTAGGCTTGATTTTTCATCCAAGAATGTTAATGAGGTAAATATTTCTTCACTTGAGCAACAAATTGATAGTCTAACCTCCGTTGTTCGTCAAATGGTTGTCGGTAATACACAACAAGTCAAAGCCTGTGGAATTTGTGCGGTCGTAGGACATCCGACGGATATGTGCCCCACTCTTCAAGAGGAGTCCTATGAACAAGTATATGCAGCAGGTGATTTTCCTGGTCAACCACAAAGGAGATATGATCCTTACGCGAACACATACAACTCAGGTTGGAGAGATCATCCGAATTTCGACTATGAAAATCCACAAGGGAATCCATCTGCAACTCAAAATTTCTCAAGCTACCAATACAAGCAGTCATATCCTACCAAACAACAGAGAAAAACATCTGATTCTCATATGTCTTTGGAGGATATAATTACACAACTTAGCACTAACACTTTGCAATTTCAAAAGGAAACGAAGGCGAATATGCAGAATTTGGAAACACAGATAGGATAAATGACAAGTGCCATCAGTAGATTGGAGGCGCAAAATTCTGAAAAAGTACCCTCGCAAACAATGGTGAATCCAAAAGAAAATGTTAGTGCAATCACGTTGAGAAGCGGTAAAGAGATCGAAACTCCAGCAAAGACAGAGTCTGCACCAAAAGAACAAAGTAAAGCTAAAGTGACCAATAAAGAAGCAGACAATAGTAAGGAGGAAGACAGTGTTCTAGGAAAAAATGGTACTCCGAAGCATAAATTTCCACCTCTCTCTGAGTATAAACCGGTACCCCCTTTCCCTCTTGCTTTAACAGAAAAAGGACATACGAGAAAGACTCAGACTTATATGAAACTTTTCATCAATGCGAGGTAAAAATTCCATTGTTAGATGCTATTAAACAAGTACCTCGCTTTGCTAGATTTCTAAAAGAATTGTGTACACACAAGAGAAAACAAGCACTTAAAACATATGAAAAGGTACAAGTAGGAAAAAATGTGTCTGCTGTAATTCAAAGAAAACTCCCTACAAAGTGCCAAGATCCAGGAATGTTTACTATCCCTTGCAAGATAGGAGACACGAGATTTGAAAAGGCTATGTTAGATCTAGGAGCATCTATTAATGTCATGCCATATTCTATATATGCTTCTTTACAACTTGAACCTTTAAATAGAACTGGTACTGTAATTCAGTTGGCTGATAGGTCTAACACTTATCCTAAGGGTATAGTAGAGGATGTTCTTATGCAAGTAGATAATTTGATTTTTCCTGCTGATTTTTATGTGCTTGATATGGAAAATGGTGATCAAAATGCTCCTATTTTGTTGGGAAGACCTTTCTTAAGGACTTACAAAACTAAAATCGATGTTCATAGTGGTACACTGACAATGGAGTTTGATGGCGAAATTGTTAAATTTAATATTTTTGATGCCATGAAATGTCATAATCCTGTTTACTCTGTTGATGTGATTAATTCTTTAGCAGCAAAAGTTTCTAAAAATGATGGACAGGGTGAATTGAAAACGACATGTAGTCAGAGTTTTGGGAAAGAGAAAGAGGAGTTAGTCTTGAGTGCTGATTTAAAGAACACTATTGCAGCTGTGAATGGTTCTCCGAAAACAGGTAATAATCCATATTTTGACTTACTAGTTCCTAACAAGAAATCTTTACCTTTTGTTTTGCAGGATTACATTCCAGATTTGAAGTCTCTCCCTAATCGTCTTGAATATATGTTTATTGAAGAGGGAGTAGAACCTTCATATCCACTGCAAGGGAGTTTTAACAAGACTATGATAAATGGAGTAAAGATGGATGAAATGGTCAAAATTCAAGAGAAATGAGTAATGTAGTGTTTAAGCATGCTGTCAAGCCAATGACGATAAACAAAGGCGCTGCTTGGGAGGCAACCCAAGAAAACATATTTGCATTTCTTTTCCTTTTTCTTTTTATAGTTATTTTTGTCTTTTTCTTTGCATTTTACTTTACATTGGGGACAATGTAAATTTTAAGTGTGGGGGAAGGAATTTAGGATTATTTTGGTTATTTTTAGGTCATGTTTTGAAAATTTTAGGAAATTTTAAAATTTTTGAATTTTTGAATTTTGTGGGTAAATTCACTGCAAACCCTCACGAAACAAAACTCGTCCACTTGGGGTAACCTTAGGGTTTAAAGGCTTGTTGCACATGCTAAGTGTAACCGTGTTTCCTACGAAAATGGGATAGTTCTTTATTTTATTTTTAGGATGTGTCGCTTGAGCAATAAATTAATTGGATTTTAAATTTTTAGCCAATGATAAAAATTTTGGTTTTTATTTAATAACTCTTGAAAAAAATGATAAATTTTTGCTTAGTTTGAATTTTTGACTTTTTATTGATTATTACTTTGTTGGAGATCCTTTAAATTTTTATGCACCTATATCCATTTGTTTGAGCTAGTTTTAATTTAGAGAAAGTTTAAATGGTTAAATGCTTATGGAATATATTTTTGAGCTCTATATCTTATTTGATCATTATTTGAAGTGAAATATAAGGCAAAATATAATTTGGAGGAGATGATTTGGGTAACTTTTCTAGGATTATTATTGAAGACAAAATCTTGTGGTGGGTTGAGATGGAGCGTAAAACGCACACACTCATAAACACATGAAAAGCGAGAGGGAGCGTAAAACGCACTCGCTGGTGAGATGGAGCATAAAATGCACTCACCGTGAAAAAAAAAATAAAGAAAAAAATGGGATGGAGCATAAAATGCACCCATTAAAAGAAAAAAAGAAAAAAAATGAAAAAATATTTGAAAAAATTGATATCTATAATCCTAGTGTGCTTCATTAATTAAAAACTTTTTAATCTTCTGATTTATATTTGTCTGTATTAGCTGAAAGTGATGAGAATAATAAGTATATTGAGTTTTGTTGTACGTCTTTTATAAGGTAATTAATGACCGAAACTTATCTGAATTTTGATTAGTTTGATACATTTGGATTCATACACACACAAAAGATCTTAAGTAAAGTAAAATTAATAAATATGTTAAAGTTCTAGATTTTACATAGTTTTGAAATTTTCTTTGAGTTATCATTTAAAAAAATCTTTGAGGCTAATATTGAAATTTATATTGCTTTGTTGCTCAAGTAAGTTGTTTGGTTATTAGTTTTAGTTTTTATTTTTGTTTTGCTCGAGGACGAGCAAAAAGCTATGTATGGGGGTATTTGATAGGGTTAAGTTATACGATATTTTTATTCCCTAATACTTAGTTTTTATATTTATTGTATGCTTAAATGTTTAATTAATTAGCTTATTTTGGTTTTAATAGGTTTTATAAGGTTTTAGTTAATTTATGTTAATTTAGGTAATTTTATAATATTTTTATATTTCTTTTTATTTATGTGTTTTTAGTTATTTTTAGTGTTTTAGGTATTTTATTTATTATTATGTGTTTTTAAGATTTTTAGTATTTTTATATTATTTTTATTTATTTTTAATTATTTTATATTTTATTTTGTAGGAAAAATGAAACATAGTGGCAAAATTGTAATAAAGTAGCTGTTGGTGGCAATTCCGTAAATATCTGGAAAGCCTGGTTCACTCCATGTGCGCGGTAAAAAGAACCGAAGCAGCAGTGTTACAATGGAACGACGCCGTTAGGAACTTGGGGCGGCAGATTTCGACCGCGCAATGCGCGGCCAGTTAATTTGCATCAGGCGCGTGGCGTCGACGCGCCAACGGTAAGAAAAAGAGAAAGGCGGCTGGGCAGAATCCCTTTTTCTCTCTCCGCGTGACAGGCGTATGGCGGCTACAGTTTTCTCTCTTCCGCGTGATTTCAACAATAGCCGGCAACAAAATAAATAAATTCCAATTGCAATTTGGAATAGGAAAAAAATAATAATTTTTATATTTATTTAAATTGGATTTTAATTTCAATTAGGGTTAGGATAATAATTATTTTATTTTTTTTTATTTTTAATTGTAAATCCTATTAGAGTTTGGGCAAGTTAGGAGGTTTATGGAGCCTATAAATAGAGGGCTTGAGACACATTGTAAAACACAACTTTTCTATTAGAATAAAAATTCTCTCTTCTATTCTTTGATGCTCTCTACCATTATGAATAGCTAAATTCTTTTTCTTGGTTTAAGTGATTGAAGCCATCAAGATTAATACACTGTGAGATCTAATTTATTTTAATTGTTCAATTTATATTTTGAGTATTGAATATTTTTCTTTGTTTAATTTTATGATTAATTCGTTTAATTGCTAGGGTGCACACTAGTTTATTATTCGTTGAAATCTACTGCTAAATAAAATATCAAATCCGTAATTATTTGGTCACTTTAATTTGCGAAGCAACTAAGGTTAATAATTATTTTGCTTATCAAAATATTGTTATATCTTAGGAAAAATATTCATCTAGATTAAATGCAGACGCTTGGATTGTGTTGTTTAGTTCAACGATCTCTCTATTTCTTTATGCTGCTACTAGGTTAAATCTTTAGCGCTTGAATGACATTATTTAGTAGTAAGGGTTATTTAGATCGCTTGTTTTTGCTTAACTAAAATTAAGGAGAGATAGAAAAATTATTCGAATGGGAGTAATTATTCCACGTTGAATATTTAAAATATGAATTGAGTTATTCTTGCATCAGTGATCAGTTGTAAATTCTTGATGGTGGATATTGACTTAAACCAAGGTTTTTTTTTTCTTCTCATTCATTTCATTAAATTATTTGCATATTTATTTTAATTAATTTTATTTAAATTATTTCTTTTATCCAAAAACCCCCCAATTTTAGTTTAGGAAAACATAAAATTAAATTAATCATTCTCTGTGGGATCGACTTTTACTTGCACTGCTACATATTTATTTTTTCAAAGTAAGATTTTATTTTTGGATGCTTGCGACATCACACCAATATTATTAAATATGTTTTTAATATTAGCTATGTAATGGTAGAGTGATGTTATAAATGATAATAAAAAAATAATGACAAATTAAAACTATCATGTCATTTTATTATTCTAAAATAGAAGTGTGTGTATATATATATATATATTTGGACCGAACTAAAAATAAATTTGTATTCGTAATTTTAAAGTAGAGAAATTATTAGATAAAAATCTTAAATAAAGTGAACTTGAAATATTATTTATTTAAATAGTTAGACATATAATCTTATGGCCTAAATATAAATTAGTACCCTGAACTTTTAACGTTTTTCCACTTTGAGGATTGAACTCTTAATTTTTTCAATTAAGTGATTAAACTTTTAATTTTTTCCACGTTGAGGACTGACTTATCTGTATTTTCAATTAGGGGATTGAACTTTTAATTTTTTCTACTTTGGGGATTGTCTTCTCAATTTTTTTTAATAATAATAATAGTAATAACAATAATAGTAATAATAATAATAATAATAATAATAATAATAATAATAATAATAATAATAATAATAATAATAATAATAATAATAATAATAATAATAGTAATAATAATAGTAATAATAATAATAATAGTAATAATAATAATAATAATAATAATAATAATAATAATAATAATAATAATAATAATAATAATAATAATAATAATAATAATAATAATAATAATAATAGTAATAACAATAATAATAATAATAATAACAATAATAATTATAATAATAGTAATAAAAAAAAGTTAATAATAATAATAATAATAGTAATAGTAATAGTAATAGTAATAATAATAATAATAATTATTATAATACTACTATTAATAATAATTATAGTAATTATAATAATAATTATAACAATAATAATAAAATAAAATAAAATAATAATAATAATAATAATAATAATAATAATAATAATAATAATAATAATAATAATAATAACAATAATAATAATACTACTACTAATAATAATAACAATAATTATTATAATAATAGTAATAATAATAACAATAATAATATTAATAATAATATTAATAATGATAATAATAAAAATAGTAATATTAATAGTAATAGTAATAATAATAGTAATATTATTATTATTATTATTATTATTATTATTATTATTATTATTATTATTATTATTATTATTATTATTATTATTATTATTATTATTATTATTATTATTATTACTATTATTATTATTATTATTATTACTATTATTATTATTACTATATTATTATTATTATTATTATTAAAAAAATTGAGAAGACAATCCCCAAAGTAGAAAAAATGAAAAGTTCAATCCCCTAATTGAAAAAACAAATAAGTCAATCCCCAAAGTGGAAAAAATTAAAAGTTTAATCACTCAATTGAAAAAATTGAGAGTTCAATCCCCAAAGTGGAAAAACGTTAAAAGTTCAGGGTACTATTTTATATTTAGGCCTAATCTTATCTAACAATGATATTCATATTCGTTTTGAGTGTTTAATAAAATTGAAAGTAGTATGTTCTTAAGCCAATCACATTTGATGTAATATGTATAAATCTTGTAAACTTATTAGATTTATTAATAAAAGTATCAAGATATTCTTTATTCATGATTAATTGGCTAAATTAATTATATGAATAAACTCATAGTTTTGAGTAATACTTTTAGAATCATAATATTAATTATGTTAATGAGATCTAAATTCAAGATAACTCAAAAATAAAATATTCATAATCATGAGATCACTAAAATGGAGAGTAATGAATCCGGATAGATTAATATTTACTATGCTTACTTTTATAAAGATGATGATTGATCTCATAATCATTTGTGTAGAGATACTAAAGAAAATATGTACGTGCTTATTAGATGATAAGTTCACCGAACGTGACTCGCTCAACGAATATCTAATAGAGTTTTAATTGTCTGTCAGTAAAAGTTCTTTTGTAATAGTAGTATAAGTAATCATTGGGCTTAAGATCATCATAGTACCTTGTGTATGATAAGTTATACTTTGACATATTCCTTAAGACATTTATGGTAAATCAAAGGTATGATCAGGTATAATAAGTTGTACATGGATGTAGGTGAATGGTCAACAAATGATCTATCACTTCTAGTAAAGGAAGAGAATGCCTTATGTAATTCAATAAATGACAACTCAAAAATCTTTGGCCAAGATGGAATGAAAATTAGAAAGGAGTTTCTAATATATCTTAGAGTTGTGCATTTATGAATTGAAATGCATATAATCGAATAAAATAAGAATTGACAGTAATTCCATATCTTATATTTGATTGAGACATTGAGTGGTAGAAAGATTGAGTTGTACAGTAACTATTCGTTAAAAGGTTGTTTTACGATCAAATATTGAAATCTATATTATCTAGAATGTCGATTAATCATTAAGGGGACTTAGCCTTATTATAAGAATAAATATTATTTATTAATAAATTAAATAATTTAATTTATTTATATAAATAAGATTATAATGGTTCTAATTAATTTATTTTACAACCAGTTTAATATGGAGAACCTAAAGGATCACACGGCAAAAAAATAATATTTATTTTAGAAGTGGATGACATAATCGTAATAATAAATTACGAATATTTAATTTAAACTATGGTGATATAATAAATTAAATAACTTAATATTTAAAATTTAGTATTTTGAAAATACCACTTATAAATTAATAAGAGAAGTCTTACTATTATTATTACTACTATTATAATTATTATTTAGTTCCTAAATTATTTAGGAATTAATTAATAAATAACAGTATTATTATAAATAATTAAGTTCCTAAATAATTTAGGAATTGTAATTATAATAATTAATTAAGTTACTAGATGGTTTAATAATTAATTAATAATAAGTACTCTAATTATTAAATAATTAAGTTTTTAAATGGTTTGGGAATTGTAATTAATTAATTTAGCTCCTAATTAAGTAGGGAATTAAATTACAACCCTAATCCTAAATAGTTTTTGAGGGTTATCTATATTTATAAATAAGAAGAATGTTATCATAAATTAAGGTTACATACTATTTCACAAGAATTGAGAGAATACTTCATAATTTTCTACATCTAAAAAGTTAGAGAGAGAGAGAGAATTATGGCTAGACACCCATTGTTTAGAGAAATCAAAATTTACTTCTTTAATTCATAGATCTCTTGGTGAAATACATCTAGAGACTTCACACTTAAAGAGCTTACATTGATCCGTGAAATCTAATCGGTGAATTTGAAGAAGAACGCGAAAGATTAAAAAGAGTTAAATTTGTACCTGTAGAAGTTTAGTTCTACAAATGTATAATTTTTTTATCATTCCTCAACTAATAATAGTCGCATAAGAAAGATTCTGATTATTAATTTATAAAAAATAAAAAAATTAAATCTAATTTTACTTACTTTCATTGCGTATAATTAATATAATTCGTGAATTGGTATTCATCTAACATACTGAATGATTCGGATTCCAACTAATATATATATATATATATATATATATATATATATATAGTCCCCTTCTCCAAAGAACCTTAAAAAGCGAACCAAAGACGAACCGTCGTCTTTGGTATTTATAGCGACGGTTCGACCCGTCACCATAGCCATGCACTCTATGACGACGGGTCAAACCGTCGCCATAGATACCAAAGACGACGGTTCGTCTTTAGTTCGCTTTTTAAAGTTCGTTTTTGAAAATTTTCCTATATATATATATATATTAGTTAACATAATGATTCAGGGAAGGTTTTCGGTTTATAATATATAAGATAAATATATTCGAACTGATTCGACGGCAGGATTCGGTATAATTAATATGATTCGTGAATTGGTATTCATCTAACATACTGAATGATTCGGATTCCAACTAATATATATATGTATATATATATTAATTAAACATAATGATTCAGGGAAGGTTTTCGGTTTATAATATACAAGATAAATATATTAGTTAGTCATTGTTTCATGGATTCAAAATCGTCACAGGATTCCGTATATATATAATCTTTATATTAATTAGCCGAACCTGATTTGAAAATTTTGAGCTATTTTAAAATTATAACTTAAAAGAGTTTATTTTGGATAATTTTAAAATAATAAAAATAAATAGTTTATTTTTAAATAATTTTATAATTAAAATAAATAGTTTATTTTAAACATGAAATTAGATTATATGCAACTTTAAATTGCTCATTAAATGATACCGATATATATGGAATGATTTATTTAATTTATAAGATAAATATTATTTATTGATATATTTATCGATATATATGATAATAAATGGGTTTGATTATGGACTATTGACTAATGTGTGATTGGATTTATTTTATGTTAATGCATTGAATGAATGAGTTTTAATAAATGGGGTCTGCGTATCTCGTTTTATCTAATTTTTCTTGATATAAATTATATATCCCTCCGATGTACTTTCCCTTGATTGCTAATCAATGTTTCTATTTAATGTAAATAGTTTGTAATATGATTAGTTACAATTATTTTGAAGAATTGAAGTCAATAAGTAAGGAGCGCGTGAAGACCCGTTTGTGATGGAGCATGAGTTAAATGTAATAATTGCATTTATGTATTTATTCTTGCACCCTAGATTTGACCATTTGATTTATCTGGTGGCTCGAATAAACCAAATTAAAATAAAAGTTCATAATCAATCTAAGTAAGTAGAATATAGTATTCTATATGTGCATGCTAATTATGTATATATATTATATATTATCAAACATGATTCACATATTATATAATATGATGCGTATTTTATATATATATATATATATATATATCTGTGTGTGTGTGTGTGTGTGTGTGTGTGTATGTGTGTGCGTGAGCGCGCGCGCGCGCGCGCGCGTTAAACAAGATGTGATAATTAATATTAACAAATTTCTCATGATGTAGAATAAATATTATTCATAAAATGAACTAAAATGTTTAATTCATGAATTAAATGAGTTTAATTCAATTAAATAAAATTAGAATGATTCTAATTTATTTATTCTACTACTCATGATATTAAGTTGTAACGTTCAAATATATTGAAAATATCGAACATCGCATTCTAGCATGATAAAACAATAGAGTATCAAATAGTCAATATACGTTTGTTGTGCACACACAAGTCTTATATCAATTATTTGAGATGTTTTATCACATTGGATGCTTACAAAGAAATTGAACACTACTGTTTTGTTGTGCACACACAATGACGGTCTTTTTTCTCTTTACTTATATAAAAGTGCTAGGTCGGACTTAACTTAAATAATTTTAATTTAGATGTGAACACACTTGATCATTATAATCTAATAGGCAAAATAAGAAGGAGTTACATGGTGATGTAATTGACAAGAATTTGTCTACATATTGAATAAAGGCCTAAATATAAATTAGTACCCTGAACTTTTAACGTTTTTCCACTTTGGGGATTGAACTCTTAATTTTTTCAATTAAGTGATTAAACTTTTAATTTTTTCCACGTTGATGACTGACTTATCTGTTTTTTCAATTAGGGGATTGAACTTTTAATTTTTTCTACTTTAGGGATTGTCTTCTCAATTTTTTTTAATAATAATAATAGTAATAACAATAATAGTAATAACAATAATAGTAATAATAATAATAATAATAGTAATAATAATAATAATAATAATAACAATAATAGTAATAATAATAATAATAATAGTAATAATAATAATAATAATAATAATAATAATAATAATAATAATAATAATAATAATAATAATAATAATAATAATAATAATAATAATAATAATAATAATAATAATTAAGGTCAAACTGGGTCGGGACTTAGTGAAAGGGTTAACTGGGTTGACCCGATCCTAAAATAATAATAATAATAATAATAATAATAATAATAATTGTATAAATAATAAATAATAATAAAATAAAATAAAATAGGGAATAAAATTAATCCGATAAAGAGAGAACGAATTTGAAGAAGAACGTGAAGGATCAAAGGGAGATGAACTTGTACCCGTGGAAGCTTGGTTCTACAAAGGTATAAATTCTTTTATCCTTCCTCAATTAATAATAGTCGCATAAGAATGATCCGGGTTATTTGTTTGTACAAAAATTTTAAAATCTGATTTTCTTGCTTCCATTGCGCTTATATAATTAGATTATATGTATGTCGTATTTTTGCAAACCAACAGTGACAACAAGAGCCAAACTTATGCGAAATATTAATTGTTTTAATTCCGTATATGTATGAGTATGTGTTTAGAAAAATTTATTGGACATAAATTACCTGAAGTGGTGGTAATTTATGTCCAATAATTTTTTCTAAACACATACTCATACATATACGGAATTAAAACAATTAATATTTCGCATAAGTTTGGCTCTTGTTGTCACTGTTGGTTTGCAAAAATATGGCATACATATAATCAAATTATATGAGCGCAATGGAAGCAAGCAAAATTAAATTTTAAAATTTTTCTATAAACCAATAATCATGATCTTTCTTATGCAATAATTATTAATTAAGCAAGAATAAAAGATTTATACCTTTGTAAAACTAAGCTTCCACGTGTATAAGTTCAACTCCCTTTAATCATTCACGTTCTTCTTTAAATTCATCAATTAGATTCTACGCATCAATGTTAGCTCCCCAAGTGTAAAACCTTTAAAGGTGATCTTCTAGGAGATTTATGAATTAAAGAAGTAAATTTTGGTTTCTTTAAACCATGGGTGGCTAGCTTTAATTCTCTCACTCTCTCTAACTCCTTATATGTAGATAATTATGAAGTACTCTCTCAATTCTTGTAAAATTATGTGTAATCTTAATCTATAATAAGACTTCTCTTATTTATAGATATAGTCAACCCTCCTAAACTATTTAATATTAGAGTTTTAATTTAATTTTCAATTTAATTAAAAACTAAATTAATTAATTACAATTCCTAAACTATTTAGGAACTTAATTATTTAATAATGAGAGTACTTATTAATTAATTTCTAAAACATTTAGGAAATAAATTAATTACTATAATAATTATAATTTCTAAGCCATTTAAGAACTTAATTATTTATAATAATACTATTATTTATTAATTAATTCTTAAACCATCTAGGAACTAAATAATAATAGTAATAGTAATAATAATAATAAGACTCCTCTTATTAATTTATAATTAGTATTTCTAAAATACTACATTATAAATATTAAGCTATTTAATTTATTCTATCACCGTATTATAAATTAAATATACTTAATTTATTATTACGATTATACCATCCACTTCTAAAACAAATATTTTTCTTTTGCGGTGTGACCCTTTAGGTTCTCCATATTAAACCGGTTGTATAATAAATAAATTAGAACAATTATAATTCATTTATTACGAATTAACTCTTTAATTTAGAATAAATATTTATTTCACAATAAGGATAAGTCTCCTTAGCAATTAATAGACATTCCAGATAATATAGATTTCAACATTTGATCATAAAAGAACATTTCAACAAATAGTTATCGTACAATTCAATCATTCTATCACACAATGTCTCAATCAAATATAAAACATAAAATTTCTGTCAAATCTTATTTATTTGATCATATGCATTTCAATTCGCAAATGCATAACTCTAGTTCATGTAAATTAAAAACTCATTTCTAATTCTATTCAACCCTGACCAGGATTTTTGAGTTATCACTTATTGAATCGCATATGACATTCTCTCCCTTTACTAGGAGTAGTAGATCTTTTGTTGATCATTCACCTATCTCCATGTGTACCTTATTATACACAAGTATATTATTTGATATACCAACAAGCCTTGATGAATATGTTAAAGTATAACTCAATATACACAAGATACTATGATTATCTCAAGTCCAATGATCACTTGTACGAGTTGATCATAAGGAATTCCTATTGAAAGGCAAGTAAAACTCCCTTAGGTAATTTTTGAACTAGTCATGTTCAGTGAACTTATTCTCTAATAAGCACCTACATACTTGTTTTAGTTTCTCTGCACAAATGATTATGAGATCAATCATCCTCTTCGTAAGAGTAAGCATAGTATGTACCAATCTATCCGAATTTACTAATCCCCTTTTTAGTGATCCAATGATTAGGAACAATTTTAGTTTTGAACTATCTTGAATTTAGATCTCATTAGCATGATCCTCATTATGGTTATAAAAGAATTGCTCGAAAATTTGGGTTTATCCATTTAATTAATTCAGCTAATTAATCATGAATAAAGAAATGACATGATACTTTTATTAATAACCGAATAAGATTACAAAGTATATGCATATCACATCAAATGTGATTGGCTTGAGAGCATACTACTTTCAAAATGATCTTTAGCGACCACTCAATAAATACAAGATGCTTATGTTCTTAAAGATCAAAATTTTCCTTGCCAAATACATCATGATTGGCTAATGCTAGATTCATCGGACTTTGCACTTCATAGATTCGTAATATTTAACATATGATTCATTGAACCATCTCATGACTTACCAAAAAGTTATTAGATCTTATAATATCATAGACCTTTGAACTCAATTGTTAATTATTGTTTGTTATATATTTGTTGAGTAAACTTGTTGCTCATACTTACTTCATATATCCTATTTACAATGCATACAGAGAAAGTTGGTAGCCCAGGAAATGATAAGAGTAAAGCTAAGGCTACTGAGTAGTCTAGTGCTTGATGATGTATTGATATTTATTTAACTCTGATTAATGTTAGTCTTTTGTAGTTGAGACTTATGATGTATGTAAAGGTTTATGAAACTTGGGATATGATGTAGACTGATTTGATGTAATTATTTATATTTATGCTTTTGAGTATCGATTGGTTAATTATATGTATAATGTATGGATGGTATTATGAGCACTAAATTTGAGGTAAGAGTACCCAAATTTAAGAGCATCACACCAAACATCTCAATTAACTCATAAAATAAAACGTAATTTGTGTTATTATAACAAGTATAAATATCACACCAAAAAAACATTATATAAAAAAAATAAAAAAGCTACAAACACGCCAGGTTTAGAGTGCTTTTTTTTAATTTGAATTTAGAATATGCATTGACTCGCACAGAATCACTCTCCATGAAGTAGTCTAGAATATTATTCTGGAATATGGTAAATATATACTTTCTTCTATTCAGATTTATTGTAACACTGTTTGTAACAAAGATTTTAAGACGTTTCAAAAATGTATTTAAATATTTTATTTTAAAATAATACATTATATAATTAATAATGTAATATTTAAATTTAGCAAAATAATTATATATATACAATGTTTAATATACTTTTAGTATGTGTTAAATTTTATGGTACAAATTTTAGAAAAATGTGCTATAATAAATTTGGGACGAAAATAGTATGTTATATATCACGTCTCAAAATTTGAAAAAAATTATCTTAGTTTGAGTAAAAAAAATAATTTATAGGTCAACAAATTTTCATGACAAAATTAAATTACGATTAACGTAAAACTCTAAACGATAAATTAAAATTAAAAAAAAATCAATGCGGAATACTCGTTAGTTTTCTTCTATCCCATATATTCACATCATCAGTATTTATTGTTAATGTAACTTTATTATCATATATAATAGAACTCAAAAAAAAACGTTTGGAGACTCGCGTAAGACTTAAGATGAGAGGTGAGGCTCCAGCCGGATCCAGCCTTAGAGTTGGAATGGAGTGGAACTTTGTTAGCGTGAACTAACCAAATAACATGGCTTGATTTGGGCTTGGTCAACCATATTTAGTCTACAATAACAAAATAATGGCTTAATATGGCTGGATTTGGGGTTGGTTGACCAGATTTAGCCCACAATAACAAAATAATGGCTAGGTTGTATAATTTTCTACTCTTTTCAAATAAGCACGGTTAAAGTCCTATTTTTTTTTCTTTCTGAACTCTTAGTTTCCTTACTGATCCAATCATTTAAATCTGTTAATTGTTTAACCTTGTAAATCTTGCATATTAGTTAAGCATTTTAGAGTCCAATTTAACAAAACTCTTAAAGTGCACTTATTTTAAAATTAAAAATTAAAAAAAAAAAAAAAACTCTTGCATGGGTTCATGTTTTACCAGAACACTTGTGATTGTAACTTTTCAAAAGCATTTTCCTTAGAATCCTAATTTTCCATTAATTTTTCAAAATATGAGGGTATTTCATATTTTCAAAAGACAAAGAATCACTATATTTAATAATTCTTTGAGGTAGAGAGTCCTTTACAAAACCAAGTCTTGGACTCGAAACCTAAATTTCAAAACTCTTTGAAGTAGTCTTATATCAGAAAAATCATTTATGATATGTATTTAATTGTATGCAAACGCTCAAAGATAGTCTTACTCACATTTTAATAATTCAAATAAAATTTCATATTTCACTTGCACGCAAATATGAATAATATTATGTGCACAAACTTGAGTACGACGGAATGTATTGCATTGCTTTGGGCCAAGTTACAAACTACCCACCATGGAAATACCATGTTCAATTTTCTTGTTTTCATTGTTGTTGGTGCATAATTTTTTGTTTATAATTTGTCTACAAGGGAGTCACACTTGAACACAAGATCAACATCTAATTTTCGGACAAAAGTGTTTTAAGATCCTTTTATCAATATATCCATTTCTTTCGAAACGTCTGTTGGAAGAAAAAAAAAGCATCAACGTCGAGAGTCCTTTACCAAACAAGTCGTGGATATGAGTCCTAAATTTTCAAAACTCGAAGTAGAGTCTTATATTTGAAAAACATTTATGATAGATATTAAATTTTATGCTACTATGTACACAAATTATACACACAAAATTATGTAGCAAAAGTAGTACTCATGCAGTATATATTGTTGTCCCAAAGGCACTAGAGATTTAGAAGGGGAGGGAATAGATCCTTAATAATTTTTTCTTTTCCGGAAGTATTACTAGAGTATAAATTAATCAAGTTAATTTCGTTGTGCATAGTAGAATATTAGTTTGAAAAATCCCTTCAAAAAGTTAAAGAAATTCTCATTTCTGAATTTAGTTAACTTGTAGAATTAAGTTACAAATAGATATAAAAGCTAATGCAGAATTGAATGTAAAGAAAATAAAGAAGCACCAAAATTTTAAGTGGTTCGAAACACATAAATCTCTTAGTCCACTCTTCTACTATTCGAGTAGGGAATCCAATAAGGATAAGGGTGATCGCTCAGATTAGTTCACAAAGAACTATTACAATCGATGAATCACTTAGATTCATTCAAGTCACTAAGACTCGGTATTTGTCACTCAGACTAATTCACAAAGAACTCTTCAATTCACTTAGACTTGGTTACAAGAAGGTCACTAATACCAAAGAATCATAAAGAGAATGAATGATTTTAAGGTGCTGCTAAGTTGCTTTTAGTCCAATGAAGAATAACTTAGCAGCAGAACACGTCGTTCCTTTTCATAGAGTAGAATTCTAGAAATTTGAGCAGTGATTCGGCTTGTAATTCGTGATCCATTTTTTTAGATTGAATCTTCATATCCTTTTATAGAATACATCGA
This sequence comes from Hedera helix, assembly GCA_947179155.2. Taxonomy (NCBI): domain Eukaryota; kingdom Viridiplantae; phylum Streptophyta; class Magnoliopsida; order Apiales; family Araliaceae; genus Hedera; species Hedera helix. The sequence continues at coordinate 23,710,230 of OX359280.1, forward strand.
GATTTTCCCATTAGAAAGTTGTCGTTGCTCATTTAATACTCCGATTCTAGAAGATTTGTAATGGTAACATTTTGAGAGGATGTGTTAGCTTGTTTTCAACTATGATACGTCACATCATACAGTTGCAATGTCAACCACGTGGGTGATGTCACTTTACCAAACTCGTTGTTAGACACAACTCGATCTAATCTTCATTTTAAACCTAGGATGATAAGCAGTTATCTTGGGATCTTCACTCTTAAAGTCTTCCTATAGTCATTCTAATCTTAGACTTGATATACTCTATGATTTTCCTAATCATAGGGTATCATGGCAATCGTAGAGTATCTGGCTTGACTGACTCTACGATCTACTCTACGATTTGTAGGCTCTACGATCCACAAGCTCTACGATCTTTATTTTGCCTTACGATCTTTGAGCAAACTCTACGATCTTGACTTGCCTTACGATCTTTGAGCAAACCCTGCGATCTTGACTTGCCTTACGATCTTTAAGTAAACTCTGCAATATTCATTTTGCCTTACGAACTCATAACAGACTCTACGATTTTGACTTGCCTTACGATCTTTGAACATCTTAAAGATCATTTAACTTCCTATAGTCTATACATTCAAATTCATTCAATAAATCAACCTAACAAGCTTGATCTTCTACTCTAAGTCCTTTTACATTAATTACACTTTTAAGGACTTCACAAAAGCTACTGATTACAAATAAACATTATCTCATCATCATCAAATAAAATATGCATTTATCCTTACAATCTCTCCCGATTTGATAATGATAAAACTAGTAGTTTAATGCATTCATCAATTCTAAGATGTATGATACTTTGAATTTACATGTGACTTATATACCATTGAGAAACTGTGGTTCTAGAGAAAACGAATGAATTTATTGATTGAATACAAGAATTTTACAAAGTATAAAAATTCACAAAGTAAATTTTACAACATATTTACCTTCTCTCTTTATTTACCCTTTTTTCCTTTATCTTCTCCCCTTTTTGCTCCTTCTTATTCTTCTTCTTCCTCTTGGATTAATAATATCTCATAAAAGTAGATCCTGGGATTGGATGTTCCAAAAAAATTTAAATATGATTTATGCTTACTTTCATTGTGTTACATCAATTAGATTGCATGTATGTATATTTTTTGCAAATTAACAGTGGCAACAAGAGTCAACCTTATGCGAATTATTATTTGTTTTGATTTTGTATATGTATGGGTGTGTGTTTAGAACAATTTATTAGGCATAATCTGTTGTATAAAATTATGTTTTTGAAAAACGAAAGGCAAATTTGTGATTTTGGAATAAAATCACACACTGGTTCTGTGACGCAGCGTCGGGACGCTCTAAAATAACTATTTTGGAGCATCGGGGCGCTAGTTTTAGCCTATGCCACAGTGTCGAGGCACTGTGCTGCAGAATGTCCAAGTTATGCAATTTTATACAATTTTAAAATTTAAAATAAAAGGGTTTATTTTGGGAGATTTTAAAATTAAAATAAAGAATTTATTTTGGACATAAAATTAGATTTTATGCAAACTAGAATTGTCCATTAGATGATATATATATATATATATATATATATATATATATATATATATATATATATATATATATATGTATGGAGTAGTTTTAATTCATGTAATGAATGGTTTATTGATACATATGATGATATGTATGATAATAAAAGAGTTGATTATGGACTATAGACCAATGAGATTGGATTTATATTTGTGGATGCTTGAATGAATGGATTTTAATAAATGGAATCTTCGTACCTCGTATATCTAATTTTTCTTATAATAATAATAATAATAATAATAATAATAATAATAATAATAATAATAATAATAATAATAATAATAATAATAATAATAATAATAATAATAATAATAATAATAATAATTTTTATAATTTTTATATTTCAAAATTTCAAAATTTCCTTAATAATAATACATATAATAATAATATTTTAATTTTTTGAATTTTAATTTAATTTTCATTATGTCGTGCCTTCAGGCACAGGCAATTACTAGTTTTAAATATTTTATAATCAAAATTGGTGATCGTTTAAATCATATTGAATTGATAGTACATTGATAATTAGGATAATATTTAGTACTTATTCTTTGTGGGATCAACAACTTTCTTACTACTATATTACTTGATTGGTCATGTATATTTGCGCGCTTTTATCATTTTCTTAATTGGACAACACTACTCCATTTTGCTATGGAGTTTGTTGTTTCCTAGATGTACAAGAATGTGATCTAGAAGGGGGTTGAATAGATCATTATACAATTAAGTATAACTTTTTCACTTAAGCACTTTTTACCAAATAATTATACAGTTGTTTATGCGGTGAAATTAGTTTATTTGGTAAAACCTCTTTCTAATCATTTATACTAAAACACTTAGTTCTGTATAAGATTTGTTATTGGAAAGACTTCACAAGCATAATAGCATTCATAACATACATGTATGTATCAACACACTATTAACATGGTGTGGAATGATAAATGACAGAATCATCAACGCACTATTGCAATGGTGTAGTGTCATGACGTCATAAAATAAATTTCAGTTATTTGAACCATTTTAAGTTATGCGTCATTGCCATTTGTTTCGAATAGACACCTTTGGTAAGAGATGATGAAAATTGAAAGTTGATTAAAATTTCTCCAATCTAAATTGCCTTGGTGCAGAATCTGGTTTTAAGTCTGAGGTGAACAACCCTAATAAAAAAAAGGGTATTAAGTACAGATGTTTGATTCTAATTCATGTGTGAATGCATGTGTCGTCTAAACGATAATATGTTGTGCACAACATAGGCTACAATAAGTTGATCCCCTAAAGTACCGTTAGATGAAGATTATTGTCATTGTGATAGTTAAACATGCCTCGTTGAGGTTGTTTACAGTCTTTATGATTGTTAAACATTTTATTTTTGGTTTACAATGTGAAGGACTAAGAGTGAAATATTGTTAAACCTAGTGATGTGTTCACAGTCTTTATGACCCCTCAGCATGATATGAAAAGTGTTTTTAAAATGAATCTTTTGTTTTCTAGTTATTCATACTACCTCACAATTATTAAACAATTGTAGAGACTCCTGAAAGATATTCCATTATTCTGAAAATTAAATGTTTAGCTATGAACTTCTTAGAGAGGAGTGATCGTAGAATGCGATGTTAAAATAGAAATTCTCAGAGGAGAAAATAGTAGTGTAGTCATTAAAGAGAGAATGTAATCAAATATGATTAAATGCAAGTTAATTTGAAAACTTAGTTTTGATGAATAAAATGAGTAGAGATAATTATATTGAAATTTTGAGGTTTTAGAATAAGTGGTGAATGTAATATCCCGGATATTTATGAGGCTAGTAAATATGATCTGAAATGATTAAGGCGATTATATAATACGATACAATAATATAATAATATAAAATTTTGAAATATTACGATTTTGGAATAAAAAAATATCGTAAGATTTTTAGATAAACGAGTTATTATCAATTATATTATTGATGGATGTTAAAAAAGATGTTGTAATGCACAAGGTCCGCGGTAGCAAGTACTGGGATTTTAGGGGAGTTACAATCTTTTTCCTTGAAGTTTAACAGGAGATTCTTATTGCCGGTCATGTGTCTTGTGCATCCACTATCGAGATACCAGGTTGATCCAGTGGAGCTCCTCACCTTACTGATGTTAATCTCTTAACGATCAGTAATGTTGTCGGTGTCTGCTTCTATGGACATTAGACATAAGTTAGTCATCAGGGGTCCTTCATGTTCACTAGATTCTGAGGTTGAATCAGTCTCATAATCACTTCTACAAGACCTTTATCTTTCGTCTGGAACTTTTCATAACCCTTAAATTCTTTCTTTGGGGCTAACTTCTTCTTGCCCTTCTTCAGCTCCTCTTGTAGGGGCTTGTTACACTCGGTAATGTAGTGACTTGATTTTTTTGCAATTATAGCATAAGTCCTTTGTGTGATCACGATTATTGTTATTGTTGTTATATCTTATAGGTTTGATGTTTTTGCCTTTTTGCATGAACTTCCTCAGTCTTTTTGGCCAGTAAAGCAATGTTTTCATCACCGTCTTCATCATCAACATCAGAATATACTTCAACAAAGGCTTTGGAAACTGTCTCTAATGCTTTGAGAGCGACTCTTCTATCATTCTTCTTTGTTTCTAATGTAGTCTTTGCTCATTGGTTAAGCCCATGCTCATTGGTTAGCTCCAGTTCATAGGTAAGCAGATTACTTTAGAGCTTCTACATGGTCATCTTGTGCAAATTCTGTGACTCTCTTATAGCAGTGGTTTTTTCATCTCGCTTGCTTGGCAAAGCTATCATAAACTTGATGTTGAGGTCTTTATTTGGATAGACCTTTCCAAATGCTCTAAGAGAGTTGAGCAACACGTTAAATCTCTCATATGTGGCAGTTATGTTATCCCTAGAGATATGAGAGAACATTTCGTATTTTTAAGTTAGCAGGGGATGCTTATTTTCCCTAACCTCTTCAGTTCCTTCATGCATCACGAACAAGGTTTCCTAGATTTCCTTGGTTGTCTTGTAGTTTACCATGTTTTCGAATAATTCATCTTCTAGAGCCATGAACAGGATGTTCTTAGCTCTTTTATCCAGCTGCACAAGTTTCTTCTCTGTATTTGTCCACTCTATTTTTTGTTTAACTTCTACCTTGTTTGGATCTTCTATTATTGGGCCAAACTTTTTGGGTACGTATGGGCTATTGATTACCGCATTGAACAGGTCTTCATCAATCGCGTCCATATATGCCTGTATTCTAACTTTCCAGTTAGCAAACTTATCTTTATTGCAAAGAGGTGGCTTGTTTCCACCGTTAAGCTTAGAACTAGTTTTGTTTTGTGTCAGTGATCTACTTAAGAGTTTTGAGGTTTATTCAAGATTGTTTGCTTTGATACCACTGTTGTGTCCCAAAGGCACTAGAGATCTAGAAGGGGGGTTGAATAGATCATTAATAACTTTTTCTTTTAAGGAAGTATTACCATATTATAAATTAATCAAGTTAATTTGATTATGCATAGTGGAATATTAGTCTGAAAAACTCCTTCAAAGATTTAAAAAAATTCTCAATTCTAAATTTAGTTAAATTATGGAATTAAGTCACAAACAGATATAAAAGCTAATGCATAATTAAAAGTGCAAAAAATAAAGAGACACGTAAATTTTAAATGGCTCAGAGCACAAAGATCTCCTAATCCACTCTTCTACTCTTTCAAGTAGGAAATTCACTAAGAATGAGGGTGATCACTTAGATCAGTTCACAAAGAACTGTTATAATCGACGAATCATTTAGATTTCTTCAAGTTAGTAAGACTCGATATTTGTCACTCAGACTAGTTCACAAAGAACTTTTCAAGTCACTTAGACTTGATTACAAGAAGGTCACTAAGACCAAAGAATCACAAAGAGAATAAGTGATTTTAAAGCGCTGCTAAGTTACTTTTAGTCCAATGAAGAATGACTCAGCAGTAGAACAAGTCGTTCCTTTTCGTAGAGTAAAGTTCTTGAAATTTGAGCAGTAACTCGGCTTGTAATTCATGATTCATTTTATTTTTTATTGAATCTTCATCTCCTTTTATATAAGACATCAAGACTTTCCCGTTAGAAAGTTGTCATTGCTCATAATGGAGAATCAAGTTTATAGACTAATAAGGCACTTCCCAAAAGATGCTTCTCCGAACCTAATTATCAGAATCATCAAACACATTGATTATTTCTAAGGCAGCACTCTAACCGAATGAGATTACCGATAATTTCATTACACGGTCACACACCTCTGTCCCAAGTAGTCATGGTACCAAAATATCATTCTATACTTTTTCTTTTCTAAAATTTTCTCTATTTCTTCAAAACGAGTGATCTACTGGCAATAAACGACGATGACAATCAAACCAATAGGGCTTTCGACCATGTGATAGGTTGAAAGACTTTGTATGCTCCATACAACATAGACAAGACATCTTCCGATGTGTACTCCACCAAATAACATACCAAAAGCAGAAAAGTCACTGATAGTCCATGGTGTGATGTCGCAAGCACCCAAAAATAAAATCTTACTTTTGAAAAATATTAATGTAGTAGTGTAAGCAAGAGTCGATCCCACAGAGAATGATTAATTTAATTTTATATTTTTGCAAACAAAAGTTGGGGGGTTTTGTAATTAAAAAACTAATTTAAATAAAATTAATTAAAATAATTATGCAAGAAATAAATAAAAATAAAAAGCCTTGGTTTAAGTCAAAATTCACCATAAAAAATTTATAACTGATCACTGATGCAAGAATAACTCAATTCATACTTTGAAGATTCACCGTAGAAAGAACTACTCGCATGTGGAATAATTTTTCTCCTCTCTCCTTAATTTTAGATAAGTAGAGTCACGTTGTCTAAATACCCTTACTATTAAACAACCTCTGGCACGTGCTAAAGATTTAATTTTAATAGCAGCATAAAGAATTAGAGAGATCGTTGAACTAAACAACACAAGCCATGTGTTTGCATTTAATTTAGATGAATATTCTTCCTAAGATAAAATAATCTTTTGATCTGCAAAACAATTATTAAACTTAGTTGCTTCAAAAATAGCAGTAGATTAATATGAACAATAAACTAGTAGCGCTCCTAGCAATTAAACAAATTAATCATAAAATTAAGTATAAAAGAATATTCAATAATCAAAATATAAATTGAACAATTAAAATAAATTAGATCTCACAGTGTATAAATCTTGATAGCTTCAATCACTTAAACCAAGAAAAATAAATTAGCTACTCATAAATATAAAGAATACTAAAGAATAGAAGAGAGAATTTTTATTCTAATAAGAGTTGTGTCTTACATTGTGTATCAAGCCCTCTATTTATAGGATCCAAAATTCTCCTAACCCTAGTAGGAATTGTACTCTCCAAACCCTAATAGAATTTAAAATAAAAATAAATATAAAATAAAAATCCTAATTTTAATTCCTATTCCAAATTATAATTAGATTTATTAAATTTATTACTATTGCCGAAGGAAACCACGCACGGAAAAGCAAGAAAGCAAGAAACACGCCAGCTGTCACACACGCGTCTGGCCCCACACGGAGAGAGAGAAAAAACTGTAGCCTTCACGCGGAGAGAGAAAGAGACGAAACAGCCCAGCGCAGCCTTGATTACCGTTGGCGCGTGTCTACCACGCGCCCGTCCCAAATTGCATAGCCGCGCATTGCGCGGTCTTTGTTTTTCTGTTCAGCTTCACAATACGACGTCGTCTGGTTGAGCGCGTTTCCTGCTCGCGTTTCCTGCTCGCGCGCATTACGCGGAATTGCCTTGTAGCTTAATTACGAAATTGCCCTCAGAGTTTGTCTTTTTACCGTTTTGCCATCCAAGCTTTAATAAATTCCTACAAAATAAAATATAAAATAATTAAAAATATATAAAAAATAATATAAAAATACTAAAAATCCTAAAAACACATAATAATAAATAAAACACCTAAAATACTAAAAATACTTAAAAACTCACAAATAATTAAGTATAAAAATACATAATAAATTGATATAAAATCGACTTATCAAATATCCCCACACTTAACTCTTTGTTTGTCCTCAAGCAAAACAAGAATAAAAACTAAAAATAATAACAAAACAATTTTCTTGAGCAATAAATCAATATAAATTTCAATATCAGCCTCAAAGATTTTTATATGATAACTCAAAGAAAATTTCAAAACCATGCAAAATTTAGGACTTCAACATATTTATTAATCTTACTCTATTCAAAACCTTTTGTGTGTATGTGAATCCAAATGTATCAAACTAATTAAAATTCAGATAAGTCTAGGTTATTAATTATCTTATAAAAGATATACAACAAAACTCAATATACTTATTCTTCTCATCACTTTCAGCTAATACAGACAAATATGAATCAGAAAATCAAAAGGTTTTTAATCAATGAAACACACTAGGATTATTAATATCACTTTTTTTTTTCCAAATATTTTTCCACAATTTTTTTCTTTTTAATGGGTGCATTTTATGCTCCATCCCATTTTCTTTCTTTCTTTTTCACGGTACATTTTATGCTCCATCTCACCAGCGAGTGCGTTTTACGTTCCATCTCGCTTTTTCATGTGTTTATGAGTGAGTGCGTTTTACGCTCCATCTCAACCCACCACATAATTTTTTCCAATAATAATCCTAGAAAAAGTACCTAAATCATCTCTTCCAAATTATATTTTGTCTTATATTTCACTTCAAATAATGATCAAATAAGATATAGAGTTCAAAAATATCTTTCATAAGCATTTAACCATTTAAACTTTCTCTAAATTAAAATTAGCTCAAACAACTAGATATAAGCGCATAAAAATTTAAAGGATCTCAAATAAAGTAATAATCAATAAAAAGTTAAATTCAAACTAAGCAAAAATTTATCATTTTTCCAAGAGTTATTAAATAAAAATCAAAATTTTATCATTGGCTAAAAATTAAAATTTAATTTAATTCATTGCTCATGTGACACATCCTAAAAATAAAAAATAAAAAATTACCCCATTTTCGTAGGAAACACGGTTACACTTAGCATGTGCAACAAGCCTTTAAACCCCAAGGTTACCCCAAGTGGACGAGTTGTGTCTCGTGAGGGTTTGCAGTGAATTTACCAACAAAATTCAAAAATTTAAAATTTTTAAAATTCCCTAAGAATAAAACAAAAAAAAAAAATTTTAAAAATAAATAAATAAAATAAAACAAAAAATTCCTAAAAATAAAACAAATATCCTAAATCTCTTCCCCCACACTTAAAATTTACATTGTCCCCAATGTAAACTATAATGCAAAGAAATAGGCACAAATAAATATAAAAAGAAAAAGGAAAAGAAATGCAAATCTGTTTTCTTGGGTTGCCTCCCAAGCAGCGCATTTGTTTATCGTCATTGGCTTGACAGCATGTTTAAACACTACGTTACTCCAACTTCATGAATTTTGAGTACCCCATCCTTCACGTTATTCTTCATTGGTAGATTCAGTCTTCCTTGCACGTGACATAAACGTTTTACTCCCTCTTCAAGTAAGAAATATCTGAGATGGCTAGGGAGATTTTTGAAATCTGGAATGGGAACCTGCAAAACAGAAGATAAAAATTTATTATGAGTAACAGGTAATGGAATGGAAGGTGCTACATAATTATCTAAAATCACTGGCAAAGAATTTAATTCAGCTTCAGCCTCATTCAAATCTAATTTCAGCTCATTTTCTTCTTCTTCCTCTAACTCCAAATTGTTAGTAATCGCAATCTCTAACTCTTCCTTGTTTGTTTCCTCAACAACTTCCGCCACCTTAGTCATGTCATTATCAAAAATAACATCATCGTCTACATTAATATTGTTTGCTTTATTGATGTTATTTTCTTCCTCTTGCTTTGACGATGGAGATATTGTCTTTTCTGGATCTTCTACATTGTTACCACTGCTTAACACTTGTGCACTTGTATTATCCATTAGATTATCCACCATTTGAGAAGGTACTTGCTCAAGACTTTACTCCTCCAATTGATCGATTGTCGTTTGTCCCATTGGAGTACCCAAACGCTGAATAATTGCATTATTTTCTTGAATTCGTGCTTGCATGTCTTGTTGAAATTGTAAATTATCCTGTTTAAATTGTAAAGTGTTAGCTTCCATTAATTTAAGCATATCTTCTAAAGACATATCAGAATAAAGTGATTGGCCCTGTTGTTGTTGGGGATATGGCTGCATGTATTGTTGATAACTTGAAAAATTCTGATGTGCGGACGAATTTATTTGTGGATTCTCACAGTCAAAATTAGGATGATCCCTCCATCCTGAATTATATGCGTTTGAATAGGGATCATATCTCCATTGAGGTTGACCAGGGAAACCACTTGCTACATTGACTTGCTCATAGGGCTCCTCTCGAAGAATGGGACACATATTAGTGGGATGTCCTACCACCGCACAAATCCTACAAGCTTCCATTCGTTGTGCATTACCTGCAACCATTTGATAAACAAGAGAAGTTAGATCATTAATTTATTGCTTAAGAGAAGAAATTTCTACCTCCTCAACATAATTAGAGGCTGCCATGACTTCCTTCCTTAACCTGCACAACTAAATTAAATTATGAAAATCTAAAAAAATAAAAATAAAAAATTACTAAATTAAATACATATTTACAAAAGCACAAAATTAAATTAAAATCATTCCCCGGCAACGGTGCCAAAATTTGGTGTGATGTCGCAAGCACCCAAAAATAAAATCTTACTTTTGAAAAATATTAATGTAGTAGTGTAAGTAAGAGTCGATCCCACAGAGAATGATTAATTTAATTTTATATTTTTGCAAACAAAAGTTGGGGGGTTTTGTAATTAAAAAACTAATTAAAATAAAACTAATTAAAATAATTATGCAAGAAATAAATAAAAATAAAAAGCCTTGGTTTAAGTCAAAATCCACCATCAAGAATTTATAACTAATCACTGATGCAAGAATAACTCAATTCATACTTTGAAGATTCACCGTAGAAAGAACTACTCGCAGGTGGAATAGTTTTTCTCCTCTCTCCTTAATTTTAGATAAGTAGAGCCACGTGGTCTAAATACCCTTACTATTAAAAAACCTCTGGCACGTGCTAAAGATTTAATTTTAATAGCAGCATAAAGAATTAGAGAGATCGTTGAACTAAACAACACAAGCCACGTGTTTGCATTTAATTTAGATGAATATTCTTCCTAAGATAAAATAATCTTTTGATCTGCAAAACAATTATTAAACTTAGTTGCTTCAAAAATAGCAGTAGATTAATATGAACAATAAACTAGTAGCGCTCCTAGCAATTAAACAAATTAATCATAAAATTAAGTATAAAAGAATATTCAATAATCAAAATATAAATTGAACAATTAAAATAAATTAGATCTCACAGTGTATAAATCTTGATAGCTTCAATCACTTAAACCAAGAAAAATAAATTAGCTACTCATAAATATAAAGAATACTAAAGAATAGAAGAGAGAATTTTTATTCTAATAAGAGTTGTGTCTTACATTGTGTATCAAGCCCTCTATTTATAGGATCCAAAATTCTCCTAACCCTAGTAGGAATTGTACTCTCCAAACCCTAATAGAATTTAAAATAAAAATAAATATAAAATAAAAATCCTAATTTTAATTCCTATTCCAAATTATAATTAGATTTATTAAATTTATTACTATTGCCGAAGGAAACCACGCACGGAAAAGCAAGAAAGCAAGAAACACGCCAGCTGTCACACACGCGTCTGGCCCCACACGGAGAGAGAGAAAAAACTGTAGCCTTCACGCGGAGAGAGAAAGAGACGAAACAGCCCAGCGCAGCCTTGATTACCGTTGGCGCGTGTCTACCACGCGCCCGTCCCAAATTGCATAGCCGCGCATTGCGCGGTCTTTGTTTTTCTGTTCAGCTTCACAATACGGCGTCGTCCGGTTGAGCGCGTTTCCTGCTCGCGTTTCCTGCTCGCGCGCATTGCGCGAAATTGCCTTGTAGCTTAATTACGAAATTGGCCTCAGAGTTTGTCTTTTTACCGTTTTGCCATCCAAGCTTTAATAAATTCCTACAAAATAGAATATAAAATAATTAAAAATATATAAAAAATAATATAAAAATACTAAAAATCCTAAAAACACATAATAATAAATAAAACACCTAAAATACTAAAAATACTTAAAAACTCACAAATAATTAAGTATAAAAATACCTAATAAATTGATATAAAATCGACTTATCAGTCCACATAATTGTTGTCCTAAGGTTAAAATTTATATTCTTCGAAACATCCCAACTTTGTACTCTATCCTCCACAATACCTTCAACTCGTCTATTAGAGGTCTTAAGAAAACATTTAGATTCTTTTTAGGACTTTTGGGACCGAGAATCATCAATAAAAAAACAAATATGGTTGTTTCATATACATCCAAAGGGGCAAGTTATATGGAGTAATAATCACGGGCCAGTAGCAGTACGGAACGACTAAATGGCTAAAAGGGTTGAAACCATCGGTGGATAATCCTAGTCTCATATTTTGCGGTTCTAATGCAAACCTAAGATGTGCTATGTTGAAATATTTTCAAGTCTTCCCATATGTAAGATGGTTAAGTTCCCCATCTTTAGTTGGAGATATCATATGCCAAGTCATATGTTCAATGGTTCTTGAAGAAATGTACAATCTTTTAAGCCTATCTGTAATTGAAAAATACCTTAAGATCTTAAAAGATATATTTGTATTCTTCTTAGTCACACCCTCTTTATTAGTCTTAAATTGATCATGAATGCATACCATTCACTTTGTCTTCTGTTCATCTTCTTAGTAAAATAATATTCAATCGTTTGGATATGCATTAATCTTTTGATATCCAAGACCTAACTTCCTTACCATTTTCTTACAAAAGTAAAAGTTCTAGACAATTTTTTACCATAAGGCAATATACTCTTAATGGCCTTCAAGAGCAACTTAAAACACTTATGACTCATGTTGTGATCAGCCTTTATATTATATAACGTCGCCACTGCAAACAATGTAGTTTGCTTCATACAACTAGGCCACAATTGTTCGCTACCCTCTTTCGATAACTTAAATAACATTTTGGTATCATAATTCATAAGTTGATCTCTGTCTTGTTTCAAACAAAATTCAATCCTACAATATCCTGAATCATGTCATTCAAATAATTCATACTACTGTCTGAATTATGTACTTGTTTGATGCCACTATCTATTTTCTGCCCATGTGTCCACCAGCATTCTTCATAATTAGACATGAAGTCCTTAAGCAAATGATAGGCAACCATCTCTATGTTCGCATAATTTACATTCTTACACTTCAAACAAAGACATCTTTTCTTGTTCTGAGCAATGAAACATTCTTTGTGACTATACGCGTAATTCAAAAATACTTCACAACCAGTTCTAAATTCAGCTGTAGTACTTATCTGGCTAGTCGACTTTCGTCGGCTCATCCAACTACGGTCTGAATAGAAATTCATAATACTATGATACTTATTTTGACAAGAATTATTGTATTACACTATGTCCTTGGTTGGTATAAAACATTGTTGTTATCTAAATATATCTCTACTCTTATTACACCTGTTAGGCTTCTATCACATTCAAGTATGCGACGTCTCACTAATGTCAACGACTTAAATACATGCATATGTTGTTCGAAAGAAATTTTGGTAGCATTTCTCATCGGTCTAAAAGTACACGAAATAGACTATGATTTATATAGTCCAAGTACGCATTCAGAGAATAATAGAAGATAAACAAATCAATATTTCAGCCCGTTGAGATAAACAAATCAATATTTTCCAAAATGGGGACTATCCAATATTCACTCTTAATGAGTGAATCTTAAACGGGTTTCTAAGTTTATCAGACTACATTAGTGAAATTATAATTTTTAAGATTGGTATCATTTATTTAAAATTATAAAAAGAAAAATAACATCGATTTAAGGCACATGAGTAAGAGTAAGATTATTAAAGGATATTGAAAAATTGAGTGAGATTGCAGAAATTAAAGGTAATTTAGCTTCACATAGCTCGTTGACTAAAGACTAAAAACTGAAGAGATAAAAGAAGAGTCCGAACTAGAAAATAAAACTGATGTAAAATAAACGAGGCCATTGTGACTTTACTTATTGAGTGAGTAGGGCAATTCTTTGTTTGATTCTCAAATTTATTCAATACAACACATTGTTGGAGAGAATTCACTTCCATTCTATATGTATACATCATTGGGCAATTTACATTTTAAAAAAATAAAAATAAATCAATGAAAATTAATTAAGGTAAAGAATTATGTACATTTTGATTAAATTACATTATTTTTCAAATCTGATTAGAATAAATATAAGTGCACAACATCTAAATATTATATATATTTAATTATTAAAAAGTAAAATATGATATTAAAATTCGTATCGTACTCTATTTTTTAATAATTAAAATAAATATAATATATAATTTTATATTTAAATATCATCTCTATCCGATTATTGTAATTATCTCAAGTGGGAGAGCTGGGGCAGCTAGCTAAACAGGTACATAATTATCAAGTGATATCTTATCCAAAGTTGCTACAAAAACGACATAAATCGACACCTAAGTCCGCTTAAGGGACAGAGACACATAGCCAGGTTAAGCTTTTAAGGTACCAACAAAGACTAATACGTGGATACAGCTCCTTGTGTCCATTATGGATAAGTATAAATATATAATATCAAATATAATATTTTAATTTTAATTATTAAAAAATAGAATTTAATACAAAAATTTATATTAAATTTTATTTTTTAATAATTATAATATATATAATATTTAAAATAATATTTGATTACAATATATATAAAGTTATGCATCCATTATTTTAGGAGAAAAAGAACATAAGAAACGTGTAAGACAGCAGAGGGAGAGAGAGAGGGAGGTGCCAACTGTCGAGAGCCTATTTGGGAAATTAGAAAATGATATAGTAATAATCTATATCTATATTATAAAGTCTTGATGATCTTTCTTCAACAACTTTGATGATTTTGTATTTTTATTTTTTTTATTATTATTATATAATTTTAGATATATTATTATTTTATTTTATTAATATTAATTTTTTATTTTTTTATTTACTTTTTAAAAAAATTTAAATTACTTTATTTATATAATTTATACATATAATACGTACTTAACAATCAATATTAATCATATAAAACACCTTCATTATTCATTACTATTTACAACAATGTTAAGCAAGAAAAAAAAAAGAGTTAAGGAAAAGGTTTTGTTAAGTGAAAATATTAAAGAAGACATGGTCCGTAACAAGCTCTTCTAGAAAAACAGTCATCAATCTTATCTTTTGTGTATATATGACTTATATCTATTATCTTATGAATAATTTTATATATATTATAATTAAATATTATATATATATTAATTATTAAAAAATATGATCTGACACAAATTTTTATGTCAAATTTTATTTTTTAATAATTAAAATTAAAATATTATATTTAATTGTGTGATTGATATTGTACATTTATACTAATCTTTATCTTATTATATATGGGAGAAAGAGAAATAACTATCTTATTCAAATTGTATAACATTTATGGTTTTAAAAAAATTATATTTTTTAATTGTGATTTATAATTGCACGGAAGAAATATTGACTTCGTTTCTCATGTTATCATTACATATTAATTTATTTCACTTTAATTTTGTAACAAATTTTACACAGGTAAAAAGCATCAGATACATCCCTTAATCAATAATTTTTTGATAAAACGTTAATTAAAAAAATGATATATTCTCTCCATTTTAAATTATAAATTTAATATTATTTTTTTAAAAGCTAATTCTAGATATTTGTATATTTAAAATTAATATTATTTATTTAAATTTTAACAACAATAACTTTTATACTTAGTAATATTTTTAAGTAATTTATGATATTTATAAGTATATTAATATAAAATAAATAAATTTATATTAATTTTGAATTTAAAAAATATTTGAAATTAATTTTTAAAGAATTAATATTAGTCTGATAATTTTAAACAGAGAAAGTATATAATATATAACTCTTAAAGTAAGTCCGTTGACCATGTTTGGGTTAATGACTACTAAACCTTCATACAGAAAAAATCTAATAATTTTATTTGATAAACATATTAACAAGATTAAATATGCAATTACTAGATTACCAACATTTTAGCATTAATTTAAGATAATTGATATTTCTATAAATAAAAAAAATTGATATTTTTATAAGATTTTAGTCATATAAAGGTAGACCCCACTTACTATTCATGTAAGTAAAACTTTGCAAAAATATCAATTTCTCTTCTAAAAATATTAATTTTTTTTGTGAAAATATTAAATTCTTAATTTAAATCAAAATTATGATTTCAAATTTTTTATTTTTTATTTTTTAATTTTTAAAGAAACATATGTACTACCGGGTTAGTTGTAGCTTTATTGCCCACCAACCACAACCAACTTTACCCCAGGACGGCAGGGTGGTAGGTCTCACCAAACCCCCAATATCACTAGTGAAAGATATTAAAATGGGCCCACAAACTTGTTAACGTTAAAAGGGTCCCACAAAATTATAGTTGGGAAATTCAGCGTTATGACTAAGAACTAACCCCATCCTTCAGATGAGAAAAAGTAGGCGTACCAACCACCGCCTCCAAGTTGCATTGGCTTTTGTCCATATCCGCTGAATCTTTTGTTGTCATTTTTACTTTTCTAGCCCCACATGTAAAGTTAAATTTCACTTCTATAAATCTTCTCTTTTAGTTTTTTTCCCCCATTAAAACATAAAAAATAAATTTGGCTCCCCTTCATTACACTTTCTCTCTAACTTTACCTAATATAATAATTATTTAATTTTATTAATAATGATCCAAATATATGAATCGATAGATATTCATATTAAGATTAATCCTACCAAAATTTAGAATCACAAAAAAAAATACCAATAAAAGTTTAAAAGAATTTTCAACTATTGAAATTTTGATTAAAAAATCTATATGTTTATCAAATGGTTAAAAAGTGTCAAATTACTTTTATTTTTGGAATAATTATACTATTAAATATTATAAATTAATTAATTGGTGTTGATTTCAATTATATTAACTAAAACTATAAAAATATGATGTATTGGATAAAATTAAAGGGAATGTGTAATAGAGGGGAGCCAAATTCATAAAAAATAATTTATATATTAATAAATTTCATAAAAAAAAATTGAACTACGATTAATGAAAAACTCTAATTGATAAAATAAAATAAATTAAAATAATATTTTTTTTTAATTTTTTTTTTATTTCGTGTATTCACATACGACACTATTTACTATCGACACAAATTTACTGTGATATATGCAGAACTCTTAAACATTTTTTGTCCCAATTTAATTGTCCTCTATTCCAATTTAAAATTACCCAAAACCTTGTTCTCATGATTAAACACATGTTTTACTATCATTCTCCAACTTTGGTTCGAGGGAAAAAGAGATTTCTTTTAATTATTGATTTTTTAAAATCAATACGATATTTTCTTAAATTTCATAATTAATGTTTCATATTAAATTTTTCAAGAAGATAAAATATGTATTTAATACTATTTTTAAAATAATTTATTATTTATATAATTATATTATTTTAAAAAAATAAATTTATATAAATTTTGAGTTTAAATATATTATAAATTAACTTTAAAAAGTTAAAATTGATTCTACATTTTAGAAATGGGGAATATCACTATATTGGAATGTGTTTTAATAATAATTATTATGAAACTTCATATTTTACAATAATAATAATAATAATAATAATAAATAAATAAAAAGAGTACCAACTACCAACCCTTCGGATGCGCATGTCATAACAAGTTTACTTAGTTTATATATTATATTATAAATAACTATCCTGGTTAGAAGTATTTTACGATTTCTTTAGTTTATAGTAACATTTACAACCATACACAAGATACCCTCTCTATTCTTCGGATAATGTCTTAAATAAAAGAAATATAAAAAAATACTAAAAATTAATAGTAATGTTGTGTTTGGATTGATAGAATAAAATAAAATAATTTTAAGATGTTTCAAATATATGTTTAGTTGTTAGTAGAGATGTGTAGTGTAATATAATGACAAAATTATCACACATATACATCTATTGTAATGAATTTTATTCTTTCACCTTTCATATGAAATAAAAATCAAGTGATTGAAATGAATTTTCATTCTACTGGAATGATTTATCTTATAACATGATCATCAAATTGTGACACCCCCAAATCTGGGCACATACAGTCCAAACTTGAGTTGTTAAAAGACTACAACAAAATTATTACAGCGTTTAACAATACAGTGTATAATAATACACAACTAAGTCTTCACTATTTTTGTCACACTATTTTACAACACGTGAAGACTACGATAGTTATCCCTTGGACTCTCACTCCATTCCCCGGGTAGACCCAGCTACGTTCTCATCTCCTGTTGAAAAATAATGGAACAAAAGGAAAGGGTGAGCTCAAATAGCCCAGTAAAAAATATCATGACTAAGATAATGACGAATAAATTATCATTAGCCTTCAATAGTTGAGTTCTTGATAGAATACAATAGACTACAAGGTTTATATCAAAAACTATAGTTAAATTCTTGAACAACGTTCAGATCAATAATAGCAGCGGAATGAGCAATCTATTAGAAGAATAATGCAGACTATAATGTCTATTCGCTTCTCTTTTTAGGAAAAACATCATTAACTTTTATCATCTGAAATACCATTAGTCATGATAATACAAATTCACAATTCCTGGTCATAATTATGCAGATCAACAGTTCATCTTTGTACTACGGGCCAAAGACATTAAATATAACACCAACGGTCATGATTATACCAGATTCAACCTTTGGTCATAATCATACCAAACAACAGTTCATCTTTACACTACGGGCCAAAGATATTTAATATAACATATTATACTAGATTCAGCCTTTGGTCATAATCATATTAAACAACAGTTCATCTTTGCACTACGGGCCAAAGAGAACATTCACCACGTGTCATAAAAGACACCGAACAGATGTATCGCCTTTAACCTATTATATCGCCTTTAACCTATCATATGTTCAACAATTATATCGCATCTGTGCCCCTGGCCACAGATATTCACAACAACTTGATTCTTAATGATTAGTACAAATAACAGTGATACAAATGATGAACAGAAGAAACAGGATAAACAATAAGTATCGGAAGTTTACTTTGTGCAGATTCAAATAATGTCCAAATTGTCAACATGATGTGGAGTGAAATTCAAAAATGATATTCAAGATCCACAATTCAGAATAACAGTTACAGTTCAATAGAAAGGTTCAGAAAATAGGAAGGTTCAATTGAAATGATGAAGTGCAACTATTATGGAACATATAATATTTTCAGGAATTATAGAAGCAATATTTCCATAATAAGTTTCGATTTAGGAGTATGAAAGAAAATAATATCCCTTACCATAACAGGTTTGATTAACAAAAGGTGAAGAAAATTAATATTCCTTACCATAGTAAGTTTGAATAATGAAAGATGAAAAAAATGGTATCCCTTATGAGTATAAAGGAAAATAATATCACTTACGAATATGAAAGAAAATGATATTACAAACGAATATGGAATAAAAGTGTCATGTGATAATTCGTGTAGACAAATTATTTCCACAAGAGACAAATAAAAAATAAATACAAAGGGTTATTCACCAACAGACGGTAGTCCGCGCAGTAAGGTTATTCCCACAATTTAATAAAATTTGAATACGAAGAGTTATTCACCAAACATGCAGTAATCCGCGCCGTAAGGTTATTCTCAGAAATTAATAAGGAATAAATACGATAGGTTATTCACCAACAGACGGTAATCCGCTCCGTAAGGTTATTCCCGCAATTTAATATATGAAAATAAATGGCACAAGAAAAAAACGATATTATTTTCGTGAATCAAAAAATGATAATTCCTTTCAGTAAAAAAGAAAATAATATCCATTTATGATGATGAAAAGAATGATACCCCTTACCGTAGTAAGTTTAAATAATAGAATATGAAAGAAGATGATATTCCTTACCTTAGCACGTGACTGAATATTGATTTAAATGAGGTTGATCAACCTATGCATTTATAATATAATTAGTAATTACCATATACAAATTTCAAAGTGTATAATAACTCGTATAATATGAACTATCAAAATTATATATATTTAACATAATTTTTGTAATATAATATAACAACTTTCAAATAGTTTTTAAAATAATATTCCAAAATAAATCTTC
The DNA here is from genome assembly GCA_947179155.2 of Hedera helix. Taxonomy (NCBI): domain Eukaryota; kingdom Viridiplantae; phylum Streptophyta; class Magnoliopsida; order Apiales; family Araliaceae; genus Hedera; species Hedera helix. Next base: position 23,730,162 of record OX359280.1, read on the forward strand.
CAAAGAAAACTTTTAAAAATGAATCTTCTCATAGAAGAGTATTCTAAAGGAAGATTTGTGAATACCGTGAACAATAAAAATTTATGAAATTACTACTTTTTAATAAAAGACTTACTTGAAAATTTTCTGTACTCATTTTGGCTTTCAAACACTCAAAATAGCCTTACTATTCTCAGAGAAAACTCATAAAATTCTTATAGAAATTTTTTATGTTTTAGGTATGCTTTTTCTATTCAGCTGAGAAAGTTATTTATAGGAGAAAAGAGGATATTATGCATGGTTGGTGAACTGGCGTGCTGCACGCCAGTATTGAAATTTGCAGCAGCAATCGTTGGCTGCTTTTTCTTTCCTAACTTTCCAGCAGCAATTTCACATTTTAATTTTCATGTGGCCCCTACATGAGTCCCACATGCTACTATTCACGTTACTATTTACATAAAATAATAATTAATTAATTTTTTTTCCTGTGGGTCCTGCATATAAAATACAATAATGCTACAACAATAATGTATTAAACACGTTACAGATTATTATTAATTTAATAATATAAATTACTGTGTATTTACTACTGTGACAATTATTTGGTTCAATAATTTTAAAATACAGTACACCAATAATTATTGACTCAATGATATAAAATACAGTGTAATAACAATTATTGAATCAATAATGCAAAAAACTGTGTAACAATAATTATTAAATTGATAACATAAGATATTATGCAGTGACAATTATTGATGAAATGATGTGCAACAGTTACGGTGTCAATTATCAGATCAATAATGCGAATACTGTGTAATAACCAATTTATCAGTTCAATAATATAAACGTCGCACAATACCTTATGCTACTGTAAAATACCGCGTGCTACAGTAAAGTACCATAAATTACAGTAGACTACTATTCTTTTATCACCGATATTTTAATAGTTAAAAGTGATAACATCGTTGACTATTTTTATTTTTAAAAAAAAAGTTACTTCTATCGTTTTCTATATCCAACAAATATTCCGTTGTGGGGTCCACCAATGATTAGTTATTTCGGCGCCGTCGTACAACCTGAATATTCCCCAACAAAACGAATATTGTCTGACAAAATAAAATTTGCACATAACATCCTTAACTTTCAATTTTGTCAATTTAATCACTTACTGTTTCATGAAAAAAATATATATGAAAAAAAATTAAATTTTGTATTTCATAAAATTCAGGGTCTTACACAAATACGCTATTTTTTATTCCATTTATTATTTCTTATCTCAATCTAAACGTAGCATAAGAAAAAGAGAAAGATTCATACTATAATTAACATAGAGGCATAAAAGAGAAAATAAAAATGTATTTATAGTATCTCTTATAATTTACTTATTTTAATTTGCATAAAGATTCATACACAATTCATTATTTCGAGGTCGAAAGGATTATTAACTTTATTTTTTTGATTTTTCAAACATATAAAAATATATTCAAAATTAAAATTGATGACAATAAATAAATGAATTTATCAGTAATTGAAATATAGTCATCACCTACAAAAAAGACGGTTGGTATATTTTAAATCGATGGACACTTGATCTATTAGTATGACTCACTTTAATAAATATAGAGGTCAAAGGTTTGAATATTATTGACAACAAGTTAAATTATGGGCTAAATACACTTTAGTTACGTGAAGTTTCACCCTACTCACAATTCGACCCATAAATTAATTGGGCTTACACATCCGTTATATCAAGTACTTAATTTTATGTAATTTAGCCCTCAAAATCAATTTTCGAGGAAAATTGGCCAGAAAATCAGACCTTAATGGAAATCCGGTAGGACCCTAGTGGGTTTATACGGTTTGACCGTATTTAAATACGGTTGACTTATTTTTTTTATAAAAAAAAAAAAACTAACTTAATAACTTCTAATGTTTAACAAAAAATAAAAGTTTTTTAAAATTTTTTTATACCAAATAATGTTTAACAAAAAATAAAAAAAATATAAATTCTAATTAATACCGTATATGTATCAAAGTAAATTATCACATTTTAATTTTAAACTTTAATAAATTAAAAGGAATATATAACAAAGGCTGTATTTATTTAAATTATAATTTTGAAAAAAAATAGAATAACTTTAAAATACAGAATAATTAACTTATATGCAAAATAGAAATAAATTTATTTTCAAATGAAAATTTAAAATAATTTTATTTTTAAATGTAAAATTGAAATAAATTTATTTTCAAATGAAAATAAATAATACATTATAGTTAATATATGAATATTAAAAGCAACCTATTATATTAAAATATAAAAACACATTCTACATATAATAGAAAACGTGAATTTATTTAGTATATAAAAAAAATTAAACCAAAATAATGTTAAACAAAAAAGGAAAAACAATGCTAATTAATACCATATATATCAAAATAAATTATCACGTTTAAATTTTAAATTTTTATAAATTAAAAAGAATATATGACAAATGGTGTATTTATTTAAATTATAATTTAGAAAACAAAGAAAAAAAATAACATAATTTAAAAATATAGAATAATTAACTTATATAAAAAAATGAAATAAATTTATTTCCAAATGAAAAATTGAAATAAATTTATTTTCAAATACAAAATTGAAATAAATTTGTTTTCAATTGCAAAATAAATAATGTAGTATAGTTAATATCTGAATATTAAAAGCAACCTATTATATTAAAACATAAGAATACATTCAGCGTAGAATAGAAAACGTCAATTTATTTAGTATAAAAAAAATAAAAAAAATTAAAGAATAAAAATTATACCAAATAATGTTTAACAAAAAAAATGCTAATTAATACCGTATATGTATCAAAATAAATTATCACATTTAAATTTTAAACTTTTATAAATTAACAATAATATATAACAAATAGTGTATTTATTTATATTATAATTTAGAAAACAATGAAAAACGTAAATTTATTTAGTATAATAAAAAATTAACATTATTTATTCTTTGTTCTTTATCTAAATAATTATTTAAATATAAATGAAATAAATAAATAATCACTACTATTATTTGGTTTTATTAACCAAAAAAATAAGTTTAATAGTTTTATTTTAAAATTTAATTTTGGGTTTTGTGATTTTTTTTGTTGGGTTAAATACATTTTAGTTACACCAAGTTTTACTTTTCTCACAATTCGGCTCCCAAACTGAAGTCAAATCGTGTTTTAATAAGATCAAACCGTATAAAAATACTTATCTTATTGGAAAATTAGGTATTCCGGCCAATTTTTGACGAAAATTGATTTTGGGGCTAAATTGTGTGAAATTAGATACTTGATATAACAGATGTGTAAACTCAATTTGTTTAGGGGCCGAATTGTAAATAGGGTGAAATTTCGTGTAACTAAACTATATTTAGCCCTTAAATTACATTTCATCAGCATAATTAAATTACATTGTACTTTTATTTTGTTTGCTACAATGATATTTTAATTTAATTTTTCAAAATAAAAAATGATAAGAATGATTTATTTGTTTGAATTTAATCTATTGGCATCAAATACAATGACTTGTATTATATATTTGGAATATGCATGTGAATGTTATTTCTCTATTATAAGATTTGATGATGTGTTTTTAAAAGATAAATGAATCAATATGCAAATATGTCTGCATTAATGAAAGATGTAAAGTCCTTAATAGTTAATAGACATTATGTTCTAAGGACTTAGATTGACAAGGTCAAATTTGTTAAGTTGATCTCATATGAGTTAATAGCATTGTACAGTCCTTCAAAAGATCACTATGTACAAGGACTATGTATAGAAAGATCAAACTTGTTAGGTTGATCTTAAATTGTAAAAGATAGGCCTGTTCGACCGAAAAGAACAACAGTCTGGCAAGAGAGTTAAAACAAGAATCGTAGACTACACTCACGATCGTAGAGTCTGCAAGCCATCAGCATAGCCAGTCATACGCTCACATTTCCAAAGCAGAATCATAGAGTGTCTACTTAAAGATCATCAGTATGAACACCCTGAATGACCGGCAAGCAAACAGAAGATCCAAGCACCAACTCCATCAGCAAAGACTGATTGAGAAGTGAAGAGTCATTCAGATAGAAGTCTTATGAAATCACTTAAAGGAAGATCGTAGAGTCTTCTAGGAAGATTGTAGAGTCTACCAGGTAAACGCAGAATAAGGCTCGGATAATCAAAGAGTCCTCTCGGCAGATCGTAGAGTTGTCTCAGTATCGTAAGGCTAACTCTCGGGATCGTAGAGTCCATATAGACAGTCACTTTACGATTCTCTTAATCTTGTCTACGAACCAAGCAGAGTCAAAGAGCAACCTCTACATAAGTTTTCAGAATCATGACAGCAATTCTCATAAGGATTATTCAGAAGGTTGTCCTTGAGCTGTCAAACAAACTGAACGAAGATCTCGTACATCTATAGCATCTAGCCTTAACTGTGATCGTAGAGTAGTTCAAATCATAACTTTACGATTGCACTACGACTTACACCACAAGTCCGATCGAAAAATTGCAAAGCTAAGTCGTAGAATGATAAAGCAAGCTCAGAAGTACAACTTTCAAGCAATCGAGCTGAAGATATTCAAATGCTATATGTCATAAACAACCTTTGATTATACAAGCAGAGAATGCAACTGAAGTTCATAGAGCAATCATCTATGATAAGAAATCATCTGTTAAAGCTTAAACCAGATCATAGACTTATGTTTTATATACATAAAGCACAATAAAGATCACGAAGCATGAGAAGCATATCGTCAGGACCGCAAGGCTCGGATAAAATCGTAGAGTTAGTAAAGTCAATCACTCTCTGATCAACGATCAGAAGCCTACGACAGACAAGATCGTAGAGCTACATAGCAGAACTAGCAGATGACTCAACGATCAGAAGCCTACGACAGACAAGATCGTAGAGCTACATAGCAGAACCAGCAGATGACTCAACGATCAGAAGAAAAAAGCCACAACTGGATTGATCATCGAGTACTTAAGTGCCAACAAGGATTGAAGACATCCAAGCACTTAAGTCAGTAATCTTAAAATGAGTTGCTAATTACTTCAGAAACATCCACGTCAACACTTCTATGGCATCTGCTATAGAAGAAGTCAGAAATGTCAGAATACTAACTTATGCGTGCTGAGTGTCAGAGCAAAGACTTCTAGTATCATGCATCAGGCTCAAGAAATCAGAAGACTGTGTCTCAACGGTCATATTCTTTAAAAGACCTGTCCACTCTATGAAGACTGGGAAGAACCCAAGACTGACATCTCTCTCCAGGGTTAAAGAAGACAAGTCAACAAGTCAGAGTCTGCAGAGCACTAACACTCTGACTAAATGAATAAAGTATTCAGAAAGAAGTCCGAAACAAAGCATGCTTCAACAGAAGGATTTGCTACAGGAAGATTTGTAACAGGGAGATTTGCAACGGAAAGATAATTCAAAGATCTACAAAAAGAGCAAATCGGGAAAAATAACGGAGGTGAATAAGCAAGAACAATATACACACGACCGAATCTGTTGAGAAGCTTCACCAAGAAAACGAAAAATGCCGAAGGGCTGGCATATGAGCTAAGAATCGAAGGATCAAAGAAGCCAAGAACACTTTGAGAAAAGAGGAGTACAAAATAGAATTCTGTGTGAAATACAAGCTAAGTGTTCAACACAACTGCTGAGTAAAAAGCTTATCGAAAGAACTCAGCAGTACATTTCGGGTGACCATGGGTAGTTGCTGAATACAGAAAGAAGAAGAACATCAACGACAAATATCAGCAGCATTCAAATGTTGATCACAAGCAGCTGCTAAGTACCTAAAGATGGAGAAGAACAAATGTTCTACTTAGCAGCACAACTCAACAAACAAACAACTCAAGTCTGTTGGACTTAATAAGGATCATAGTGTCTCAGCATGGAGAACTAAAGAAATCAAGTCCGCTGGACTTGTTGAGTACCGAAGGGTATAAGAGATTCTAAGTCTGCTTGGCTTAGTCTACAGTCCCAAAGCTACTGGCTTTGATGAGGGCAAGAGTGTCTTAGTCTTAATGTGACTGAAGGAACCAAGTCTGTTGGATTTGATGAGGGTAAGAGTGTCCTAGTCCGGAGGACTAAACCTTAATGGATTTCCTACTTGTCAAAGTAGAAGAGTGGAGTAGGAGTTGTTCAGTCTCCGAACCACTTAAATCTCTTGTGTCATTTACTTTATGTCTCTTACTTTTTTGCACAATAACTGCTAAATCCGCTATCACCCATACTGTAAATTAACACACTAAATTGAAATGACTCATATATCTTTAAGGGGTTTTTAAAAGTTAATCCGTTGTGCTTGAATTGATCCCATCATTTATAACTACTATGCTTTCGCTATAAATGGAAAAAGTTTTAATGATCCATTCAACCCCTTCCCCCTTCTAGATCATTATTGTGTCCACGAGAACTAACAATTGGTATCAGAGCAGGTTCTCACAAATTTGTTAAAGCCTACGCTTTGAGTTGATCCATGACACAAAATTAGATTAGTGTAAAATCTCGGTATTGGGTATAAAAGACAAAATGAATTTAATCTCACAAGTTGAAAATTGTTTGTACAGGTAATCCAATGAATAAGCTGCCTAAGGCCATCCATGCTTAACCATGTGCTTAAAAGAATTATCTTCATCAGACAAATTGAGCTAAGGGAAATCAGTAGGTTAATGGAGGAAGAACACAGATGCAGCAAGAGTTATGAATCTTTCCATTCAAAAGGAATCCATAATCAAAAAGTGATTGAGAAGCTCTACAAATGATGAACTAGGACATTCACTCCATCATCAACCGTCAAAACGATTAAATCTATGGACTTCTCAACTATGTGTGTCATTGCCCTTCTCAACCACCTGAACCTGAGGTTAAAAATCCAATTTATCAAGGAATAAGGTATTTTGTCCACAACACAAAGGTTTTGGTCGATGCATCAGTTTATGCAGCTATATGAAGAAATTTATGGTGTCACAAATAAAAACCGGAAGGACTGCAAATCATTAACAGCTATGCTTCATCAAAATCAGAACCACTGTTTGTCAAGTGATTGACAACAGTGGGGTATTTTATCCTATCTCCTCCAAGTACTGAAATTATCAATTATTGTACTGCATGACAAGTTATTTATATTATTTATCCTCATTTCTCAGGATCTTGTAAAGGAATCATTATCCTCCTAAAATACTCTCGTTAAACCATGTCATATCATTTATTAAATATTACTTGTACTCATGTGAGAGCTCTTTCAATTGATAAAGAAAAATTAGTGTTGAGATTGAATTTAACCTTCTATAATTGAGGAAATCTTGAAGATTTATCTTTAGCAATACTCACTTCCTTACATTAACTCTGTTTCTCTCAAAATCCAAAGAGGTAGCTATGATTGGTATTTTTCCTACCTTAATTTTCTTTCGAGTTACTTTCGATTTTGTTTTAATCTGAGTTGTTGATAAATCGTAGAGTATTGTCATATATATTGTTGCACTTTGAAGGATCGTAGAGACTGATCAACTCTACGAGCCATTAAAGCACAATACATAGAACTGATCATCACTCCACTAAAGTTCAAAAACTCAGTACTTCATGAAAGTGATTTATCAATCTTAAACCTCTCACACACATACTCATTTAGCATAAAATAACTAACATCATTAATTCACTGCTATGCACATTGAGAATTCAAAGTATGATAATGTTAGATACTTAAAATCACTAACCTCTCTGGACCCAAATAAGTGTGGGTACCAAATTAGAAAATTTAATCTGCAGGTATCTTGACTAATCCAAAGACCACTCAAAGAGGAACTAGATTAAAGAGGAATGCAAGGACAAGGTTCTCATCAAAGTGCGAGTCAACTCTACTATCACAGAAAGCTGAGAATGCAAAGCCTAAGATCATAGTGTCAGAAAAAGGGATTTTAGAAAAGCCAAATTTGAGGAGAACACTTTATAATTCATTGATGAAGAATCCAATCATAAGGTGGCAGTATCAAGTGTGGGGGAGCAACATTCCGTCAAGCTTAGCAATATACAGGGCAAAGCCTAACAAGGTCAGACCAACTCTACGATCGCAGCACCAATCAAAGAATCGTAGAGTAGACAGTACTAAGGAAGGTTCTCTACTAACCAAAAATGGATGTTCACTAGAAGACCATCTACCTCAGAGATGAAAACATTGACCATAGGGGAGCAATAATCAGAAACAAGTGAAGAAGTCATCAGAACCCATTAAATCTTCATCCTCAAATCGTAGAGTCTTTAACCTCTGCGATTGATGACCAGATCAGCCATATTACTCCAAATCATAGAGTCACTATGATCAACAACTAGACCGTAGAACATAATGTGTCTACGATCACACTCCACATAAACCATCATACCCTTGAACCTATCACAGCCAATTACCTGCTCACAGTTCATGTCATACAGTGATTAACATTCCCTCTTCCATACCAAAACAGTCTTTCCTCAGATAAAGCGCCTCAGAGACAAACCAAGCCCTAAGTTTCAAACTAAGAGGCATGCCCTTTCTGAGATTCCTTAACTCTGTTAAAGACTGAATGCTACATCACCTGTATTCCTTCTGAGCTCCAGATGTAAAAGGAAAAAGAAATTTTCTCCAACCAAAGTCGATATTCTTCAAGGAATGTTCCACCTGCTTTTGAATAGGAGAAGAGAACTGTGTAATGAAATCTCAAGCATTCTGTATCATCAGAAATCACTAGTGACCAAAGTCTTTTCTAAGGATAATCGTAGAGTGAAAAGCAAGTCACTCTACGAACGGACCAAGGTGTCTGTCAAACAGGGAAGTAATGTTCACGCTCTCCAAACTTAAGTGGGTTAGTTATGCATCAGTTATGTTAAATGCAAAAGTGAAGACCACATCCTGCAAATGAATATCCGACACGTGTCTTCTACAAACTTACGAGGGAACTGATATAACCCAAAAATTTCAAATTGACGATTGTCCTTTCCCATCAGTTATCAGTATCCATTTCTCTAAACCGTGCAAACTCATCCTGTACCAAAACCATTGTTGAAACCCAGAAACTCTTCAAACCCTAAACACAAAAGATACCAGAAATCTATATACATCTCGATCACACCCCAGTTACTCACTGAAACCTTCATTTGACCAAACACCCAATTTACAAAATCATTGATATGGAAAACTGTCAAGTTGTTTCTGGCATCCAACTCGGCTTTGATAAGTTTGAGTCTTCTGAAAAGAAATTCAAGGATATTCTTACAATAGTGCAGGAAGCTGGGTTCTCAGAATGTTTGGGGGTAAACACCAAGGTCTACTCTGTTCTGGTAAAAGAGTTTTATCAGAACGCAGTAGTAAACGGTGATGAGTTGGTTTCAAAAGTTAGAGGAGAAAAACTCAAGATAGATGATACTGAAATCAACAAATGTCTGGGAATCACCATTGAAGATTCATCATCTCTCAAAAGAATAGATACAGTTGAAGGAATGAGGTTGATGGGGGTATGTGAAGAATCCACAACTCAAAGGTATGAAGAAAAAGGAGTTTCCAGAAGAGTTCGAGTTCCTGGCGGAGATAGTAGGCAAATGTATCTTATGCAAAGACACCGCTCATGACACGGTAAGTGATCCTCAACTAAGAATCATGTCTGCCATTGTCATGAAGAAGAACATAAATTTTGGTGCGATACTATATGACTGGTTAGTCAAGGAAGTTGAGAAAATAAAGGCTCCAGGGAAGCCAATCACAAAAGTATTCTACGGAAGATTCTTGAGCATCATCCTGAAGCGAAAACTGCAAAATAAAATTAGGGATGATGAGGGAGAGGCTTTGAATGTCCACAAGGTTTTGTCTCCTAAACTGTTTGACAACTAGAAGAAGAATCCCATGAAAAATAAGAGGTTAAGGATGACTAGCAGCAGCAAGAAAGATTCAAAGGAAAGCAAAGGAAAAAGGAAAGCGTGTTCAAGTCAAGATGATTCATCTGACGAGTCTCTATCATTTGGATTCATTCCACCAAAATCATCCCTCAAGAAAGCTGAGGAGATCAAGCCAGCAAAAAGACAAAGCGCTCGTCTTCAACAAATGATGAAATTCCCAGGGAATAAAAATGTAGGAGGTGTTTCACCTAACTTCATTGATCTCAGTGATGAAAGTGAGGAGGTACCTGTTGAAGAAGATATGACTTCAAGTGAGTCAAAATCTGGAAGTAAAGAAATGTTTACTGAAGAAACAGTTGCTGAATTAAGAGAAGAAGATGTGAGTGAAACATTGAGAAATAAAGAACAGTTAGAAGAAACGGTTGCTGAATCGGTCAAAACTTCAAAGGAATCAGTTTCTAAAGCTAAAGACTCTGACAAATGGAAAGGAAAGGAAGCAACATTCGAAGATATAGCTCAAAAAGACTCGAGCTCTAAAAATGCTGAGTCAGAAAGTCTTGATCATCATATTCCAACAGCCTCATCATCAAGTATTCGAAGGAGGATTATACTGGAAGCAGTTGAAAAGCCAGGAGCTATATTGCCAAACAAATGGATTGATCACGGCAATGGTCAAATCAGAGTAGCTTCAATAACCATGGAAGATTTACTGAGCAAGTTTCAAGACATTGAGCTCGATCGATCTACAGTTTTATATGACCATAAGGGTCAGGAGTTAAGAAGGTTCTACCCTTGGATGCTCTGGTTAAAAGCTATCTATTTCAGAGATACGAGCTTCATCAGTTGGTGTTATTCATACTTTCCCAATCTAAAGTTGGTTTCTCAAACTTCCCGAGAGTTCAATCCTTTCCAAATCTGTTGATTAATCATTGTCAACATTTCAAAGTCTATCGCCATGCAGAAAGTATATTCATTCCTTATTTACTGTTGGTAAATCAAGATGAAGGTCAGAAGAAAAATAGACTCGTGGAGTCAATGGTCATAAAACATCCTGACTCTACGACTGCAACAAACTAGTCTCTACCAAGTATTCCCACTAATATACCCTCTGATGTTCCTTCTTCATCGAACAATGATTTCTTTGATACAATCACTGCTTTTGAGAACATCTTCAAGACTTCTACTACAACAAAGGCTATCTCTGGAGCAGAAGAATTCCACAAGGAAATGCAAGCATCCTTTTTAGACATATCTCTCAAGCTCCTTCAACAAGATCAGACTTATCAGAAGTCCTTAGTAAATCAACAGAAAGAAATCCTGAAACTTTGGAAGAACAATGAAGAATCTATTGCATCTCTTTCTGAGAAAATAGAAAATTTAAATCAATCTCTGTCTCAGACTATAGAGCTCACTCAGCAGGATCTAAAGATTGAAGTTGGAAACACATCCTATTTGATCGAGCAGCTCATGGTAAATATCCAGCAGCTCTCCCAGAAAATTGATGACAAAAAGGGGGAGAAAAAGAGAAAGAGGATCAAGTAGAGACGAATGAAGCTAAAGAAAAAGAGCAAGTAGAAGCAGAAAAGAGGACAAGGAGATAAAGCCTTAAAAGCAAGAACTGAGGGGGAGCCAGAAGAAGACATAAGCCAGAAGTCTTCAGCTGAGGGGGAGACATGAAGTCATGAGCAGCAGCAACATGAAAATCATGTAGAAGACATACAAGTACAAAGGAAGGTACATCTCAAACTGAACTAGTATGATCTGGATCCAGTATTTAGGATATTGTGTAATCTGTATTTAAGCTTTCATCAATGACATTCATATTTTCTGCTATAGTAATACAGTAGCTCACTGTATCTTAAGATTCATTCATCAAATGCATAAGCATCTAGTATTGTTGTTTTGTCATCATCAAATAGGGGGAGATTATTTGGAATATACATGTGAATGTTTTTTCTCTATTATAAGATTTGATGATGTGTTTTTAAAAGATAAATGAATCAATATGCAAATATGTCTGCATTAATGAAAGATGTAAAGTCCTTAATAGTTAATAGACATTATGTTCTAAGGACTTAGATTGACAAGGTCAAATTTGTTAAGTTGATCTCATATGAGTTAATAGCATTGTACAGTCCTTCAAAAGATCACTATGTACAAGGACTATGTATAGAAAGATCAAACTTGTTAGGTTGATCTTAAATTGTAAAAGATAGGCCTGTTCGACCGAAAAGAACAACAGTCTAGCAAGAGACTATTCAGAATCATGACAGCAATTCTCATAAGGATTATTCAGAAGGCTGTCCTTGAGCTGTCAAACAAACTGAACGAAGATCTCGTACATCTATAGCATCTAGCCTTAACTGAGATCGTAGAGTAGTTCAAATCATAACTCTACGATTGCACTACGACTTACACCACATGTCCGATCGAAAAATTGCAAAGCTAAGTCGTAGAATGATAAAGCAAGCTCAGAAGTACAACTTTCAAGCAATCGAGCTGAAGATATTCAAATGCTACATGTCATAAACAACCTTTGATTATACAAGCAGAGAATGCAACTGAAGTTCATAGAGCAATCATCTATGATAAGAAATCATCTGTTAAAGCTTAAACCAGATCATAGACTTATATTTTATATACATAAAGCACAATGAAGATCACGAAGCATGAGAAGCATATCGTCAGGACCGCAAGGCTCGGATAAAATCGTAGAGTTAGTAAAGTCAATCACTCTCTGATCAACGATCAGAAGCCTACGACAGACAAGATCGTAGAGCTACATAGCAGAACTAGCAGATGACTCAACGATCAGAAGCCTACGACAGACAAGATCGTAGAGCTACATAGCAGAACCAGCAGATGACTCAACGATCAGAAGAAAAAAGCCACAACTGGATTGATCATCGAGTACTTAAGTGCCAACAAGGATTGAAGACATCCAAGCACTTAAGTCAGTAATCTCAAAATAAGTTGCTAATTACTTCAGAAACATCCACGTCAACACTTCTATGGCATCTGCTATAGAAGAAGTCAGAAATGTCAGAATACTAACTTATGCGTGCTGAGTGTCAGAGCAAAGACTTCTAGTATCATGCATCAGGCTCAAGAAATCAGAAGACTGTGTCTCAACGGTCATATTCTTTAAAAGACCTGTCCACTCTATGAAGACTGGGAAGAACCCAAGACTGACATCTCCCTCCAGGGTTAAAGAAGACAAGTCAACAAGTCAGAGTCTGCAGAGCACTAACACTCTGACTAAATGAATAAAGTATTCAGAAAGAAGTCCGAAACAAAACATGCTTCAACAGAAGGATTTGCTACAGGAAGATTTGTAACAGGGAGATCTGCAACGGAAAGATAATTCAAAGATCTACAAAAAGAGCAAATCGGGAAAAATAACGGAGGTGAATAAGCAAGAACAATATACACACGACCGAATCTGTTGAAAAGCTTCACCAAGAAAACGAAAAATGCCGAAGGGCTGGCATATGAGCTAAGAATCGAAGGATCAAAGAAGCCAAGAACACTTTGAGAAAAGAGGAGTACAGAATAGAATTCTGTGTGAAATACAAGCTAAGTGTTCAACACAACTGCTGAGCAAAAAGCTTATCGAAAGAACTCAGCAGTACATTTCGGGTGATCATGGGTAGTTGCTGAATACAGAAAGAAGAAGAACATCAACGACAAATATCAGCAGCATTCAAAGGTTGATCACAAGCAGCTGCTAAGTACCTAAAGATGGAGAAGAACAAATGTTCTACTTAGCAGCACAACTCAACAAACAAACAACTCAAGTCTGTTGGACTTAATGAGGGTCATAGTGTTTCGGCATGGAGAACTAAAGAAATCAAGTCCGCTGGACTTGTTGAGTACCGAAGGGTACAAGAGATTCTAAGTCTGCTTGGCTTAGTCTACAGTCCCAAAGCTGCTGGCTTTGATGAGGGCAAGAGTGTCTTAGTCTTAATGTGACTGAAGGAACCAAGTCTGTTGGATTTGATGAGGGCAAGAGTGTCCTAGTCCGGAGGACTAAACCTTAATGGATTTCCTACTTGTCAAAGTAGAAGAGTGGAGTAGGAGTTGTTCAGTCTCCGAACCACTTAAATCTCTTATGTCATTTACTTTATGTCTCTTACTTTTTTGCACAATAACTGCTAAATCCGATATCACCCATACTGTAGATTAACACACTGAATTGAAATGACTCATATATCTTTAAGGGGTTTTTAAAAGTTAATCCGTTGTGCTTGAATTGATCCCATCATTTATAACTACTATGCTATCGCTATAAATGGAAAAAGTTTTAATGATCAATTCACCCCCCCTTCTAGATCATTATTGTGTCCACGAGAACTAACATTATAAAATGTACAAGTCTACATACATAATATTCAAATACAAAATTAAATACTGCATTCATCTTAACTATTAAAAAGTGAGGTATGACACAGATTTTAATGTCATGCTCCACTTTTTAATAATTAAGATGAATATTGTATACTTATACTTATTCTTATAAATTAGGTATAGACGAAATTTCAAAAATAATTTATATCTTATTCTATAAACTTTAATTTTTTTATATTAAGAACTTAATCAGTAAAAATATTCAAACAGAACTATTTATATTGTCGCCCAACTTGAAAAATATTACTTAATAATCACAAGATTTGGGATGATTAGATGATACTCTTCTTCGTTTTTATTTTATATAAGGTAAAGTAATTAAAATTAGGGATGATAATTTGACACTTCTCCTCGATGTCACAGCCCGTCTTGAATCATAAATTTGGGATTTAGCTCCCCTCCATTACACTTTTCTTTTAATATTATCAAATATACTAATTATTTGATCTTAATAATTTTATTAATAATAATCAAAATATGTTAATAGATAATTAATGATATTAAGATTAATCCTATAAAAAATTAAAAGCATAAGAAATATTTTTTCTATTAACAATTAAAAAAATAAAATTAACCATTAAAAATTTAATAAAAAATTCACATCTTTATCAAATAGTGAAAAAGTATCGAATTACTTTCATTTTTAGAACAATTATGCTATTCAATATAATAAATTAGTTAACTGATATTGATTTAAATTATACTATCTACAACTATAAAAATATGGTGCATTTGATAAAATTGAAGGGAATGTGTAATGAAAGGGATCCAAGTTTGTAATTTTGACTTTGATGAGGGATATAGTTGATATAGAAAATTAGCGAATAATTACATGTGGGGATGGATGCGGGATGATATTTCTCTCTCCCACCCTATTTTTTGTCTCGAACCCGCCCTGAATAGTTATACTCCATTCGTTTTAAATTATAAGATTAATATTGACTTTTGAAAAGTCAATTTCAAATATTTTCAAATTCAAAATTAAAATGAATTCATTTAATTTATCTCAATACAATTATGAATATCATAAACTACCTAAAAAATATTGCTAGTTATAAGATTTATTATTTTGAAATCTTTAATAAATCATGTCAATTTTAAATTTAAAAATGTCTCAAATTGATTTTTAAAAAGTTAATAATTATTTTATAATTCGGAACAGATAGAATACATTAATTTTAAATTAATATTTATACCTTTATATGTTCACATAAATACGATATATGTTCTCATGTGTGTATGGGGTGTATATATATATATATATATATATATATATATATATATATACAAAAAAAAAAGTAATATAGGTAATGTCTTAGCTAAGTTTAGCTAAAATTACTTACCAAAACTTTAGTAAAATGACATAATTTTATCATCTAGGGTTAAATTTTTTATTTTTGGGTTTTATATATAAAAAAATTAATTATAATTTTTATACAAAATACGTCGTTTTATTGAGTAGTCTTAGCCAAGTTGGCTAAGAATACTTAATAAAACGACATATATAAAAATTATATATATATATATATATATATATATATATATATATATATATATATATATATATATGTGTGTGTGTGTGTGTGTGTGTGTGTGTGTGTGTGTGTGTGTTGACCTTGATGAGGGCTAAAGTTGATATGAAAAATTATCGAATAGTTATATCTGGAGATGGAGATGGGATGATATTTTTTTTCTGGCACCCTAATTTTTACCCTGAACCCATCCTAGATAATTATATATTAATTTAAAATTAATATTTATACCTTTATATGTTCACATAATTACAATATATGTTCATATATATATATTACTTTTTCAAAAAATATATACTTATAAATATTATAGTATTTAGTAAAGTAAACATATTAAATTACTATATTTACTCGGTGATAGCACATCTATTATTATTATTTAAGGAAAGTGATATTTTGACAGCAGTTTTTGATATTGTCATATAAAAATCGTCGCTATATATCTATAACGACGATTTTAATTATCGTTATATAACGACGATTTTTATATAAAAATATCAAAAAATGCTATGAAAATATTAATTTTTTTAATTTATTATTATCATTTTTATCATGCGTTAAAGTATGATTTATTTTCATGTATATATTATCACAAATATGGTTAAACAATTGGCTTTCATATTTTTAAAATAAAAACACTCACAAAATATTAATCCATGATGATTACGTGGGAGTCTAAAATTTTCGTGGGGAAGGGTGTAATAACCTAATTTTTTTAATAATTAAATATTAATTTAATTTTTTTTAAAACTTAATTGAATTGGATAATGTAAATTACTAATTTCATTTATTTTTTTAATTTTGTCTAAAAAGTTAAATTCTTTTAGTAGATAACTAAATAATTGATTTAATTAAAATTAGAGAGTTCATTAGAATTTTGGTAACTCATATATCGTTTTCTTATTTTATTTAAAGAGTGTTATATAGTCCTAATTCTATTCAAACTAGATTAGTTGAATTCCTAGATAACTTATGTATTCTACAACTTCTTAAAAAAATCATAATTAATTTACCTCATGTCAGAATTGAGTGAATAAAAAATATACTTCTTTAATTTTTCATCCTCTTTAATTTTAGGGAGAAAAAAAGAAGTTATTTGATATTGTTTTTCTACCTTAAATTGATGAAAATCGCAACCTATCATGATTTTTGTCACTATTTTCAGCTATAATTTAAAAATCTATATCTCAGTCTTATTAACCCTAAATCGAGTGATTATTGAGCTTATTCCGTATATTTTTCTGAGAGCTACAATTTATGTGAAGATTTTAAGAGATTTTGAGGACTCTATAAGATCCGAAAGTCAGATTCGTTAATGATGTGTATTGAAAAAAGACGAATTGACATTTATTAATTATAACATTTATTAATTTAAAAACATAAATGAATCATGTCAATTTTAATTTTAAAAATATCTCAAATTGACTTTTAAAAAATTAATAATAATTTTATAATTGAGGAGAAAATATTACTTAATGTCAAATTTTAATTATTTCGATTTTTTAGTATTTACCAAAATAAAAAAAATGTGAACTGCTATTGAAAATAGCTTAAATACCAAAAACAGGGTTTTGAAAAAATCGATACGAAAAAAATGGGTATACCACCCACACCAAAACTGATAGGTGAAATCAAAAACCAAAAAATTCTACACCGGTTGAGCACCCTTACTTATAGACCTGGAGCATTATTAAGTGATACTCTAAGTCAATTATATATTATCATTTCAGTATGTGTAATGGATTCAGATATAAATAATTCACTATATATATTAAAATAATAATATATAATTAACCTAAAATATTACATGATAATATCTTAAAAATACTTAATAATATCTCATTACTTCTAATTTACTACACCTAACTACCTCGCTTTCTATTTTCTAATTTTTCTTTTTTTAGTCTATATATTCTCTCTTCTTTTTTTTTTAAACTATTTACATTTGTTTCATTAAAAAAATTACGGAGGCATCAATAGCCTTTGACTTAGTTGGTATGCCCTTTACTATGCA
Organism: Hedera helix; assembly: GCA_947179155.2. NCBI lineage: Eukaryota > Viridiplantae > Streptophyta > Magnoliopsida > Apiales > Araliaceae > Hedera > Hedera helix. The sequence goes on from OX359280.1 coordinate 23,748,006, forward strand.
AGAGGTCGTCTTGGGCTCAATCTACACTCTCCCTCCCCCAGCTTCCTCGTCGTGACATTATAATAAATGATAATAATGACTTAAAAGTAGTTAAAATAAATAAATTATAACTTCAAAGTACTAAAAAAAATAAATTATAAGTCACTTTTTATGAAATAAATAAATAAATTCTTTATAATATATATTGCAATTTTCTGGAAATATTCCACCAACCTCCCCTCCTTTCTTTCGGATGAGATTTTATATATGTCTCTGATAATACAAATATATATATATATATATTTATGTATTATATTTTTAATAACAAAGACATAATATAAAAAATTAATACACAAAATTTGAGACCCTCTCTCTCCGGTACATCCCTCCCCCACTCTCTCTCCAGACGTATACTTCTTCTCTGTTCACACTATCCATTTTCAAATATATAAATATATTCAATGATTCAAACTTCAAAGTTCAAACTCCTGGCTTCCTTTCTTGATTATTTTTTTGTTGGTTTTGTTTTATTACAAGAAAAAGATTCTTCAACTCTTTTAAACCATTTACTTCATATGCCCATTAATCTTCCTTCCTATCAATAGCATTGCATATAAATATATTGCCAAAAGTGCACAATTTTTATTTTTTTTACCATTTTTATTTTTTATGTAATTTCTGGAAATGGGTAGTGTTGGAATCCATTTAGGACTCACCAACTGATACATCAACAACCAAATTGACAATGCTATCCTCTCACTGACCATTCCCCCTTTTTCTCTAATATAAATCCAATATCTTAGCCCCTTTTAGCAGCAAAAACTTGACAATTTTTTTGTGGGTTTATGCCCTCCTATTTGTATTGCACATTTTTGGAGATTTTGGTTAAAATTTAAGCTTTTGCTCAGATGGGTAGTGTTGGGGTTCTGAAAACTACGACAATGATTTGTGCCCCATTAATGAGCCATTCCGTCGAACAGATGGTGGCCGATATGTACAAGGCTAAAGAAGAAGGGGCAGATATAGCTGAGCTCAGGCTGGATTGTGTGAAGAATTTGAGGCCTAGGAAGGACCTTGAAGTAATCTTAAAGAATAAGCCATTGCCAGTTATTATTGTATGTAGGTAAGTAAATCTCTTTTCGTTTCTTGGATTTTTTCCTTTTCCTTGCTTTGGTAAAGTTTAATTGTTTGTAAATATAGGAGTAATTGCATTAATGGATGAATAGATATGAATTCATTGTTTCCTTTCATATTATAATAGTTGTCTGTTTGCGAGGGCTAATTTGGGGTATAAAAGGGAAAGTAGAGAATTGAAGAGATTTGGTATCATTAGTTTATTACTATTATCCCAATCAACTTTTGATTTGAAGTGAAGCCAAATTTTTATATTGGTGTGAGCGTGTGACATCATGTTCTCCTTTGATAAATTAGGAGATGGTAATACTCTATGTTTTCATTTCGAAATTAAAGATACATATTTTATCTTTATCTATTTCAAAAATAAAGATACATTTCTTATTTTAGAAATTAACATAAAATTCCTAAGATATAGTTACGTAAGAGGAGTTGAGTTGATGTTTAACTTATGTTTGGGATATGGTGATTAATTTTATTCAGGCAACTCTGCCCATGATTAATTTATTTTTATTAATAAATATCCCATACGAAGGAGAGAAACTAAACTCTCTTCTCTTCAATTCTCTACTATCCTCTCAAACATTGTGTAACTATTAGGGGAGAAAATCAAACCTTGACATGTTAGATGCATGAAAAGTAAAGGATTTACTCCCTCCTCTCCAGAAAAAAATTTCATTTTGACTTTTTACAGATACTCTACAAAATCCTAAAACGCAAAAACATGAATTTTTATTATTATAAACTATCGAAAAAGTGCTACTAATTACAAAATTTGTTGATTTCAAAAATTACATAGTAAACATCAATGTTAAATTATTTTTTTTCCGAATTTACTTTAAAAAGTCAATGACTTTTTTATTTTAGAGGAGGCATAACAATTTATGTTACTAATTTTAATGCTAAGTTGCTAACTGCTTCATTCCCTTTATCCAACTAGTTTCATTTTCTGTCTTTTCCCAGTCCAATGAAACTTCAAGAAATTATTCCTCTCACATGCATAGTCACATACATAAGGCTGGAACCGTATTAACATTTTATTAATTATACATACTGCAAATTATTTCATTAAATTTACATTTTAAATTATATGTTGAAAAGAAATTACCTTTTCATGTAATAGTAGTAACTTCCAATAATTATAGTAAAATAAGTTTCTCATAAACTCACTATTGCATCAAATATATCCTAAGTAAATTAATTTATGTAACTAGACCTTTTCAGAATATTATAATACTAGCTGTTAAAGAATTAGAATAAAACGTGATACTCATCTCTGAATTTGTCTATATCTAAATTTCCACAGTCATCGAAACCGTATTAACATTTATAAAAATATTAAATTAAAAGTTAACCACTAAATTTTACTTTATGAGTAGAGTCATAATATAAAAATTTACAATTTATACTTGTATAAAACATATTCATTATTTCAGGCCAAAATGGGAAGGTGGTCAGTATGATGGTGATGAAAATGTGAGACTGGAAGTACTTCGTTCAGCTAAAGACTTGGGAGCAGATTATATTGATTTTGAGCTCAAGGTATGTAACTGGCTTTGTTACTAATGTATAATATAAAGATCCCCGAGCAAATAGTATTATTTTTATGATAAAGGCATGGCATACCTATTTACTTTTGATACTATTTACGTGTGTACGTAGAACTAATAACTACGAGTTACTCAATGGCCTTTTTTGGGGATAGTTTCAAGTATTTCGTATGTTTTTTGTATTCATTTCCAACAAAATCATTTCTACTTGCATGAAAAAAATGGAGTGATTGAGTCTCCTACTCTCTCAAACTACAATTCAATGGCCTTTGTGAAATTAAGGGACTATTCAACACCCACCAAAGCATGGAACTACTTCATAAAGCATTAACATGGATTGGCTGCAACAATCAGCTTTTGATGCAAGAAAAACAAATTTTTGTCTCTTTCATTTTTTTTGGTTTTTGTATCTTTTGTTGAATTTTTAGGGAAAAACTTCTAAATGCTAAACTGCTGTCAAACTGCAGATTGGGCCCAAAATAGACATCTACTTCATAAAACCCAATCAACTGTTAATTAAGTGCTGCAGCTAAACTTATGATTTCAAAACTCATGGGTACTTTATGGAACATCTATGTCGTGGTAAATTTTGTTGAGAGATTGATGATTTATGCTAAGCACGGCATGAAACCTAACTTAACAGTGTTCGCAGATTGTAATACTTAATATTGTGTTTGGCATTGTAGCTCTGTCAATTCACTGTGTCTGTATGTCTTTTGTGTATCATTATTCAGGTAGCTTCTGATCTTATGGAAGAACAAAAATTCAGACGGCGTGGCAGTAGCAAAATAATTGTATCTTGTTTTCTGGATACAGTCACCTCCGCGGCAGAAGATTTTAGCCAACTTGTTGCACGCATGCAGTCTACTGGAGCGGATATCATCAAACTTGTCTCCAGTTCAACTAGTATTATAGAATTATCAAGGATCTTTCATTTACTTTCGCATTGTCAGGTACAAAGTTTAATGACTGACAGTATTTTCTGTATTACTTATAATCAAATAGAAATCTTATTGTATAAACTATGGTCAGTAAGTACAAAAAGCTGAAATGACACATATAGCTTAGTAATATAGCTGTAAGTAAAATGTAAACATATCATCTTCTAACTATGGGCCAATAATAAATGTGCATGAACAAAATGTAGAATTCGTCATAATCACTTGATTTTGGTGAATTAACAGTCAAAATGAATAAACTTATAGAGTCTGTATGTCTAAACAAAGAACAACCAAAGCATATTCATTTTCAAAGTAAATGTGGTATTTTATACGTATTTGTATTTCCCGTATCAGTATTAAAATTAAGGTGATTTTAGATTGTACCAGCTATTGAAAAAGGACAGTAAAGACAGAAATAGTTTTTTTTATTAGTATATCTTTTTATCAGAATTACTTCAGCTACTAATAGTAATATCTTATGTAGTTTAACTAGTCATGTCGAGCTTCCTGCAGGTTCCACTGATTGCATACTCTACAGGGGAGAGAGGTCTTATAAGTCAGTTATTGGGGCCAAAATTTGGAGGTGTTTTTGTCTATGGATCTGTTCAAGGAAATTCGGTGCTTGGTCTGCCTACTCTAGACAGCCTTAGGCAAGCTTATGGCATCGAGTATGTAGATGCAGACACTAAAGTATTTGGGCTCATTTCAAAACCAGTAAGCCATAGCAAAGGCCCTATGTTACATAATCCTACCTTCAGACATGTAGGCTTCAATGGGATTTATGTCCCAATGCTTGTGGATGATCTCAAAGATTTTTTTAGCGTCTATTCAAGTCCGGACTTTGCTGGATACAGGTATGTTATATCGGGCATGTATGTCTTGGCATGTGTCTGATAATTATCTTCTTCTCTGAATTTTTTTATCTGTTGGCCGTAAAAACAAAGTCCGGACTATTTCCTGTCCATTTGAGTTCACTCTTCGGTTAAGAATAATCAAGTGAAATATATATTTTTGTATTCCTCTGCCCAGTTTTGTGTATTTATGTTATTCTTTGTTTATGCTGGTTCCTTACTTGAATTGTAGTGTTGGAATACCATACAAGGAAGCAGTGATTGAGTTTTGCGATGAAGTCCATCCACTTGCTCAGGTTGACTCAATCTTTCATGTTTTTGTAATTTCATGCATGTCAACTTCTGTCTTCTTAATGTGTATTCTAAATCCAATGCGTTGTAAATACACAGTAGATTGGAGAACATTGTTGGCTGGTTTACGTTTGGCTCAAAGATAGATATCCACATCTCTACATAGATATGTTTGTTTATGAAAGAATATATAAATATTCAAAAATTTTGTGGAATTAAATGGTATCCATATAACTTGTTCCCTGTATAGTTTCCTAGGCTACCAATTATTTAGGTTCACACTAACATATATAGGAGGGATTACCTTATTTTACTAAGATTATAGTATACAATATTTTCTTTTTTATATATTTTTTCTTTTAATGTGAATGATCCTTCATAGACCTTGATGTAATCCTATATGATTGGTAGCACAATTTTTTTTGATGGATGGACAGTTGTTTTTCTCCATCAGAAGTATATCACTATATCTCGTATGTTAATCATTAACTTGTTCTCTTCCAACAAAAACCAGAGGGAACCAAAGTTGTAAAACTTGACCTTGATGATCATGATGGCTCGTTCATGGCATGAAGTTGTGAATGTAACTCTCCATGTATTGCATTTTTATTTTGACTATTAATTAATTCTTGCATGATTTATCAGTCTATAGGTGCTGTTAATACAATTATAAGGAGATCTAGTGATGGGAAGCTAGTTGGTTACAATACAGATTGTGAAGCTTCTATATCTGCGATCGAGGATGCTCTCAAAGGTACCGAGGCACCAAAAGTTTTTCCAATCATATATACATCGGCTAATGTTCAAATCAATTATTATGTCTTAATTTAGCAAGAGGGTTTGGTGCCATTTAAACTATCTTTGATGAACCCTCACATCTGTCGTGTTATGGGCAAGTTCTTAAATATATGCATGACCATCACAAATTAATTAAAGTAACTCATAGATACAGAAATTAACAGCATTTTGCAGTTTCCTACTTTTGTCCATGTATGATGAGGGTCGTCCACCTTGAATTGTTACCATATTTGGGGGTAGAGAAGAATCACAAATGACAACCTAAACAACTCCAAGTTCTAAGCGACAGAGTAAACCACCTCAAAGGCCATGCTAACTATAATGTCATTGTCAGCTCACCTTCACCTCTCCGGACATTTACACCCTGAAAAAACTTAAAAGACATCTTTGTCTAATTAATACTTGATTTATTACAAACGGGAGCACTTAAGTATTTGGCAGCATCTTCCTTGCAATTTTATCTAGTCCATTAGAAGGTTACCAATTCCAAATAACAGATAAATGGTAATGACATTTTGGAATCTTGCAGTATGGAGATGCACAAACGGAGAAGCTTCCCTTCCTTCCCCTATCACTGGCAAACAATTTGTATTAGTTGGTGCTGGAGGTGCTGGAAGAGCACTAGCATTTGGCGCCAAAAGCAGGGGAGCACGGGTTGTCATTTTTGATATTAGTTTTGGTACGTACACTAAAAGTTAGATTTGAAAGTATAAGAAAAGTTTACGTTTGATCTTTTGTCAAATAGCTCTAGAGAATCTAGAGCTTTAGCCCCTTTATGGTGGGGATCTCTCCAGTTCATCAGGTTGACAACCATTGCATAGCACATGGTAGGCCAGTGGGCCATTTTGAGATGAAAAAGGAGTATTTTTATAATTGTTCATATTTCCTTTTTCTCTCATGCAATAGTTCTGACGGAACTTCTTTGTCATGTAATTGAATACCGTGCTATGGTTGGCTACCTAGTGAACTGAAGGCATCCTTCAAAGGATGATCACAACCCATCTTTCTGACTTTCCATCTTCTGTCTGAAAAGATAGGGCAAAGTCTCTTGCTCATGCCGTGTCGGGTGAAGCTAGGCCTTACGAAGATTTGGTTAGCTTCCTGCCAGAGAAAGGTGCCATCCTTGCAAATGCAACACCTATTGGAATGCATCCAAATACAAATCGAATTCCTGTAGCTGAGGTTTCTCTTATATTTGATCATACTAAATGAATACTTCAATTTTGGTTTCGAAAATATTATATCTTTTCTTTTTTAGGTAACCTTGAAGGATTACAAGCTTGTCTTCGATGCTGTTTACACACCTAGAAAAACCACTCTATTAAGAGAAGCCGAAAATGCTGGAGCCATTATTGTCAGTGGAGTTGAAATGTTCCTTCGCCAAGCCATTGGCCAGTTCAATCTTTTCACAGGTGGCAAAGGTACTTCTCTTTCTTTTAAATTTTTTTTTGTCTATTACCTGTTTTGGAAAATTGCCCGGGAGAATGATTATGGAATTAAAATGGCAAATTTTTGAAACAGTTCATACTATCTTAGTAATTAGGGAAGTTAATTTATACCCCACTCTGACCCGTTATGTAGGGTTTTGACCATTGACCCGGGGTTTGGAGTTGGGACAGGAAAAACATTGGTGAATATCCGGGGTTTGAGGTTAGGGTAGGGTATGCTCAACCCCACCCCAATATATGTTTCCAGTTAAATTTTATAATTATATATTTCCTTATATCAAGATGTTTATAATTATTTTTTATGCTTGTGTATATTTATAATTATATTTATAAATAAATAACTATGTCTTAAAAACTATATGTTTAGAAAGGAAGGAGTGGTGGTCCTCGTGGGATTTGGGAATTTTAATTCCCCATGAGTTTGGGAATTGTATTGAATTTGTATAACCCAATGGGGACGGGGGAAATTTGGGTAATAGGGGGTGATTGGGGCATGCAAACCTGGCCCCACAACGCCCAAGATTGAGTGGCATAGTCAAAAATTTTGTTCACTGGGTGTTAAAATATTCATTAATTTTCCCCCTAAAACAAGAAATATATCAAGACAAAATATGAAAATTGTTAGCTAATCAACCATTTTAAATACTGCAATGTTAAATCACAATAATCTTCTTCGAGATCTCATCGTTTGAAAACACCCTCTGTTTGAACAAAAGGCAGACACTTTTTGAACTCAATTTTTCAAATTTCTTGAATCCAAAATTGAATTAAATTTGCTTAATTTTAGTTACTACTCATAATTAGTCTGATCTGAAAAGTACTTCTAATTACAAAAATTGTGAATTTCAAATCTAGAATAAAAAATATATATAAAGAATGAACTATGCATATTATTTATAAATTGGCTAAAAAAAGTCCAAATGGGACTCTTGTTGCGGTACAGATGGACTACTGCACATTAACATGAATTAATACACATTAGCACATAAATAAAAAAAATACAAGTTATTATGAAATAAATATTGAAAAATACCATAAAGCCAAAATAATGAAATAACTATTGTACATTGTCCTGCAGGACCAGGAATACTACATGTTATTATACATTGAAGTAGTTGAAGAATTTTCATTTAGAATTAACTGCTATTACCATACTAATAATTCTTGGGATTTTTCTAAAATTCAGTGGGTGCGATCGTGCCAAAGGTGGTTATGCCACTGACACCCAGAAGCTAACCATTTCAATTTCTTATGGATTCTCAAACCTTGTATATTAATGCATTACAATATACAACTTAAACTGCTTTCAATCTGTGAGATTTAATGTTCCTATTCATGCCAAGACAACAAGATGGTTAACAAGGCATGCAGTCAACATAAGTTTTTTTTTTTGGGTAATGAGCAATCAACATAAGTTGGTTTCTCAGACTAATTTAGTCCAAAATACTTAAAAGTCGTCTCCTTTTCCTTTTCTTTTTCAAGCCCCCCGAGTGGGAAAGGAGTTTTCTTTAGGGCTTCTAGGTCTTGGCCAAGGAAAACTGGATAGCCTGCCAAACTTTTGGTTTATCTTGGGATGTTATTGTTGCAGAGATTCACCAAGGATGTAATTGCCACTTTTTAAATATTAACCATATTGTAGATAAAGCGTTTGGCATGTTCAACAAATTTATGCCTTCTTTCCTCTTTATAAGCAGTAATATAGTGACCTAAGATCCCTCTAAGCTATATATTTGCAATTGTTGATTACTCGATTAAGATTGGATCGACATTATGTATGTCTCAATATACATTTTCTAATTGAATGGTATTATATAACTAACCTTCCCTTTTCCGAATATAAGCCAGAATTTATCTGGTATAAGTTCAACTGAGTTGAAACAGAAGCTTTTTAGAGTTGACTGTTGAACAAAGATTTCACATGTGCACACTTTTGCAAGCACGGTTTTTGAGTTGCTCATTTACATTTGTGTTGAATTCTGTTTTGTAGTGCCTGAAGAGTTCATGCGAAGGATTGTCTTGGCAAAATTCTGATTTGTTCACAAACATTTTATTTCTCATTCAATTGATTGAAACTGCAGAAAGTATACTAGTAACTGGCAAATGAGGAGTCTTGTATTGGTCTCGAAGGGATCATTATAGACTTTTAGTATAAGCAATGTTGTTGTAAATGACTGGTACTATTTTTTTTAGTGGTAATAAATAATCCAAATTGGTTGTTTTGACTTAAATGGATTATTATTATTTTTTAGAACAAAATGGAATTATTGTTTGATTCCTTGCTAGTGATATCAGCAAGGAAAGAGTGGGAAACTATTCTAATATTTTTTTTATCTATTCTAAAATTAGAGATACACTACTAGTTTTACGTTATAAACTGAGATGAAATTCGTAACATGTTTATTAGTTATATTCTACATAGATCGAGTATAATTATACCATCATTATTACATTTCTAATATTCTAATTAATGTTAGTGATATGTTGTCAAAAAAAAAAAAAAAAATTCCCTCTTAAAGATCACTTTAAAAATGAACTTTTAATTTTGAAAAGGAGAGAGTAAATGTGATTGTGACTTTTTGTTATGAATTCAAATTCGATATTAGTTGATTCTTTTCATAATGTAGCATCTTCAAACTTTCATCTTGATAAGCTTTGGAATTTTAATTTGCAATTAATATAGTGTTGGTCCAAAATTTTAGTTCTTTTACTTCTTGGTTAGGCTTAAATAGTTCTTTATTGTCTTTATGCAAGGAAAAAGAGGGTAACTCTTTCTTCAGTCACTAGCATTTGTTGTGTTTGTAGTGATATTGTTTAGATGTTCAAATGCACCGCACCAGTTTTGATGTGGTATATTTGGGCTTCAAACGTGAAGGTTAAATAAGTTTCGTTTAAAATAAATTATTGTTACATAAATAAGATTCTTAAATGTATTTGATGTGTTTGGAACTTGTAAAAACTTAGCGACGTTGGTTGTTTGATGATAAACGAACGTTTGAAAGTCAGCTTCTTATTAACAATTTATTTACTTTTGGTAAAATACGGACAATCATAATTTTTTTTTTTTGGGTACTACTGACACCAAATTTAGAGAGAATTTATGCAATACCATGAAACTTTTAGGTGACGTCCATTAGCACTGATGTTACGTTTTGTTTTAAAGAATGAATGTGAGAATAGAATGATTCATTTCTATAAAATAAAAAAAATTGTGTTTGGTTGTTCTATTGAAATGAATGTGAGAATAGAATGATTCATTTTATTTTTTATTTTTTTTCAGTCTTTATTCCATTTATTTACTCATTCCATTCTACGTAAACGTAACATGAGAGTTTAAACCATCATACCATCTTGCACTTGAAAATTGATCCTTAGTTCACTAGAATGACCAAGCTTGTGAACATAAATAGTCACATTATTACAAGATCAGCTGTCCAATACATATAGGAGCATGAACATAATTACAAGATCTTCTAATAGATCATCAGCACCCTATAGCTGTTATGTCCTTCCTTCGTTCAAAAATTAGAGTGTGCTTGGATCGCATGAATAATGTGATTAATAATTTTGAGTATTATTTTTGTTTATATTCAATTTTAGAAAACCAATTATGTTTAGTAAATAAAAAAGTATTTAAACTAATAAACAGTAAAAATGTTTTTGGTATAAAAAAGTTGCTTATCACATATTACAAGGAAGGAAGGTTTTGAGAGGTAAGAAGGAACAATGGGTGAATTTACTAAAATAAATAGGGACACATTAGTAATATATTGGTTAAATCTGATTATTCAATTTCAGGCATGGAATTGATGTTTTTGATTATTTTCATAAAAAATAATTTTAAATCGTTTCAAAAATTGATTGTCAAATACTTTCTGCTTATTACAGCTTATTATAAGAATGTTTGGTTACTTATAAGCAGATCCCAAATACCTTAAGAGATACATTTTCTTTTTTTATCTATTTCAAATTAGAAATTTATTTATATTTCTACTAAAAGTAACATTAAGTTTCTTACATGCCATTATTTTATTGTTGAAAGATTGAGTACGCTATTGAATCACAACTATTAAATTTTTAATTAACGCTAGGGATAAGCTTGAAAAAAATATATTTTTTCTTAAAATTATTATTTTATAAATATATCTCTAATTCTGAAACAGAGAAAATAATTTGAAAAATTATCCTTAAAAATTACAATTTTACAAATAATTAACGTTTGAATTATCGTTTTACAAATATTCTCTCCGTTTTAAAATTAGAGATACAATTTAAATTTTGAGATCAAACGACGACATATTAAATTATAAATTGATGTGAATTTATTTAATTTTAGTCAATACAATTATTATAATTGTATATTATATAATAAAATTTATTTTATTTTAAATTTTTATTAATCACACTAATTTTAGAATTCAATATATCGTCATTTAATTTTAAAAATTAAATTAAAATTTTAATTTTAAAACAGAAATAATATACCACAGGCTACCACGAAGTCACTTCAAAAGTTAAGTCAGCAGGGTAAACGAATTACACCTTCCTTTTCTATCAACGAGCAGCTTGGAGTAATGGAGCCTAAAGAAATCACTGAGAAAGAGAGAAGTGTTCCGTACAGGTCCGAAGCCACCAGCAGTGGCTTGTTAAGTCAAGCCGCCTCCACAAGAAATACTTTCAAGCAAGCGAGTCCCTAGAAGTCCACCTGTTGGAAGGGCACGCTATTAACGAGTACAAAATAAAATTGACTCGCCTCTTTAAGTTGTAGGTGTACAAGTACAAAAGAATCTCATTGACTTTTTAGTTCAAAAAGTGATGGAAGTAGCGAGGTTAGGGGTTATAATAGGAATAATAAAATTCTAAAATTCTAAAATAAAATTGAATATTTTAGATATAAAAATTAACAATTAAAACATTATAATAAACAAATAATAAAAATAAATGTAATATTTAAAGCTTTTACACATTAAATTACAAAAAATTAGAAATAAAAAATAAATAATCAAAGGGTAAAAATTATAAATTAAAAACCAAAAAATTAACATATACTTGTGATATATTGTAATATATACATATTGTAATTATTTGTGTATATAGTGTTAATTATATGTGAATGACTATTTAATTTTTAATTTGCTTTGTTTAATTAATATATTGTCCTAATTGTTGCTCATGTGATGAGCACAAAGTAGAATTTTGTCCAAAATCAATTTCCTATCCCTATTTTTAGCAAAAAAAGAAGTTAATAGAGCATTCTATTTATTACTTATACAATTTGGAAAGTGAATTATAAAAAAATAGACTTAAATATAGATTAATACCCTGAATTTTTAACCTTTTTTTCACTTTGGAGATTGATCTCTCAATTTTTTCAATTAAGTGTTGGGGATTGTCTTATCAGTTTTTTCAATTAAAGGATTGAACTTTTAATTTTTTTCTATTTTTAATTGATAGTTATGTATTTGTTTAATTTATTTCTTTTTAAAATTATGTACTTCCTTCGTCCCAAATTAAAAGATTGTTATTGACTTTTAAAAATTAATTTAAAATATTTTTAATTTCAAATTTAATAAAATATATTAAAATTTATAAAATAATAAAATTTTAATTAATAGTACATTTATACATTTTAAATATTCATCATTAGATTGGCACCATATTTGTATAAGCATGACCGCACAATAATACTAGGGAAGAATGTCGAATGCAAACCTGCTTCCTACGGTGTCAATTTATTCATATATTTACAACTTTTGATTAGAATAAAGACAAATAAATAATAACTTGAGGTTAAAATTTGTATACGCTTCGACTTTAATGGGATTCAATTTATAAAACCTAATGGTTAGAGAATGGTATGGGATTTAGCCACCCAACCCCATTCCAGACCCACTTGAATTTTCTTATCTAACATTGCTGAAATAAGAAACAAAAATGTGTATATATTAAAAAAAATGCAGTATTTATTAACTTATTTGTAGATACCTTTACGATGAAAAGTAAAGTAATTTAATTTGGATTCTTGCCTATCAATTATGATTTTTTTTTTTGATTATTTAAACCAAGTAAACCGTTTCGAACTTAAATTTTGATTTATGTTTTTGTAGAGTAATAATCAAATCCTAATATGTCAACTGAGATATTTTCAATATTTTTCAAAGGCTTGCCAAAAATTAAATTGCGAACCTTATTTTCAATAATGCCATTAATTGCACATATAAAAATAACACGTAATGATATTTCATTATCGCGTATAAAATAATATCAAATTATCTTAAACTTTCAATCGTTGAAAGGAAAATATTAGTCATTGTCTAGATTTTAGTTCAATTTAGCACTCTTTGCTAGCCTTTTCGATCTTTCTAATATTTTAGTCAATCGATTTCGCTTCTATTTCAAAGTTTCTTCGTTTACTCAAACAAGTTATTCTCTCTTTCCTTAAAATTTTTTATTGCAATTCTTAATTTAATTTCCTTTCTTTGCTTGCGAATGTTGATCCATATATATGCTCCAATTAGAAAGGACAGATCCAGCAGAGTGCAAGCAGATCTAGCATTTGCCCTACTAAGATTTCTTATATTAACGTTATATTTGCCATTTCTTAATTAGAAAATGCAGACAAATATATGCATTTGTTATCACAAATTTTCAAAAATCTTTTAATTCTCACAATAATTTTCTCAAAATTTTTAAAAGGCCCACCACACTATTTTAAAATTTTTCTTTAGATTCCCCCAAAATTTAAGATTTCTTAAAGAAACACCCCACAAATTAACAAATTATTTGCACAAGCACAATAAAATTATTTGCACAAGCACAATACCTGTACAAGACACGTCCAAATTTATAAAATAGTTGGTGAAAGTCCGATATTTTTTCCTGGCATAAAGGTAAAAATGATGTAGAGAATATAATAGGCTTAGGAATATGCTAATTTGTGTGATTAAATGTTAAAAAGACTATGTAAGACTTCATTGAGTCATACTATCAAACAGGTGATGTGCAATTTCAGTGAAATTTTTTCAAGAGTATATAATAGGCTCAAGAATATACTTATTTGTGTGATTGAAGGTTATAAAATAAGTATGTAAGACCTCTTTGAGTCATTCTATCAAACAAATAATATGCAATTTCGATGGAAAATTTTCAGTTGATATAACAAATCAATTGAAAAAAATAAATAAATAAAGAAAAACATCAATTTACTATCATCGCAACATCAATTTACTATCATCGCAATAGCAAACAAAGAAAAAGATGAGCATAATTTTTTAATCATCAAGATCATAATTGAAAGAAAGAGCAAAGTAGGGAACACTTAATCCACAAATTGGAAAAGAAAAGATTATAAAGCATGCCTAATATGATGAATAAAGTAGGAATTCAAGCATATTTTTTACTTTTCAATAAAACAAAACTCAGCTTTAAGTTTGAAGGGTTCTTGGGAGGTAACATTAATTATGCTGCCTCCTCTTCCATTGCCTTCCACCAAATGCCCCAGATGATTCAAGACTCTGCATTAAATGTGAATAAAAAAACTCATCACTCAAATATAGAACACACAAATTGAATTCATACATTTCGTCTGCTCCTTAGCCCACCACCAGAATTCCTAGTTGAAATAGTGAAGCTTGAATAATACAAAACCAAAACCAATATTAGTATTCAAATCAAGGTGTGTTGGGACTAGGTCATACTTCTGCGGGTTCGACTAATGACCACTACGACAGGGTGGTCGGGGGTCTCACTCCCCGGTGAGCGAGTGGCTGCCCAGCTCGCCGGTGAGCTGGCGGGGGTTGCAAGGGGGCAGCGCCCCTGGAAGCCAAGCACAATGGTGTAATTGGGCTTGGGGATTTATTAGTGGTCCAGTCTTTGATTTACTAATGTATTGGGCTTGAGCCCATATTATAGCAGCTAGGATTTTCTAGTTATTATAAAATTAATTGTTTGGTGTGTGAATCATTGTAGAGCGTGTGAGGCTTCTAATGAATACGTCAGACAAGCAGGACTAGCCAAATTGGTGAACCTGGGTATACCGCGTGTTCTTATTTTCTGTTTTTCATCTAATATTCTGTGTGATTGTTATTATTTCATCTTAAGTTCTAACAAGGTGATTTTGCTCAGCCAAATATGAAATCAATTTGGCTTACCAATCTGAAAAGTTTCATTACTGTAAAGAACAAACTGAAAAATTGAACTGCAACTCATCCACCACTTACCACTGCTAATGCTAGCTGTAGCAACACTCAAACCAGCCAATTCCTACAAATATAATTGCATTCTATTAATTAACAACACCACTTGAGAATTGTATTAGAAAACTCGAAAAAGAGCTTGAAATTTCGTGAACACTAACCATTAGCCGATCAACACCAAACCATAAAGGACCCATGAGAATATCGTCGATCTCAGCTGTGTTACAAATTAGTGCATCTTACTTCTTTAATTTTCTGGATTAGTTTGATTGAGTCTTAGTTGTGTTGTTCCTATTTTTCTTTAGTCTATTTTGGTCAAAGTCGTATGTCAATGACAGTCCTCTCTTGTTAGTTCATATTATTATGGAATTAAAATTGGATTTGTTGTTAATTGTTGGAGTTATTTTAGAGATACATTGTTTAGCAGTTGAGTCTATAAAATTGATTCTTAGATGTATTTGTTTTACTCTTCAATAAGACAAACAGTTCTAATTTTTCAGCAATAATTTCTTTCATTGTCCTTGTAGTGTTATTAAGAATTTCAGTCTCTTGTATTTGTTACATGGTCTCAGGGCCATGTTAGGAGTCCTTGTTTTCTTTACTGCTCTTGTCTATCAAGTTGTTTCACTTATCGGATAAGATTTAAGTGTTGTCACTGGGGGAAATTGTTCTTCTACACAATTTGGTGTGGAGAAACTTGTAGGCACAAACTACAAGTACTGGAAAATGTGTATGGAAGCTTATCTCCAAGGACAAGACTTATGGGAACTTGTTATTGGTGATGACCCGGAACCGAAAGACACTCCGGGAAATGCTAAATCACGACGGAAGTGGAAGATCAAATGAGGAAAGGCCCTCTTTGCATTGAGGACATCAATTAGTAAAGAGTACATTGATCACGTTTGTGATGTGAGTTCTCCAAAACAAGTATGGGAGACACTTGAGAAACTGTTTACCAAGAAGAAGACAGCAAGACTACAACTTTTGGGGAATGAGCTTGCAATTACGACCCAAAAAGGTATATGTCAGTTTCAGAACTTGCAATTGGACGGTGATGAGAAGATTAGCGAAGCAAGATTGCGGAGGTTTCTTATTCGCGGCTTAAAGGAGTTCACGTCATTTATTACCTTTACTCAAGGATGGGCAAACCAGCCATCAGTTGAAGAATTGGAGAATTTACTTTCTAATCAGGAGGCTTTAGCAAAGCAGACGGCTAACAACTTTGCTCATGAACCGGACGCTGCCCTATTCTCTAATGGTTGAAGATAGAATCAATGTTTCTCCTACATCACCATCAATACAAGCTTTTGTTAACTACATCAACAGCAGGGAGGATTGGATATCATTGATTCTAATTGTTCACATCCTGTGATTGGCAGTGATTCCTTAATTTCAGAATAACAATGATGACATGTTGGAGAGCGAGCAATTGTTGCAGCTGATAGTTCAGTTCATCCAGTGGCCAAGGAAAGCGTTGCGACGATTGGAGTTGAAGGTGGAAAGACTAAAAGCTTGTTGTTGGATGATGTTTAACACGTTTCAGATTTAAAGAAAAATTTAATTTCAGTCTCTCAAATTACTCGTTCTGGGAAATATGTTCTATTTAGTCCAAATGATGTGAAAGTTCTTGATAACGTGAAAAACGTATCAGCTGATGTTGTACTTGCTGGTGAGAAGAAAGGTTCTCTATTCGTCATGTCAGCTGGTGAGGCATACATAAAGAGGACAAGTCAATCTGATGGTGCAGCTGTTTGGCATTCCCGGTCGGGTCACATAGGCTATTCAACGTTGTGACAAATCTCTTCAAAGAGGTTGCTTGATGGTGTTCCGATTTTGAAGAATGTTAGGGAGGATGTGATTTGTCAAGGCTGCCAATATGGAAAATCACATTGTCTTCTTTTCAAAAGATCATCAAATCGTAGAACCAACACGTTTGAGTTAGTTCACACAGATTTGATGGGGCCAATACGAACAGAAAGTTACCATACAGTGGTTATCGATACGTAATGGTGTTGGTAGATGACTGTTCCAGGTACTTTTGGGTGTGTTTTTTTGAAAGAAAAGCAATACCCAAGTTCATTGAATTCAAGAATGTTGCGGAGAAAGAGTTTGGTTTGAAGATAAAGTGCTTGCAGAGTGATAATGGTGGTGAGTACGTGACAAATGAGTTCTTTTATTTTTGCGACAATAGTGGCATTCACCGACAAATGACATGCCCTGAAACCCCACAATAAAATGGGGTTGCAGAACAAAAGTTGGCGCATCTGGCTGCCACTAATTTGTCATGGCTGCATGATAAAAATCTTCCTTGAGAGCTATGGGCGGAAGCTATTCGATGTGCATGTTATGTGATCAATCGGTTACCTCCATGGCCAAGTAAAGAAAAATCTCCTTTTGAAATTCTGTTTCATGAAATGCCAAATGTGAATTATTTTCGAGTATTTGGTTCAACTTGTTATGTTCATATTGCCAAAAGTAATATAACCAAACTTGAACCGAAAGCAAAAAAATGTGTATTTGTTGGCTATGATCACATAGAAAAGGATGGAGGTGTATAGACTCTGACAGGGTGGTGAGTGGTTTTTATACCTACGATTTAGATATGCTTAGGATTATTATTTTGTTGTCTTTAAGTCTATTTAGTACATTTAATTTGCTTTATGTTTATTTTGCAGGAAAATGTGAAAAAAGGGTGAAATAGACACATTTTTAAGGTTAAATGACAATTTTGTAATTTCTGGAATAAGGCCAGCGTCGGCAGCGCTGTAACAATACTAAACCCAGCACCGGCAGCGCTGGGTCCTAGATACAGTTGGGCCAGTTCGTGATTTTCTGCAATTTTTGATTCCAACTTGGATTCTGACGTCTAAGAAGGTTGTGTTATGAAGCAATATTAAAGTGAGAAGATTGAGGATTTTAACAGGGACGTGGTTTTCTTTAGAACAAGCATTGGTGATCATATTAGAGGCTAGGGTTTTCAAGTACTCAACACGAAAGTTCAACACTTCAGATTTGGGGAAGATTACAAAGTTTCTATTATGCTTTTCTCTTGAATCTTTTGTATTTGATAACTTTGAATATTATTGGATTTGTTAACTATGGTTTCCAATATTTTTATTATGAACTAAACTTTTTATTAGGATTTCAATGGAACCTTTTGATTTGCAATAATTAATTCATAGCTATTTTCGGTTATTGATTTCATTTTGAGTTGTCTATCAAATCTTGTGCTTATTCATTAATTGTGTGGCCAACGATTAATCTGATATCTTAGATGGAATTGAAAAAAGAAATCTAGGATTAGATCTGGATGTAATAGCATATGAATTTGCTAAGTCTTTATAGGTATAACATAATAGTGCATAGAATGAATGTATCTATGTGTCATATGTAACTTGGTGGAGAGTTTGTCTTAATGAATCTATTTGAAGTGTTTTGCATGAATATATCAACATAACTGAATCGGTATTTTTATTAATTATTGAATAAGTTTAATAAATACATAGGCATTCTCTATTAACAACTCGTTGGGATTAATAGATTGGAAATAGGATGGAGAGATTATTGTGATCAATTGGGGAAGTTGATATCCTAAGTTTTTAATATTTGATAGTCAATTCTTGTTAATTAGTTTCAGTTTAGAGTTTAATTTTAAATATTTCATAATCAAATTTGGTGATTGTTTAAATTAAGTTAAATTGATAGAAAATTGATAATTAGAGTAATTATTATTTGTTTTTTATGGGTTCAACACTCAACTTACTTCTTTATTACTTGATTGACCGTGTGCATTTGTGCGAATTTGACCATATATAAATTAGACAACAAGTTTTTAGCGCTGTTACTGGGGAATGGTTTTAATAATTATTTTGTTATTAGATTTTGTCAATTTAGTTTTAATTTAAACGTTTTAATCTTTTATTTTTCCTTTTCTTTTACAGGCTCCACAACTTTATTCATACTACAATTGAGGATCAAGAAAAGATGGTTGAAAAGGAGCATAAATCACTGTGAGATTATGCTATGCCATAAGTGACAAAGATCCAGTTGAACATCACAAGGCTTGCAATCACTACCACGAATTTTGAGATAAAGCCAGGCATAATTCAGATGATCCAAAATTCGGTTCAATTTGGTGGGTTGCCAAATGATGACCCCAACGATCATATTGTCAGTTTCTTGAAAATATGCGACACATTTAAGTACCATTGAGTGATGGAGTATGTTATTCGGTTGCGGCTATTTCCATTTACTTTGAGGGACAAAGCCAAGAGTTGGCTACATTCACTGCCACCGGGATCCATCACAACGTGGAATGATTTAGCTCAGAAATTCCTTGTGAAGTTCTTCTCGCCTACAAAAAGGGCGAAGATACGGAACGATATCACCTCTTTCGTTCAGAATAATTCTAAATCATTATATGAGGCTTGGGAGAGATTCAAGGACTTGCTAAGAAATGTCCCCATCATGGGATCCCCAAGTGGTTACAAGTGCAAACCTTATACAATGGTCTGTTCAGCCAAATGAGTATGAGCATAGATGCAGTAGCTGGTGGAGCATTAACTGTGAAGAAGCGTACAACCTTCTTGAAAATATGGCAGCAAATAACTATTAGTGGTCTACAATGAGAATTCATCAGCCAAGAGTAATAGGAATTCATGAGGTGGATCCTATGACAGCTTTTCAGCATAAGTGGCAGCACAATTTTCTGCCCTTACAAAGAAAATAGATGCTATGGGGATGCATAATGTTTGGAAAATAGAGACAGATTATGGGAGCCATTCCATAGATCAGTGTGCCATAGATATTGAGTCAGTGCAGTTTGTTGGAAACTACAATAGACAGCAGAAGTTTTGAAATAGCTACAATCTTGGGTGGAGGAATCATTCAAATTTCTCGTGGTGAGATAATCAAGCCCAACCTCAAGTGCCACGACAAGCACAACCACCCGAATTTTAGGCTCACCAACAACAACCCCCACAACAGGAAAAGAGAGGGGACTTCGAGGAAATTGTCACTAAATATATCAAGGATAATGAAAGTTGGAGAAATAGTTTAGATACGTGAAAGAATAGTAATGATGTTACGATGAGAAATTTGAAAAATTAGATAGGGCTGTTGGTAAATGCCTTGAACAATCGCCCTCAAGGAGCCTTACCGAGCGACATAGAGATGAATCCGAGGAGAGATGGAAAGGAACATTGCAAGGCTATCACATTTAGGAGTGGTAAAGAGTTAGAGGAGTTGGTTGAGGAGAAAGCAAGGCAACCCTAAGAGGAGGAAAAAGACATAGAAAAAGAATATGTTAAGAAGGATAAATCTGAAAAAGAGAAGAAAAAGAAAAAGACCGTGAAGAAATCTGATGAAGTTAAGTCTTGCCCTTATTTACCAACGGTTCCCTTTCCACAAAGACTTCAAAAAGCAAGGGAGAATAAGCAGTTTACGAAATTCTTAGAGGTATTCAAGAAATTATAGATCAACATACCATTTGCAGATGCTCTAGCTCAAATGCCAAGCTATGTGAAATACATGAAAGAGATTCTATCAAGAAAGAGGAAGCTTGAAGACTTTGAAACCGTTACACTCACGGAGGAATGTAGTACGATTTTGTAGAAAAAGCTATCACCCAAACTCAGAGATCCGGGTAGCTTTACAATACTATGCACCATTGGAGATAAGTTCTTTGGAAGGGATTTATGTTATTTGGGGGCTAGTATCAATTTGATGTCGTTATCAATCTACCAATAGTTAGGTTTAAAGGAAGTTAAGCCAACTAATGTCACTCTACAACTAGCGGATTGATCATTGACTTACCCAAGGAGAATAGTGGAGGACATTTTGGTAAAGGTCGACAATTTTATTTTTTCGACATATTTCATAATGTTAGATTTTGAAGAAGATAAAGAAATTCCAAAAAAAAATTCCAATCATCCTTGGGCGTCCATTCTTGGCTACAGGTAGAACTTTAATAGATGTGCAAAAAAGAGAATTAACCATGAGGGTTCACGACCAAGAAGTGACATTCAACATTTTTAAAGCCATGAAATTGCCAAAGGAGGTTGAAGAAGGCTTCAAGATAGATTGGTTTGAGGTAGCGGTGGATGAAGTTTTCGAAGATAGTTTGCGAAAGGATCCACTTGAAACGACATTGACTAATCTGAAAATGGCAGACTTTTCGGTTTCACTTGAGTGTCTGAAATTATTGAATGCGACACCACTATATTTTTAATTTGCAAAAATGTATGAGTCCTTAGATCAAGAAGAGAAGCTAACCACCAGTGTGAAGACGTCATTAGAGGAGCCACAAATTTTGGAGTTAAAGCAATTACCGAATCATTTAAGATACTATTATTTGGGCGAGTCTTCTACTTTAACAATCATTATTTTCGCATCACTTGATGAGTCATAAGAAGAGAAATTATTGAGAGTGTTGCGGGAGTTTAAAACTGCAATCAACTGGACTATAGCGTGCATAAAGGGAATAAGTCCGTCGATATGTATGCACAATATTTTGTTAGAGGATGATGTAAAACCGGTGATAGAACAACAAAGAAGGCTAAATCCGATCATGAAGGAAGTTGTGAAGAAGAAATTATTAAGTGGTTGGATGCGGGTATCATCTATCCTATATCGAATAGTTTGTGGGTGAGTCCCGTGCAATGTGTACTAAAGAAGGGCGGCATGACAGTGGTTTTTAATGAGAATAATGAGTTGATTCCGACGAGGACCGGTTGGTGGGTTTGTATGGATTACAGGAAATTGAACAAGGCAACCCACAAGGATCACTTTCCTTTGCCATTTATTGATCAGATGTTAGATAGATTTGTTGGCCATCAATTCCACTACTTGTTAGATGGTTATTCAGGCTATAATCAAATCGTTATAGCCCTCGAAGATCTAAAAAAGACAACCTTCACTTGCACCTATAGTATATTCTCTTTTAAGAGGATGTCTTTTGGATTGTGTAATGCACCGACTACATTTTAAAGATGTATCATGACAATCTTTTCATATATGGTGGAGTAGAAATTAAAGGTGTTCATGGACGACTTCTCAGTTTTTGGTGATAGTTTTGATTTATGCCTTTAGAATTTGATCTCGGTGCTAAAAAGGTGTGTTGAAACCAATTTGGTCCTCAACTAGGAGAAATGTCACTTCATGGTGCAAGATGGGATCATATTAGGTCATAGAGTGTCAGCAAATGGTATCGAGGTAGATAAGGTGAAGATTGCGACAATTGAAAACTTGCCACCTCCAACATCCGTAAAAGGAATCTGTAGTTTCCTTGGTCATGCGGGATTCTAGCAAAGATTTATTAAGGACTTCTCAAAGATAACAAAGCCTATTTACACTTTACTTGAGAAGGATGTGCCTTTTCGATTTGATGAAGAGTGTCTTGAAGCTTTTAAGATCTTGAAGAAAAAGTTGATAACTGCTCCAGTAATTATTTCACCATATTAGAGTCTCCTATTTGAACTCATGTGTGATGCTAGCGACTATGCGGTTGATGTGGTACTAGGTCAACACAAGGAGAAGATTTTTCATTCCATATACTATGCTAGCACAACTCTCATTGACGCTCAATTGAATTACACTACAACAAAGAAGGAGCTACTCGTAGTGGTCTTTGTATTTAATAAGTTTTGGGCATACTTGATTGGCACTAAAGTGATTGTATTTACAGACTACTCGGTGATAAAATACAAACCAAGATTAATTCGTTAGATCCTTCTACTATAGGAATTTGATTTAGAGATTCGAGATAGGAAGGGGTCCAAAAATCAAGTGACAGACCATCTTTCTAGATTGGAGAATTCACAATAGCAGGAAGGAGATCGGGTATTGATAAATGAGTCATTTACTGATGAGCAATTATTCTATGTGGAAAAGGAGGCCTTGTGGTATGCGGACTATGCGAACTACATTGTTAGTGGGGTATTACCATATGATGTGAGCTACCAACAGAAAAAGAATTCTTGCACGATGTAAAACAGTACTTGTGGGATGAACCATTTATCTTCAAACAGTGTGTTGATCAGATGGTTAGACGATGTGTGGCTAAGAAAGACATTGAAGGAATTTTACAACATTGTCACTCATCTCTATATGGAAGGCACTATGGAGGTTAACGGGCAGCTACTAAGGTCCTACAATCCAGATTCTATTGGCCTTCTATTTTCTAATTATATATATATATATATATATCATAGGAATGCTTATAAAGTTGGGCCAAACAACTCCCACATACATTGGACCAATCCAAATTAGTTTCATACAAGACTTATGTATATACGCTTGGGCTTAATTAATATTCACCATAAACTTTACTCATAATTTTCTCAATTATCATCTTAGATTTATTTCAATCATCTTTCATAACTTCATCAAACACTTGATTAATCAATCATCATGTAATTTATTCTTGCCACATAAGGCTTAACATTCAAGATTTATAACATATGCTTGTCATTAATTTCTATTAATTCAAAATTTTATCTTAACTTTTTCTTTAATTCATACTCGATTCAAATTCATTGAATTAACAACTTCATATCTTTCTTATCACATAGAGCACACATATACACATAGTCATCGATAAATATTTTCATTAATAATGAAATTACATAATTCTTTAGTTATTACACTTGAACAAAGCATGCCCAGAAGATATATAACCCTTACGCAATATAGATGCCCTAGTGGATGCAATGACAAACCATGAGATGATGTCGTTCATGGATGGATTCATAGAGTACAATCAAATAAAGATGTCCTTAGAAGATGTGGATTTGACTACCTTTAAGACTTCGTTTATAAAATTTTACTATATGGTTATGCCATTTGGATTGAAGAATGCATGAACAACTTATCAATGGGAGGTGCATGCCATTTTTCATGATATGACCCATGATAAGGTAAAAAATTATATGGACGACATTGTAATGAAGTTCAAGAAGGAAGAAAACCATATTATAGACCTAAGGAGGGTGTTCGAACAATGTAAAAAGTACAAATTAAAGATAAATTTGAAGAAATGTGCCTTTAAAATGGCGGTGGAAAAGTTCTTAGGTTTCCTAAAGTACAACAGAGGATTGGAAGTGGATCTTAATAAGGCAAAGGCTATCACGGAGATGCCCCCACCCATAATGCAAAAATAATTGAAAAGCTTCCTACTTGAGAAGATTCATGCCAACATTGGCAAAGCTCACCGAACCTTTTAGGAAGTTATTGAAAGGAAAAGTAGAATGGCACTGGGGGTAAGAACAACAATGAGCCTTTGAGAAAGTAAATGAGATCTTAGCATCGACAAAAATAATGGTGGTCCCGCAGAAAGGGATACCTTTGCATCCATACTTTACATCCACTACAAAATCTATAGGAGGTTTGATCACATAAAGAAAGGGATACCTTTGCATCCATACTTTACATCCACTACAAAATCTATAGGAGGTTTGATCACATAAAAGGTGGATAAAGAGGAGAAGTCGATTTATTACATCAACTGGATAGTCAAAGGATTAGAGACAAGGTATTCTCAACTGGAGAGATATTATTTAGCATTAGTGTTTGTTACATAGAAGACGTGTCATTACTTTTTAGCACACGAAGTGAATTTGGCAACAAAGGTTAGAATTTAGGAAGTAAAAGAAAGAGATATTTATGAGAAAAGAGAAAAGACTAAGAAAAAGAGGAGTAATTGTAGTAAAGCTGAAGATTAAGATCTTGTAAAGGTTATAAGTTGGTATCAAAGAGGTAATAACTAAGTTACGATCCGAGGATGAAGATGATAATATAAGGTAATGTCTGTAATAGATTAATTAAGATTATTGATAGATGGTAGGAAGATATGCATAGTGATGCACCATATCTACTATAATGAGTACAGAAATTTGGGGGTGTTACAAGTTGGTATCAGAGCTGTAGGTTATAAACCTTATGATATAATCTTATGAAAATTGATGGAGAGTAGCAAAAAATAAACTCATGTAGAGTTTTAAGGGATAAAGAATGAATTAAGGATTTTATATTTAAGTGAAGAAGAAGTTAAAGATATTTATAAAGATGTGAGGAATGATCCTATAGTGGAACCTCAAAAAGATTTGAAAGAAGAATTTGAAAGAAAATTCAAAGGAAGATCCGGAAGAGTATCTTGAAGAAATGAAAGAGGAATAAAAAGAAGAGGACTAGTAGATACTTGATTTAGAAAATATAAATGGAAGAGATGATAATAAATAATAGAAGTTATGTAAACAGGAAATGATGCTAAGGTATGATGTGCTAATTAATACAAAATGTATTTTATGAAAATGTCTTAAGATGTTTGAAGTAATAGTAGTACTGTGTTATATTTAATGGAGAGATGTTTTCAAGAAAAAGATCTCAGCTAAAGATAGTTGACAAAGAAGAATATAGGGAAGCTAATCCTACAATAATTTGTAGAGCTATTAATAAAGTCAATATCGTTAATAATTTTAATAAGGTAGGATCTCCCGAGATTAAGGGGACCATTTTGCCAATCAAGGGTCAAATATGAATAAAAGAAATAGAGAAAGATTTTATGATCATTCAGGTAAGAGGGAAAGAAAAGACGATATTTTTTTCGTATGTGATGGAAGGAAAGGCAAACTTTTAATAGGAAACCAATTAGAATAGAGTTAGAGAAGAGATAGTGTCATTGGATATGATCTAAGAAATTTTATGAAGTATGTGGAGTCATATGGTGATGTGATTTTCAGAGTTAAGCAATGGAAGATGACAATTCCCCAACATGATGTAAAATTTAATGAGTTAGCGAGGTTTATTATGCATCAAATGGATACAGAAGAAAAGAAAAGTAAGAGGATCTGAATAGTATTTGAAATCTTGGTTGTATAATTGATTATTAGTGTTGTAAATGGACACGAATGTGATAATTTTAGCAATCATAGCAGAAGGTTGAAGCAAGGCCTTAACTCAATACAACAAAGAGTAGAAGAAGAATGAAAAAGTAACAAGAGAGTGAGTGGTAATAGAAGAAATGGAGAAGAGGTGAGGATTATAAGAATAATAATAATAATAATAATAATAATAATAATAATAATAATAATAATAATAATAATAATAAAAAAATAGGGGAGAAATAAGAGAATTAAAGTATAAATGAAATGTGGGAAGAACCACATAGGAATGTGTTTAATAAAGAAGAATGGTTACTATAATTATGATTATGAAGAACAGAAGTTTATATGTGACCATTAAATAAGAAACGATCCCAAGGAAGGGATGAGGATGGAAGAAAAGAATAAGAGTAACAACAGTAGTAAGTTGGCAATGATTGAAATTAATTTAGTAGATGCCAAGGATAATAAGGATGACTTGTGACAGACAAAGAATAAGATAGATATAAAATAAAAATGCGTAGACAGAAAATTTGAAGTTGAAGATGTTTTCTTGGAAAGAAAAAAGACGATTCAGAAATAAAGAAAAAATTAAGTCCAAGATAATTTTGAAAAGAGTAAGGGAAGTGACATATGAGGTGGTTTTATCTTCAATGATATAGCATATATGTGTTGGTTTGAAAAAACTTGACTTACATATAATCAAATTATACAAACGAAACGGAAACAAGCAAAATCAGATTTTAAATTTTTTATACAAACTAATAACCAGGATCTTTCTTATGCAACTATTATTAATTGAGGAAGGATAAAAGATTTATACCTTTGTAGAACTAAGCTTCCACAGGTACAAGTTCAACTCCTTTTAATCCTTCGTATTCTTCTTCAAATTTACCGATTAGATTTCACGGATCAATATTAGCTCCTCAAGTGTGAAGCCTCTAGAGGTGATCCACCAAGAGATCTATAAATTAAAGCAGTGAATTTTGGTTTCTCCAAATCATGGGTGACTAGTCCTAATTATCTCTCTCTCTAAATAATTCCTTAGATATAGAGAATTATGAAGTACTCTTTCAATTCTTGTGATAGAGTGTGCAACCTTAATCCATAATAAGACTCCTCTTATTTATAGATATAGACAACCCTCTTAAACTATTTAGGATTATGGTTTTAATTTTATTCTTAATTCAATTAGGAACTATATTAATTAATTAAAATTTCTAAACCATTTAGGAACTTAATTATTTAATAATGAGAGTACTTCTTATTAATTAATTACTAAACTATTTAGTAACTTAATTAATTATTATAATTACAATTTCTAAATCATTTAGGAACTTAATTATTTATATTACTACTACTTATTAATTAATTCCTAAACCATTTAGGAACTAAATAATAATCCTAGTATACTAATAATAATAGTAATAATAATAATAATAAGACTCCTTTTATTAATTTATAATTAGTATTTCTAAAGTACTAAATTATAAATAATAAGCTATTTAATTTATTTTATCACCATAGTATAAATTAAATATACTTAATGTATTACTACGATTATGCCATACACTTCTAAAATAAATATTGCTCTTTTGAGGTGTGATCATTTAGGTTCTCCATATTAAACCGGTTGTAGAATAAATTAATTAGAATAATTCTAATATTATATATATAAATGAATTAAATTATTTAATTTATTTAATAAATAATATTTATTCCACAATAAGGGTAAGCCCCCTTAGCGATTAATCGACATTCCAAATAGGGGTGCACACAAAATCGACCAAAACCGAAAAATCGACCGGACCGAATCAAACCGTTATTATTTCAAACCGAAAAATATAAAATCGAAAAACCGAACACTATAAAACAAAAAAACTGAGACTAGTTCGGCCGGTTTGGTTTGGCTTCTCAAATAACCGAAACCGACCAAACTGACTCAACAATTTAAAATTATAATATAATTTATATACTTTTCTAATAATTATTTATTTTATATAATTATATATTTATTAGATGCCTTTATTGTGACAAATTTGCAAAACTTTTATCCTAGTGAGTGAATGAGTTAGTTGATTTTTGTTTTTTGGATTTAGAGAACTTCTATTATAATTAGTAGTTATTGAGTTAGTGATTTATTAATTATTATGAAAAATTGGCAATATAATAAATATCAAATTATTAATTACGGAACCGAATAACCGAATAAACCGACCGATTTAACCGAAACCGAATAAATCGATAACCGATTACGATGTAAAAATTTGGGCGATTTTGGTTTTTAATTTTTTATAACCGGTTTAAACGGTTTGCTTATCCCCCCCCCCCCCCCCCCCCCAAAAATTGACCAAACCGACCATGTGCACCCATAATTCCAAATAATATAGATTTTAACATTTGAGCGTAAAAGAACCTTTCAGCCAATAGTTACCATACAATTCAACCATTCTTTCACACAATGTCCTAATCAAATATAAGACATGCAATTTCTGTTAAGTCTTATTTGATCATATGTATTTTAATTCTCAAATGTACAATTCTAATGTAAATTAGAAACTCCTTTCTAATTTTCATTCCACCTTGGTCAAGCATTTCTGAGTTGTCATTCATCGAATTAGATAGGACATTCTTTTCCTTTACTGGAAGCAGTAGATTATTTGTTGACCATTCACCTACCTCTATGTACAACTTATTATACCCGATCATACATTTTGATATACCCTAAAGATCTTAATGAATATGCCAAAGTATAACTTATTATACACAAGGTACTATGATGACCTCAAGTCCAAGGATCACTTGTACTACTATCACATTAGGAACTCCTATTAACAAGCAAGTAAAACTCCATTAGGTGTTTCTTTAGCAAGTCACATTCAGTGAACTTATTCTCTAATAAACACCTACATACTTGCTTTAGTGTCTCTACACAAATGATTATGAGATCAATCATCCTTTTCATAAGAGCAAACATAATATGTAATAATCTATTCGGATTCACTAATCCTCATTTTAGTGATCCCATGATTAGGAACAATTTAGTTTAAAGCTATCTTGAATTTAGATCTCATTAACATAATCAACATTATGATTCTAAAATTATTGCTCAAAATTATGGGTTTATTTATATAATTAATTCTGTCATTTAATCATGAATAAAGAAATGCATTGATACTATTATTGATAAATCGAATAAGATTATAAAGTATATGTTTATCACATAAAATGTGATTGGCTTGAGGGCATATTACTTTCAATCTCCCACTTGCACTAAAGTTAATCGCCCTTGGTATCCCCATACCTTTCTTCTCTAAGTGGCGTACGAATTACTTAGTAAATGCTTTAGTTAGTGGATCTGTAATGCGATACTGAGAGTTTGTCATCTCTATGGTGTCGTCTCCTTTTCAATTATTTATCTAATCATGCGGAAGTGCTGTGACACCTGTTTGAAATTTAGATGAGACCTAGGTCCCTTAGCGAACTAAACCCCTTTAATGCTAGAAACCATTTAAAGTTCTTTAATGAACTTATTAAACCAAACAATCACCTTTGCAATTTTACTAATAGTTATTTACTATATCTTTATCACTAGATCAACAACTCTTTACTATTTCAAATTTTTTCAAATCACTGCGCTACTGTTCAAGGTAATCATATAACCTAAAATGGATATGTTGTTATCTTGGTTAGTCTGAAAAAAAATTGAGTCTGTTAAGCCCTCTAGTTTTAAATCAAACTCATCATTAGAAACTCTTTTCTAATATTCTTCTTCAGGATTGAACTGATATCTGCTTATCATACATAAGCATTATTAGGTCTTGTACATATTAACGAATCAATGTACGTTAATTGGGTCATGTCGAGCATCCTTTATAATCTATCTCTATAGACCTTTATTCATAACATAATGTTAGGATGCTTCTCCCAAGTCCTTGATGGAAAAGTGTTTAGACAACTACATATTCACTGATTGTAGCATCGGTGTGTCATTCTTTATCAGTAGTATATCATTATATAGTACTATAAATGTCACAGTGCTCCCACTAACATTTTGTACACACTTGGTTCATTTTCATTTTTGATAAAATAAACTCCTTTGATTATATCATTAAAAACGGATGTTCCATCTTTGAGACACTTGTTTCAATCAATTACTGGATCGTTGTAGCATATATACTTGATTTACTTCATCTGGAGAGAAATCCCTTGTTGTATCATACGTACATCATTTTGTATAGTAAGTTGCAACTGCAAATAAAATCTGAATAAACTTAAGCATTTTTTACCAGTGAAAAGTTTCATTATAATCAACTCATTGACCTTGTTTGAAACCTTTTCATCACTAGTTAGGTCATATAAGTCTCCACCTTACCATCTGCTTTAGTCTTTCTACAAGACCCATTTTGAATTTCATGGTCAACTATCATTTCTCATGAGTCTCTATTCATGCATCATCGTATGTAACTAGATCATCATTCACTATGATGCCTCATCATCATCATCTATGATGAATTCATACTTTTAAGGTATCTTCGGTACTAAACGAGATTTACGATTTGATTGTGGTATAATATATTTAATTACTTGAACAAATTCCTTCATTTGATCTGTAGTATTTTGTGGTTCTTGAATTTCTTCAAGATCTATTTTACTCTCACTAACCTCTTCAAGGATAAACTCATTTTTTCAATAAGGTAGCGTGTTTCGACATACACCTTTTAATTAGTCGGATTATAGAAGTAATAACCTAAATTGTCTTTATGATATTCCACAAGTTTACATTTGTCAGATCTTGTCCCAAACTTATCACTATCAAATAATTTGACATAAGTTGGACAATTCAAATCTTAACACACTTAAGACTTGGTTCCTCCCTTTCCATAACTCATATGGAGTCTTAGTGACGTAATTTGAAGGTACCTTGTTAAGTAGGTATGCAACTGTTTCTAAGGTATCACCCTATAAGGAAACTAGAAGATTGGTAAAACTTATCATGAATCATCATGTCCATTGTGAGAAATTACCATTTCGCTTTGAGATGATCTAGAAGCTTACTGCTTAAATATTCCCTTCTCGATCTAATCGAAGAACTTTACTTTTGGCTGTTTATTTTTGTACTTCACTTTAAATTCTTTGAACATTTTAAATGATTTGGATTTGTATTTCATCAAATACATATATCAAAATACAAAATCATTAGTGAAAGTAATGAATGAATACCCTTCTCTTGCATTTGTTGTCATAGGTCCCATACACAACTGTGTGTACCAACTCTACAACTCTTTCTCCATGTCTGCTAAATAAAGATTTAGCCATATTATCCATAATACAAGATTCACAAGTTATATTTGATTTATAATCAAAAAGCTCTAAAAGCCCATTTGTCTTATACAACTTGTTACTTTTTATTTCATTAATATGGCCGAGTTTACAGTGCAATACTAAAGTATGATTCATATCATCTATTTGCTTTTAATTTGTTCAATTTGAAATATTTTTCATGTAAGTCACGTATACAATGTCCATCAAGCAATTAACATAGTAACAACTTACTAACTTAATAGACTTGCTCGTAAGCAATGCTAATACTGTAAGTTTCTATGGCTAATGTAGCATTCTTTGCAGCATTCACCACGCATAGGATTACTTGTCATTTGTTTAACTTTCTACTTCTGCTTAATCTCTACAACGACTTGCATATGTGATACCACCAGCCGGTATCTAATATCCAAGTATAACTTGACTTATAGAAAATTCTATTTCATTATGAATAAATCTATATCTGCAGTACAAGCTTCTCCAAGCTTCTTCTGCTTACGTACTGCAACTCTGTTGCAATTGTTCTTCCAGTGTCCCAGCTTATCGCAATGAAAGCAAACTCCTTTGCCTTAAGGATCACTTTTATTTATGTCCTTTAATTAGTGTCTTTCGTTTGTCTTCTATCTTTTCTGACTCCTCAGAAACACCTTCGGCCATCTTATTCCGCTTAGAAGATTCATCTACCAGTAAGACTTGATTTTTGTTAGAGGGAAAGTGACTTTCAACAGTTTTTAACATGTTAAGCACGTCAGTTAAACTGACTTTTAGCTTATTAATGTTGAATTTCACAACAAATTGTGAAAGGGAGTCAATGAGTAACTGCAAGATCAAATCTTGACTCAACTCTCTATCCATGACAAAATCCAGTTATCCCAATTGATCAATCCAATTAATCATCTTTAGGACATGTGTATGTAATGTAGTTCCATTGGTTATAATAGATCGGAAGAGCTCCTTAGATATCTTATATGTAGTTGACCTACTTTGTTCACAATACAACTCATGAAAGTGTAACAATATAGTAGGTGCATCCAGTTTTCGTATTAACGCTGTAACTTGATACTCATGGGCGCGAGCATGATGCATTGAGCCACCTTTGCATCATTTTTCCACTTCAAAAGAAGCAATCTTTACCTGAGAGGCCTTAGCTGCAACATTTGCAGTGATAGGCAAATTAAGAGCATTCGCTTATTTTTCAACATTGAGAACTATTCTCCAATTTCTTTAATCAATTCGAATAATTCTCAAATTTATTAGCACCCAATATGCTATGCAATGTTAGTTAATTAAACATAACAATATTCTTTAAGTGAATTAATAACAACATTAACATGCATTCATTTTATTAATCATCAAGTTAATTAGATCTTTATTTAAAATGATATCTCCCACTATTTTCATTAAATTATATTACCTTCTGTATATAGTTCGGCAAATCTAATTAAAGATTTACAAGTGATAGTAAGGATCTTATTTCAAATGTATATAGTATTTTGTGACACAACAAACTATATATAAATAAATAGGTAGACAACTCCTTGTCAATTGCATCATCATGTAACTTCTTTTATTTTTCTTCTTGGATTATTATGATCATGTGTGACACATTCAAATCAAATTATCTAAGTTAAGTCCGACCTAGCACTTTCATATAAGTGAAGAGAAAAACGCTGTCCTTGTATGGCATAACAAAACAGCATTGTTCAATTCTTTTATAAGTATAAAATGTGATAAAATAACATCTCAAAAAATTAATATAAGCCTGTGTGACACAACAAACTTATAATGATTATTTGATGCTCTATTATTTTACCATGCTAGAAGGCGACGTTTGATATTCCAAATATCTTTAAACATTACAACTTAATATTATGAGTCGTACAATAAATAAATTAGAACCATTCTAATTTTATTTAATTGAATTAAACTCCTTTAATTCATGAATTAAACATTTTAGTTCATTTTATAAATAATATTTATTCTATATCATGATAGGTTTATTAATATTAATTTTCTTATCTTGTTTAGCGTGCACACACACACACATACACACACACACACACACACACACACACACACACACACACACACACACACACACACACATATATATATAAGCATGCACATATAGAATATTATATTCTATTTTGATTGATTATGGACTTTATTTTAGTTTAGTTTATTCGAGTCACCAAATAAACAAAATGGTTAAACCTATGGTGTAAGAATAAATACATTAATGTAATTATTACATTTAACCCGGGCTCAATTATAAACAGGTCTTAGCGCACTTCTTGCTATTCGACTCTAATTATTCAAATATATCTAATTAATCCTATTACAAACTATTTTTATAAAATAAAAATCTTGATCTGCAGTCAATGAAAAGTACATGGGAGGGAGATAAAATTTATATCAGAAAAATTAAAAAAGATGAGGTACGCAGATCCCATTTATTAAAACTCATTCATTCAAGTATTTACATAAAATAAATTCAATCACACGTTGATTAATAATCTATAATAGGTCCCTTGTATTATTATATATATCAATACAAAAATATTCATCTCATGAATTAAAACCATTCTCTCTCTCTCTCTCTCTCTCTCTCTATATATATATATATATATATATATATATATATATATATATATATATATATATATATATATATATCATTCAATAAACAATTTAAAATTACATAAAATTTAATTTTAAGTTTAAAATAACTTTTTACTTTAATGTGCGGCTAACTAATATATATATATAATGTATCTTACCGAAGCTGTTGAATCCATTTATGAATCATGCTAATAATATATTCACATATATAATATATATGTGTTACTTAGCAATCACCTGAAAGGAATCATGATATTATATATATAAATATTATAATCCGAATCCTGATCATGCTAAGTAATACATATTCAGGGACTTCGGTTTATATATATATATATACTAGTAATTACCCGTGCCTGAAGGTACGGTGTAACAAAAAATACTACATAACAATTGCAACTTAAAATAACTTACAATCAGACATAACAATTATGATAATTCACTATACAAAACATCAAGCTAGTTGCTACTAAATTTCAAGAAATTTATGCAAAATTTCCTTTAAAAATAGATATCCTTAAAAATAAAAACCTGTTTACAAAACTTACAAACATCAATACATATCCAAACTACCAAAACAACCATCATTCCATACCCAAAATCATCATAACTATGTATAATTAGTTAACTTTACAAAAGACGGAACGCAAAAAATTCACATATACAGAAAATTAATTCATACTCAATCATCAACCTGTATATCCAGAAAAATATCACGTTAGTTGCTACTAATTTCAAGAAAAATTTCGGCAGAGTTTACTTTTAAAAATAGATATCCAGAAAAATCTAAACCTTTATACAAAATTTACAATCATCAATACATATCCAACCCACCAAAACAACCATCATTACATACCCAAAATCATAATAACCATGTATAATTAGTTAACTTTACAAAAGACGGAACACAAAAAATATAAACATGCAGAAAATAGAGAAACAACTTTGTATTCTTTACAGCTTACACCAAGTATCTTTCAATGTATACCTGAAAATATTTGAAATATAAAAATTATCTAAATATATGAGTCAAAATAAAACAATTGTAAATCCGAAACATAAGACCCCTTACTTTGCCCTGAATTATCTACAATTAAAACAAATGAGCACACACATTTGTATGTAGGGAGGGGGGGGGGGGGATGATTTAGATTGATATAAGTAAAAATTTAGAGAGAAAGAGTACATTCTATGCTTATAAGGAGATTATTTGTATGATTCTACCAGAATATTTTATATTGGTGATTGTGTTTTCTTGTAATCATTTCATAGCCAATAGTAATATTCAGGTTGTAATGGTCATAAAGTTTGTAAATTTTTAAGGTTTCGTCTTAGATTGAATTAGTTGTAGCTGTGCATTCTAAATTTGTATTGAGTTGCCAAACACAACCAAAATGTAATTCAGTCAGTAAAATGGAAATTAGTATACATTAGCAATTAATAACAACAGCCATATGTGAAAACCCAGGTACACTAAAGTAATTATAATTCCCAATTCAAAGCCAACATAAGGCCCCGTCTTCTGAAGTCACATAAGAGAGAAGTTGTTAAGAGCATTTATAACAACTTAAACAATCTGAATTAAAATACCAAGTATCTTTTTTTTTCCTAAAGATAAATATTAAGCATATTCATTGAATAAATATTAAGCATCTTCCAGAAAAAAATTAAGCATATTTATTGAACAACATATACCATTATGATGAGCTTTTAGCATTCACGCTTTTGCTTTAATTGCAAAATAAAAAATAAAAAATAAATTTTTATACCTCCAAAATAACAATAAAAGAATTACACCACCACACGCAAACATACAAAATAAAAGCAACCATTAATATTAAAAGTTGACATGTGCAAATTGAATTGATTGAACATATCAAAACCCAAGTAATTAAGATGAGAAGCCAATTAGTTCTATGCTTCTACCATAATCTTAAAACTTTTTTGTTAGTAGAGAGAAAAATATAGAATTAGGAATGAATAGGACCTTGATTTGAACAGTTCCTTCGACTGTGAATTTTGCATAGTAAAGAATTAGAAAAACAAATACCCATAAATGTGTTATAGAAAAACAAATACCCATAAAATCAAGAATTAGAAAAACAACTGATTTGGTACAATTTTGTCTATGATCGTAAAAAAACAATCAAGCATTCCAATAATTGACGAATTGAGATGGTATATAACTAAGAATGTTTAAAAGATATTGGAGAGAAGAGTAATGATCAAAAACTAAATTCAAAAGATTACATTAAGATGATTGCAAGAAAGAATGTGAAAATTGGAATATGGTTAGGCATCATAAGAATATCAATCAATTATCATGTTCTAGAAAAATATCCTCATTTAGGCATTTTAACAGTACCTAGAACTCATGCTTTGAGGTTATTATATACACACAAAATTGCAGGATTCATTTAACCAAAAAAAAAAAAAAGGAATTCAACTAAGCCTATCAGACAGTAATTAGGAGATGAACATTCTTAATAGTGTTGATTTATTCGTGGTAACTATTTGTTTTTTAGTTTCTGTAATTTACCAACAATATTTGAATCATTAAAGTGGGTCTCAAGATTATCAATAATAGAAGCAATAACAAAAAAGGGGTACCTCAAAATATCATCTTTTGACAGTGAACCAAACAGATATTCAACAACTGAAAACCTTCTTGCCTTGATGAACCTGCAATCAAAATCATAACATCATAAATGAACCAATTAAAATCAAATTAAGAAAAAAAATTCACAAACATAAGTTAGCTTGAGAGTTAACATGCAATAAGGTAGCTTGAGAGTTAACATGCAAAAATAAATAAAGTAAATCATACTAAATTAAAAGATTACACCTTTTGTGTGTAATAGGTGACTGCATGTTCTAAATGTCAACATTATTAGTTTAAATTCCCTTTAATTTCAAAAAGAAACTAAGAAATTGTAATGATATTAATTATTGTAATGTTCATATCGAATTAAATATATGGTGGATAAGCATTAAATATGAGGGGGGAAAAGAAGAAGACAACTTCACCAATTTATCACATCAACATACTTATCAGAGGACAACAGGAAGTAGCACATCCTCTTATAAGTAATTAATAGACGAAATTGTTGGGTATGTAAAAAAATGAAACAACCTTGCGAATATGATAAGTAATTAATAGACGAAATTGTTGGGTACGTAAAAAATTGAAGCAATCTTGCGAATATCATATGTCAATCACACACACACACACTGACACGCAAACAAATGTCAATCACTATGACACAAAATAGCAACAATTGAAAAAACAAATAGAGGAGCCAATCTCTAATAAAATACTGTTGAACTTGTAAGGACAAACACTTATAAGGTTAGTGTAATAGAGGACATCATGTATTTGCATACTATAATACTCAATTACATGTGAAATAATGATCATTTTCTGAAAATATCACAATTACATGTTAAATAATGATCATTTTCTGAAAATATCCTTCATGTAAAACTGAACATGATCTTAATAAAATACATTGATATAGTATAAGCAAAAGCTGAATATGATCATTAATATAATAAAACTGAAACTGCATTGAATATGCATTGATATAAAACTGAATATGGAACCATGTATTCACAGTTGTTATGATCATTATGTTGTTATAAAGTTCCTTTTTATTCACAGTTGTTATGAAGTTGAATATGCATTGATATAATAAAACTGAATATGATCATTAATAAAATGTATTGATAATGTAAGCAAAAGCTGAAACATGATATGCATTTATGTAACAAACAAAAAGAACAGTGAGCTATAGAAGAAAGAAATGCAATAACCTACCATATAAGCATAACAAAAATAAAAAATTACAATTAAGTCAAACTTTACACGTCAAATATAAATAGTAAGCATTGCACCGAAATTTTCTCCTCCAAACATGTGAACCAGATTATTGGTTGTCAAAATATTGAAAAAAGGAGCAAGAAAAAAGGGCCATGTCAGTTAAGAATGTAGTGTCCTTCTCCTAATCGGTTAAAGACGTAGAGTTACTTGGACCTATGAAATCAGTTGTTGATATGTTTGGAAAGCTAATTATTCCCACGCACGCTTCAGCAATAATGTAAGCATGGTTACTTTTCCTTCAATTAATAACAACAGGCATATGTGAAAGGTACAACAAACAAATTCCCCAAATGGGTCAAACAAACAAACAAAATAAAAATCTCACAAATTGGAGAACTTACAGAACTCGTGAATGAGAGAACCCAAAAGGAAAAGGGTAAAGACCAAAACAAAGGCCACCCAAAACACTATACCTAGCAGAAACGTTTTTCATTCTAAATCAGAGGAAAACAGAGAAAACGACAACAGTTTCAAAAAAAATTTAGTTATAGAGATTAGAGATCAGAAGCCACAAACCAATTTTTCATTTTAATCTTTGGGAGTACAACTCAAGATCAGAAGCCACGTGTCCAGTGAACAACGAAATTAAACCCAACACAAACGGCGATGGCCTCCGGTTCGCGCTTGGAGAGGACGGAGATGGAAGGGGTGGAGAGAGAAATGGGGCGGTGGGTTCGATTTTGGATAACACAAACAGACGGAGGCGGAAGATTACCGGAATCGACGGAGGTGGAAGCCCTCTGGTTCACGCTTGGAAAGGATGGAGACAGAAGGGGTGGAGAGAAAAATGGGGAGGTGGGTTCGGTTCTGGAAATGGAGAGAGAAATGGGGCGGTCTGGAAATAGAGAGAGAAATGGACAGAGAAATGGGGCGTGGAATGGAGAAATGGGTTGTCAGAGTGGGGATTTATTATTTGGGCGGGATTTTTTTTGGGTGAGATGAAATATGAGCCAATAGATTAAGTTGGAAGAATTGAAATGAAATCTAAACCGTTCTTGTGCTTTCTCAAATTTAAGATTAAAAAATGGTCCTGTTTTATTATATAGATATAAAATCCCCGCATGAATTAGTTACTTTTGAAAATAATTCAATTTCGTGAATCCATGAATAGTTCTCGTCTTTATTCGGCTGGGACTAAAAAACGTTGTGGGTCATGGATTAAAAATATTTATATAATAAATTATGTTCAATAAATTGTTTTAAATATATATCTATATATATATATAATCAAATAATTAATAATTAACATAAGTTTGACTCTGATACGACTGTTGATTTGCAAAAATATGGTATACATATAATTAAATTATACAAGCGTAACAAAAGCAAACAAAATTATATTTTAATTTTTTTTTACAAATCAATAATCAGGATATTTTTTATGCTACTACTATTAATTGAGGAATGATAAAAAAATTATATCTTTGTAGAACCAAACTTTCACAGGTACAAGTTCAACTCCTTTTAATAATTCACATTCTCCTTCAAATTCACTGATTAGATTCCACGAATCAATGTTAGCTCCCCAGGTGTGACGCATCTATAGACGATCCACCAAGAGATCTATGAATTAAAGTAGTGAATTTTGATTTCTCCAAACCATAGGTGATTAGCCCTAATTCTCTCTCTCTAACTCATTAGATGTAGAAAATTATAAAATACCCTCTCAATTCTTATGGAAGAGTGTGCAACCTTAATTCATAATAAGACTCTTCTTATTTATAGATATAGACAACCCTCCTAAATTATTTAGAATTAGGGTTTTAATTTAAGTTTCAATTCAATTAGAAACTAAATTAATTAATTACAATTCCTAAACTATTTAGGAACTTAATTATTTGATAATGAGAGTACTTCTTATTAATTAATTACTAAACTATTTAGTAACTTAATTAATTATTATAATTACAATTCCTAAACCATTTAAGAACTTAATTATTTATAATACTACTACTTATTAATTAATTCCTAAACCATTTAGGAACTAAATAATAATACTAGTATACTAATAATAATAGTAATAATAATAATAATAATAATAATAATAATAATAATAATAATAATAATCCTTTTATTAATTTATAATTAGTATTTTTAAAATATTAAATTATAAATATTAAGATATTTAATTTATTCTATCGCCATCGTATAAATTAAATATACTTAATGTATTATTACGATTATGTTATCTACTTCTAAAATAAATATTACTCTTTTGCGGTGTGACCCTTTAGGTTCTCTATATTAAACCGGTTGTAGAATAAATTAATTAGAATCATTCTAATATTATATATGTAAATAAATTAAATTATTTAATTTATTTAATAAATAATATTTATTCTACAATTAGGGTAAGTCCCCTTAGCGATTAATCAACATTCTAGATAATATAGATTTTAATATTTGATCGTAAAAGAACCTTTCAACGAATAGTTACCGTACAATTCAATCATTCTTCCACGCAATGTCCAATCAAATATAAGACATAGAATTTCTGTCAAGTCTTATTTGATCTTATGCATTTCAATTCTCAAATGTACAACTCTAATATAAATTAGAAACTTCTTTATAATTTTTATTCCACCTTGGCCAATGATTTCTGAGTTGTCATTCATCGAATTACATAAGACATTATTTTCCTTTACTGGAAGCGGTAGATCATTTGTTGACTATTCATTTACCTCCATGTACAAATTATTATACCCGATCATACCCTAAAGATCTGAAGGGATATGTCAAAGTATAACTCATTAAATACAAGGTACTATGATGATCTCAAGTCCAAGGATCACTTGTACTACTATCACATTAGGAACTCTTATTGACAGGCAAGTAAAACTCCATTATGTGTTTTTTTAGCGAGTGTACGTTCAGTGAACTTATTCTCTAATAAACACATACATACTTTGTGACATCCCGAATTTTGATAAGATTTCTAAATAAGGATCTTGGTTAATTAAGTAAAGGTTAGAAGATAAAACCTAGTTTGAAAGGATAAAAAATATTGAAAAGTAATTAAATTTAAATTATTATTTTAATTAATGTGATAAGAATGACCTATGTGGTTAATTTGTAAAAATAAAAAAGACTCCTGAATCAGTAAATGCTCTGTAGAGGTTATGAAGATCAATCACTAAGTTAAGGTACATTAGTAGCTTGATATATGTTAAAATTTTATATAATATAATTTATTATGATTGAATGGAAATAGATTGGATTAAAGGCAAAAGATAGAATGAAATATCTACGACTAGGTAATTAGAAAAAATATATTATTGTAAGACATTGTGTTGTGTCAGGATGTGGTAGATTGAATGTGTGTGTGTGTGTGTGTGTGTGTGTGTATATTTGATCTAATAATGGAAGGAAACTTTAGAATTTGAAAATAATATAAAATGATGAAGAAATGTGTAAATTAAACTTTAGTTATGAAAATTAATAACTAGCCTAATGAATAGGCTTTGAGAGGCTAGGTTACGATAATAGCAAAGTAACGTATGACAGCATGTGCAGAAAGGAAAGATTAGTTTAACCTAATCGGCGTATTAGGAATTAATGGAATAATAAGGATTAGGATTTTTGAATATTGAAATTTATTAAGAAATTAATATTAATAGATGGAAATGAATTACGTATTTATATGACATATAAATACAGAAAGTAATACTCTCGAAAATGAGTAGAAAGAATGAAGAATGCATATATGATAAAAAATTGTCATATATGTATTAAGTAAACGAACGTAAGGACATAAAAGTTGTAAAATGACTATATGAGTGTAAAGAGATAAAAAGATGATGGATTTTGGTAATTCAGTCAAGGTTCGCTTTACGAGAAAACGATTTATGAAAAAAAGTGAGCAATTTGACTATTTGAGATGTTGGGAATTGAAATTGATTGAATGTGAAATCGAGAAGGTTCGTAAGAAATTAAAAACGTAATTATAAGTTATGTAAAAGTTATTTAATCGATTTACAATTAAATGACTAATTAAACTATAAAATGAGACTACATGAAGGTAGCACAGTGAAAAACGAATGATCTAGTCGATCGATTGAAAGAAAAATCAATTTAAATGAGCATGAAATGAATTAATAAAAAAAAAAGTATAAAAGTTGATTTGAAAAAAAATTTGCATGAAAATGAAAAATCTAGCCAATTTGGCTTTTGACCAAAATGCTCCCAACTAATTATTTAATGACCTTTGTGTCCTAAAGGGTAAAATGACCAAAATACCCTTGACAAATTAAGTAATGACCGTTGTGTCCCAAGTGGTGAAATGTCAAAAATGTCCTTCATTAATTATGTGAAATGACCAAAATACCCTTGAGTTAATTTAACCACGGTTAAGTTAAGTTAATTCAATTTGAGTTAACTCTCATAAATTAAGCAAACCAAGACTTCTTCTTCATTCTTGTTTTGCTAGAAATTGAAGACCTAGGAGAGAGAAAAGAGGAAGCCATGGAAATGAAAGGAGAAAGGTTGAAGTTCATGAGCTAGAAGGCTTGAAAGATAGCATGTTAAATACTTAAATGTATAGAAAGTTTGATTTTGGGAGCTAAAACTAGCTATAGTAGTAATATGTTAATATAATCATATTTTAAAAGTAAAAAAAATTGGAACAATTCATATATGTGTAGTATAAGACTACAAAGTTGATAAATGAACTCTTTAATGAGTATATGAGAAATGAAGTCTAAGTGTTGAAAAATGAAAAGTTAGGTAAAATGAATGAAAATTCAACTAAAAGGTGATTTTTGGCAATTTTGAGTAATTGATGGTGAAATGAAGTTAAATGACTTAGTATTATGTTATTACTCATGTCTACGTTGATTTGATAGTCAACGGATAAAAGTTAGAATGAAAATGCGTTTCAAACAATCGGAATCGATCATTTCGACCTAAAACGGATTTTTGCGGACAAATCTCGTCGTATGCAAAGTTAAGTTGTTTGAAAAGTCTAGACAAGTGTTATATGATGTATGTAAGCTATATTGAGAGTTGGAATGAAGTTTAGAAGTGAATGGTCAAAAATCACAAA
Organism: Hedera helix; assembly: GCA_947179155.2. Lineage (NCBI taxonomy): Eukaryota > Viridiplantae > Streptophyta > Magnoliopsida > Apiales > Araliaceae > Hedera > Hedera helix. Next base: position 23,790,932 of record OX359280.1, read on the forward strand.
GTTGGTGAAAATTAGTCCAAGTGTAAAAATGTTTTGAAATGCCCTTCTATGGGCTATTGCTTCGATAATTTTAAGAAGTCAAATGAGTCAAGTAGTATTTTTGTAAAATACTAGGTAGTAAGACCTAGCGATGGTTCAAATTTGAGCTTAATTAGATGTAAGATGAAGGAGTTAAAAATCAGCAAAGGTAGTGTAAAAATCAAAATTTCAGATTTTGCTGGAAAGAGAAATCTAGCCGGGGCCACCGTTTGCAGGCAAAAATCTGGCCGGTGCCAGATTTAGCTGAGAGGTTACGGCCGGGGCCACAGTTTTGTGCCTAAAAATCTGGTCGGGGCTGTGTCCTCTGTGGCTGAAATTTTTATCTTTAATTCATTGAAATCTTGATGCACCAATACCTATAATAAAATTTCAATGTCATTACAATGTAAACCCTAGATTAATAAAAATAGTCAATGTAAAGGGTGTTAAGGTATAATGAAACAAGAAACGGTATAATTTAATATACCCAAAAGCTATGTAAAAGCATGGTAATGATTGTGTAAAAGGTTGGAAACGAGTTAGGATGTATTATTAACCTATGTAAGATATAATACATTAAATGTGAAATGATTAAAGACAAGTGGTCTAGTATTTATGATTTAAGTTTGAAAAGGGTTATAGAATATATTATGATCCTATAATAATATTTAGGTTCAATGTTAACAGATAGAGTTCTGAGTAGCAAACCGATAAGATGGATATGAAAGACATTTGGAGAAGCGTAAAAGGTTAAGTTAGTGATGGTTAACAGGAAAGTTTTTCAGACTTGTTGAAATGTGATAATTGTTCTATGTGAACAATTTGATAGACTTTGTGACATCAAAAGTTTTGAAATGTGCACTTCGTGCAACTATGTGCTTTAACTGTTAAATGCAATATGTGACATTTATATTTGAAAATGCACAGCATGGTAAAGTAAAGAATGCACGACGCATGTTATGAACTGCAAGCATGAGCGGTATTATCTGTTAGACTTGCTGAGCCTTTGTGCTTACTCTTGCTATAAACTGACATTTTCAGGTAAAGTATGAGAAAACCAGAGGTTCCGGCAAAACTAAAGAGTAAGGAATGTTAGATGCTTAGAAAAACATAAAGAATTTGTTAATTGTAATCATGTAATGTGGCAAGTTAGTAGTAAATATAAACCTATAAAGGTATAGGTGAATTAACGTCTCAGTTTTAATTTTAAACTTTGACGTTAATGAGGAGATGTATGTTTTGTGAATTCATAGAGATAGCCATATATATAAGTTTTATTTAGAGAATTATGTAATGAAATAAGATTAATGTATCAGTGTAAGTCGAGTCTTATATGTAACAAACTCGCATGTATGGAGCGGATATGATGTAAGCAGGGTTATGTATGATAGTGATTAATGGCGAATGTATCCACAGATTATGTCATGTAAAATCATAAATTATATGATTTTGAAATGTAATAGACTAGGTCATAATTTATGTATATATGATCTGAGTTCTAGCATAAGGAAAGTGAATGTTATGATTCTGAGGCAGGTGACAAATGTAAGTTTAATAAACAAGATTATGAACCGTATTATGTTTTAATGAATAGTTTTAAAGGTAAAATGTATGTATTAACGCATGACATCGTCATTAGTAAATGATGGAATTTCGGGGTCGTGACATACTTGTTTTAGTGTCTCTACACAAATGATTATGAGATCAATCATCCTCTTCATAAGAGCAAGCATAGTATGTACTAATCTATCCGGATTCACTAATCCCTATTTTAGTTTATAGTTATATTGAATTTAGATCTCATTATCATAATCAATATTATGATTCTAAAAGTATTGCTCAAAATTATGAGTTTATTCATATAATTAATTCAGCCAATTAATCATGAATAAAGAAATGCCTTGATACTAATATTAATAAATCGAATAAGATTATAAAATATATGTTTATCACATAAAATGTGATTGGCTTAAAGGTTTCAATACGAGATATATTTTACGTTGCAATATGATAATCGTATAAGTTTAATGGAAATATGAATCCACGCGGATGGATAAAGATTTGCGTTGTGAGAATATTTTGACTAAAATGATCAAGTATTATGAATGGAAGTCATACCTTCTGCGAAGATAATGTAAAAAGATTATTTTCAGGAAGAGGCTACATTGTGGCTGAAAGATAAAGAAGAGATTTTGGGGACGAAAATTTATTGGAGTAATAGTATGCTGTGATTCCGGGGACGAAATTCTTATTAGGATGAGAGAATGTAATACCCCAGAAGTTTGAAATAATGAAATGAAGATTATAAATATAGATGAAAAGATTATACATGGATAAGAAAGGTATTAAGTAAAGCAAGTATTGATCACTATTTAAAGCAAGGAAAAAGAAAAGAAGGAAATAAAATGAAATATAAAAGTAAATAAAGAAGCTATACAGTTCAAAACTCAAATTGGAGTTTGGGAAGGAATTTTAAGAAATGGACTGCACGTTGTGTCTAGAACGTCAAAATTGGTATATAAAGACTGTAAACACGATATGGTGTCGGGGTTGACTTTTTGGTCAAAGTCAACAATTGACTTTTAAGGAAAAAAGTTAAACTTAGAGTTCAAAGAAGAATTTGCATAAACATATAGTGTCACGTTGATCAGGACGTCAAGTTTAGTAGGAAAGGATAATAAACATGAGAAAATTGACTTTTTGGGTCAAAAAGTCAAAGACAGGTCAAAAAAATAAAAACTGTAGAAGGGAGCAACAATGGTGGGGCCCGGTAGGGGCTGAAATTTGCTGGAATTCCAGTATAAGGAAAACAAGGAAAGGCTTCTCCTATAAACCATCCAAGATTTTTTTGGAAAAATATTTTTTTATCACATAAACTTGTCATATTAGGCTTATACAAAATAAGCAAAAGAAAAGCAAAAAAGCCATTTTTCAATAACACCACACGGCTGGGAGAGAGAGAGAGAGAGAGAGAGAGAGAGAGAGCAAAGGCCTGAAGTGTTGCCGTGAAGTAAGGAGAAGAGGAAAGAAAGAAATAAAACCAAGCTAATAAGGAAAGGAACTAAGGAGGTATGTCCTATCATTTGGTAAATCTTTTGATTTTTATACATGGATGCCAAGTTTTATGGAGTTTATATGAAGATATCATGTTTATACTTGTATGTGGTGGATTGAACTTGAATAAATAATAATCAAACAAGAGAAATCAAGTAATTAAGCAAGAAAAACAAATAACAAAATCTGGAAAAAAAATTCAGAAAAGTGAATAAGTTGCTATGTTTTTGTAAAAATTATAACTATTGATATATAATGATTTAGGAGATGATCTTTATGTCTAAAAATAGCTCTGGAAGTTAGCTACACGCAGAGATAAGAATTACTCAAAAATTCCTAGTAGATTATTTATGGTAATTTTTCAAATCAGGTTGGTTTAGAGAAAAACTACATTGCCATAATCTAGAAATCATATTCTGACATAGTTTTTATAAGAATTATACAAGTTTGTGTTCAGAATGTGAACATGGCATAAAAAAAAGTTGTAGATATAAAAGTTAGCTACCCACAAACACTAGAATCACCTTGAAATTCCTTGTAGATTATTTGTAGAGATTTTTCTAGTGAAAAAGGGTAGATCTAAAAACTGGAAAAGAAAAAAAACAAAAATCTGACACGTTTTTTACAAAAATCATATAAAATTATATTTTAAGAATTTGAGCATGGAATCAAAAGAAAATTTATGGATATTGAAGTTATCTAGATTCAGAAAAAAGAATGAACCTAAAAATTTTCATAAATTAATTTTGGTGAATTATTTGGTAAAGCTAGTCAGATTTGGTAGTTTCTGACCTAGGCTGTAAAAGATAAAATTCTACATTGATTGAGGAGAGAGAACGAGTATAATCTTGTGTAGTATGAAACCTCATAGTATAAGATTTAATTTGGCTCAATAATGAATATAAACAGATAAGTAACAAAGAAGTTAAGATTAAACGAAAATCAGGGTTTATAATAAAATTTTGGGTGATGGTATATTGTAACGTATGAATATATATTTTGACGTAAGGATTATATTATGACGTAAAGAAGGTTTAGTTTATGACTTTAGAATGGTTGTATGTAATTCCGAGGTATGAGGAAAAAATCATAGAAATATTAAAATTTAACTATGGGAAGCAATTGGTGAAAGTTAAATTTATTATGAGGAAAGTATTATGTTAATATTCCACAAAATTGTAGGTGACTCAAAATTGAGTACGGGAGAAAGAAATATTAGATTTAGATGAGGAATGACATAATGAGTTAGGCAAATGAGGCAGGTTCTCTTACTTGAGCCAGTTCGACAATTTAAGTAGATTCTTTATTTTGAGCAAGTTTGTTATTTGAACAAGTTCTCTTATTGTTTTAAACTCTGCAATTTATGTGAATTCTTATAATTGAGCTAAGATTGCAAGTCTTAAGATATCTGTGAGTTCTTAAACTTATATTATTATGGTATATTCTTGAACTCCTATTAGTATGGTAGGTTCTTGAACTCATAATATTATGGTAATTTCCTGATGAGTTCTTGAACTCATATTATTATGGCAAGTTCTTAAGCTCATATTATTAATGTAAGTTCCTAAACTCATAATTTATGGTTAGTTTTTGTGAACGGTGCAATATTTCTAAATTTGCAAGTTTCTTGAAGATATGTTCTTGATATTCATGAATTTATTTGAACTAAAGGGGATGTCATTTGTTTCGGCTACTCTACTGTGAAATTAATTAGGATTGAGGATGAACAACTCTACATTATAGGGGAATTTTTATGGAGAGTATTTAAGTCTGTATGACTATTAAACATTTATGGGTTATATAGTGCCAACTTAAAGCTTTTAGTGTATAAGACGATGTTATGTAAAGCCTGATGCTAAGAGTTCAAGGTCCTTACAACCCCTCAGTAATGATTCAAAGATAAAGACTCTAATGTTGAATTTTTAATACTTCTTATTAACTTTGTGCTGTTTCACATTCCGAAAGTTTCGTATGTTGAGAATTTTTTTGACGAGTTATTCATTTGTTCAAAATATATTTGTTCATTATGGAGCTTATTCTTACAAGTCATTGTGGACTACAGTGAAGTAACATGTTACAGGTCATCAAATGTATTACTAGGTTGATCACCTATAGTATGATTTGAAAGAATTCTTAATCTTTTATAATCATCCAAGTAACGAAAAAGTTGATTATTCAAAAGTTTTCCACATGAAGATTTTTATCTATTTTTTAAACTGTTGTAGTTTAGTTTCATTCTTGCTAAGCATATTTGATGCTCACTCTTGCAATTTTTAACATATTGCAAGTAGAAAGGAATGATAGAACCAAAAATGTCAGAATTCAAGAAGTAAGAGAAAGATATATTTATGAAGAAAGAAAGAGAGAAGATTGAAGAAAAATGAGTAATTGTAGTAAAGCTAAAGATTAAGATCCTATAAAGGTTACATGTTGGTATCAAAGAGGTAATGACTAAGTTGCGATTCGGTGATGAAGATAATGATGTAAGGTAATGTATGTAATAGACTAATTAAATTAATTAAGATTATTGATAGATGGTATGGAATATGTATATAGTGATGCCCCATATCTGTTGCAGCGAGTATAGGAATTTGGGGGGTGTTATAATCACAGCACAATGTCACGGTAGGTAGGTCTCCTACTGCAATTCTGTGTTACTGTAGTAGAATTGTGTTATTAAATTGTGGTTATTAAATCTTATAAAGAACGATATAAGATGTGGTGGGCATATAAAGTCTTATGACCACCATTTGCTATGGACCACCTTTCATATTTATAGGTCGGCTTGGCAACGGGGCGGGTATGGTTCGGAGAACCCCTCCCCATATCCGCCCGCCCAAATAGAGTTATCCCCCGAATCCAGCCTGACCCCAAAAGTAATATCTCGCCCACGCCCTGTTTACCTTATTACTCTATTTAAAAAAAAATAAACTTCTCTAATTTTTTTAGGCAATACTTACTTTTTCACCATTGAATTTGTCGTATTTTATATGTTAAGTCACTGAACTTTTATTTTTTTAATTAGACCATTATACTAATTAAAATTTTTTAATCAGGTCATTCTGTTAAAATCAACTAACAGACTTTAGCTGATTTATCGACGTGGCTTTTTTTGTCTATAATAATGAATGACATGGAAAAGTCAAGTACCAATTTTTCCTACGCGACAACCAAAATAAAAAATATATATATGACATGCCTTTTTCATTTTTCTCCTTCTTTTTTTCTAATCTTCCCTTTCTCTCTCTTTCCTTTTTCTTTCGGGTCTTCTCTTTCTGTCCCCTCCCATTCTTTCTTCCCGTTCTCTCTCCTTTCATTCCTATGTCACTTGTATATTGTGATTGTAGATTGTTAGACACAAGTACAATTGATTTTTTAGGGAGACAAAATGAAAACCTAGAAAATATGTATATAATTATGATGATGATGCGCATGCGTGTGTGTGTGTAAAGGGTTTAACCCTTTTGCCTTTTATGCATCTGTTTCTTTTTCTTTCTTTTCCTGGTGGTGTTGCTGTAGCAGCTGATTTGTTGATATTTGAAAGGCTACGATGATAAATGTTTATAATAATTTCTTTAGCACATCGGGGCATTGTGGATCTGGTCCATATCTTGGCAGGGCAACAAATTAGATGGCATTTCAGATGCAACTATTGTTGTTGCAGCCATGGCGGTGTCACACCCTCTGTCCTGATCACATACATACAAATCTGAGCCTTTAATGCGAATCCCCAATTCAATGATCTTGAAATTGGTAAATACATATGTATACAAACAGTTACTTATCTAAGGTGAAAGATTATATATAGTTAGTCGTCGACAGTGTGGTGGATGGCACTGCCGTAGAGGACGAAGGTGGTCGGACATGGGGAAAATAATGGGGGAAAATTGACGACCATTTAGAACAGGGAAGAGATAGTGTGTTGTGCTTTTAATAATTTAATTTTTTAATTTATTTTATATTTTCAAAATATAATTTTATATTTTCAAAATTTTATTATTTTATTATTTTAATTTTTCAAGTTCATTTTAATTTAATTTGTATTTTTAAAATTTTATTATTTTTCTTAATTTTTTTAATTCTCAAGTTTATTTTTATTTTATTTTCTAAAAATTTTGTTATTTTGTTTTGAAATTTTTATTATAATTTTTCAAGTTTATTTTAATTTTATTGTATTTTAAAAAAGTAATTTTATATTTTTAAATTATTTTATTTTATTTTAAATTATTTTATTGTAAATTTTTAAGTTTATTTTAATTTTATTTGTATTTTTAAAATTTTGTTTTAATTTGTTTTATATTTTTAAAATTTATTATTCTGTTTTAAATAATTTTAGTTTTATATATTTTATTCTAAATTAATAACATAATAATAAAAAAAAAGTCATGTCATTTTCTAAATAATAAAAAAAATTGCACAAGCCACGTGGGTTTTTCACGTAATTTCTAAATTAATAAAAAATGTCACGTCAAAAATAAAGATAACCTCCGTCGAATTAATTTGACGAAATGACCTAATTATAAAATTTTAATTTGTATGATGGTCCAATTACATAAATTAAATTTTCAGTGGCTTAACGCACAAAACCCGACAAATTCAATAGCGAAAAAGCTAGTTTTACCATTTTTTCTATATTATATTGTACAATTATTTTTAATTCAAAATTAAACAACATACAAAATTTCTATTATTAGCAATATATTATATTTTCAAATGTTATTAATTTATATTGAAATAACCTAAATAAGTACATAATTATATATATATAAAATACTAATTTAATTATATATATATATATATATATATATATATATGTGTGTGTGTGTGTGTGTGTGTGTGTGTGTGTGTGTGTGTGTGGTTGGTTGGTTGGTTGGGCTTATAACGAGCAAATGACTAAATATTCCAGTTCAAAGTTGATTTAATTTAAAATTAAGTTTAAACAAAATTTTAGGCTCGAGTAAACGAAAACTTGATCAGCCCAATAAACAATCCTAATAAGATACCCACTATATTTTGACCCAACTCAACTTAACTCGGCCCATTTAATACCTTGAACTATAAACCCTCCTTGAAAATCGCAATAATCCTTTATTCCATCTTTCATATAAATAAGTTTAAGTAATATCTCTCCCTCGTCCCGTTTACCTTATTATTCTATTTTTTTTCAAATTAAAATTCTCTAATTTTATTAGGCAATACTAGTTTTTTCACCATTAAATTTGTCGTATTTTGTGCGTTAAGTCACTGAACTTTTATTTTTTTTAATTAGACCATTATACTAATTAAAAATTTTGAATCAGGTCATTCTGTTAAAATCAGCTAACAGACGTGGCTTTTTTTTCTTCTAAAATAATGAATGACATGGAAAAGTCAGGTACCAATTTTTCCTATGCGGCAACCAAAAAATAAAATAAATTATAACATGCCTTTTTCTTTCTTCTCCTTATTTTTTTCTCCTAATTTTTCCTTTCTCTCTCTTTCCTTTTTCTTTTGGGTCTTCCCTTTCTCTCTCCTCTCATTCCTATGTGACTTGCATATTGTGATTGTAGATTGTTAGACGCAAGTACAAATTGATTATTTAGAGAGACAAAATGAAAACCTAGGAAATATGTATATAATAATAATGATGATGATTCGCATGCGTGTGTTGGTGTAAAAGGTTTAACCCTTTTGCCTTTTGCGTATCTGTTTCTTTTTCTTTCTTTTCCTGGTGGTGTTGTTGCAGCAGCTGATCTGTTGATATTTGAAAGGCTATAATGATGAATGTTTATAGTAATTTCTTAAGCACATCGGGGCATTGTGGATCTGGCCCATATCTTGGAAGGGCAACAAATCAGATGGCATTTCAGATGCAACTATTGTTGTTACAGCCATAGCGGTATCACACCCTCTGTCTTGATCACATACATACAGATCTGAGCCTCTAGTGTGAATCCCCAATTCAATGATCTTGAAATTGATAAATACACATGTATACAAACATTTAGTTGTCTAGGGTGAAAGATTATATATAGCTAGTCGTTGATAGTGCGATAGATGGCGTTGCCGTAGAGGACGAAGGTGGTCGGACATGGGGAAAATGGGCGGCCATTGACTAAGCTTAGAATAGAGAAGAGAGAAAGAAAGAGAGTGTGTGTGACGACCCCAAATCCGGGTTCCTTTAACCTCGGATCCGGTTCAACACTAGTACTACTTTTCCTTATTGTTCATGAATTACAACAATATTATAATTGCTAAATAATCATTTATTTACAATTATATAACATCTCTTTCTATTCCAGAATCGCAATCTTTATACATTCCTAGTATGTCTTCATATCATACATGATACGACATTCTATTACAATCAATTTGAGATCATATGTATAATGACTCAATCACACCATCCTATTATCCTTATTCATAAAGGACAACGTCTGAAAAATGATATTCAAATAATCTGTAAATGTTCTCTTAACAATTTAAGTTTGCTAATCTATAGCACAACAAAACATAAACTCTTCATATCTACTTACACAAGTGAATGAATTAGTCTACCGCAAGGTTTTACTACAAAAGCACCTATGCTTCAATCTTGATGACTCGTTAGTCAATCTTCATCTTTGCCTCTACCGGATTAATCGGCTTCCTCAAGCTACTCTGTAATGTTTTGTTTTAAGCAAGGGTGAGCACGACGGCTCAGCAAGTCTAACAGTTTCACATAACATGTAAAAACAGTTCAATCATGCTTCATGCATCTTATGCTTTGCAGTACATACATTTCTCATGCATATCATGCCTCGCATTTAATCTATGCTTCATGCCTAGCCTCTATCATGACATATAGTTCAATGCAGAACAATTGTCTTAAATCAACTACCGCATATCAATAGTTCAAATCAACTTATTTCACAAAAGCACATTAACATATCTTTGCACATAACCACGTATGAGCACATCACAGTTTAATAACAAACTTATAAATTATGCACATAATGCAACACGTTCTGAAAAACTTGCCTGGACTTGTATAACCAGCTTACGTTAATCTTTCACGTTCCTCGCACCACCTACACGATATGTGAGATCAACAGTGCACAATATCAGTCAAAGTTTGACTCAATACTAAATCTTATTTTAAATATATTTATTTCTTCTTATCATCCCCTTTATTTAATAAGGTTAATTTCATATTTTAGTCTCTCTTTGACTTGACTCAGTGTTTCATATTCAACACCATAAATCTTTTGTTCGAAACTATGCAATTCTGACATTTATTAATGTCACTGCATTAAAACTTGGACCCTATATTTATTTAGGTCGATCTACCAATTAATCACTAATGGACCATACCCTTGGTTTAACTTAATCACATCATTTATCTCGATACCTATCATAATATTACCCACCTTGGATAATATTTTAAATTTTACTATCAATTAGTAATAACTTATAATGTTATTTAATTGTTAAATAACACTTTAAATAATCATTACTATTATTAATTTATTTTTAATAATAGTTTACCTTAATCATTATTATTAATCTTTTAATAATAATTTAATTGTTTGCTAATATTATTACCCTTTAATAATATTTTAATTGACTTCTAATTATTATCAATCATTTTAATAATAATTTAATTGTTCATCAATATTATCAATCATTTGATAATATTTGAAATCCTCACGTATCATTAGTAATTATTTAATAACGATTCAACCATTAACTATTATTACCCAATAGTTAATTACTTGTTAAACAATATTATTAATTCTTTAATAATATTCTAAATCTTTATTTATCATTATTATTTATTTAATAATGATTTAACTCTTAACTATTATTATTTAATAGTTAATTAAATGCTAAATAATATTATTAATCCTTTAATAATATTTTAAATTAATTACATATCATTATTAATTATTGAATAATGATTTAATTCTTAACTATTATCATTTAATAGTTAGTCAATAATATTATCAATATATTTTAATTACTTAATAATCTTCTTTCGATTAAGTAATAATTCATTCCACTTAATTACCATTTAATTATTATTTAATATGAATTAAATAATAATTAATTAACTAATTATCCGAACTCATTATTTAATATTAATTAAATAATAATTAATTAATTAATTAACCTTACTTATTATTTAATATTAATTAAATAATAAATAATTAGTTTATTAACCTTAATTATCCTTTAATTATTATTTAATATTAATTAAATAATAATTAATTACTTAATTAACCTTACTTATTATTTAATATTAATTAAATAATAAATAATTAGCTTTCTAACTTTAATATTCTTTAATTATTATTTAATATTAATTTAAATAATAATTAATTATTTATTTAACTTTACTTATTATTTAAGTGCAATTAAATAATAAATAACTAACTTATTCATCTTAACATCCTTTAATTATTATTTAATATTCATTAAATCATAATTAATTAATTACATAACTTCATATATTATTTAATATTTATTAAATAATATTTAATTAGATTATTAGCCTATTTATACACTAATAAATAGCTAATATATAGTGAATCACTCCAATAATTTCAAATTTTATTTTATAACACTTAACTAGCATGCCAATAGGTCAAATATTATTTTTCTGAAATTAAAAATAATTTTCCCATAATTATTAGCAATTTAGTAAGCTTTAATCCACCATTAATTCTAATAAATACCAAATTACAAAAAAATTCGGATTTTAAATTTTGATAATTTTATTTATAAAATTATAAGCATTTTCTCTTTTGGAACCAACCTAAGAACCGGCCTAAAAATGCCCGAACCGGCCCTACCTAGAAATCATGAAAAACCGAAAAAAACCGAACCGGCCGGTTTTTTTAAAAAAATAGGCAGATTACTTTTATGCTTTTTCAGACTTGGGGTTTTCGACGGGAACTTGAATAAAATGAAATCCACAAGTCCAATTGAGGCCTATTTGGTATCGATGGATTCGTAACTTCCCGAACTACATTTTTCTGTCATCAAACATCAAATTTGGATTTGTTTTGGTCACATAAATTGGCTCTAAACCGGACTGTTGAGCACAGCCCTAAAACAGTGGGTGTGTTTTGGTTGAAAAATCATAACTTGCTCATTTTAAATCGGATCGAAGTGATTCCACTTGGAGAATCTTCATATCCCACACATCTAACACCAGAAATTTACGGATCATGAATCCGACTTACGGATCATGCCCAGAAATTTCGGGAGTGGCTGCCATGATTTTGGTTACTTGGTTTTCGTCGGTAAAAACTTATTTGATGATTTTGATGAAATCTTTCCACATAAATACACCCAAAAATTCATATTAAACCCATGTAACCCTAGATATATCAATCTAGCATGTTTCTACCTTTTTAGATTTTGAAAATTAGTTTTCTACCAAAGAAATTACATAGTACCCAAAGAACAATACCAAGCTAGAATGTTTTATACCTTTTGTTGATTATCCTCTTTGTTAGAACTTTGAAAAGGCTTGGATGATCAATCTTCTTACATAGATAGCTTCCTCTTGATGAGACCTCCATCTTTAAACCTTGCTCCAAGATCATCCAACCATCAATGCTCACAAGATCTAACTTTCTTTTTCTTTTTCTCTAGAGTTCTCTCTCTTTTCTCTATTGAAATTTTTGTAAAATGGCTAACCAACACAATGAATTGGTGAAGCACTATATTTATAGTACTTCCTTAATCTCCATTAGCTCCTACTAATCAACCAACACTTGGACATTTAAGGCTTAAACTCATGTTTACTATAGCTTGGATGGACAAGATGATTGACAAGGATGAATGACTCCTATCAAGGTTGCTTGGAAGCAACTTTTAGAGTGTAAAACAAGCAAAATAAAGCCACACTCAACATTTTCATGTGGGGCCCCCTCCAAAATTCGGGATTTGCCAATAAATTACACCAATTTGGCTTTATTTTTATATCCTATATCATTATATAAGTATCAATATATATATATACCAATGTATATATATTGACCATAACTTTGACTACCATTTGGGCTCCACATTGGATCAATTTAATATTTCTATTGGGCTCGTCAATTAAATTTGTTTGGGCTCAATTTAATTACTACATTGGGCTAATATTAAATACCCTATGTTACATTTAATTAAACAAGCATTGTGCTTGGTTAATTATTACATAAATCCATGTTCAAATTAAATTATATGGACTACTAGGTTAAATTAATTTGACCTAGTTTAATACCTCAATTGGACTTATAATATAATCCAATTAGATTTGCTATAATTAATTCTACCACATTGGGTTACTTAATTAACCCATCCACGGTTAATTCTTAACCCCACATTTATTTATCTAGCAATTAACCAATGATTGGTTAATGCTATCTCTCTTGTCAACCAACTAGGGTTATTCAATTAACTAGACACTAGTTAATTCTCTACACTCAATCAATACTTGAAATGCTTCTCCCAACCATTGACCATCATTTGACTTTTAATGGTTTGGGCTACATAACTTACTTTTTATTGGCTCTCTTATTTAATTACCCATTTCATGCAAATATCTTCATATTGGGCTTACATCTATAACAACTTATTAATTAAGTAAATTACTTAATTAATTAACTTCTTAATATTGTCCTTCTAGGCAATATTCCACTTCTCTACTTGTTACTCATAACCTTAATTCATAACTTATATAATTAATTCAATTAATTATATTACATGACTTTTCTTTTTAATCCATACTAAAACTAATTAATTTATTAGTTTTATTAAGTATTTAATTTACTTCACACATCATCTTGTTTGACTAACAAACTCAACTATAGGTGTATATATATAAATATTAATATATTCACCTTCACTTCTCAATTGAATTTCTTTCTTAAATAAATTATCTACCTGCATCATTAAAATATTCTCACATTTAATTTCTAACAAATAATTTATGTTAAAAAAAAATGTTTACCCATTTTCTACACATCTTCCTTCTCACCTTCTAGGTTTAAACCTTAACCTTTAATAAAATCAATTAAGATATTATTTAAAATCTTGAAATTATCTGGGATATTACAGTGTGTGTTGTGCTTTTAATAATTTAATTTTTAAATTTATATTATATTTTCAAAAAATAATTTTATAGTTTCAAAATTTTATTATTTTTTAATAAATTTTTTATTGTAATTTTTCAAGTTTATTTTAATTTAATTTGTATTTTTAAAAAATTATTATTTTTCTTAATTTTTTTAATTCTCAAGTTTATTTTCTAAAAAATTTGTTATTTTGTTTTGAAATTTTTATTGTGAAGTTTCAAGTTTATTTTAATTTTATTGTATTTTTAAAAATTAATTTTAATTTAATTTTATATTTTTAAATTATTTTACTTTATTTTAAATTCTTTTATTGTAAATTTTCAAGTTTATTTTAATTTTATTTGTATTTTTAATTTTTTTTAATATTTTTAAAATTTATTATTTTGTTTTTAATAATTTTAGTTTTATATATTTTATTCTGAATAAATAACATAATAATAAAAAAAGTCATGTCATTTTCTAAATAATAAAAAATTTGCCCAAGCCACGTGACTTTTTCATGTAATTTCTAAATTAATAAAAAATGTCACGTCAAAAATAAAGATAACTTTCGTCCAACTAATTTAACGGAATGACCTAATTATAAATTTTTAATTAGTATGATGGTCCAATTACATAAATTAAATTTTCAATGACTTAACGCATAAAACCCGACAAATTCAATAGTGGAAAAGCTAGTTTTACCAAATTTTCTATATTATATTGTACAATTATTTTTAATTCAAAATTAAACAACATACAAAATTTCTATTATTAGCAATATATTATATTTACAAATATTATTAATTTATATTGAAATAACCTAAATAAGTACATAATTATATATATACAAAATACTAATTTAATTTTTTTTTATATATATATATACATATAATCGAGTTTGGGGGTAGGAAGATATATCCCATACTCAACTTTAGTGTTATAGTGTTTAAAAAATTGGATCTTATTAAAGTCGAGTTCAGATGATATTATCAGGCTTATAATATATATATATATATATATATATATATATATATATAATTGGTTGGTTGGGCTTATAATAAGCAAATGACTAAATATTTCGATTCAAATTTGAAAATTTGTTCAAATTTGATTTAATTTAAAATTAAATTTTAAAAAAATTTTAGGCCCAAACAAATGAAAACTTGATCAACCCAATAAACAATCCTAACAAGATACCCACTATATTTTGGCCCAAGTCAACTTAACTCGGCCTATTTAATACCTTGAGCTAAAACCCTCCTTGAAAATCGCAATAATTCTCTATTCCATTTTTCATATAAAAAAGTTTATGTGGGAAGAAAAAAAACATTTGAGGTGAATTCAAGGTCCCGCGGCCCCCAAATTTTCATCGATTCGTTCCCGCTACCCCTCTCCTTCTCTCTCTAACAAAATATTTATTCAATCAGCTTCTATTCTCTTCTAAAGGTTTCTCTCTACTTTAACCAGTAAGTTCTACTCATTCTCTTCAATTTTTCATTGCTCTTCATTTCTTTCATTGTGTCCCATGATTTGCACGCTTATTTTAGTTCTGGATACATGAATTTAGTAGCATGTTGTTCATTTTACCTTTCATTTTAGCAAATTTGCCTTAACGATGTGCATATTTGTCCTAATCTATGGTTTGAGCTGTTGGGTGAAACAAACCAGTTTTTAGGATGAGATTAGCTTTGATTACCCACGGTCGTTTAAGATTTAGGGTTTTAAGGTCTTTGGACTTTGAATTGCTCTTATTGGTGACTGTATTTTCTGGTTTTGAGTAATTGGAGATTTCGGTTTTTGTTATTTTATCATTTTGTGCGTTTTTATTAAATAATGTTTTAGGATCTTGTTTGGCTGCTGAGGAAGCGAACGGACAGAAAAGAAAAGAAAAAGTGATTTAGAGTTCCATGCTTAACTTTGTTTCTGCATATTCAAAATGAAAATTATTACTAGCAATACTACAAGATATAAATCATAGTGTAATTTTATTTTGTCATTGAAAAAATAATATTCAGTTGGGTGATTCTAAATTTTGAGATATTTGAGTTTAATAACATGTTATCCAGATTTGTTGGGAACATAGCAGAGTATTACAGTATAATATTTTTATTTTTTATATTTTATGGGACACATTTAATTTTCTGTTCAAAAATTGAATGTTTTTTTTGTGGTTACAATGGCATGAAGTTTTTGTATATTATTTGTTTGTATTGTTACCTGGTTTTTCGTATAATTTTTTTAACCTTGGAAAATGTATTTTGAATTGCTCGAATTGCATGCTTGCATGTTTTGGTTTTTGGGTTTGGGTTTGGGTTTGGGTTTGGTTTGGGTTTGGTTTTGGTTTTGGTTTCACACTATGGTTATGTTTGTTTACAAAAAATATGTTTGGGATTTGACTATTTATGTTAATTTAATATATTTTGTATTATCTAATTCTTTGATGAGGGATTATTAATCTCTTAATGTTGGACTATTAATTCTATAAAGCCATTTAATAGCTTAAAATGAGGGAGACTATTAATCCTAAATTTTTCATGGGATTATATAATCCCACATAAATAGCCTTAAGAATAATAAAAAAATAGTTCATAGGATTTTTTAAAGAACTATTAATCTCCCATCATGGGATAAAATAGTCCGAAGTAGTGTTAAATTGATACAAATAGTTCAATTCCATATATATTTTTTGCAAACAAACATAGCCTATGTGTTTTCCTAATATGAGTTGCAATTATGCACTAAGTGGTGGAGGGACTCAAATTTCAATCTCTAGATGGGAAGCCATTTGTATATCTTGTCTATATGTATATAGAGGTATTTGCTAAGAGTTAGGTTTCGCTCTCTTTTCAGTCATTTTTTTTCAGGAGTGGGGTGGCGAGTCCTATGATTTGGACTCCAGTAGCCTGCATGTCAATTGTATGTGTATACATTTACACTCACACGCACTTCTTTAAAATAATTTAATTGAAAATGTGGGTATTTCTTTTTGGCAGTTTCTGAAATCTATTTGACTTTCAGTTTGTTTGGTGTCTTTGAATCATATTTGTTTTATCATTCAGGCAGCTAATAGGGTCTTGAATTGCAAAAGGGCCTTCCTTAGCAGCTTATTTGAAAAATTTAAGATTTCAGGTGGTAGTCAATGTATTATTTGTGAATTGTGATGTAATTGTTTCTTTTCTCTGCTTTAGTCCAAAGATAATAATGCTGATTTGGTGATCTTTATGGTTTTTAATTTTGTTGATGGAATGAGCTAGAAAGAATTCTTGTCTGATATTTGCTTTGCTATGTTAATGCAGGATGAATATGTGAGTTATTATTTTGAAAGGAAGGGGGAGCCATTTGTCAAGTTGGGTGTTATTCTTTAGTGGATTATGAAGAAAAAAGGTGTGGTCATTTTGTATGTGCACTACACCTGAGGAGTTTGTGTATTTATCTTGTATTTTGTAGTAACCATGGAATGTAACAAAGAAGAGGCCATCAGGGCCAAAGAAATCGCAGAGAAGAAGATGCAAAACAATGACTTTCTTGGGGCTCGGAAGGTCGCACTAAAGGCCAAAAATCTCTTTCCTGAACTTGAGAACATTTTCCAGTTGCTAGCTGTTTGTGACGTTCATTGTTCTGCTCAAAACAAAATATGTGGGTCTGAAAAGGACTGGTATGGTATTCTTCAAATCGAAAAACTAGCTGATGAGGCTACTATCAAGAAGAAATACAGGAAACTCGCACTAGTACTTCATCCTGATAAGAACAAATTTCCTGGTGCAGAAGCTGCTTTTAAGCTGATTGGTGAAGCAAATATGGTGCTCTCTGACAAAGGAAAAAGGTCTCTATATGATGTCAGGTGTAGAGTTTCAGTGAGAACTGCTGTACCAAAGGCACCAACTCATCATGTGAATCCTGTTGTCAGGAATTCACATGGAGTTCAGAAAAAAATTCCTACTGTCCCTACCTCTCAGTTTGGTGGTTTGAATCACCATCAACCAACACGACCAGATTTGTCCAATGACCATCAAGCTTTTTGGACGTGCTGTCCATTTTGTAATATAAAGTACCAGTATTACAGAAATTTTGTGAATAGATCATTGCGCTGTCAAAACTGTTCAAAACCCTTTATTGCATATGATTTAGGTGCCCACGATGCAACCCCTGTATCTACCCAGGCTAATCTTGGTTCTAAAGGTTCAACCCACGGTTCCAGTAGAGTTCAGCCTCCTACTCAACAGAAACAGGTTCCAACGAAGGCCTGTAATATGGGTGCACACAGTTCTGGAGAGTTTCCTTCTTTCAATTTCGGATCTGAGGCAAACTCTAGCAGAAAAGTGGGCTCAGAATGCGTGACTAGGACTGGAGGCACAACTGAAGTTGGTGGGGGTTTGAAGAACAAAGTTAAAGGAAAAGCCAATGTGAATACTGAAGCAAACAGAGGGGTTGGAATGTCCAAGATTGATGCAGCAAAGATATCTGGGACTTCCAGAGTCAAAAACAGGAAAAGAGGGAGGAAGTTTGTAGTAGACTCTGGTGAAAGTTGCGACACCACTAGTAGTTCTGATAGTGAAGAGGTGATATTTGAAGAAAATGGGGGCAATCCTGCTTCCGTGCATAACTCTGGGCCGGAAAGTGTTCATAGTTGTAGGAGATCTTCTCGGCAAAAGCAGAATGTTTCTTACAATGAAAATGCAATTGATGATGACTTTATGAGCCCTCCAAAAAGTTCCCATGAGAGAAAATATAGTGATGCTAAAGAGTATCAGAAAGAACCTTTCAACAATGAGGAATTTAAAGTTGGTAAGTTGGTCTTTGGTTTTACCCATTTTAGAAAGCAGTCTTGTCTATTAGTGTTGCTTCTTTATCCTCACTTTCGACCTCTATAAAAAATTCATTTTAGTTAAAGTTCTACTTGCTTCCAGTTATCGGTTTGAAGTGTTGGCATAACTCATTGTCCTACGGACTCTCATCCCTAACACCTTTTGGCAAAAATAAATTACGTGTATTATGTTTCACTATTTATGCATTTTTTTCTTCAAATTTCTTTTTCTAAATTAGTTACTTGTATGGCAGTGCTCTATCCTTTCTGAAATATAAGACCAAGTTTCACTTTGACTTTTTAAGTCAATTTGAGATATTTTCAAATTCAAATTTGATGTGATTCATTTACTTATTTATTTATTTATTTAATAATTAGTAGTACTTTTTAAATAGTTTACAATTTTTATAATTGTATTCTAAAACTAAATAATATTACATCAATTTTGAATTTTAAATATATCAAGTTAACTTCAAAATGTCAATATTAATCCTTATTTTGGAACGGAGGGAGTATTTTATTTATTAGATGTGCAACTTTTATTAAATAATACATTCCATTTCCATATGGGCCTAACTTAATATGTGGTTGCAGAGGTCAATAAGAAAGAAATCAGAAGGAAAAGAAGTGAGCCTGCTGAAGGAAGCTTGCAGTATGGAAATGACGAGGCTGTGAAACATCAGGTCAATGTAGAGGGAGATGTCACACTGGACTCTGGTGCTAAGAAATACAGTGTCATTGATGATTCTGAAGCTAAACCAAACTTGGGTTCTACCTCAGATCCAGAGGTTTATGAATGTCCTGATCCAGAATTCAGTGATTTTGACAAGGATAAAGACGAAAAATGTTTTTCAGTTGATCAAATCTGGGCTTGTTATGATACAATTGATGGCATGCCTAGATTCTATGCTCAGGTTAAGAAGGTTTTTTCACCTGGATTTAAGCTGCGAATTACTTGGCTAGAGGCTGATCCAGAGGAGCAAGGTGAGATTGATTGGGTAAATGAAGGCTTACCTGTGGGTTGTGGAAAATTTACTCGTGGAGACACTGAGGAAACTTCAGATCGTCTTACCTTCTCTCATTTGATTCACTCTGAAAAAGGCATTGGTAGAGTTTCTTATGTGATATACCCTAGAAGGGGGGAGACATGGGCCCTCTTCAAGGACTGGGATATTGGTTGGAGCTCTGACTCAGAAAATCATAAAAAGTACATCTTTGAAATTGTGGAGATTCTCTCAGATTTTAGCCATGATACTGGTATAAAGATTGGATACTTGGCAAAAATAAAAGGGTTTGTAAGCTTGTTTCAGCGAACAACAAGGGGAGGGGTTGGTTCATGTCTGATACCATCCAGTGAACTACTTAGATTTTCTCATCGAATTCCCTCATTTAAAATGACTGGTGCTGAAAGAGAAGGTGTCCCAGAAGGATCTTTTGAACTTGATCCTGCTTCTTTACCTACCAATCCTAACGAGCTTTGGCAACTTGAGGAGGAGAAGGTGGAGGTTCAAAACATGAATGTTAAAGTGAATAGTTCATCTTCTAAATCTTCTAATGGAAAAGTGAAATCCACGATCGGTTCTGAGAATACAAGCACACCAAAGAAGTGTGTGAGCTTTGAACAGAAGAATTACTCTGACAAGGAGGTGGAAAAACTTCAAAGATCTCCGAGGGAATTGAATAGCACAATTAAGAAAAGTGTCCATGCTTATTCTGTTTCAATTGCGAGTCAGGAAGGAACTGCCAAACATCTAAATGGTTCGAAAAATCAAACTGGTGACTTCACTCCATCTAAAAGAAAGGCTTCATCCAGTCAGGGTGATGAGGAAATACATAGAGGCATGGCTAAAAGTCCCGTTGATTTAACGGAAAGTCCTGGTGCTCGTCCATCCTTTTCTATGGGTGCCAGAGTTTCAGAAGAGGTCTTTTACAACTTTAATATGGACAGGTCTGCAGGGAAGTTTCGACTAGGTCAGATATGGGCATTGTACAACAGTACAGAGAAATTCCCCAATAGCTATGCTCAGATTAAAAAGATTGAATCTTCACCATTCAAGTTGTATGCAGTATTGCTTGAACCGTGCACATTTAAGCAGCCTGTTTGCTGTGGGATGTTCAAAGTTCCAAATGGAAAACCTAAAGTTTTTTCACCTAGTTCCTTTTCACATCTGATGAGAGAAGAGTCCATCAGTATGATCAAACATGAAATGTATCCCAAAGAAGGAGAGATTTGGGCCATTTACAAAAACTGGAATGCTGAGTTGTCATGTCCCGACATGAAAAACTGCAAATTTGACATTGTAGAAGTTCTTAAAGCTAATGAGTTTTGCACAGAAGTGTCATCTTTGGTACACCTGCCCGGTTTCAAGTCGGTTTTTAAGGCTCAAAGAAGACAGAGATCAAATACAGGACTTTTGACAATACCTAGGGGTGATTTATTCAGATTCTCTCACCAGATACCTGCTTTTCAGCTCACATCGGAAAAAGATGGCTACCTGAGAGGCTGTTGGGAGCTTGATCCTGCAGCACTTCCAAGTGATATGTAAAAAGCAGGATGGATAGAACTAGGATGAAGCAGGCTGGAGTTAAATGCTCCATATGGAGATATGGTATGAGGTTAGGATAAAGTTGTCCAGTGTATTTTTTTTTGTTCTCTATTTGAATTATCTCTAACCATCACCGTCAGTGTCCCCATCACCATAATTTTTGAGCATGGTATCAGATATATTGGAAAGAAGATTTGTGTTGTGCTTTATCTTCTTTCCTTTTGGCTTTAGGTCTTGCTTTTCAGTTTAATCTTTCAATTCACTTGGCTTCTTGTATGTTTGGCTGGAATTTTAGGTGACAGATGGTGATACTAATAAATGCGAATTGAACTAAGATGCTGTAATTTTCTTTAACAGAAATGTAGTATCAACTTTTCACGAGTTAGATGCACGAGTGTTATATGGCTGCATCTTTTTGGTGTCACTTGTCATTTGCATTTGGAAAAGGTGTCATTTGCATTTGGAAAAGTAACTTTGCTAAAATTGAGTTTAGTAATCATGTTTGTGGAAGGTACAGTTATAAAGAGCTACAAAACTTACTACCCTTACTATACAAAACTGGTTTGGTTTTTCATTTCTATGAAACTGTTGTTTAATCTTGGGTGTAACTTGTATAGATTATTTAAGTATTAAATTTTTTCCAGCAGTCGAGAGGCTTGTTTGGTTGAGCTGCTATTGTTCTGTTCTCTTTTAGCTGGCTGTTTCCAGCATTTTTGTCTTGCAGGGTCTCATTATCAAAACAACCCCTTTCTTTTCTGTTTTTTTTAGTTGAACGGCAAAGGTATTCTCGGGTCAGCTTCCAAACAAATCCTTTCTTGTAGATGCCGAAAGTCTACAATAACATTTTAAACGTCCTATTGGTTGTGTTCTCTCTATTATCATCTCAAATATCATCTAATGAGTAAGCGCAAGTAGACCTATCTGTTTCAGGAGACAAGTTTAAAGGGAAGATAGAGCAGTTGTCAATCCTTGATTGACGATGATATTATTGATTTAAATGTCCTATTGGTTGTATTCACTCAATTATCATCTCAAATATCATCTAATGAGTAAGAGCAAGTAAACCTCTGTTTCAGGAGACAAGTTTAAAGGGAAGATAGAGCAGTTGTTCAATCCTTGATTGATGATGGTTGATTTAATAGTATGCGTTGATTAAATCAGTTTTCATACATTTGGCTGTTTTTATTTTTGACTCATCTTTTCAAATAGTTGTATTAGGATTCCTTAGACAATGTGTGTAGCGTTTCTTTGTAAAATATTTTCCATTTTAATCATAGTTTTCAATTTTTCATGTATACATTGATAAGCTTATAGCAATATAAGTACACTTACAAGTTGTAACAAATTCATAGCGCACCCCGAACAAGTACACTTATAACAATGATATGTTAATTAAATGACTTGGCCAAATCATACAAGTACACTTACAACAATGATATGTTAATTAAAGGACTTAGTCCAATCAACTTGGCTGACTCGAATTTATGACATAATAAGTGTTAAATTAGGACTATAAACATGCATGGATCAAAAATTTAATGGCATTATTGCCTTTTGGACGTGTCTCTCTCGAACCTTCTTTAAGATTTGTTGTCTCTCTGTTGAATCTTTTTCAAGACTTATTTTTACGAGAATTAAACTATCGACATTTATATCAATAGAAGTGAGTCATAAGACCATAGGTTAAATACCTATATTGAGTTTTAAACATAAGCGAAAAATCTGACCAGGTAAGACTCCCTTGGCTATTTGATGTGCTCAAATTTTACTCAAGTGCTCAAATTTTGCTTGAGCTTTTGAACGTAGCCCCAGTAACCATTGTTAACCAATTGCTCCTAAAGCATTGTCCACCCAAAAAATAATAAAGAGAATTATTGAAGCATTTGCCAAGCTGAATTTGAGCTTGTTCAACGGGTGGGTTGGCAAATGCTTGTTCAACAGCATACGCATACGTCCATTTTGCACTGTCAATTCAATCAATAATTTAGTTACTGAAGTCTAGTACTAAGAAAATAAATTAAAATGATTTACAAAATTCTGTAGGTTTATTTTTTTATATTTAAAAAATAAAAAAACGAATACTACTTCACGGAAAGGAAAATGTTAAATGTTTATTGATCGTATATTTTCAAAAACTCATTTTCGTACAGAATCTAACTGCACAAAAACTCAATATGTTCAACATGGCAGATAAACAAAACCTAAACCATGTACTTCTTAAGATGCTGACAGCCTGTTACATTCGTCTAAATAAACGCACAGGGGATGACTTTGATGCACACAACAGGTATCATTACAGTTGTCTAAAATGCCAGCAAGACCTTAATCTATGATATAAGAAACCAAGTAATTAAATTCTTGACCTGAAAAGCAAAACAAAATAGGAAGAGAAGAAGAAAATCCACTTCTTTTTTAATTATACAAGTAGACCCCAAAAGGGGGAGTTGCGTACAATATATACAACTGGTGTTACATACAACATATACAACAGTCACTACATACAGTCTATACAACAGGCATGGAAAAAAAGAAACTATGATCCAAGACCAAACTCCCCACAAAACCAGAAAAAGAAAAGTGTTGCATACAAGCATACAACAGGCATGAGAAATAAGAACCCCCCTCTATCTCTCTCCCTAGAGCATGCAAAAAATAAACACATTATGATTGTAGAAAGGGCCAAACTCCCCCCAAAACCAGAAGAGGAAAGAAAGGGCCAAACGCCCCCAAGAAGTCGACAGAAGATATAGTAGAGACCTGCTATGCTCTGATTCAATAAGAAGAAAGTCCATCTCTTTCTTACTATATAGATCCAACCTCTTAAGTCAGTGGGGTCAAAAATCCACAAACAATTATTAAAAAAAAAAAAATCGCAAGTAATTACAAAAAAATTTCAAAGAAATTTCTAAATTTGTGAAACTACTTAACGCATAAATTATACATAAAATAAGAAGAAAAATGACGCGCATGTGCTCAATATGGTACATATTTTATTGTTTGAAAACATATGATTAATTTTTTTTTAAAATCATTTTTAGATGAATTTATTTTTTTGAGACAATACAATTATAAAAATTATAAATTATTGAATTAAAATTTGAAGATTTTTTATTTTTTAAAATTTATAAAATAATCATATTAATTTTGAATTTAAAAATAACTCGAATTGACTTATAGAAACAAAGTTAATCATATACTTTAAAACAAATAGAGTATAATGATACTAAAAAAGCTTGAATTATGAAAATGGGAATTTACGTGATTAATTTGAACAAATATCTTTATAGTTATCGTGATTTTGCTGGCATTCACTGCTTCAAAGACAATGATAAATTTGCTAAAAACAAATTCATAGCCCAATACCCATCCATTTCAGTCTTGTTAATATCGATTTCCATTATAAAAGCTATGTCAACTTTTAAGTCAAAAAAGTTGGAAAAAAATTAACAAATGATGAAAACAATAAAAAGAAGAAATATTGGGGGGAGGACGTTTTGCAAAAAAACACTTCGCAAGACCCAAATTAACTCTCTCCCCTCTCTGTAAAGTGTTCTGTTCTAGAGAAGAAAAAAAGCCATGGGTTGGTTCCTCAGCCTTGGAAAATCAAAAAAGAAACCAAAAGGGCACCAAAATAAAAATCATGATCAGATCTCATCAACTTCAACTTCAGATCTCTTTCTTTTTTACCCTGAAAAATCAGTGGGGGCAATTGCCCCCTGCCCCTAACGTAGATCCGCCCCTGTATAGATCCGGTATCATACCAAAAAAATAACTTGATGGTCAATGCCAGCGATTCATGTTGAGAAGTGAACATAACACATTTGATTAGTTTATCCAAAATGATACCATATCTCCATCTCGAGCATGCAAATTTATCTAGGCCTCTTTCTAGCTCTTTCCATCCCGCACTTCTCAAACGGAACATGTCACCAGGAACTGATGCAGGATCAAGTTCCCAACAGTGATTTTCTTCAATGAGCTGAATAGCAGGAATCTGATGAGAGAATCTGGCTAACTCGCCCCACCGTATATCCAAACAATCAGTATTTGATTTTCGCCTTCTTGTTGCCAAAAATATCCACTTGACACCAGTTAGGATAGTCTTTGTTCTTAAGAACTTCCACAATTTCAAATCCACAATTCTCCTTGTCAATTCTTGTAGATTGCCCAGATCTCTCCTTCCCTGTGATAAATTCCATGTATATGTTCTTACAGACGGACTTTACTTTCACCTCATGTGAAAAAGAACATGATGGAAAGATTCCAGTTTTTTTATGTTGGACTTCAAATATCCCACAGCAAACAGGCTGCATCCGTCTGCTACATGGTTCAAGCAATGCTGCATGCAATTTGAATGGGGAAGATTCAATCTTCTTAATCTGGGCATAGGTTTTAGGCATCCCATCCTAACAGCTGTACAGTGCTCATATCTGACCTGTTTGGAACTTGCTCTTGGACTTCTCCCTATCAAACTTGCCAAGGACTTCTTCTGAAAAAGATGGACAAACACCAGGGATTTTGATTAAATCAATGGGTAGAGCAGCAGGATCAAGCTCAAAGGATCCTACTGGGACACCTTCTCTTTTGGTGCCAGTCATTTTAAACGAGGGAATTTGATGGGAAAATCTAAGTAGTTCGCTGGGTGGTATCAGAATTGAGCCAACTTCTCCCCTTGTCATTCGTTGAAACAGGCTCACGAACCCTTTGGTTTTTTCCAAGTATATAACCCTTATGCCAGCATCATGGACATATCCTGTGAGAATCTCCACGATTTCAAATATATATATTTTTTGTGATTTTCTGGGTCAGAGCTCCATCTAATATCCCAGTCCTTACAGAGAGCCCAAGTCTCACCCTTTCTAGGATATATATCCCATTATAACCTCTACCGTTGCCTCTTTCAAAAACGAATCTGATGAGAGAGCATAAGACGATCCGAAGTTTCCTCAGACGTGGAACGTTTAAACTTGCCACAGGCCACAGATAAGCCATTGCCCATTGTCTATCCATTCAATCTCAGCTTGGTCCTCCGGGTCAGTGTCTAGCCAAGTAATCAGTAATTTAAATCCAGGTGAAAAAACCTACATGATCTCGGCA
The DNA here is from genome assembly GCA_947179155.2 of Hedera helix. NCBI lineage: Eukaryota > Viridiplantae > Streptophyta > Magnoliopsida > Apiales > Araliaceae > Hedera > Hedera helix. The sequence goes on from OX359280.1 coordinate 23,817,526, forward strand.
TAGAATCTTGGCATGGAGTTTACTGTATCATGAACAGCCCAGATTTGATGAGCAGAAAAAACATCTTTCTTCTTTATCCTCGTCAAAATTACTGAATTCTGGATCAGGATAATCGTATAACGCGGGATCTGACCTATTAAACAAATTAAAAGTATATTCAGAATCATCAACTACATTGGCGTTTTTAGCGTTGAGGTCCAGTGTGACAGCTTCCTCGACGGTCGACGCTGACCTGATGTTTCCCAGCCTCACCATTTTCATATAGCAACACTGGATTAGTAGAAGCACTTCCTTTTTGTTTAATGTTCTCCTCATCCGCATTTCCAGCAGAAGGAACACCAGCTAATTAAATTACCAACTTTTAATTTCTCAGCCTGCGAAGGTTCTGGTGTTTGCTCCTGCTTACCATCAATAGATGATTTGCTCCTATAAGATTTTTTCGAAGAGCTCATAAAGTCGTATGCCTCTCCCAACTTTCTCTCCCTTTTTCTGTTTGTGTTTCTCGAAGTTCCTAACTCCCTGAACTTCGGCATTCCAGCGCCTCCATTTCCATCTTCCATAGTTACATGCCCAAGTTCCTTCCTTTTATTCCTCAAACTCCCACCAATCTCAATCGTGCCTCCTGCCATTGTCACAGGATCTGACCCCAGATTATTATTAGAATCCGCCTCAGGTCTCAAATGAGAACCTAGTATCCTTTCAGAAATTACTGTGCCAACTTTAACAGCCTCCCCCGTTGGAACATCCTCCTGTTGGCAATAGACAGACTGAACCCGATTGGAACCTGACTTTACAGCTACAGTACTACTCTTACCCACATTTGATCGAGGCAGTGCACCTTGGGAACCTGAATCAGAGGCAATGAAGGGTAAGCCCTACCCATAAATTTTTTGTAATACGATACTTATATTATATTAAGGGCAGGACTTCCAGAACAGTAATAGTGTTACTTGACTGAGAGCATAAATAAATTTGGATGGCTACATATAACTCACTTGTTTCGAACCCATACATATATATAATAATTGAGAATCTTTTCTACATTTTATTCTTTGAGATTAATTTGGACAGTGTCTCATGGTCTTGAGCCAATCAATACATAAGAGGTAGAAAATTAGTGTGTCGTACTAAGAAATTAAAGGAAAAATCATCTTAGACATTCATATAACTTAAAGAAATTAGTTTTCTTTCCTTTTGTTTATATATATATATATATATATATATATATATATATATATATATATATATTACCTTTTTAGCCTTAAATGAGAAAGATATGACCATTTAAAATTAAAATAGAAAAAATGAAATGGAATAATTCTCTCGGAGCATATATAAATGGCTCCTGCATTAGAGGGTCACAAGATATCAATGTTAGACAAGAATAGTATAATTCTGCGTCTTACATACAGATATTACACATTTAGAAAGTTTATTTGACAATTTAATGGGCATAATATGATGAAAAACAAATTTTCATTTATTTTCTGTTTACTACAGTTATCCACAATTCCACTGTTTTAAGTTAAAAAAAAAGTGCTCCCATTTGGTCTTTAAATAAATAAAATATTCCGCACAATAAAAATTTCTTATGTTCTTATTTCTAACACCAAAATAGAAAAGCAATATTGAATCTAAAATCTGTATAAAAGGACCTTCAACAATCTTTTGAATTATATATTTAATCTACTAGAGAAACATAATCCCAGAGCAATCCATGCACAATCAACATATATATATATATGGAGACACATCCGTGACATATGTTTGTTGGGACTATTGTTCCAGTAAACAAATCTTATATCGTCCAACAAATCATCAAACGACTAGGATTTATCAGGATTTATTGCCTACCGCCAGAGACTGTAACAGTAGGGGTTTAATTTTATTTTATTTTTGTTTTCCCTGGTATAATTACATAAAAGCCACTTCGCATATATTATTTTACTAATAAATTACCTTCCGCCAAAGGCTGTAGCGGTAGACTTATTCCTAAACGACAACGTACTAGACCACTGTCTACTGTTACAATCTGTGGCGACAGTGTAGCGCACATCAAAACGATGACGTATCATTTTAATAATGACATTGCCTGCTGCTATAGGCTCTGGCGGCAGTGTCCCCCACCCAGCCAAACGACGCCGTTTTTAATGTATATACTTAATGAATGAATAAAAATTGGTCAACAATAAAGCTGAAGCTCGCTCGTACTCTTCATTTCCAGATCTAAGAGTAGCAAGTTTTACTCCCAAAATCAAGCAGTAGCAACAATTCATTTTCATTCCCAAATTCATCAATTTGTATACATCCAGCTTCGACGGCTAAAAGTACGAAACTTCTGCTTAATTTATGTAAGTTGTTCAAAATGGCAACAAATATGCCTACTCATAATCTTTTTTTATTTTTTTTATCTAGTTCTTCAGATTATGTTGCTAGTTTAGATTGTATAGCAGCATCAAATGAAGTTGAAAGTACTAAATCTAAATTGGTTCCATATGTTGGTCAATTTTTTTTTTTAAGTTGGAGGAAGTTGAAATGTTTTATAGAGCATACATGCTAAAAAATGGATTTGAGATTAGAATTACTTCGACTCATAAACATGCTCATACGAATAATGTTTCATCTAGATTGTATGTATGTAAAAAAGCCAGTGAACCAATTGTTGTCAAGAGTTCACCAGATGATGAAGATGGTAGTGGAAAAAAAAAGTAGACAGAGAGACTCTATAGGACACACCTTATGTAAAGCTAGAATATTTGTTGTCCATAATAAGAAAGAAGATAACTGACATATTTCTATCGTTGAATTAAAGCACAATCATCATGTAGTGACCCCTATTAAGGTAGATTTGATTGAGACACACAAAAATATTACTTCAATTGCACGGTCTTTAATCGACACTTTACATCAGTCTGAATTACCGCCTGATAGGATAATTAATGTTATGAGCACCATAGGTAAAGGGATGCAAAACGTTCCGTATTTTAATGTTAATATTTAGAACATGGTTCGAGATTTAAGGCAAAATTCGGAAAATGAAAATGATGCACAAGCTGAAGTCAATTATTTAATAAAACTTGAATCCGGGAGTGCGAGTAAAAAAAAAATTCATGTAAAAATCAGTGAAAACAATTGCATGGTATGTATTTTATGGGTTGATGCTAGATTTAGATTAATTTGATAACCCGAATATTAGCAATATTTCTTTTAAAAGAAATAGTAATTGATTTAAATAAATGTTAGATATTAAAACCTAGTTTGGTGAAGGAAATGTGTAAAGAGAGGATTAAATTTTAGATTTAATCCATGCGTTATAAGAACCTATAACGGTGCTATATAAATTGTAGAGAGAGAGAGAGAGAGAGAGAGAGAGAGAGAGAGAGAGTTTTAAGATAAAAGGCTCTAACTAAAAAAATGATATGAGACATTATAAATAAATTAAGATTATTTATTTATTTATAATGAGAAGAATGTATATGTGGAATTAACTTATGTTAAGATAAAATAATTGTATATTATACAAGCATGGAATAAGGTTTATGTGTCAATAACCTAACACATTCAATGGGTCAAGAAAAGGACTAATTAATGGATAAATAAATATATAAGTTATATATATTTATTTTTATTAGCCAAACAAGAAATGAAATAAAATAGTTGTTCGAGGTGTAATTCCTACTTGTGAAAAATGATGAGGTTGAATATATATTTATATCTTGAGAGATGAAGGTTTATAGTTAAACAAGTTAATAAATTTAATTAGTTGAATTAACTAAGGAATGAAAAGAAAAGCCTAATAAAATAATTAATTTTGATTAATTATTGGAGAGCAATATAAAACTCATATTATAAATTAATATAGCGTGAATAATGAGCCTTAAGTGGAAAAATATTAATGTTTGAATTAAAGTTTCATGGAAGGTATAAGTAATTCACTTATTTAATTAGCAGGTTAGCCTAAGTGCTTTATTTAATTAATAGCCCAATGAGAAATTTGTTAATGAAATAAAATTTGGGAAGTTATTGAGGAAACGAATTAAATGTGCATTTATATATATAGATACATGTACATATTTATGTGGTATGATTCTTGAGTTAATCAAGAATTAAGAGGATTATGTGATTAGTCAAGAAACTAATTAATTTAATTGGTGTAGACTAAATATGGAATAAAAAAGGATAGCCAAAAGGATTTAAGAAATTAAATTGATTAATGATCAATTGAATTAACACCCTAAGTTAATAATTAATTAGCTTAGTGGGTTAAATTAATTAAGAGACCAAGTGGAAAATTTATTTAGCCCAATAATGTGAGTAATTTAATTTAAATGACTAACCCAATTTATAATATCGGAACAAAATAATTAAAAGTCCAAACATTTTAATTTTATTAATTACTTACAAGCTTTATAATTTAAGTAAGCCCAATGATTAATGTATATGTTACTTAATTAATGGGAGTATCATGTAGCCCAACACTTTAATTAATTAAAATCATATCCAAGTCCAATTATCTAGCCCAAATGTGCTACCCAAAGTTTAAAATTTAAGTGGGGCTATGAATACTTACAAGTATACTCATATATATATGTGACGCCCCCCAAATCTGGGCCCACACAGCCCAAACTTGAGTCGTCAAAATACTACAACAAAATTATTACAACAAAGCACAACGTACAACAATACAGTGTATAATAATACACAACTAAGTCTTCACTATTATTGCCACACTATTTTACAAAACGTGAAGACTATGATAACTATTCCTCGGACCCTCACTCCATTCCCCGGCTAGACCCTGTTATGTTTTCATCTCCTGTTGAAAAACAATGGAACAAAAGAAAGGGTGAGCTCAAATAGCCCAGTAAAGAATATCATGACTAAGATAATGACGAATAAATTATCATTAGTCTTCAACAGTTGAGTTCTTGATAGAATACAATAGACTACAAGGTTTATATCAAAAACTGCAGTTAAATTCTTAAACAACGTTCAGATCAATAATAGCAGCGGAATGAGTAATCTATTAGAAGAATAATGCAGACTATAATGTCCACTCGGTTCTCTTTTTAGGAAAAACATCATCAACTTTTATCATCTGAAATATCATTAGTCAAGATAATACAAATTCACAGTTCCTGATCATAATCATGCACATCAACAGTTCATCTTTGTACTACGGGCCAAAGATATTCAATATAGCACCAACGGTCATGATTATACCAGATTCAGCCTTTGGTCATAATCATACCAAACAACAGTTCATCTTTGCACTACGGGCCAAAGAGAACATTCACCACGTGCCATAAAAGACACCGAACAGATGTATCGCCTTTAACCTATTATATCGCCTTTAACCTATCATCTGTTCAACAAATATATCACATCTGTGCCCCCGGCCACAGATATTCACAACAGCTTGATTTTTGGATGATTAGAATGATATAAATGATGAACAGAAGAAATAGGATAACAATAAGTATCGGAAGTTTACTTTGTACAGATTCAAATAATGTCCAAATTGTCAACATGATGTGGAGTGAAATTTAAAAATGATATTCAAGATCCACAGTTCAGAATAACGGTTACAATTCAATAGAAAGGTTCACGTAAATAGGAAGGTTCAGTTGAAATAATGAAGTTCAACTATTATGGAACATATAATATTTTCAGGAATTATAGAAGCAATAGTTCCATAATAAATTTCGATTTAGGAGTATAAAAGAAAATAATATCCCTTACCGTAGCAGGTTTGATTAACAAAAGGTGAAGGAAATTAATACAAAGGGTTATTCACCAACAGGCGGCAATCCGCTCCGTAAGGTTATTCCCACAATTTAATAGAATTTGAGTACAAAGAGTTATTCACCAAACAGGCGGCAATCCGCTCCGTAAGGTTATTCCCACAATTTAATACATGGAAATAAAAGGCACGTCTTATGAGTAAGGAAGAAACAATATTATTATCGAGAATCAAATAATGATAATCCCTTACCATAGTATGTTTGAATAATGGAAGATGAAAAAGATGGTATCCCTTACCGTAACACGTGACTGGATATTGATTTAAATGAGGTTGATTAACTTGAACAGTACACGTATACTTATAGATCTTCACAAATACTCAAGATGACTTAAGCACACTTAGAGAGAACTTTCACAAGAAGTATTTAGAGAGAGAAAGAAAGAACAAGTAAGGAAGTTTATGAAAAATCCTTAAGTTAAGGCTTCTATTTATAGCCAAAAATCTTATCATTCATTTAATCTAAACCATTCATTTAAAGATCATCTTTTAATCTACACCATCAATTTCAAATATTATATTATCTTTAATCTACACCATTCATTTCATATCACCTAATAATCACCTAACTTTATATTATAAACAAATAACTTTATCAATTCAATTATTATGACTAATTGTTATAAATACAGTATAGTTAGCTCTTAGATATCAAGTCAATAAATTAATGAAATACAACTGTTTAAATAACATCATAATAGAGATAACAATAATGTAAAATAAAGCATACGTTACTGTGTAATGACAATTATTGATTCAATAATGTGAATTACTGTGCATATGTTACTGTGACAATTATTAGGTTCAATAATTTTAAAAACAGTGCAACAACAATTATTGACTCAATGATATAAAATACAGTGTAATGACAATTATTAAATCAATAATGCAAAATACTGTGTAACAACAATTATTGAATTGATAATATAAAATATTATGCAGTGACAATTATCGATGAAATGATGCGTAACAGTTACGGTGTCAATTATCAGACCAATAATATGAGACACTATGCAATACCGTGTGTTACTGTAGAGTACCGTGTGCTACAGAAAATACCATAAACTACCGTATGCTACTATTCTTTTATCACCGGTATTTTAACAGTTCCGTTGACTATTTTTATTTAAAAAGGTTACTTCTGTCGTTTTCTATATCCGACAAATATTCCGTTGTGGGGTCCACCAATAATTTATTATTTCGGCGCCGTCGGACCAAACGAATATTCCCCGACCAAACGAATATTCCCCGACAAAGCGAATATTGTCCGACAAAATAAAATTTGCACATAACATCCTTAACTTTTAACTTTATCGATTTAACCACTTACTGTTTAAAAAAAATATTTATATGAAGAAAAATTAAATTTTGTATTTCATAAAATTCGGGGTCTTACAACCTCCCCTCCTTATGAAATTTCGTCCCCGAAATTGACGTACCTGACATATCGAAGAGGTAAGGATACTTAGATTTCATCTCAGATTCTAGCTCCCAGGTCATTTCCTCAATATCTTGGTTCCTCCATAAAACCTTAACTTGAGGTATAACCTTTGAGCGTAGGATCTGCTCCTTCTTATCCAGGATCTTAACAGGTACTTCCTCGTATGTTAAATCCTCTGCTATAACGTCTGGTTCTAACTCAATGACGTGGTTTGGGTCCTTCACATATTTATGTAACATAGATATGTGAAAAACGTTATGGATGCGAGACATACTTGGTGGTAGGGCTAGTCTGTAGGCTACGGTTCCTATTCGATCGAGGATTTCAAATGGGCCAATAAATCGAGGGTTAAGCTTTCCTCTCTTTCCGAATCTCGTAACCCCTTTCCATGGAGAAACACGTAAGAATACATGATCTCCGACGTTGAAACTTTCGTCTCTCCGATGAAGATCAGCATAACTCTTTTGTCGTTCTTGTGCGGTCTGTATTCGTTGTCGGATCATTTGGATCTTTTCGGTCGTCAAGCGTACCAACTCGGGTCCCAACAATTTTGCTTCTCCTACCTCATTCCAACATATTGGAGAGCGACACTTCCTTCCATACAATGCCTCGAATGGAGCCATGCCTATGCTTGCTTGGTAACTGTTGTTGTAAGAAAATTCCACCAACGGCAAGTACTTATCCCAACTTCCTTTGAAGTCTAATACACAAAGTCTCAAAAGATCTTCGAGGGTCTGGATCGTCCTTTCCGATTGTCCGTCCGTTTGAGGATGGTATGCAGAACTAAAACGTAGTTCAGTGCCCATAGCTTTTTGTAGACTGATCCAAAAGCGTGAAGTGAATCTAGGATCTCGATCAGAAACTATGGAAACTGGCATGCCATGCAATCTCACGATCTCATTTATGTACATACCGGCAAGACGTTCAAGTGAAAAGTTTTCTCGTATAGGCAAGAAATGAGCAGATTTGGTCAATCTATCTACGATCACCCAAATTGCATCTAAGCCTTGAGAAACTTTTGGAAGACCCGTCACGAAGTCCATATTGATGTGTTCCCACTTCCATTCGGGAACTTCAAGTGATTGTAATGGACCTTTAGGAACTTGATGTTCTGCCTTGACACGTTGACAAGTTAGGCACCTTGAGATAAACTCCGCAATCTCTCTTTTCATATTGTTCCACCAAAATGTATGTCGAAGATCTCGATACATCTTGGTACCTCCTGGGTGGATTGCAAACGGCGTGTTGTGTGCCTCCATCATGATTTTATGCTTTAATTCAGGATCGTTAGGAACACAGAGTCGAGAGTTGACTCGAAGTATTCCTTTCTCGTCGATTCTTGCTTCGGGAATGACACCTTCTTGTACTTTCTTTATCATGTTTATCAGTTCCGGATCGGTAGCTTGAGCAGCTTTAATTTTATTGATTAAAGTTGGTTCTACTCGCACGTGAGCAATCTTCGAGTGGGTCCCTGGTGTCTTTAGCTCTATCTCCATCTTTTGCAAGTCGTACAAAATACACTTTTGTGTTGTCAGCAGTGCACTTGTACTTGCATAAGATTTTCTGCTCAAAGCGTCAGCTACAACGTTCGCCTTTCCCGGGTGATACTGGATTGTGTGGTCATAATCCTTTAACAGCTCAAGCCAACGTCGTTGTCGCATGTTGAGTTCCTTCTGGGTGAAGAAATACTTGAGACTTTTATGATCCGTATAGATATCCACTTTTTCTCCGTACAAGTAGTGTCTCTAGATCTTCAACGCGAAAACGACTGCCGCCAACTCTAGATCATGAGTAGGATAATTTTTCTCATAATCTTTGAGTTGTCGAGAGGCGTAGGCTATAACCTTTCCATGTTGCATAAGGACACAGCCTAGACCTTTGCCAGAAGCATCGCTGTAGATAACAAATTCTCCTGATCCTGATGGTATGGTCAGAACAGGAGCTGAAACCAGTCTCTTCTTGAGTTCTTGGAAACTTTTCTCGCATTCCTCGCTCCATATGAATTTTGTGCTTTTCCGAGTAAGCTGCGTTAATGGAGTGGCTATTCGAGAAAATCCTTCTACGAATCTCCGATAATAACCAGCTAGACCCAGAAAACTTCGGACTTCGGTTACTGTTTTGGGTTGTTCCCAATTTAGTACCGTTTCAATCTTCGCAGGATCGACTGATATTCCTTGACTAGAAATCACATGCCCAAGAAACGCGACCTCCTCAAGCCAGAACTCACATTTCTTCAACTTGGCATATAATTTGTTTTCACGGAGCTTTTGTAGTATCAATCTCAGGTGTTGTTCATGATCCTCGCGACTCTTGGAGTATATGAGGATGTCATCAATAAAGACAACCACAAAATGATCCAAATGTTCCTTGAATATCCGGTTCATCATGTCCATGAAAGCTGCAGGAGCATTAGTTAGTCCAAAAGGCATGACTAAGAACTCATAATGCCCATAACGAGTTCTGAAAGCAGTCTTTGGAATGTCCTCAGCTTTAACCTTTAACTGATGATATCCAGAACGGAGATCAATCTTTGAGAAATGTTGAGCGCCTTGCAATTGATCAAACATGTCATCAATCCGAGGTAACGGGTACCTGTTCTTGATGGTGACATGGTTCAATTCTCGGTAGTCAATGCACAATCTCATACTCCCGTCTTTCTTCTTCACAAATAGAACAGGAGCACCCCAAGGTGATGCACTCGGACGAATGAAACCGGTATCCAACAATTCCTGTAGTTGGACTTTTAACTCTTGAAGTTCAATGGGAGCCATTCGGTAGGGAGCTTTGGAAATGGGCTTGGTACCGGGTTCAAGATCAATATAAAAATCAATTTCACGGTTTGGGGGTAAGCCAGGAAGTTCTTCAGGAAAAACGTCAGGAAACTCATTAACAATGGGAATATCATTCAAGTTTGACGTATTTTTGTTCAAATCAGTGACATGAGCTAAAAAGGCTTGACATCCGTTTTTCAATAAACGAATGGCTTTATGGCTAGAAATAACAGTTATAGATTTCAATGGTTTAGTTGCTTGAATTTGCATGACAGGTTGATTAGGAATATGAAAACTAATAATCTTATGAAAACAATCAATTTTAGCATGATGGGTAGTCAACCAATCAATTCCTAAAATCACATCAAATTCACGCATCTCCAAAGAAATAAGGTCAACAGGTAATGTGAGGTTGTTGATTTGAACTAGGCAAGATTTATAGACAGTAGATGTAATGGTCATTTCTCCTAATGGGGTTTCAACTGATAAGTCAAAGTCCAAATTTTCAGGAGTTAAGTTTAAACGCTGAGCACATGCAGGTGAGATAAAAGAATGGGTAGAGCCAGTATCTAACAAAGCGTAGACTTCACGAGAATTTATGAATAGCTTACCGGTTATCACCTCGTTCGAGTTTCGCGCCATTTGGGATGTCACAACAAAAGCTCTCCCTTGAACTACAGATTTTCCTTTATCCGCGCTAGCTTTTGGTATCATCGTTGCAGCTGGACTTGATTTTGTGGCAGGACAAAACCGCGCAAGATGACCCTCTTTCCCACAACTGTAGCACTTTTTGGACTGCAGTGTACAGTTTGGGCTGATGTGACCTTCCTGACCACACCTATAGCATCTCACTGGTGGTCGATCTTCTCCCCTTGAAACTGGGGTCGGTGCTGGTGTTGGTACTGGTGCTGGTGCCCTTCCATAATTATTATGGAATCTCTTTCTTTTGAAATTGTTCCCACTAGATTCTCCTCTTCTGTTATTTGGTGTGGAATTACCACCGAAGTGTTGGTTACCTCCTCGATGGTTTTCGTTCCTGTGGTTGTTGTCACTCCTTTCTCTATGCTGATCATTAACTCTTGGTTGCAATGTTTCATCTGTTTGCTCCACCCTTTGAGCCCTATCTACAACATCTGAATACAAACTGAATTTATGAGAACTAAGTTGTTGACGAATTTTGAGTCTCAAACCTCTCAGGAACATTCGACTCATTCGTGCTTCGTCATCTACTAGATGAGTCGCAAAACGAGACAGTTCAGCAAACTTAGCTTCATATTGAGAAACTGTCATGTTTCCCTGCTCCAGCTTAATGAATTCCACTTCCTTCATATGGCGGATGCTTTCTGGGAAGTACTTCTCGTTAAACAGTTCTTCGAATTCTGTCCAAGACATTTCGAGTGCTGAAGGTTGGATACGTTTTACCGCTTCCCACCAATGGTCCGCCTCACCTCGTAACATAAAAGTGGCAAATGACACCTTCTGATCATCAGCGCATTGTAAGACATCAAGTATTTTTGTCGTCTGCTTCAGCCATGCCTCCGCTTTGAGTGGGTCAGGCTTCCCGTGGAATTCAGGTGGTCCTAATTCTTTAAATTGCTTAACAGTGACCATCCTCAAATTGCCAGCGTTTCTACCGTTATTATTGACTGGATTTCCTCTTCCTTGATTCTGTATGAACTGCATGAAATTCCTAAAGAATCCATCGTTCATCATGTTATCAGGAACATTATTTCCTGAGTTAGCAGGAGGATTGTTTGGGGCCTCTTGATTCTCGGCTACATTTGCTTCGGGTATTCCATAGTTAACCTCTTGATTTTCAGATGCCATACCTAACTGTGGTCACAAAATAAATGTTAGTTCAAATAAACTGACTCATCACTTCATGTTCCTACATTCAAATCGACTCATTAGATAATAAAATCTATTTTAGGTAGGACACACTAGTGACTGATTCTATTCGTCTCTTCCCTCCTAGTTCTAACCCCAGATCTCCATTAAAGACCATATCCCTAAGCTCTGATGCCAACTGTGACGCCCCCCAAATCTGGGCCCACACAGCCCAAACTTGAGTCGTCAAAATACTACAACAAAATTATTACAACAAAGCACAACGTACAACAATACAGTGTATAATAATACACAACTAAGTCTTCACTATTATTGCCACACTATTTTACAAAACGTGAAGACTATGATAACTATTCCTCGGACCCTCACTCCATTCCCCGGCTAGACCCTGTTATGTTTTCATCTCCTGTTGAAAAACAATAGAACAAAAGAAAGGGTGAGCTCAAATAGCCCAGTAAAGAATATCATGACTAAGATAATGACGAATAAATTATCATTAGTCTTCAACAGTTGAGTTCTTGATAGAATACAATAGACTACAAGGTTTATATCAAAAACTGCAGTTAAATTCTTAAACAACGTTCAGATCAATAATAGCAGCGGAATGAGTAATCTATTAGAAGAATAATGCAGACTATAATGTCCACTCGGTTCTCTTTTTAGGAAAAACATCATCAACTTTTATCATCTGAAATATCATTAGTCAAGATAATACAAATTCACAGTTCCTGATCATAATCATGCACATCAACAGTTCATCTTTGTACTACGGGCCAAAGATATTCAATATAGCACCAACGGTCATGATTATACCAGATTCAGCCTTTGGTCATAATCATACCAAACAACAGTTCATCTTTGCACTACGGGCCAAAGAGAACATTCACCACGTGCCATAAAAGACACCGAACAGATGTATCGCCTTTAACCTATTATATCGCCTTTAACCTATCATCTGTTCAACAAATATATCACATCTGTGCCCCCGGCCACAGATATTCACAACAGCTTGATTTTTGGATGATTAGAATGATATAAATGATGAACAGAAGAAATAGGATAACAATAAGTATCGGAAGTTTACTTTGTACAGATTCAAATAATGTCCAAATTGTCAACATGATGTGGAGTGAAATTTAAAAATGATATTCAAGATCCACAGTTCAGAATAACGGTTACAATTCAATAGAAAGGTTCACGTAAATAGGAAGGTTCAGTTGAAATAATGAAGTTCAACTATTATGGAACATATAATATTTTCAGGAATTATAGAAGCAATAGTTCCATAATAAATTTCGATTTAGGAGTATAAAAGAAAATAATATCCCTTACCGTAGCAGGTTTGATTAACAAAAGGTGAAGGAAATTAATACAAAGGGTTATTCACCAACAGGCGGCAATCCGCTCCGTAAGGTTATTCCCACAATTTAATAGAATTTGAGTACAAAGAGTTATTCACCAAACAGGCGGCAATCCGCTCCGTAAGGTTATTCCCACAATTTAATACATGGAAATAAAAGGCACGTCTTATGAGTAAGGAAGAAACAATATTATTATCGAGAATCAAATAATGATAATCCCTTACCATAGTATGTTTGAATAATGGAAGATGAAAAAGATGGTATCCCTTACCGTAACACGTGACTGGATATTGATTTAAATGAGGTTGATTAACTTGAACAGTACACGTATACTTATAGATCTTCACAAATACTCAAGATGACTTAAGCACACTTAGAGAGAACTTTCACAAGAAGTATTTAGAGAGAGAAAGAAAGAACAAGTAAGGAAGTTTATGAAAAATCCTTAAGTTAAGGCTTCTATTTATAGCCAAAAATCTTATCATTCATTTAATCTAAACCATTCATTTAAAGATCATCTTTTAATCTACACCATCAATTTCAAATATTATATTATCTTTAATCTACACCATTCATTTCATATCACCTAATAATCACCTAACTTTATATTATAAACAAATAACTTTATCAATTCAATTATTATGACTAATTGTTATAAATACAGTATAGTTAGCTCTTAGATATCAAGTCAATAAATTAATGAAATACAACTGTTTAAATAACATCATAATAGAGATAACAATAATGTAAAATAAAGCATACGTTACTGTGTAATGACAATTATTGATTCAATAATGTGAATTACTGTGCATATGTTACTGTGACAATTATTAGGTTCAATAATTTTAAAAACAGTGCAACAACAATTATTGACTCAATGATATAAAATACAGTGTAATGACAATTATTAAATCAATAATGCAAAATACTGTGTAACAACAATTATTGAATTGATAATATAAAATATTATGCAGTGACAATTATCGATGAAATGATGCGTAACAGTTACGGTGTCAATTATCAGACCAATAATATGAGACACTATGCAATACCGTGTGTTACTGTAGAGTACCGTGTGCTACAGAAAATACCATAAACTACCGTATGCTACTATTCTTTTATCACCGGTATTTTAACAGTTCCGTTGACTATTTTTATTTAAAAAGGTTACTTCTGTCGTTTTCTATATCCGACAAATATTCCGTTGTGGGGTCCACCAATAATTTATTATTTCGGCGCCGTCGGACCAAACGAATATTCCCCGACCAAACGAATATTCCCCGACAAAGCGAATATTGTCCGACAAAATAAAATTTGCACATAACATCCTTAACTTTTAACTTTATCGATTTAACCACTTACTGTTTAAAAAAAATATTTATATGAAGAAAAATTAAATTTTGTATTTCATAAAATTCGGGGTCTTACAATATATATATATATATATATATATACAAAAAAGAGAGGGTAAATTGTAACACACCGAGATCCCAATCTTCTTTAATTAAGTCCGATTATATCTGGATAACATAATCATCAATATTAAAAGCATAATTTATAACCATGAAACATTTACACAGCGATCTCGTGTGTTAAATTTAACCTTTAATCTTTAAAATCTTTATTTGACCATAATACGGTCCATATATTTCTTTTTTTTTTTTTTTATAAAAAAACTTACAATCAATACCTGTCTCAGGATCACAACGTTCACTTACTCTTTATTAAACGTAGGTCAAACATTAATAATTTGTGACCTATTATATATATATATATATATATATATATATATATATATATATATATATATATATATATATATATATATATATATATATTCATGAGTTTCATAGCCTGTAAATAAAATTTCGCCATGAAGTATTCATACATGGCCCTATTTAACTATACCTATATCAAACATGATCTTATTCGCTTGTACCTCCCTATTTAACTATACCTGTATCAAACATGATCTTATTCGCTTGTACCTATTACATAATTCTGTACCATACATACAAGTTTATCACATGTATAACTTGACTATCAATAATATATTTATCTTATCCTTTATATCCTTCCTCTGAATAAAACATACATTCACATTTAATTCTATGGATTTACAGACCATTTACTCTCTTGTTACAATCATGGTTTGACAAATTACATATATCAAATTTTCTCATAATGATCCATCTATTCACATTCTTTACCTTAGCTGTACCGGAACCTCCGACCTTCTTGTACTGTACCTGAAATATTAGTTCATAGCAAGAATGAGCATAAAGCTCAGCAAGTAATTCAGATAACACCTTTCATGCTCGCAGTTTATAATATGTGTCATGCTTTCTCTACCTTAACATACTATGCTTAATGTCACGTATTACACTTAACAATTAAATCACATAATTGCACATAGGCACGTTTCAAATTTCTTTACTACCACATAGTTCACTTAGAACAATAGTACATTTTAGTCTGAAAACTTGCCTGTACACTTTTATTTACTTAACCTTTTTTGCCTCGCTTGGCCATGCTATCTTTCCTTAACTCAGGTTGCTTGTTTGAACCTTTTCTGAAAACATACAATCTATATTCATCATTATAGGATCATAAAACTTAATATAACTCATCAAACTTATCTCATAATTACACGACTATTCATTTCTAATCATTTCACATATGATGTATTATACCTTATGTAGGTTAATAATGCATCCTAACTTGCTTCCAACCTTTTATCTAACCTATAACGTGGTTTAACTTAGCTTTAGGCATGTTATATTATGCCATTCGTCATTTCATTCTACTTAGACACCCTTTATTTTGGTCATTCTTTATCTATTTAGGGCTTATATAACCTATCATTATCATTCCATATCAAAATTTAACTTTTTGGGCATTTAAAATTTTCATGTTGCTACAGTACATCTCGCCCCCGTGGCATCAGACTGCGCTGGCCGCGTAATCTTCTCAGTCAATGAACAGTAACTACGCCCTGGCGCAGTGTTCAGCACAAAACACTGCGCCCCGGTGCAGTGATGCTAAACCAGATTCTACTGAATTTTGCCTCCACTTTGCTGATTTTTAACTCTTTAACCACATATCCAATTAAGACCAAATTTGGAACAGTGCTAGACCTTACTACATAGTATTTTATAAAATTTTCTTTTATCTCATTTGGCTTCATTAAAACATAAAAAAATTAGCCCATAGGAGCGCTGTTCAACTCAATTCCAATACTTAGAAAAAATTTCAGAACTTGAAATCCCATTTTTCCAACTTTGTGATTTTTGGCCATAAGCCTTAAAACTTCAATCCAACAATTGACATAGCTCACATACGTCATATATGACATGCTCAAATTTTCAAAACGATAAAACTTCGCACAAGGCGATATTTGTCCGTTAAAATTCATTTCGAGTCGAAACAATCGATTCAATCAAATTTAAATCTGTTGATTTCCAAATCCACCTAAACACGTGTATTAACATGAGAATGACTCATTTGACTTCATTTTACCTTTAATTCCTCAAAATTGCCAAAATCACACTTTGGTTGAATTTTCACAACTTTTCAAAACTTTTAATTTTCAAACTTAGACTCACTTGACATTTTAATCTCAGCACACCACATAGGCCACCATATACACATTTAACAACTATATAAGTCTATATAACTTCTAATTGCACATTCTAATACACTTTACAGATTATAACTTGGTTTAATGGCAATTTATAGCTTAATATTGTATTTTCTTCATAAAACACGATCTTTCAACCTTCCATAAATCCTTTATGCTATTTAACATGAATTCTTACATGAATTAAACATGTTTATACTTCCCAATTCAGTTTTCATCACTTCAAACAACATATATCACATAATCGACTATGAATCATAGCTTAATACCATATTTTTCTAAAACAAAACATGCTTCTTTTTCATTAATTCATTTAGGATGATCTATAACATCAAAATATACATGTAACATGCATGTTCAACATCTCCAACTAGGGCTTCATTAAAATTTACAGCAAATAACTTATGATCATCCTTGAACTCATGATTCTAGTTTCAAAAACATACATGAATAGTATATCACCTTTGTTACTTTACTTGAACACTTGGGGTTTAATCATTTACATGCATATAATCCATAAAATCACATAATCAAGCCATGTATCTCAAAGATACATGCATGGCTATTCCTTGTTCTTGAATTTTAACACATGAACATTAAAATTTATAACTTGAACATCAATTTTACCTTCATAAGCTTAATTTCCTTCTAGCTTCAAAGCTTGTTAGAGCTTTATTCATCACTTTGATAGCTTATTCTCCATCTTTTGCTCACTTGTTGGCAATTTTCTTCAAGGTTTCTCATCAAACCCTAGCTTCACTCTCTTTTCTCTCTTAGCTTGCTAGAACTTTCGAAAGATGAAAATAAAATGAGCTAATACTCTTGCTACTTAGAAGTTATACACATATAAGTGTAATACATAATCTCTAACACTTAACCATCATTGGTTAAGTTAACTCTTGCATGGTTTGGGACATTTATGTCATTTCACATGGCTAAACAAGGACATCTTGGTCATTATACATCTCTAGGACACATTTGTCATTACTTGAATTGTTGAGGGGCATTTTGGTTAATTGCCATAATTGCTAGAGAATTTAATCCCAATAATTAATTTGCTTAATTCCAATCCAATTTAAGCCCTTTTTGATTCAAATTCGTTTCATTATGCTTGAATTTTATTCTAGCATCAAATAAGTCATACTTGATTTTTCATATGCAAAATTTTACAAATGTCAAACTCACTATCATTGCATAGCATACTTGATGCTAACAAACTGACCGAGTTGAATTACACGGACTGGTTAATGATCTGAGAATAGTTCTCACTATTGAAAAGATTTTCTATATCTTAAATTCGTCTGTCCCTACAACTGTTGCAGGAGAAGCTTCTGAGGAAGAGATTGTTACTTTTAAAAAGTGGCAAGATGATGCAATTATGGCTCAATGCATCATGCTCGCATCCATGAGTAACGAGCTTCAGCGTCAGCATGAAAAGATGGATGCTCCTACTATATTGCTGCACCTTAAGGACCTTTATGGTGAGTAAAGTAGGACTGCTAGATATCAGATATCTAAGAAGCTCTCTTCTGATCTCGGATGATCAACAGCATTACCGTTGAGACTTATGTCCTAAAGATGATTAATCTTATTAAACAACTTGGACAATTAGGGTTTGTGATGGATGGGGAGTTGAGTCAAGATTTGATCTTACAATCACTTCTGGACTCCTTCACAATTTGTTGTGTTTTTTCACATGAATAAGTTGGACGTCAGCTTGCCTGAGTTACTTAGCATGTTGAAAACTGCGGAGGGTCACTTCCTATCCAAGAAGGGCCAAGTCTTGTTAGTGGATGATTTTTCCAAGAAGAGGAAGAGACCCAATGGTTCTTATAAAAGGAAGAAAAAGAAGAAGGCTAAGGGCAAGACAAAGGCAAAGGACAATAAAAAAGTTGATTCTGATAGTAAAGGAATATGTTTCCATTATAATAAGTGGGGTCACTAGAAGGAATTGCAAGGAGTATTTTACATATCTAAAACAAAAGAAGCTTGGAAAAGCTTCAACTTCAAATTAAGATTTATTCATGATTGAAATAAATCTTTCTGCAAGCCAAAGTTCTACTTGGGTATTAGATACTAGCTGTGGTTCTCACATATGTAATACTATGCAGGGACTAAGCAGAAGTAGAAAGCTAAACAAAGATGAAGTCATCCTACGCGTGGGGAATAGAGCAAAGGTTGTTGCATTAGCTGTAAAAACTTATTGTTTAGCACTGCCTACGAACAAATCCATCAGTTTAAATAATTGTTATTATGTTCCAGTACTTATTAGAAACAGTATTTCTATTTCTATGTTGGACAATGATGGTTTTCATATTATAATTAAGAATAACAGTTGTTCTATTTATAATAATAATATTTTGTATGGTACTGATAAATTGCACAATGGACTTTATTTACTTGACTTACACGAAAATATATTACAAGTTGAACAAACTAAGAAAAGTAAAAGAGATAATAGAAATTATACCTTTATATGGCACTGTATACTAGGTCATATTAATGAAACAAGATTAAACAAGTTGCATAAAGATGGACTTTTACAGCTGTTTGATTATGAATCATATCCAACTTGTAAATCTTGTCTCATGGGTAAAATGACTAAATCTCCTTTTAGTAAAAAAGGAGAAGAGTTACAGAATTGTTAGAGTTGGTACACACATATGTATGCGGGCCTATGACAACGCATGCACGAGGAGGGTATTCAAATTTTATTACTTTTACTGATGATCATTCAAGATTTGGATATGTGTATTTGATGAAATACAAGTCTAAATCATTTGAAAGGTTCAAAGAACTCAGAAGTGAAGTAGAGAGACAAACTGGCAAGAGTATTAAGATTCTTCGATCGAATCAGGTGATGAATACTTTAGCAATGAGTTTCTAGATTATCTATAAAAAAATGGTATAATCTCACAATGGACTCCACCAAGTACACCACAATTGAATGATGTATCTAAAAGGATAAATCGAACATTGTTGGACATGGTTCCTTCCATGATGAGTTTTATCGATCTTCCATTTTTCTTCTAGGGTTATTTCCTAGAAACGACTGCATACCTACTTAACAAAGTATGTGAGTAACCGAATTTTTGAAATTCTTTAATAGAAATTTAATTAACAAAATTAACAAGATTGCTAAATTTATTTATGATTGATATATTGTAAGTGATTAGAGTATGTGATGAGATTTAATTGGTAAATTAAATCTGTACGGAGAGCGTGATAAATTGGCGTTGAATTAAAATAATTGAAAAGTAAATAAATTGTGCAAAAACAATTTATTAAGAATAAAAGAATTTTCATGTAATGGTACGATAAAAGTATACAATTAAATTATTGTGGAGGAAGTTGGAAATTATTTAAGAAGAAAAGGTAATTATATAAATTATATAATAATAAATTATGTAATTTATATAAGGAAATTTAAGTAAAATATTAAGGAAATAATAATTATATAAGAATAATTATATAATTTATATAAAGGGGATTCAATTATATTATTTAAGAATAGAAGAAAATAAAAAATAATGAGATAGTAAATAAAGGTATAATTATTGATTATATAATTAATCAATAATTATGGAGAAATGTTGAAAATTATTAAATAGAAGAATATAATTATATAAATTATATAATTTATATAAGAAAGTTAATGTAAATAGTAAAGAAATAAAAAATAAATGAGAAGAATGAATGTTTTAATTTATTAAAAATTATGTTTATGTATAATGAAAATTTTATGAGTTTCCTGGAGGATAATATTTTAGAAACGTGAACATGTTAGTGTAACATGTTGTCCAAGTAATGAAGTGAAAATGCATGAAAAATAATTTTTATATGTTATAGGATTTATTTTATGAATTTTGGAGGTATAAATTACCTCATATGATTACATACATGTTATTATGCGTGTACAAACTTTGTCAAGTAAAGTACCTAAAAGAGGTCTAAATATTATTTATAAATCATATTATGATTTGTGGTGAATTAAAATAAATATTTTATATACATTATAAAATATTTATTACACGAAATAAATACGTAATGTATTAAAATAAACTTGCATGCTTGATTTTAGCTTATCCGAAAATTATGTCGGTTGGTTGAAAGTCGGTGGAGTGGCTTTTGTGTTTAAAAATAAAAAATTCGTAAGTTGCTTTTGGTGGTTATAAAAGAAAAGAATAAAGTAAGAAAAGAAAAGTAAATAAATAAAGACAAAACAAAACAAACATTTCCTCTCTACTTTGCTCCAACCGAAGTCACCACCACCCACACCACCACCCACAATCGGGAACCACCATAGCCACCAAGAGATGAGGAAGTTTTGGTGTCATCAAGGAAGGAGTTTAAGCTTTGAAAGGTATAAATACTTTTACGTAATTTATTTTATGTAATTTTGGTGCTAAAATAATGTTATGAAAAATTAGTAAATAATTATTCTAAATATTTTTTTAATGTAAATTTGTGAATTTTATGATTTTTAGAACAATTATATGGTGGAAATTATGTACAAAAATTAGTATTGTTAGATTAAGTTGGCTTACTGTTTCGGCTGAAGGAAAAAAAATTAGTATTTTCCGGATAAAGGGTTGAACCGGCGTTGTTTCTGGGGCGGGAGTTTTGGTCTGCCACGCCATGCGCGGCTGCCCTGTTTTGTTGCCAAACAAAGCCATTTGGTAGAAGCCGGGCGAAGGACTGCCGCGCCATGCACAACCGAGTTTTGCGAAAGTTACGGTTTTTCTCCCGACTTTTTTCGGAAATGACCAACGTGTCCTTTGGCCTCAGAAATTACGGTTTTGCCCCTGTCTTTCCGAAAAATTACAGTTTTGTCCCTGAAGCTGCGAAAATTATCAAAATGCCCCTAGAAATTAGTTTTTAATTAAATAAATGTTTAAAAATTGTTTAAAAATTATAGAAAAATACTAAAAATATAGAATTGATATTTGGACATTAAATTTAATATTTTTGTAAAAATATTAAATATTGGGGATTAAAATTTTAATATTTTAAATATTAATCTATTAAGTTTAAAAGTTAAAAAATGATTAAATGAAAATTCGGACAACCAAATATGCTAAATTTTGTCCGATGAGCCGGGTTGTCCGCACTGAATGTGTTTTATATTAAGAGACAAGGTTAATATAATTAACCATATTAATTAATAATTGACCGTACCCTAAAAAATAAACCATTGGGTAGGGTTAATTACATTATAAATGATATTAATTAAGTTAATTAATATCATGAGGGGATAAATAATTATTAATTAATTATTTTATGGTCATAGGTTGTTCGAGAAAGGGTTTTGAGTTACTAATTTAACAATTGGATGTCAAGGCAAGTTCTTCAGTACTTTGATGTTAAATGTTTATCTGTTATGATATGGTAATTCTTGATCAAATGAGTATAAAATTATGTGTTCTGTGATCTATGGATAATATGACCATGATGTGTACTTGGTGCAATAATGTGACCATATGTGAATTTAATTAATGCTTACTTTACGTAAATGCTAATCTGAATTAGATATGAGACATGTTAGATATATTGCTTTAGTAAAAGCACAACACGTGATGTATGACACACACAAAACATGTTATGCTAGCTACGTGAAACATGAAAGGTGTAAACTGTTGAACTTGCTGAGCCGTTGTGCTCATTACTTGTATAATATAAACTTTTGCAGGTAAAGAAATGAATTTTCAGGAATATCAGATTTTGTTAAAGATGGATTATCCTAGAAGGTTGTGAATATATTTGTTATACTTTCAATATTATTATTCAATGTAGATACATTTGCTAGTTTACATTGATATGCTGTATATACATATAAATTGGATCCAGACATGATGAATAGAGTTAAATTATGAAATGTAATGGTTCAAGGTAGTTATTACGAATAAGACTATTATAAGTTTAGTTTTGAATTATGAAACAAAGAATAATTGTATGGATATGAACAATATTAAATTTTGAATGTTGAGCTTTACGAGACTTGTACAGAAAAGAAAAAGTAAAGATTGCCATCCAAGGACTAGGATCGAGACGACAAGTTTTTAAATGTCCAAATAATTTAATACAATAATTGGAGAGAAAAAATTATACCGAAAAATTTGGTAATTGATGACTAGAAAGTTAATTAATGGATTAAATAAGATGATTAAATATTTATTAACGAACCGAAATTTGGACGTAAGGAAAATTAATGAATAAGAAATACGAAATTTAAGGTACTAAGGTTTGTCGAATTTCGGGGTCGTTACAAAGTACCTTCTAAATCCGTTCCTAAGACTTCATATAAAATATGGATAGGAAGGAAACTTAATATTAAGTATGTTAAGATTTGGGATTGTCCAGCTTATGTTAAAAGGTTTGAGTATGACGAGCTAGAGACAAGATCTGATTAGTGTAAATTTGTGGGACACCCTAAAGAAACTGCAGGGTATTATTTCTATCATCCTACTGATCAAAAGGTATTTATTGCGAAACATGTTACCTTCTTGAAAAAACAGTTTATCCTCAAAGGGGGAATGAGAGTAAAGTAGACCTTGAAGAAGTTCAAGAACCACAAAATACTATAGGTCAAAGTGAGGTATCTAATCAAGTAACACAACATATTGTAGCACAACCTCTTCGTAAATTTGGAAGAGTACCGAAGATGCTTGAAATGTATGAATTCATCATAGAAGATGATGATGAGGTACGCATCATAAGTGATGATGATCCATGGACTTACGAATAGGCGATGAGTAGTAAAGACTTAGAGAAATGGCTAAAAGCAATGAAATCCAAGATGAACTCCATGTAAGAGAACCAAATATGAACTTTGGTTACTCCACCAGAGGTCATTAATTCTATTGGGTGCAAATGGGCTTTTAAGTGAAAGACTGGAGTAGATGGTAAGGTAGAGACCTATAAGGCCAGACTGGTTGCAAAAGGTTTTAAACAAAGACAATGTGTTGACTATGATGAAACTTTCTCACCAGTAGTGATGCTCAAGTCCATTCGAATTTTGCTTACAATTACAGCTTATCATAACTACAAGATCTGGCAAATGAACGTGAAAATGACCTTCCTTAATGGGAAACTAGAAGAGGATATAAATATGATACAACCAGAGGGTTTTATTTCAAAGGTTGGAACAAATTAAGTTTGTCAGCTACAACGATCTATTTATGGATTGAAGCAAGCTTCTCGAAGGTAGAACATCTATTTTGATAAGACAATCAAAGAGTTTGATTTTATCAAAAATAAGGATGAACCATGTGTGTATAACAAGGTTAGTGGGAGCGCTGTCACATTCCTAGTATTATATATTGATGATATATTGCTAATAGGGAATGATGTTCCTATGCTTTAGTCGATCAAGATATGGTTATCTAAACATTTCTCCATGAAGGACTTGGGAGAAGCATCCTATATTTTGGGGATACAGATCTATAGAGTTATATCTAAAAGGATGCTTAGCTTGTCCCAATGAATGCACATTAATTCGATGCTAAAGAAGTTTAGCATGGAAGATTCCAAGAGAGGGCTCATGTCGATGGATCATAGAATAAATCTCTCCAAGAAACAGGCCCCAAAGACACCTGAAGAGAGAGACCGTATGAGTAAGATTCCCTATGCCTCAGTGATAGGATCTATTATGTATGGAATGATATGTACTAGACCTGATGTTGTTGATGCAATTAGTGTAACAAGAAGATATCAATCTAATCCTGGAGAAGAACACTAAAAGGTAGTGAAAAAATATTATAAAGTACTTAAGAAGAACTAAGGATGTATTTCTTATCAATGGTTGGTCTGATTTGAAACTAGAGGACTATACAGACTTAAGTTTTCAAATTGACCATGATGACAGTAATTCCATTTCGGGTTATGTGATCACCTTAAACGGTGGCGCAGTGAGTTGAAAAAGTTTCAAGCAGCAAACAGTTGTCGATTCAGTGACAGAGACAGAGTACATAGCTGCAAGTAAAACTGCAAAGGAGACTGCTTGGATGAAGAAGTTCATAACCGAACTCGGGGTGGTTCCTAACATTCGAGGACCAGTTCCTTTATTTTGTGACAACACGGGATATGTTGTACAAGCCACAGAACCCTGGTCTCATCAAAAATCCAAACACGTGTTGCAGCGGTTTCATTTGATTAGAGAGATCATTGAAAGAGGAAACGTCACCTTGGAACAAGTTGACTCTCAAGAGAACATTGCAGATCCATTTACTAAAATATTAACTTAACGTCAGTTTTATCGTCACTTAGAGAATATGGGTATTAGATACCATGGCGATTGACTTTAGTGCAAGTGGGAGATTGAAAGTAGTATGCACACAAACCAATCATATTTGATGTGATATTACATATACTTAGTAATCTTATTCATTTATTAATAAAAGATTATTTACACGAATGCATTTTTTTTATCCATATTTAATTGTTAAAATTAATTATGATAAACTCATAATTGTTGAGCAATGTTTTTATAATTATGATGATGATTATGCTAATAACATCTAAATTCAAAATAGCTTAAAACTAAAATTGTTCCTAATCGTGGGATCACTAAAATGGGGATTAGTGAATCCAGATAGAATAATATATACTATGCTTGCTCTTATGAAGATGATGATTGATCTTATAATCATTTGTCTAGAGACACTAAAGCGAGTATATAGGTGTTTATTAGAAAATAAGTTCACTGAACATGACTCGCTAAAGGAATACATAATGCAGTTTTACTCACTTGTCAATAGGAATTCCTAATGTGACAATAGTATAAGTGATTCTTTGGACTTGAGACCATCATAGTATCTTGTTTATGATGAATTATACTTTGACATATTCTTAAGACCTTTAAGGTATATCATAGGGTTGCTTAGGCATAATAAGTTGTACATGGAGATAAGTGAATGGTTAATAAAGAATTTACCACTTCTATTAAAATGAGAGAATGTTCTATGCGATTCGATAAATGACAACTCAATAGTCCTTGACCAAGGCTGAATGAAAATTAGAAAGAATTTTCTAATTTACATTAAATAGAGTTGTGCATTTTAGAATCAAAATACATATAATCAAATAAAATAAGACTTGACAGTAAATCCATATTTTATATTTGATTGGGACATTGTATAGTAAAATGATTGAATTGTAGGGTAACTATTCACTGAAAGATTTTTTATGATTAAATACTGAAATCTATATTATCTGAAAAGTCGTTGATCCCTAAGGGGGCTTACCCTTATTGTGGAATAAATATTATTTATTTAAATGAATTAAATATTTTAAACTTATTTATTAAATAAGATTAGAATTTTTCTAATTGATTTATTCTACAACCGGTTTAATATGGAGAACCTAAAGGGTTACATCGTAAAAGAAAAATATTTATTTAAGAAGTAAATGACATAATCTTAATAATATATTAACTATATTTAATTTATACTATAGTGATAAATTAAATTAAATAGCTTAATATTTATTATTCAGTATTTTGAAAATACTAATTATAATTCAATAAGATGAGTCTTATTATTATTATTATTATTTAGTTCCTAGATGGTTTAGGAATTAATTAATAAGAGTACTCTCATATTCGTTCCTGATAAGATTAGAAATTTAATTAAAACTCTATTCCTAAAGGTGTTAGGAGGTTTGACTATATCTATAAATAAGAGGAATCTTATTATGGATTGGGGTTACATCCACTTTCATAAGTTTTGGAAGAGTACTCACAAGTTCTCTAAATTTAAGAAATTTGAAGAGAGAGAAAATTAGGGGTTGCCATCACCTAATTTTTGAATTCTTATTATTTCTTGGTGGATCACCTCTAGAGGCCAAACGCTTGGGTGGCTAACGTTGATCAAAGGAATCTAATCGGCAGAATTCAAGGAGAACACGAAAGAATTGGAGTTGAACACGTAACTGTGAAAAACTAGTATCTACAAGGGTATAATTATTTATCTCCTTGTTGTTAATTAATAATTGTGCATAGAGGTCGATTGGAAGCTGTCGTTAACACTCCAAAAATAATCCTTACTTTCATTCACAAAATCAGTATAATAGCAAGTAAGGGTCAATTCCATAGAGAGTGATATTGCTTTAATAAATTCTAATATTTTTTATTTCTAAATAACAATTAATAAATAAAAGGGGTTTTGAGTTATAACTTTAACTAACTAAATTGCAAATAATTAAATATTAATGAGAGAAATCAATAAAGAGAAACTTCAGTTCTTTAGTTCAGTATCACCTTTTCACCATTAACAGAACAATCAAGTTTAAGATTAATCCTTTCCTTTCCTATAATGAGACTAATAACCCTAGGTAACCACAATCGTTCAATTACCCGAAATTCTCTTTAGGTTTTAATCTATTGTAGCAATTGCATCCAATAAATCCTTACTATCATACAACCTAGAACTATCAGTCTAGATTTAATATAACAATAGCACTAATAATTAGAGAATTAGATTATTCCAAGCAACAATCACACAATCGCAGATTATTTAACTTGTCTTCTTGATAACCTTAATAATATTCAAAAGCTTGACCATGATCAAATATTACTAATCACTACTTATAATCAGATACAATATCGCTTGCTTAATACTATATCTTAATCTACCAGATAATAAAAACTCAATCAATTTAACTAGCCACATTAAATCAATCGAATCAAATATCATTCATCAATTAAAATAGAACATCAAGAACAAATCTCATAAAAAGAAGGATAATTAATCAAACCATAAATTGTGAATAAGGTTCAACATCCCCTTAGAACTGAAAATAAAGAACTTATCCTGACATAGTTGAAATTACAAATTAACCTTCAATCCTTACACTAGTGAAAATCTCTCTCCAAAAGTTAGGTTACAATCATAATAACTGTGATACCCCAGGATTTTACAGAATTTCCAAATGAGAATTATGGTTAATTAAATAAAGGTTAATAGATAAAACCTAATTATGGATGATGGAAAGTGTAAAAATGATTAAGAATAAGTTATTTATGTGATCAACGTGCTATTATGACCTATTGTGGTAGGTTGAGTATGTGTATATGTATATATGATCTATTAAAGATAGGAAAGTTGAAATTGAGGAAATAATGGAAATAAGTAAAGAAATTGTGAATTTAGCTGAGTTATGAATATTGAAAGCAAGCCTGATGAATAGGCCTAGAGGGACGAGAGCATGAGAATGACAAGTTGAAGTACGTATGTGTGTGCAGTAAAGAAGGACTAGTTTGACCTATTTTGTATATTTGGAATTTAAGGAATAATATGGATAAAGACTTGTGAAAGTTTTGAAGTTATTAAGGAATTGATATTAAATTATTGAAATAAGATAATCATTTCTCATGATGCATAGATACAACATGTGATACCCAAAAGTGCGTTGAAAGAACGTAGATATTATGTATGATGAGGATTGACAATTGTGTTATAAGTAAATAAGTGAAAGAACGTAATGATCATAAAATGATTATATGAGCTTGTTGATAAGTGATGATGAATTTGGTGATTTGGTCGAGGTTTGCCTCTTAAAGAAGTGGTTTATGGAAAAGATGAGCAGTTTGATTATTAAAGATGTCGAAAATTTGGAATTTGTTTTATTGTGGAAGCAAATAGTTTATGGAAAATTATGTATGAATGGTTATATAAAAATTAGAAATTTTTTGTAAATTTTTGTTATTAATTGATGAAATGCAAGTTTCAAAGTGTGACAAATATTATGGGACAAATCAATTATGGATAATTTAATAGTGGAATAAAGTTCAAGTATGATGAAACAAGTTCGGTTCAAAATGGGCTTGAAATGGATTGGAAAATAAGCAATTATGATTAATTGGGGATTTAATTTCTCTATCAAATAGGACAAAAGACCAAAATGCCCTTGACATGTTGAGATATGACAATTGAATCCTAGAGTGGTGTAATGACTATTATGTCCTTAACTAGCAATGTGAAATGACTTAAAATGTCCTAACCATGCTTGAGTTAACTAACCATCCATGGTTAATTGTTGGAAATGTGGATATAATATATGTATGTATATATTGGTAAGCATGAGTAAAACTTAGCCAATTTTTCATTTCAGTCGAAGTCATCAGTAAAGTTGCTAGCATAAGAGAGCTAAGAGAGAAAAGAGAGGAAAGGAGCTAGGGTTTGTCAAAAATCCATGAGAGATTGCAAGAAAGTGCTTAAGGGAAGCATACAAAGCCATCTAAGTGAAGCTTATAGCCTTAACAAGCTTCATAACAAGAGAGAAGAAAGTTTCAATAAGGTAAAAAGATGTTTAAGTTATAAATTTTGATGTTCATGTATTTAAATTCGGGAACAAGGATAACCATGCATGTATCCTTAAGATACATGACTTGATTATGTGAATTATGTGGTTTATGTGTTATATATGTATGTAAATGATAGAACTCTAGACTCAAGTTGGTAGAACAAAGTTGATGCAATATTTATGCATGTTTTCAAGGCTAGAAATCATGATTTATGGAGAATCATATGTTACATGTTAGTAGTTTTGATGAAAACCTAGTTGAGGGTGATGATTATGTTAAATACATGAGAAATTTCATGTTAGATATCATTCAAGATTGATTAAAGGTTGAAAAATATGATATGTGAAAGGAAATTGCAATACTAGGCTATACTTTGTGTGTAAACCAAATCGTAATCTGTAAAGTGTTTTGGAAGGTGCGTATAGAAGTTACGTGATTATCTAAAGTTGTTGGATGTGTATGTGATTATGCGTGTGAAGCATAGAGTCCAAAGATTGAAGTTTTGTTTAAGGATGAAATCAACTAAGTTGGCAAAAATGTCACAAATGTGTGAATTTTGGCCATTTTGTGTAATTGGTAATCAAATGAGACCAAATAGCTAAGTTGAATGTAAATACGTGTGTTTGAGTTGAATTGGAAGTTATTTGGCGTCTATGGCGACAATTGAGGATTTTACATGTTTAAAAACGTTCGTCGACGCCTAAAACGAGTTATTTTGGAAAAAAGAATTCAAATGAAAAGTTATAAACGTTTTAAAGGCTCATGCAAGTCAATTGTATGCTATATGTGTTATGTGTTAAGTTAGAATCAAGTTTTGCATTAAGGGGCCAAGAATAGCCTAAGATTTGGAAATGAGAAATTCATGAAAAGTTTGGAAGTTTTGATGAAAATCCAACCAAGGTGTGCTTTTGGCAATTTTGAGAGTTTAAAGTTGAAATGAATTGAAATGAGTCATTTTCATGTTCATACACATGTTAGAGTCGATTTGATAATCAACGGATTTGAATTTGAGCAAAAGGGCGATTCTCTACATCTATGGAGTTAGAGAGAGATGGAGAATTAGGGCTAGCCATCCATGATTTGGAGAAACAAAAATCCACTTCTTTAATTCATAGATCTCTTGGTGTATCAACTCTAGAGGCTTCGCACTTGGGGAGGCTAACATTGATTCGTGGAATCTAATCGGTGAATTTAAAAAAAAACGCGAAGGATTAAAGTGAGTTAAACTTGTACTTGTGGAAGAATGGTTCTTCAAATGTATAAATCTTTTATCCTTCATCAATTAATAATAGTCGCATAAGAAAGATACTCGTTATTGGTTTATAGAAAAATTTTAAAATTTGATTTTACTTGCTTCGTTTACACTTATACAATTTAATTATATGTATACCATGTTTTTACAAACCAACAGTGGCATGAAGAGCCAAACTTATGCGAATTATTAATTATTTTGATTCTGTATATGTATGAGTATGTGTTTAGAATAATTTATTGAGCATAATTTATTGTATAAAATTATTATTATTTGAAAACAAAATACCAATTCACGATTTTGATCAAATATGTACGTGGCGAGAAGGCTGTGTAATAGTGGGTTTTTTGGAAAATCAATTTGGCACTTACGTGGGCTGCTGATTGGCGATTATTTTTTTTTGGGTTCATTTACACTTCCTAATACATTTTTTTTAAAAAAAAAATTACAACAAAAATGCATTTGGAAAATATTTACATAATTAATACATTTTTTATATTTTATTTACATATTTAGTGTATTTGGTATCCTTTTAATTTAGTTGAGTGTTTTAATGGGTTACTGATGTGGCAAATTAGTTTTTAAATTGAGTACTGTTACCGATTTTTGTACATAATGGGGCAATTTGAATTGCATGCCTTTTCTTCCCATTTCCCGTTTCTATCTATTTCAACTGGATATTATAATTTGGGAACTTGGAAACCAAACTTATATTCTTCATTTCTCTTCTTTGTCGCTGAGTCAATTTCTTCTTCTCCAGTTGTAGTCGTCGGTGGTCTTCATCTTTCTTATTGTCGCCATTTTTTATTTCTTTCGATTTGTTAAAGCATGGTTTCTATGAGGAAGATGGTTGGGGAGATGGATGATAAGAAGAATGATGGGAAGACTAAAAGAATTAGGGAGGATGATTCTTCTCCTCATGTGAATAAAGATGGGAATGCTGGTGTTGTGAAGTCTCCAAAACAGGGGAAGAAGGGAGTGGTTAAATCCACTGTTAAGGATAAAATATCGGGAAGACATGTTTCTAAGAAGCTTAAGGAATCGCTTGATTTGGAGTCTGATTTTGAAGAACAGCCAAACAAAGTTGCGAATGAAGTTGAAGATGATGTTTGTAGCCATAATATTATCCCCCACCAAAAACATCTTAAGGTGTACTTTTTAAATTATTTTTAAGAATTTGGGATACTTAGTTATTTTTGGCTACTTGTGAATTTGTTTTGGGAACTGGTGTTGTCTTATTTGGTAACTGAGTAATATATATTTGTTAAAATGGTTATGTAACATCCAAGTGCAAGGTTGGTTACTATTATAGTCTGATTTGGTTACTAGTTACTTTTTGACAATGCAGAGGTTGATAAAATTATTTTTGGAAACCTACTGATTATGTTTTGGTTACTAGTTTTGATATATTTGGATACTACTACTGATTATGTAGATGTTAAAATGAATTTTGTTACACAGTAGTTATGTTGTGGTGACTGTTAGATTTTGATTTGGTTATTGTATACGTTATGTAACAATAAACTTTTTGACAATGCAGATGCTCATTATTATTTTTTAGTGATGTAGTTTCGAGTTGGTTACTTTTTTTTAATGTGTTTGATTAATTTGGTTGAATTTGAGATTGGGAGTATTTACAGATTTGGGATTTATATTATGAGGAACGTCATCGTAATTTCATTGGGAAAATAATCTATTGGTTTAACATTGAAGTGTCCATTGTCATTATGAAGAAATTGACTGAAGATCAGTTGGGAAAGCTTAAAAAAACTTGTTTTGGGAATTTTGTAGATGTTGGGGAGTCAAAAATGTTTTCACAATTAATTCATCAGACTTTGGTGAGAGAAGTTTATCAAAGGGAAAAGGGGAGATGTGATTTTTGTTTGGTGAGAAAATGGAAAGATTTGGGCTGCCAGAATTTTGTTTAATTTCTGATTTAAGTTGGCAAGGAAATGAGGATATTTCTGCATTTAAAGGAATGGAAAATCAATTGGTGACTAGGTTTTTTGGAGATGAGGTTGTGACCCGTACTAGTATCGAGATGATATACCAGACTGCTTATTTGAGGATGATGAGGATACTGTCAGGATGTCTATTATATTCTTGGTTTTTAATTTCATATTAGCTGCTGTTTCAAATAATCATGTTGATGAGGCATTGTTTAAATTTATCTATTATGGCGACCTTGATAGTTATCCGTGGGGAAAATTTGCTTTTGAATAGACAAAGAATTCTTTATCCCTTACTCTGAAGGGACATTTAAAGAATGACATGAATGGGGGTGTTATATATAATTTTTACAAGGACAATTATTGTAAATCTTATAAGTTGAATGATTTGCCATATGTTTTCCAAGTTTTCTTGTTTGAAACCATTCTTACTCTTAAAGTTAGGGGTTTTTGTATTGATGAGAATATGTCAGAACTTAGATTATTTAGATGGAAGGAATTAGGAAAGGCTCCCAAAACTTACCAGTTGAATGATTTAGTGTTTGGTTCTGGACAAGTACGTCTGTTACCAATAACATTATGGTTGGTTACCATTAATAATATATTTGGTTACTGATTTTAATTTATTTATTTTTCAGTACTGTTTTGTTTCTTTTAATTGTTCAATGTTTTAGAGATGCTATATTTATTGTTATCACTATGTTCAAGTTGAGGATATAAATGCTTATTCCTACGGATGATGAGAATGATCATTTGGGTTTGGGTGGTTTTCACTTTTTCCATGGACATGACAGAGGGTCTAATGTTGTTGATATGAAAGTGGATGAAACCAGTAAGGGTAGAGATTTGGGGTTTTCACTTTCTAATGTCAAAAATATTATCGATACACGGGTGAGGCCTTTGGAAAAGAAAGTGAATGAAGTTAGGGAAGAAATTGAGAATTTGGGGATTGATTTGAAGCTTGATTTGCATGCTTTCTGTGTTGATATTTGCAGGGACATAAGGAAGATTATGAGAAATCATTTAAGTGGCGGCCCTAATGTTAGTGAAGGTGGGAATGAAGGTGATGATGATTATGATGATGGTTCAGAAGGTCGCAATAATGGTGATGAGTTGGATGATGATGATATACTTGATGAGTCTCATGATTAATGGTTCGGATAATGCCAACCAGTTTGATGGGAAAACTGCTGATGATGTTGGTGGTATGGGTGAGGTTCATATTGATGGAGATGATGACAAGGTTAAACATATTTGTTTATTTTTTCTGTGCTATATGTTGTTGTTTTATTGATTATTTAGTATTTTTTATCTTTACAGATTGGCAAGGACAATGACAAACAAACTTTTGATATTTTAAGTCAATCTTCTGGGAAATAGATTGTTGTTTTTACCCTTACTGAGGTTTATGTTTTTTACAATTTTAGTTACCTTCATAGATTGGATTGGTTACTGCTTCATAGTATTTTTGTTACTGCTCAGTCAGTTTGGAGGTTGTATTTGAAATTCTAATTGTATTTGTGATTTGTGTTGTTAATGCATTAAAGAGGGGTATAATCGAGGCAGAAAGTAGTTCGGTACTTGATAACTACTCAGGATATAGATCATTGTGTTGAAATGGAGAGAAGTGCATCCAAACCTTATGGTAGACCGGTTCATGCTCCTGCGCAGAGTACAACTTTGAGGAGTCCATATACGACTAAGTTTGGTTATGCTGATTCATCTTCCTCTGCTGTGGTTCCTACACAAATACGCTGAGGTCTTTCTGCATTTTCTAATGTTTGCATGGGTATGCCATTCAAATTTGAAGATGTATTGTTTAATCAATGGTTTAAGATTGGCATAAATAACAGGAAAATATATGTTATTTTTATAAATAATATGTTTTAAAAAAGAAAGGAATTTATTTTCTTTTTCTTATATGCTTTTATATTGAAGAACTGAAAAATTCTCTAGGGACAATGATAAGATTGAACCTGCATTCAGATTTAGGTATATCCCAATATCATCTTAAATGTGATTTTACAAATTAAAGACTCCTGGAGAGTGGCTTGATGATGATGTGAGTTTATTTATTTTTGAAATTCTGTTGTGTTACTTTTTACTTCTTTATACTTTTTAGTAAAGTTATTTTCTTCTATGATATTGTAGAAAATGATTTATGGTTACTTCATTTAATTATTTTGGTTACTATTTTTGACAGTGTTGGTTACCTTGATCAGAAAGTTTTAATTTTTGGCAATTGTTTATATCTTATGGATTTTGATTTGTTTTTTGGTCCAGCATATCAACATTTCCTTTTACTACTTCCGGAAATTGGCTAGGCACTCTGTCAATATTCAAATCAGGGTCACTACTACATATTGTTAGTTTCATGTGAAGTTGTCTGCTTTATATGGTCAATATTGTCAAAAAAACACAGATACGACTCTACTGTCGGGGGAGGGTGATGTCGTTGAATACATTCGCGGATATTTGATGGATGTGAACACACCTTGGGTTGATGTTGATTATGTTTTGTTTCCAATTCACATAATAAATCCAGATCATTGGTTTCTGTGGATTTTTGATGTGCATCGTATACTTCTAGTAGTTTATAATTCTCTTCAACCTACCAGGACAGTCATGCGCACAGATATAATGGATGTTTGTGAGCTTTACATTTTCATTCTACCCATAATCATGTCTAAGTGTGGGTTTTGGAAAGGTGGGTTAGATATTGATTTCAATAGTGAACCATATCTTCAAAAGTTGGAACATGATATCATTGAATTTAAATTTGCAGAAGGGGAGCCTGAACAAATTAAGGATAAAGTTTATACCTTTTTTCCATTTCTTTAAAACTGTCATCTAGTTTGATGTTTGGTTTGGTTTGTTTTCTATTTTTCTTTATTTTTGCAGTGATTGCGATATGTTCACTATTTGTTTTATTGAACATTTTCTTCACCAAAAGTTTGCTAAAATGCCTAATCCATTT
This sequence comes from Hedera helix, assembly GCA_947179155.2. Classification (NCBI taxonomy): domain Eukaryota; kingdom Viridiplantae; phylum Streptophyta; class Magnoliopsida; order Apiales; family Araliaceae; genus Hedera; species Hedera helix. Next base: position 23,852,869 of record OX359280.1, read on the forward strand.
CCCATTATCCAATACCAGAAGAAATTATGTGCTAACTTCTTCATGAATACTAAGAACAAGCAAATATGGGGATACGATTATGATACAGAATATCCAGGCATATTTGTCCTAGAAAAATAGTTTGGTTGTATATGTATTTTCCTTGTAAAGTTTTTTTTAATCTTGGTTTTTTTGTTTGTTGATATTTATGACCATTTGTTAAAGTTCCTGAATTATTACTGTTTAGTGAGTGTTTACGTTAATGGAATTAAGTCTTTGATTGTATTACCAGTACTTTGACATTGTTTGTTTGTTCATATTTGGTGTTCTGGACTCGTTCCTTTAGAGGTAAACAAATACGTATTAGTGAGTGACAGAAGTTCAACATGTTGGTTACTAATTACCTTTTGATTTTTTTTAACCAAATGCGCATTAGCTGCTGGTTACTTATAAATAACCTTTTTAAAATTATATTATTTGAAATATGGTACAGTTGGTAGCTGTGAGGATCCGAATTTTTTAGAATTTTCTTAATAATATTAAATGAGAATTTAATTGATAAAATTATCAAGATTATTTAAATTATTTATTATTTTATGTGATTTAAGGTATGTGATGAGATTTAATTAGTAAATTAAATCTGTGCAGAGATTATGATAAATGGTATTGAATTTAAGTAATTGAAAAGTAAATAAATTGTTTAAAAACAATTTATGAAGAATAAGAGAAATTTCTTATAAAGGCACAATAAAATTATTATGAAAATACGAAAATTATATTTAAATGGTGTTATGTGATAATGTGAAATATATGATTTAGACATGTGTGTGTGTGTGTGTGTATATATATATATATATATATATATATATATATATATATATATATATATATAAATGTGCATGTTTAATTGATAATTATAAATTTTATTAATTATGAAAATTAAGGGATTAATAATTAAATTAATTCAATTTTAAATGAAAAACGAACGAGGAAGTTAATAAAATTGTAATTATTGATTTTAGATTTAATTAAGAATTATGGTGGAAATTTAGAAATTGATTGAGAAGAAATGTAATTATATAAATTATATAATAATAAATTATATAAGAAAATTAAAGTGATGTATGAAGGAAATTATAATTATATAAATTATATAAGAATAATTATATAATTTATATAAGAGTATTAAATTAATGAGAGAGTTAATGAAGGTATAATTATTGATTATATAATTAATTAATAATTATGGAGGAATTTAAGAAATTGTTTAAAAAGAGAATGTAATTATATAAATTATATAATATTAAATTATATAATTTATATATAAAGACATTAATGTGAAATGTAAAGAAATGAAATTAAATGAGGAAAAAGGAAGGTTTTAATTTATTAAAAATTACATTTAGGAATAATAGAATTATTATGACTTTTATGAAGGGTAATATTTTGGAAACGTGAACATGTTAATGTAACATATTGTTCAAGTAACGAAGTGAAAAAAATTATGAAAAATAATTTTTATGTGTCCTATGAATTTTTTATGATTTTTGGAGGTATAAATTACCTCATATAATTACATACATGGCGTTATGCGTGTACAAAATTTGTCAATAAAAGTACCCAAAAGAGGTATTAATATTAATTATAAATCAATTTATGTTTTTTAGTGAATTAAAATAAATATTTTATGTACATTACATAAAATATTTATTACACGAAATAACTACGTAATGTATTAAAATTTGAAATTTTGGCATGAAATTTTCCGGAATCTTCCAAGTTGGTTGTGTGAGAGGCGGTGGAACCAAACATGGGTATAAAATTTAGTTAACTTGCTTGAGATATAAAAGCCAACAAAGGAGAAGAAATAAAAAAAAAAGAAAAAAAGAAAAGAAAGCAAACAAACTCTCTCTTCATATTCTTTCTCCTCCATCCTCCACCACCGTAGCCACCATGCCACCACCGGAATAGATCACCACCAAGAAAGGAGAAAGTTTTGGAGCCATCAAAGGAAGAATTTAAGATTTGGAAAGTATAAATATTGATTAATATGAGTTATTTTATTATTATGTTGTTAAATAATTTTATGGAAAAATTGTAGATAATTAGTATAATTATTCTAAATAATTTTTGGATATATACTTATGAATTTCATGATTTTTGGAGTTATTTTGTGGTGAAAAAGTGAGCAAAAATGGTAAAATTTGTGAAAAATTGGTGTATTGTTACGGCAGGAAGAAGAAAGGAAATGCGCGGCAACCATTTTTTTCCAGTTGCGGGCGTTAAACGACGCTCTTTTGGGGCGTTGGGGCAGGGTCGCACAATGCGCGGCTGTGTTTTCGTCTGCCAAAGGCCAAACAGCGTCGTTTGGTGTAGGCGGAGAGGGGTCGTGCGCCATGCGCGGCCGACGCAATGCGGAGAATGACTATTTTGCCCCTGCCCTTTTCAAGAAATACCGACCGTGTCCCTTGACCACCGAAATTACAGTTTTGCCCCCTATCTTTCCGGAAAATACCAAACATGTCCTAATGTTGCTAAAATTACGGAAATGCCCCTGGACTTTCCAGAAAATACCGAATGTGTCCCTAAGGGCGCGAAAATTACCAAAATGCCCTCAGAAGTGATTTTAATTGAAATAAATGTTTAAAAAAATTATTTAAAAATCATAAAAAATTATAGAAAAATACTAAAAATATAGAAATGATGTTTGTGCATTAAATTTAATATTTTTGTAAAAATATTAAATATTGGGAATTAATATTTAAATATTTTAAATATTAATCTAATGAGTTTAAAGGTTAGAAAATGATTAAATAAAATTTTTGTGACAACCAGATATGTTAAAATTTGTCCGATGAGTCGGGTTGTCCGAAGTGAAGGAGTTGATATTAAGTTATATTAATATTTAAGGAACGATGTTAATATAATTAACCATATAAATTAATAATTGGCCCAGAGATGATATTAAGTAAGTAAATTAATATCATAAAGAGATAAATAATTATTATTTGATTATTTTATGATCATAGGTTGATCGAGTTAAGGGTTTAAGCTATCAATTTAAATAATTGGACGTCAGACAAGTTCTTCAGTCCTTTAATGTTAATTGTTGCCTGTTATGATACGTAAATACTTGTTTAAATGCATGTAAATTATGTGTTATGTGATCTGTGGTTAACATGACAACTATGTGTATTTTGTGCAATGATGTGGGATATACTGCTATAATAGAAGCACAAGCACATGAAGTATGACACACACTGAGTATGTTAAGGAATGTGCTACGTGAAATATAAACTGTTGAAATTGCTGAGCCGTTGTGCTCATTACTTGCTTAAAATAAACTTTTGCAGGTTAAGAAATGAATTTCAGAAATATCGGATTATATTATAGATGAATTACCTAGAAGGTAGAAAACGTGATTGTTATATTGTTAATATTATAACGCAATGTGAGAAATTTGTTAATTTACTATGATGAATTGTATGTATATATAAGTTGAATCTGGATATGATAAAAGTTCAATTATGAACTGTGATTGATCAGGATAATTGTTACGATATAAATTATTATATGTTTGATTACGAATGACGTAACAAGGAATATTTGTATGAAAATAAATAACAGTAAATTTTGAATGATGAGCTTTATGATACGTGTAACAGAAAGAAAAAGTTAAGGTTACGATATAGGGACTAGGATCCAGATATAAGGATTTTACATATTCAAATATTTTAATACAATGATTGAGAAAAAAAGAAAAAAATTATACCGAAAAATTCGGTAATTGATAATTTAAAGTCAATTTAAAGGATTAAAGAAAGTGATGAAAGATTTATTAACGGACCGAAATTTGGACATAAGGCAATTGATGTTTAATAAATACAAGATTTAAGGTAATAAAGATGGTCGAAATTCGGGGTAGTTTCAGTATCCAAATCTTCATACAAAGGTAACCATTTTAGTTTTTATTGGTAACCAAATAGTCATTAAAAATTTTCAAAACAGTTACCAAATATTCCATATATTATAGTTTTTGTGGGTAGCAAAATACCCATTTATGTAGCTGCTGGTTACTTGTAAATAACCTTTGATAAATTATATTAGTTGGACTACGTTACAGTTGGTAGCCAAACCTTCATACAAAGGTAACTGTTTTAGTTTTTATGGATAATCAAATAGTCATTAAAAAATTTAAAAACAGTTACCAAATATTTCATGTATTTGCTTTCTGTATCTTGCTAAATCATGACTGAATCAGAGAGTAGTCGTGTGGTTTTCCTCTTACTTAATGTAAGAAGAAAAGAATTTAAAATATTATTCAATATTGTGTAACACAATCTTGGGCACCTTACATCAATAAAAAAGTTACCATATATCTATTTATTGGTTACTCACCGTAAACAATTATATTTTTTTGTAGTTACACTTTTTTTGATGATATACTATATCAGACCTTTTTTGGTCATAAAATTGGTGGATTATTGAATGTTTTCCTATTGTGTCCTTTTTCTTGGCACCTGCTGCATTTGGTTTGAATTTTGTTTTCAGATCCATGCTTGTACCTCCCTATCTTTGATCTTCCAACTAGTCTTCTTGTATTTGGTGGTTTTACACATATGTTTCTTATTTCTTTTGGCACATCCCAATTCTCTTTTTCATCTAATGGCAGGATAGAAGTTGGATACGTGTCTACCAAAGTTATTTTTGTGTAGTTTTTTGAGCAAAATTCATAACAACTCAAATTTCTTTTGCTGATAACAGCAGCAGCGTGTCAACAAGGCATCTCATGGTACTGAAATTTATGGCATGTGCATGTCTTTTGTTCCATGTCCATAATAAACTGTTTGGTAACATCGTAAACAGTGAAAATCACTAGGTTTGATGTCTTAACCTACCACACAATTAAAGGGTGTAGTTAGTATGTATAATCATTTAATTTTTTTAATTCGGTAAAATGGCAGTCATATGTACTGTTGGTAACTTTTTCAGCATATACAAGTAACCAATAATGACTAATGCGATTTCCATAAAATGTAAATGCAGTCTAAAAGTTGTATACAGGTAACCAATACACATGCATGTAATAATTTAAATTTAAAACTTGTATTACTGACCTTAAGTTTCTTTGATTCAATGATATTAGATTGCAGTCTTCTCTCAGCTGTTGTGGAAAGGGTAGTGAATGTTGATATGACTGCTTATTTGTTTGTGAAATACCATCTTTGAACCATACAGTGGAGGCATTCAATCATTGATGTAATCGAAAGTTCACTTGATTGCATTGTTGATAGATTTGGCTGTGTTTGAAGTCATTGTTGAGTATCTGCTTATAGTCCCATGGATCCTTGTGCACTTCTCTAACTTAACCTCTTTCTCCAAATATGTCCTTATTCGAGCATCAATAGCATCTAGTTCAGCCATGTGTATGTTGAATTGTTCAATAGTATAAGCTCTACAAGCCTCGTTGTATGCTTTTTTAAGTTCTTCTCCTTTATTTTTGAATCTGTTTTTTATATTTTTCAATACATGAAATGTACATAAACCATGCATGACATCGGGGAACACAAAGTTCAATCCCTGTACAATGGCTTTATGTTTATCTGAAACAATGTATTGTCCTTCCCTAATTCCACAAGCATTTCTCAAATGGACGAAAAACCATCTCCAAGACAATTCATTTTCATTGTTAACCACTGTAAAAGCAATCGGAATAATGTTTCTGTTTGCATCCTGGGTGCTTACTATGAGGAGTGTCCCCCCGTAGGTTGATTGTATGAACGTGCCATCAATTACAATGATTGGGAAGCAATGATGTCATGCTTCAATGGATGCTCCCATGACAATGAATAGATACTTGAAACGACCATTTATTTTCAATTACAGGGATGTGATTGAATCTGGTATGAAATTTCATGAATGTCAATATAAATATATGGAGCAGTTAGTGGTCAAACTTGTAATCGAGGTTTACCGACAAAAAACCATTTTTATGGGGAAAAGAAATCATAGTCCAGTTGGTAGCCAAACCTTTATACACAAGTAACAAATTCAGTTTTATTAGGTTACCAATAAATTATAAAAAATTTACAAACAATTTCCACGTGAATACCTAGATTTATTTTCTTCAACATGTGCAACCATGATGGGATCAGAGAGTAGTTGTGTGGATTGACTCTTACTTTTTCCAATACTTTCCCCTTTGATCTCCATGCTTTTTGGTAAGATATTGTCACATTATACTCTATCATCATGTCTTCCACAATATATGTAGGTGTGTATATTTTCTTCAGATTTGTTAATCTATGCATTATGCATTCACTAACCAACTCACTATTTATTTGTCTGTGATCACCCAAAAGTATGTCGGATGAACATGTGTGTATATCATTGAATTCTCTCACATTGAACATACTGGTTTTCTGAAACCTTGATGCTCTCAACTTCCATTTGCAATTTTCATTCTCTATGCATACTAGCATAAAGTCTCTACCACTTGTTTTTTTAACCTTGTGTTGTCGATTTTGCCTGATTGAATATAGTCTTATTGCTTGTGCTAGGATTTTTTTTGTCTTTGTAAGTTTGATGTATTTTAACTTCATATTCATTTGGATCTTATATGACCTTATTAGATTGTTCTTTCGTGTATGCTCTGCCTTGATGTTTGTCTTGTACTCGATCAATAGCTTCGATGGCAAGCTGATAAGCATATTGTGTTCCAATTTGGTAATCTTGTGTTGCCAGTGGTACAAGTTCTGAATTCCATTATGCCGATCTGATTGGTGTTACATCAGGAATCCTATTTTCTTCTTCATTTCACAAGTTCTGTAAGATTGTAGTGCCTCCATTGCTGCATACATTCTCTATAATTAGTGGAAACTTGCCATATTCATCTGATTTTCTATTTACTTCCATAAAGAATCTAAATGTTGCTTCATCTGACATACTTATCGGTGGAATGTTGCTTCTAATTTGAAATTTGATTGACAATTTTGTTGTGTTGGTGTATAGCCATATTGCACTGCATACCAAGTTGTGCATTTCGATGAATGAACAAGTTGATGGGACTAATAGGCCGGTCACTTCAAAATTGAGGTATTGGTTACTGTCAGACCACGTTTCGTTGAAATAAAGGACAACTGGAATCATCTCCATTGTATGTCAACTAAAGCATTAAAAATAATACAATATTGTGAATGGTTACCAAATCAACATTATACAGTAACCAAAACTATTCTAATTAGTAACCATAAATCTGAAACACATTGTTTGCATACAGTTTATAATCAAATCACTGAGTATCAGGACGTGGTGACCAATTGAAATATGAACAATTAAAACTAAGTAACCAAACACTGATATGAAGGTAACCTAATATTATATAGTAACCAAAACTATTCTAATTAGTAACCAAAAATCTGAAACACGTTGTTTGCATCTTGTTTATAATCAAATCACTAAGTATCATGACGTGGTGACCAACTGAAGGCTGAACAATTAAAACTAAGTAATTAAACACTGATATCTAGGTAATCAATTTATGATTGTGTAGTAACTATGGGTAAATTTATGAATTGAACCTTGAAAGACCCATACCAAATTTTCAGTATACAATTCTACTTTATACCAATTTGAAATCCATCAATAAACAACTAATAATCCTTATATTACTTTTGTATATGGTTACCAATTGAAAATCGAAAGGGCTCTTTACACTAGTATATAAACCATTTTCCAATTCTAAGTTATATTATTCGATTTCAATTTTTAGATTTAGATTATGGTTTACTTACCTTTGTAATTCTTTTTCAGATTTGGTTCTCCTTCGACCTAATCGTGCATGTCAGTTTTGGATATCCTCTTTGTCGAATTTGGCTACTCCGTCTTCGATCTTCTTTGTTCGTGATTTGCTATTTACAGATTTCAATCTATTCGAACTTCGGCTACTCCGTATATTATATGTTCTTGATCTTGAATGCTCTTTGGTTTGGTATCTCCGACTTCTTCTTCTTCTTCTTCTTCTTCGATTTGTTTTGGTTGCTAGATTGCAAAGATTTGGTAACTGCCGAATATGGCAGTTACTTCTCCTTGATTTCAGGTTTCCTTATTTTTTTTTGAAACTAAATGATTTGATTTGTTTATTGTTTTGCACTATTTTTGATAATATTTTATGAATGCACTAATATTGTAATTACTTTCTAAATATTGTATACTAGTGTAAAGTTCCCTTCTTCTTTTTTTATTCCTAAAATCCATGAGTGTAAAGGCGGGCCCCATAGTCATTTGTTAAGTAATGAATGGGATTTGTTAACTTAGTGATTTGTTAACCACCTGTAGTGGGCTTACGTGCTGAAGTAATTAACATAATGAGTTATGTTTTAAAAAAAATCTACAAATTCGGTGATTGCTTGGTACGACACCCAATTTGGAAATAGCTGCGGTGCGAATACTATAAAATTGTTGTTGGGTTTGATTTTATGTAAATTTTAAAATTAAAATAAAAAGTTTATTTCAAATAATTTTAAAATAAAATACAAGTTTATTTTATACATAAAATTAGATTTTATGCAATTTAAAATTGCCCATTAAATGATACCGATATATATATATGGAATGATTCATTTAATTTCATGAGATGAATATTATTTATTGATATATATTTTAATATATATGATAATAAATGGGATTGATCATGGATTATTGACCAATGTGATTGTATTTATTTTATATGAATGCATTGAATGAATGAGTTTTAATAAATAGGGCATGCGTACCTCGTCTTTTGCTATTTTTTCTGATGTAAATTATATCTCCCTTCTATGTACTTTTCATTGATTGTTGATCAATGTTTCTGTTTTATGAAAATAGTTTGTAATAGGATTGGTTATATTTATTTGAAGAATTGGAACTGAAGACAAAGAACGCATGAAGACTCATTAATGTAATAGCTACATTATTGTGTTTATTTTTGCACCATAGGTTTGACCATTTGGTTTATTTGGTGGCTCGAATAAACCAAATTAGAATTAAAGTTCATAATCAATCCTAGTAGAATATAGTATTCTATATGTGTGCATTCGCGCTAAACAAGCTGGGACAGTTAATATTAACAAACCCCTCATGATTTAGAATAAGTATTATTTATAAAATGAATTAAAAAGTTTAAGTTATGAATTAAATGAGTTTAATTCAATTAAATAAAATTAGAATGTTTCTAATTTATTTATTTTACTACTCATAATATTAAGTTGTAATGTTCAAAGATATTTATTAAAAATATCGAACGTCGTCTTCTAGCATGGTAAAATAATAGAGTATCAAATAATTATTATGAGTTTGTTATGTCGCGTAAGGCTTGTATTAATTATTTGAGATGTTGTTTTATTACGTAATTGATGTTTATAAAGGAATTGGACATTACTATTTTGTTGTGTTGCATAAGGACAGTCTTTTTCTCTTCACTTATATGGAAATGCTATGTCGGACTTAACTTGGATAATTTTGATTTGGATGTGTCGCACATAATCATAATAATTCAAGAGGTAAAATACAAGGAGTTACATGTTACTGTAATTGACAAAAAGTTGTCTACCTATTTATTTATATATAGTTTGTTGTGTTGCACAAGGCTGTATACATTTGAAATAGGATCCTTATTCTCATTAGCAAATCTTTAATTAGATTTGCCAAACTATATAAGGTGGGTAATATAGTTTGATGAAAATAGTGGTAGACACCATTTTAAATAAAGACCTAATTAATACGGTGATTAATAAAATGAATGCATGTTAATATTGTTATTAATTCACTTAAGAATATTGTTATGTTTAATTCATTAACACTACATAGCATATGTAATATCCCAGATATTTTTCAGATTTTAGATAATATCTTAATTGATTTAATTAAAGGTTAAGGTTTAAAACCTAGAATTGGAGACGTAAAATGTGTAGAAAATGGGTAAACATTTTTTTTAACATAATTTATTTGTTAGAAATTAAATGTGGAAGTATTTTAATGATGCATGTAGATAATTTATTAAGGAAATAAATTCAAATGAGAAGTGAATGTGATTATATATATATATATATATATATATATATATATATATATATATATACCTAAATCGTGCTTCTTAGCCAAATAAGAAGATGAGTAGATTAAATACTCAATTAAACTAATAATGTAATTAGTTTTAATATAAAGTAAGAAGGAATGTTGTAAAATATAATTAATTAGGTTAATTATATTAGTTATGAGTTCAAGTAATTTAATTACTACTAGTGGACTAGCCTCAAAAGGATTATATGTGTTAGCCAAATATGGGAATTCTTGCATGAATGTGGGTAATTAAATAAGAGAGCCCAATGGAAGGTAAGCTATGTAGCCCAAACTTTTAAAAGTCAAATGTTGGTCAAAGTGTGGGGAAATGTTATTGAGTGTAGAGAATTAACTAATGTAGGGTAAGTTGAATAACCCTAGTTGGTAGATAAGAGAGAGAGTATTAATCAAACATTGGTTAATTGCTAGGTAAATATGTATGATGATGAGAATTAACTATGTATGAGTTAATTGTGTAACCCAATGTAGGAATAACTATATGGGTATGGGTAATTATATTATAAACCCAAGTTAATGATAAAAGGTAGTTAATGAATTAAATTTAATCAAGTCAAAGTACTTGTATTAATGTGTATTAAAATTAGCACTACCGTCGCAGCGGTAGGCTTCACCGCCGCAGCGGTGAAACTCTCTGGAATGTGAAAAATAGAACTACCGCCGCAGCGGTAGGTTTCACCGTCGCAGCGGTGAAACTTTGTGGAATGTGAAAAATAGAATCACCGCCGTAACGGTAGTAATCACCGCCGCAACGGTGGTACAGACTGTTTGAAAATTAACTTTGAATAAGTTAATTTAATAACCCAATGTGGTAGATTAATTTAATGCATGTCTAATTGGATTATATTATAAGTCCAAATAAAGTATTAAACTAAGTTAAATAAATTAACCTAGTAGTTTATGTAATTAATTAAACCTTGATCCATGTAATAATTAAACTAGCTCAATACTTGTTTTAATTAAATGTAACATATGATATTTAATATAGTAGCCCAAATGAATTAAATTGTTGAGTCCAAACAATGGTAATTCAAAGTCCAATTGAAATTTAATTTTAATATCCAAAGTGGAGCCCAATGTGCATGTATAGGTGAATATGTATACATATATTGGTGTATATATATATGGATACTTATATAATGATATAAGACATAAAAATAAATCCAAGTTGGTGAAAATTATTGCTATTCCCGAATTTTGAGAGGGCCCCACATGTAAATGTTGAGTGTAGCTTCATTTTGCTTATTTTTCACTCCAAAAGTTGCTTGCAAGCAACCTTGATTGAGGTCATTCACTCTAGTCATTCCAAGTTGTCATTCCATGCAATAGTAAGTGAGTTTAAACTCTTAATTCACCAATGTTAGTTGATTAAGATAGTTAATGATGTAATCCTAGAGTGCTATAAATAGAGAAGAAAGAAAAAGCTAGCAAGAGTTGGTCAATTGTTCATTTCACCAAGTTATAGAGAGAGAAGTTCTAGAGAGAAGCTAGAGCTTTTGTAAGATGAGGGTTAAGTCATCAAGGAGGATAACTATGTTAGGGTAGATCAAGAAGATCAAGGAAGAGATCCAACCATTTTCAAGAAGAAGATTTTCTTTTAAAGGTTGAAAAGTTTTCTTAACCTAGATCTTGTTATTTATGTTGTTAAATGTTGAACTAGAAAGGTTATAAATGATGTATGATATGTATATGATGTGTGTAGAGTCATAAAATATGATGGTCTAGCAACTAATGCTTGTAGCATCATGTTTGAACCGATTGAATCAAGGATTTATGAAGCTAGTTTTCATTCTGTCATTGTGAGCAATTTTAAGCCTAGATCCGTTTGGAATTTGGATTTGTGATATAAAGAGAAATTGTAGAGGGGGAAATTCTGATAAGAATGGACTCAAGAATCACATTAAAATATTTTAAAATGATGAAGTTATGGCTGTCAGAGCGTCGAAGGGTCGAGCAGTCCTCAAGTTAGGGTTTCAGAAATTTTGTACTACCACCGCAGCGGTCAAACATTCTGCCAGAAACCTGTTTTAGGCGTCCGGGTCGGGTTGGATCAGTCCGGGTTGAGTTTTTAGTAGAAATTTAAGTTGAAATACATATAAAATGAATGTATTTGAATACTAAATCAATTTATATTGAATCTATTAGTGACTTAATGATATCTAAATGTATAAAATAAAAACTAAAGTTAACACAATTAAAAAGTTAACTATTGATAATATTTGAAGAATATTAAAATATTATTAAATGATGAACAATATTAATATAAGATTAAAAGGTTATTAAATGTGTAATAACATTTGTATATGATGGAAATGTTCTTAAATAATTAATGACAATATTAAATAAGTAAAATATTATTAAATGGTTAATAATATTAATGAGTGATTAAAATATTATTAAATGGTTAATAATATTAAGAAGTGATTAAAATATTATTAAATAGTTAATAATATTAAGAAGTGAGTAAAATATTATTAAATGGGTAATAATATTAATATGTGATTAAAATATTATTAAATGGTTAATAATATTAATAAGTTATTAAAATATTATTAAATGGTTAATAATATTAATGAGTGATTAAAATATTATTAAATGGTTAATAATAATAATAAGTGATTAATAATAATAATAATAATAATAATAATAATAATAATAATAATAATAATAATAATAATAGTAGTAATAATAATAATAATAATAATAATAATAATAATAATAATAATAATAATAATAATAATAATAATAGTAATAGTAATAATAATAATAATAATAATAATAATAATAATAATAATAATAATAATAATAATAATAATAATAATAATAATAATAATAATAATAATAATAATAATAATAATAATAATAATAATAATAATAATGATAATACTAGTAATAATAATACTAGTACTTATTAATTAATTCCTAAACCATTTAGGAACTTGATTATTTAATAATGAGAGTACTTCTTATTAATTAATTATTATAATTACAATTTCTAAACTATTTAGGAACTTAATTATTTACAACAATACTACTACTTATTAATTAATTCCTAAACCATTTAGGAACTAATAATAATAATAATAATAATAATAATAATAATAATAATAATAATAGTAATAATAATAATAGTAATAATAATAATAATAATAATAATAGTAATAATAATAATAGTAATAATAGTAATAATAATAATAATAATAATAATAATAATAATAATAATAATAATAATAATAATAATAATAATAATAATAATAATAATAATAATAATAATAATAATAATAATAATAATAATAATAATAATAATAATAATAATAATAATAATAATAATAATAATAATAATAATAATAATAATAATAATAATAATAATAATAATAATGGTAGTAATAATAATAGTAGTAATAATAATAGTAGTAATAATAATAGTAATAATAATAATAGTAATAATAATAATAATAATAATAATAATAATAATAATAGTAGTAGTAGTAGTAGTAGTAGTAATAATAATAATACTAGTAGTAGTAGTAGTAGTAGTAGTAGTAGTAGTAGTAGTAGTAGTAGTAATAATAATAATAATAATAATAATAATAATACTAGTACTTATTAATTCATTCCTAAACCATTTAGGAACTAATAATAATAATAATTACTCCTCTTATTAATTTATAATTAGTATTTCTAAAATACTAAACTATAAATATTAAGCTATTTAATTTATTCTATCACCATAGTAAGAATTAAATATACTTAATTTATTATTACGATTATGCCATCCACTTCTAAAATAAATATTACTCTTTTGCGGTGTGACCCTTTAGGTTCTCCATATTAAACCGGTTGTACAATAAATAAATTAGAATAATTCTAATTCATTTATTACGAATTAAGTATTTAATTCAGAATAAATAATTATTCCACAATAAGGGTAAACCCCCTTAATTAGCAATTAGTCGACATTCTAGATAATATAGATTTCAACATTTGATCGTAAAAAAACCTTTCAGCGAATAGTTACCGTACAATTTAATCATTCTACCATACAATGTCTCAATCAAATATAAGACATAGAGTTTCTGTCAAGTCTTATTAATTTGATCATATGCATTTCAATTCACAAATACACAACTCTAGTTAATGTAAATTAGAAACTCCTTTCTAATTTCATTCAACCCTGGCCAGGAATTTCTGAGTTGTCACTTATTGAATCGCATAAGACATTCTCTCCCATTACTGGAAGTGGTAGATCATTTGTTGATCATTCACCTATCTCCATGTGTACCTTATTATACTCAAGCATATCCTTTGATATACCACCAGGTCTTAAGGAACATGTCAAAGTATAACTTAATACACACAAGATACTATGATGATCTCAAGTCCAAGGATCACTTGTACGTCTATCACATAAGGAACTCCTATTGACAGACAAGTAAAACTCCATTAGATGTTCCTTGAGCGAGTCACGTTCAGTGAACTTATTCTCTAATAAGCACCTACATACTTGTTTTAGTGTCTCTACGCAAATGATTATGAGATCAATCATCCTCTTCATAAGAGTAAGCATAGTATATACCAATCTATCCGGATCTACTAATCCCCTTTTTAGTGATCCAACGATTAGGAACAATTTTAGTTTTGAGCTATCTTGAATTTAGATCTCATTAGCATGATCCTCATAATGGTTCTAAAAACATTGCTAAAAAACTATGGGTTTATCCATTTGATTAATTCAAGTAATTAATCTTGAATAAAGAAATGCCTTGATTCTTTTATTAATAAATGAACAAGATTACAAAGTATATGCTTATCATATCAAATGTGATTAGCTTGAGGGCATACTACTTTCACTTTAGATCTATAATAACCAATGACACTACAATATAGACACATGTCTCAAAGATGATCAATCAGATTGATCAATTGGGACAACTGAGTTTTGTCAAGGATGAAAAATTGAGTCAAGATTCGATCTTCCAATCACTCACTGACTCCTATTCGCAAGTAGTTGTGAACTTCAACATTAGTAAGCTAGACATTAGTTTAACTAATTTGCTTAATATGTTGAAAACTATTGAGAGTCACTTTCCTTCCAAGAAAAACTAATTCTTACTCATAGATGAATCTTCTAAGTGGAAGAAGATAGCCAAAGGTTTTTTGAAGAGTTAGAAAGGATAGAAGGAAAATGAAAGACACTAATTAAAGGACATAAATAAAGGTGATCCTGAAGGAAAATGTGTTTGTTTTCATTACAATAAGCTGAGACACTGGAAAGACAACTGCAAGAGAGTTGTAGTAGTTAAGTATAAGAAGTTTAGTGAAGCTTCAGCAACACATATAGATTTGTTCAAAGTGTAATAGAACTTTCTATAATTCAAGGTTCTACTTGGGTATTAGATACCAGCTGGTGATCTCACGTATGCAAGTTACTGCAGAGACTAAGCAGAAGTAGAAGGCTAAATAAAGGATAAGTAATCATCTGCGTGGGGAATGCAGCAAAGGTTGTTACGTTAGCCATATGAACTTAAAGTTTAACATTGCCCACGGACAAGTCTATTAAGTAAGTGTAGGCACGAAAATTACGTACCTTATTAGGTTAGGGTTCGTAGTAATGGTGTGGAATCGGTCGAATGATTAGAGAGGGGAGAAAAATCGGTGAGCAACTACTAGGATAACACGTGGCATAACTCTTAAAATCATGGCGTAATCACTGGTGTCCGAGAGCTGTGACAAGTATTTCGATTGAATTCAAGATAGGCGACGCCAACACTTTTGTTCACTTGATTCAGGGTTGATCATAAGTTATCAATTCCTTCCCACCTCCTTTTTGTTTTAAGGGAGAGTGCTTTCATGTGGCACAAAATTCTTTAAGTGTCCAAAAAGTCCTTTCACTTGTCAAGTGAAGGGGTATTTATAGGCTCTATGTCATGTGTTAGGCACATGTCGAAAGGAGAAATTCTAGAAATACCCTTAACGATAGAGAAATTCCTAGAATACCCCGAGTTACCCGGATAGTGCCCAAATCATTCAATTCTTCTAACTACCAATCCAATCCCTCAACCGATTCTCAGTACAAGTTGTTCTCATGAGTCTTCTGTCTTGAGACTCATGTAACACTTCTTAAATTATACTTTTAAGATTGTATAATGTCTAGAAAGATCGAAAAAATCAATTTTATTGTCAAAGAAATGCATCACAAGATGGGAAAAGACCACCTTAAGGGGTCCACCCTTGGGGAGCGAACTTGTAACGCCCCGAGATCCCGACCTTCCTTAATTTAGTCCGATTATCTCAGGATAACATAACATTAATTTTAAATCCATATTAACCGGAATCTCGTGCATTAAAACTTAATTGTTAACTTTTAAAATCTTTCATTTGACCATAATTTGGTCCATAGTTCTTTTTTTTTTTTTTACTTTTTACTTTATCTTATTTAACTTACAATCATTACCTGTCTCAGGATCTCAACCTTCAATCTCCTTGTGCTAGACTTAGATCAAATACAACAAGTGATGACCTAGTCTATTACAATTTCATGATCATATATATATTCATCATTTACATAACCTGTAATTAAAACTCGCCATGAACTTTCTATACATGGCTCCATATATATATATATATATATATATATATATATATATATATATATATATATATATATATACATGTTCTGTACCTGTTCCTGTTTACACACAGTCATTCATCTTGTCTATACAATATATCATCATGTCTGTTTATAACTAATCCATACATACGAGTTTATTACATTTAAAATTTAACTTACCATACAACATAAACTTTACCTCATTACAATCCCTTACCTTGAATAATACATACATGTATATTTACCCATAGGAATTTACCACCATACATCTTGTTATACCATCTAGATTTATCATTTAAAAACAACTATTACATAACTTGCATTTATACAAATTTCTATGCCACAATTTTCCTCATGCTTGTCCACACATTCACTTCCGTTACCTTAGCTGAACCGAATCATCCGGTCTTCTTATGCTTTACCTGAAAGGTTAGTTTATAGCAAGAATGAGCATAAAGCTAAGCAAGTTAATCAGCCAACACCTTTCATGCTCACAATTTATAATATGCGTCATACATCATTTACCTTAATATACAATGCTTAATGTCACGTAATCCATTTAGCACTTAAACCACATATTTGCACATAAGGCACGTTCAACTCATATACCATCACGTAGCTCACATAGAATATCTAATACGCTTAAGTCTGAAAACTTGCCTGGAATGCATTTATTAACTTAACCTTTATTGCACTGCTTGGCCATTCTATCATTCCTTGCCTTGGTTTGCTACATCGAGCATTATCTGTAAACATACAATCTATATTCATCAATATAAGATCATAGGTTATAAAACTTGTCAACTTAAACCATAATTGCTTAACCATTAATCTCCATTAATTACACATTTGATGTATTATACCTTATGTAGGGTTATAATACATCATTTTTCGTTATTGATATCTCTTTCATAACCCATTTCACGCTTTGGCTTAGCTTTAGGCATATTACATTATGCCATTTATCATTTCATTATACCCTGACATCCTTTACATAGTCAATTCTTATTTATTTAGGGTTTACATAATCCATCTCTACCATTTTATATCAAAACATAATCTTTTAGGCATTAAAATTTTTCCAATTGCTACAGTACATCGCGCCCCGGCTGCATTAGACTGCACTGTCCGCGAAGTCTCCCCAGCCATGAATAGTGCACTGCGCCTGGCGCAGTGTTCTGTGTTACACACTGCGCCCCGGCGCAGTCTTGCTTCAGCAGACTTCCTATTTTTGGTCCTATTTTGCTGATTTTTAATTCTTTAACCACACTTCCAATTAAAACCAAATTTGGAACAGTTCTATAACTTGCTACATAGTATTTTATAAAAAATTCCTTCGCCTCATTTGGCTCTTTAAACTCAGAGATACACTAGCCCGTATGAGGGCCGTTGAACACAATCTAGACTTAGAAATTTTTTTCTAACTTCCAAAACTCAACTTTTGCAACTTTGTGATTTTTGGCCATTTGCTTTAAAACTTCATTCTGACACTTGACATAATTCACATAGCCTATATGTGACATGTCCAAACTTTCAAAACCATAAAATTTCGCACGAGGTGACTTTTGTCCGTTAAAATCCATTTCGAATCGAAATAATCGTTTTCGATCGTTCGAATCGCATTTTCAATCAAATTTAAATCTATTGCTTACCAAATCGATTACGACACGTGTATTTTTATAAAACTTAAGTGTTTGACCTCATTTCTCTTTTAATTCCTCAAAATTGCCAAAACTCACTTGACACATAAATCTCCAAACACCACATAAGCATCCATATATCTATTTAACGACTTTATAAGTCCACATAACTTCTAACTGCACCTTCTAATAAACTTTACAGATTACGATTTGGTTTAATGGCAAATTATAGCCTAATATTCAAATTTCCTCAAATAATTCATGCTTTTCAAGTATGCTTGAATCTTTCAAATTATTTTCCATGAAATTTCTCATGCTTCACACATGTCCAACCTATCAAATTATGTTTTCATCAAAACTTTCAACATATAACATATGATCAAACCTTAAATCATAGTTTCTAGCTTGAATATACACATGAATAGTGTACCACCTTTACAAATACATCTCTTATGCTTAGGGTTTCAACATAACTCACATATATAGCACATAACTCATATAATCTTTGCATTTAGTCACTAATTCATACATGGCTACTCTTCTTCTTGAATTTAAACACTTAAACATAAACTTTCATGGCTTAAACATGTTAATACCTTCATGCACTCAACTTCCTTCTAGCTTCAAAGCTTGCTAGGGCTTTATTCATCACTTTGATGGCTTCATAAGCTTCACTTGATCATTTTCCAGCAACTTCCTTCAAGATTTTATGAACCCTAGCTCATTTCCTCTTCTTTTCTCTCTTTTCTCTCTTTATTTCCAGCAACTTCGAAGGGAAGAAAGAAATGGACAAGGTTGGATACATAGAACATATACATACATACATATATATATATATATATATATATATTGTATATATGTTTTTCTAGCAATTAACCACACTTGGTTAACTTAACTCAAGAATAGTTAGGGTCATTTAAGTCATTTTTCATCACCAAATATGGACATAATAGTCATTAAACATTTCTAGGCTTCATATGTCATTCCACCACTTGCTAAGGGCATAATGGTCAATTGTCACAAAATCTAAGAAATTAATTCCCAATTAAATCATAACTTATCCATTGTAATCCCATTTTGACCCAAACTTGTTTAATCATACTTGAATATAATTCCATCATTAATTACCTCATAATTGGCTTGTCCTGTAGCATTTGTCACACCTTGAAACTTGAATTTCTTAACTTAATAACAATAATTCACCATAATTGTTAATTTTACAAATATTCATTCTTAATTATCTACGATCCCTGTTTGGTCCCATATTCCATCCATTTCATTTTTCAACATCTCAATATAGCCAAATTGCTCATTTGTCCATAAACCGCTTTATCGAGAAACGAACCTTGACCGGATTACCAAAATCCATCGTCCTTTATTCTTTTCAACTCATAATATCAATATTACGATCTCTACATCCTTTAATTTATTTACTTAATACAAAAACGCTAACTTGAACCATACTTGAAATCTACATTATTTCTACTCACATTTGAGAACATTACGTTCCATACTTTACACACCATATCACATTATTATCTTATTTCGACTCAATTTAAATCAGTTTCTTAACAATTTTCACACATTTATAAATCTTTATCTTTAATCCTCAATAAACCGATCAGGTCATATGGTTTGTTATTTACTGCACTTACATGCATATCTTAACTTGTCATTCTCTTACTCTCGCCTCTTCAGGCCTGTTCATAAAACTCATTCCTAATTCTCATAGCGTAAACATCAATTCACATATGCCCTACTCATTTTCATCATTCTTTTCCATTCTCTAACTTAACTCTTCTTTCTATACTCAATCACATAAACATATACACATATTCAATCTATTACCTGCTGACACATGACATCGTGTCTTACAATAATTCCTCAAATTACCCTATTGCGGGTATTATAACTAATCATTCATCTCTAATACATTATATCACTATTCAACCACCATAGGTTCCTTTTTACAATTTCAACCACACAGTTCATGTATATCATATTGATCGTATAATAAATCATTCCTTAATACATTTATCATTCAGCACTAGGTTTTTAAATGCTAACCTTTACTTAATTGATCATAATCCTCATTTGGAGTTTTAATAAAATCCTGGGGTGTCACAGAACCCTAGGGGGGAAAACCCTACTTTTTTGCCTTCATTCGTTAGTTATCCGTCTGTTCATTATTCGTTATTTTTTTTTTAGTTCATTCAATGTGAACCCTAATTTTATTCATGGGCTCACAGTAAATAAGTGGTATTATTTGATGGGCTTAGTATACTTGATTTACATGAAATATATTTCAAATTGAACAAACAAAAGGCAAAAAGATGATATGAATCATACATTCATGCAGAACTGTAGACTTGGTTATATTAATGAAACAAGAAGTAACAAGTTGTATAAAGATGGAATTTTTTTAGAACCATTTGATAATGAATCAAATATAACCTGTGAGAATCTTGTCTCATGATTAATATGACTTATCTCCATTTAGTAGACATAGAGAGAGTTGTTGAGTTGTTAGAGTTGGTATACACATTTGTGTATGAAACCTATGACAACAAATACAAGATGAGGGTATTTATTCATTACTTCTACTAATGATTCTAGATTTTGATATATGTATTTAATGAAATACAAATTCAAATTATTTGAAACGTTTAAAGAATTAAAAAGTGAAGTATAGAAACAAACAACCAAAAGTATTAAAGTTCTTCTATTAGATCGAGAGGAGAATACTTAAGCAATAAGTTTCTAGATCATCTCAAAGCGAAATGGTATTCTATCATAATGGACATGATGATGATCCATGATGAGTTTTACCTGTCTTTCAGTATCCTTCCAGGGTTATACCCTAGAAACAATCGCATATCAAAATAAGGTACCTTCAAATTCTGTCCCTAAGACTTCATATGAGTTATGGATAGGGAGGAAGCCAAGTCTTAAGTATGTTATGATTTGTATTGTCTAGCTTATGTCAAAAGGTTTGACAGTGATATGTTTGGGATAAAATTTGATAAGTATAAACTTGTGGGATATCTTAAAGAAAGTTAAGGGGATCACTTATATAATCCGACTAATTAAAAGGTGTTTGTTGAAACACGCTGCCTTATAGGAAAATGAGTTTTGTCCTTAAAGGGTTAGTGGGAGTAAAATAGATCTTGAAGAAGTTCAAGAACCACAAAACACTACAGGTCAAGTGAAGGAATCTGTACAAGTAGATTAACTTATTGTACCATAACCAAGTAGTAAATCTGGTTTAGTACCAAAGATACCTGAAGGGTATGAATTCATTATAGATGATGATGATGAGGTATGCATCACAGTGGATGATGATCCAGTTACATACGACGAGGCATGAGTATTAGATACTTAAGAAAAATGACTGATGACCATAAAATCCGAAATGGGTCTTTGGGAAAAGTCTAAAGCAGATGGCAAGGTGGGGACCTATAAGACCTGACTATTGGTAAAAAGATTTCAAACAAGGTCAATGAGTTGACTATAATGAAACTTTTCACTGGTGAAAATGCATATATCTATAAGGATTTTACTTGCAGTTGCAGTTTACAATACAAAATGATGTATGAATGATACAACCAAGAGGATTTGTCTCCATAGAGATGGAGTAAATCAAGTATGAAAGCTATAACGATCCAATTATGGATTGAAGCAACTTCTCAAAGATGGAATATCCATTTTGATGAGATAATCAAAAGAGTTTGATTTTAACAAAAACATGAATGAACCAAGTGTGTACATAAAGGGTTAGTGGGAGCACTGTGACATTCCTAGTACTATATGTTAATATACTATTGATAAGGAATGACATACCGATGCTACAATTAGTAAAAATGTGGTTGTCTAAAAACTTTTACTTTAAGGACTTGGGCGAAGCAACCTAACATTCTATTCAGGATAAAGATCTATACACATAAATCGTAAAGGATGCTCAGCTTGACCTAAGGAACGCACATTGATTCGTTGATATATACTAGACCTGATATTGCTTATGTATGATAAGCAAATATCAGTTCAATTCTCGAGAAGAATATTATTAAAATTTTTTTAATGATGGGTCTGATATAAAACTAAAGAGATTAACAGACTCAAGTTTTTTCAGACTAACCAAAACAATAGTATATCCATTTCAGGTTATATGATTATTTTAAACGGTGGTGCAGTGAGTTGAAAAAAGTTTCAAACAACAAAAAAGTTGCTAATTTAGTGATAAAGACATAGTAAATAACTATAAGTGAAGTTGCAAAGGTGATTGTTTGGTTCAACAAGTTCATTACAGAGCTTATAATAGTTTCTAGCATTAAAGGAGTTTAATTTGCCAAAGAACCTAGGTCTCATCTGAAATCCAAATATGTGTTGCAGCACTTTCGTATGATTAGATGAATCATTAAAAAGGAGACGACACCATAAAGATGGCAGACTCTCAATACATGATTACAAATCCATTTATTAAGCAATTCGTACGCGACTTAGAGAAGAATGGTATGTGGATACCAAAGGTGATTGACTTTAGTGCAAGTGGGAGAATGAAAGCAGTATGCTCTCAAGCCAATCACATTTGATGTGATATGCATATACTTTGTAATCTTATTCGTTTATTAATAAAAGTATTAAGACATTTCTTTATTCATGATTAATTAGCAGAATTAATTAAATGGTAAACCTATAGTTTTCGAGCAATGCTGTTAGAACCATAATGATGATCATGCTAATGAAATCTAAATTCAAGATATCTCAAAACTAAAACTGTTCATAATCATTGGATCAATAAAAAGGGGATTAGTAGATCCTGATATATTGGTACATACTATGCTTGCTTTTACGAAGAGGATGATCGATCTCATAATCATTTGTGTAGAGACACTAAAGTAAGTATGTAGGTGATTATTAGAGAATAAGTTCACTGAACGTGACTCGCTCAAGGAACACCTAATGAAGTTTTACGTATCTGTCAATAGGAGTTCCTTATGTGACAGTCATACAAGTGATTCTTGGATTTGAGATCATCATAGTATCTTGTGTGTACTGAATTATACTTTGACATATTCCTCAACACTTGCTGGTATATCAAAAGATATATTTGGGTATACTAAGGTACACATGGAGATAGGTGAATGATCAACAAATAATCTACCACATCTAGTAAAGGGAGAGAATGTCCTATGCTATTAAATAAGTGGCAACATAAATCCTTGGCTAGGGTTGAATGGAATTAGAAAGGAGTTTCTAATTTACCTTAATTAGAGTTGTGCATTTGTAAATTGAAATGCATATGATCAAATAAATAAGACTTGACATAAATTTCATGTTTTATATTTGATCGAGATATTGTGTGGAAGAACGGTAACTATTCAGTGAAAGGTTCATTTATGATCAAATATTGAAATCTATATTATCTGGAATGTTGATTAATTACTAAAGGGGTTTACCCTTATTGTAAGAATAAATATTATTTATTAATAAATTAAATGGTTTAATTTATTTATATAAATAAGATTAGAAATGTTCTAATTAATTTATTCTACAACCGGTTTAATATGAAGAACTTAAATGGTCACACCACAAAGAGTAATATTTATTTTAGAAGTGGACGGTATAATCGTAATAATAAATTAAGTATATTTAATTTATACTATGATGATAGAATAAATTAAGTAACTTAATATTTATAATTTAGTATTTTAGAAATACTAATTATAAACTAATAAGAAGATTCTTATTATTACTATTACTATTATTATTATTATTATTACTAGTATTATTATTTAGTTCCTAAATGGTTTAAGAATTAATTAATAAGTAGTAGTATCATAAATAATTAAGTTCCTAAATGGTTTAGGAATTATAATTATAATAATTAATTAAATTACTAAATAATTTAGTAATTAATTAATAAGAAGTACTCTCATTGTTAAATAATTAAGTTCTTAAATGGTTTGTGAATTACAATTAATTAATTTAGTTTCTAATTGAATTGGGAATTAAACTAAAACCCTAATCCTAAATAGTTTAGGAGGGTTGTCTATATTTATAAATAAAAGAAGTCTTATTACGAATTAAGGTTACACACTCTTTCAGAAGAATTAAGAGAGTACTTTATAATTCTCTACATCTAAGGAGTTAGAGAGAGAGAATTAGGGCTAGTTACTCATGGTTTGGAGAAACCAAAATTCACTTCTTTAATTCATAAATCTCTTGGTGGATCACCTCTAGAGGCTTCATACTTAGGGAGCTAACATTGATCCGTGGAATCTAATTGGTGAATTTGAAGAAGAACGCGAAGGATTAAAAGGAGTTGAACTTGTACCTGTGGAAGAATGGTTCTACAATCATTTCTCAATTAATAATAATCGCATAAGAAAAATTCTAATTATTAGTTTGTAGAAAAATTTTAAAATCTGATTTTGCTTCATTCCGTTGCGCTTATATAATTTGATTATATGTATACCATGTTTTTGCAAACCAACATTAGATACTCTAGTTTGATATATGTATGAATGAACATGAAGATGGTATTCAATATTGAAATTTTTACATATAATAATTTTTTGATTGGCTTGTTGTCCGATAAACTATATGAATAAATAGACATGAAGATGTCTAGTTATGCTTCTATAACCAAGCAGTGACAATGCTAGGGTGGTGTCTTATATCTGCATTAGGATTCCTTGTTCATGAACTTATTCAGTTTGATCGAATCAATTTCACTTGAATTTGGTAATGATTTAAGTCAAAGCCTTTGTTGGTTTGATATTAAAGCCAAACTACAGATAATCAAGTTAAAGCCTTTGTTGGTTTTTATTAATGTCCTTTTATTAAAACCAAACAAATATTTGTAATCCATTTAATTTCCACCATATATTAACATTATCTTATGCACTAATTTCATATCATTCATTTATATATTAGTTTTCTGTTTTGAACAATTAGTCTTTACATTTTGTTCCAGGACGGTTTCTTTGTGCAAGTAATGTTATTTCACCTTAGTTTCTAAATGACGTGGCTTTTAATTTAATACCTTGTGTAACTTCAGGGAAGGATCATTTGTACAATATAGGGTTTGGCATAGTGCTTCAGTTGCAATTTTCTATTTTATGAGCCTGTACATTTTAGTTCAGGTCATTTTATTAGTGGTTATGCTTGTTTCTCTCTGCATCTCGGTTGCTGATTTTCTTTTTCTGACACTTAAGGTGCAGAGAGCATTCTCGTCTAATGCTTCTTGTCATCAATTATGTTTTTTAAATTCAAATATTCTTGTTATGGCACTCTCTTATATTTTACTTTCTCTTCTATGTTTCTCTTTTAAAGTAGTAGACATTAGTTGTTTATTAAAGTAGAATCTGTTTATTTGGTGCAATAATACTAATAAAACAACCAACTGGTACTATCAAGAAGCCATGTCCAATTCTAGTAAATTTTGAGTTGAGCTTTGAAATTAAACAATAAAGAAAAATATCAAAATTGGTTCAGTTCTTGTAGAACTCTTGAAATTTGATTGCAAGAGGATTAAAACTCACTCCCATAAGTTTATGACATTAGATTTTAAGGTTTGTCCTTGATGAAAATCAAACCCAACAACTAGAATGTTTTGCTTTGTCTAAGAAAGCCATGACCATGCTGGAAACTAGACTTGCCATGTTGTAAAAGTAGCTGGACTAGTATCAACAACAGTACTGAAGCCTGAATGTATACTTTGGTTAGTTGAATAGTTTCTATGATATATTCTAAATGTTCATTTTCTTGTTTCACTTGTTGTAAAAAGTCAAATGCATGCATAAAGATGCCTCTTAACATAACTTGGCTTCTTGTCAAATATATGACCATCATATATCTCCTTTTTCTTCTAGATGTGGCAGTGGTAATGGTCCTTATTATATTTCTTGTCAAGTAGACACATAATAAGATAAATCCAAAGTTCAACACTATATAATGACACGTCTTTATGGCAATACCAAGTCTATCAATGCCTCCCACTTGAACATGAATGTCATTGATACCTGCCTTTTGGATTAACATTGTTACTTGTATTGTCCAAGTTTTTAAGCTCGATAAATGCTCTGGTTTTTCCACAGATGGCCTTCTTTGTGTTACTCATGGCTGAAAGTAATTGCTATTCTTTTACTTGAAAATATTTGCTATGTGTATTGCTTTATTGCACATATAAATACAAATTTAGTACTAATACCGTAAGAATCTATTCCTTTGTTGCTTGATAACTTGAATTTGTCAAAACTGGTTTCAGTATTACTCTAATCTTTTGCTAATTGTCAAGGCTCATAAGGGCATGTACATCTTATAAGTGTATGTCCAACACTTGTTTTAGGGCCAATGTTGTAGTGCATGGAAAATTGAAACAGATCGTAGCTTCGGGATTGGCCTTGAAACAAGTTGCAGAACCTGGAGTTTTAAGGCTTAACAACTGCAGAATTACACTTATGATGCACAGACTGATTATGCAGTTTCCTGGACATAATTACAATTAGGTGCAGAATTTCTGGAACAAACTGCTACATTAATGCTATTGAACTTCAGAATTTTGCTAACAAACTGCAGATTTTGCAGAACAGGAATTGGACAGTTTGTTAAGCTTTCGGTTTGTAATAATCTGCAGCAACAAAACTAGAACAAAAATTGTGGATTAAATGCTCTAGCTGCTCGGTTTGAGGGATTGAACAGGCTAAACAAACTGCTGGAATTGAAATTTTGAGGCTGTAAGAACTCTGGATTTCTATACCGCAGGATTGTACTCAATAGGCTGCTGAAATTGAAAATTAGAAATATAGATTATGATTTAAACTGATGGCTTGCATGGTTCGGGTTTGAAGGGCTGATGGAAATTACAAGTTGTTGCTTAGAATTGATGGTTTTGATTTGAATAGTGTTGTTTTGAGTAGAATTTGGCTCAGTTTTGGACAGATTATGTCACGGACAGGCGACAACAAGCTAATGGAATTGGGGCTGCAAATTTTGAAAGCAAGCTGCGAATTTTGGTGATTGTACAGGCTATTGATTGGTTCACAAAATTGTAGGATTTAAGGAGACTAAAAGGATACTGTAGAATTTAATTTTATAGGCTCACGGATTGCAGAATCTATAAGCTGCTGGTAAGGCTATTTATTGCTCGGATTGCACAAGAATTATATGCTGTGAAAATTTGTGGGAATTGGAACAATTGAAATCAAGCTGCTAGGTTTGAAAGCTACTGCAAACTAATCTCACGGATTGACTTTGAATTGTACAGCAACACAAGCTTAAAAAAATTGCTTTCGAATTGGTATCAAACAATCTGCTGCTTTTGGGTTGGATGGAAACGGCAAAATTTTAAGCAAGTTTTAGTATTTTGTACTTTTGAACAAATTCACAGATTTTAGCTTGACAGAATTTTTTTTTTAAGGGTTTAACAAGCTACGGAACTGAAAAATTGGGGTTGCTGAAAATTTGTTAAATTCAAAGGTCAAAAAAATTATGTATCTTAATAATTATAATTTTGTGACTTTTTTTGTTATTAGTTCAATTATATTATATAGTGTGCAGGAACTGAAATTTTTCTTTAAGAGTGAGGGTTTGTGTAAATTATGCTCTATTTCATCTCTGTAACTGTACATTATCAATATGTTAAACTATTTTGTCAATTATACACATTTAAGCCATTTTGATATTCTATTAATATTATCAATAAATGGACTTTAACTGGTGACATGCCGATCAGAAATTTGAACTTTGTTCATCAGTTATGTCTCTTATTTATTTATTTAATTGAAGTCACCTTCGTGTCAGTTTATTTATATATTATGGTTTATTGCATTTGACATCTTATAGCGAAGACAACTATGGTGTACTTAAACAACATTGTAAATGGTTCTGCTACAAATATAGTTGACAAGCTTGAGATCATGGAGCCATGTTGCAATGTAAAGGACAGGTGACAAATACAGAACTGTTATGCCTGGAAGATATGCTTCTGAATCTTAAAGTTGTATGTACTGATATGCCTTGACGATATACTGATATGGTTAACTCAATGTAGTGCAATTTTTCTAATTTCAATATAAATTCATCTATCATCTAGAAATGAACATTTCAATTTTGGTGAACGTTATATTTTTATCTCTTTCATTTTGTTGAACTGTTTTCTTAATTTATGTTTAGTCTGTTAATCTTTTGTTATTCATGTTTGTAAAATGGAGTTTTGATACTTTTCTTGCATTATGAAGTTAAAGGACAATGAGGGACTATATAATAAGATTATGATTCATTATACAAATAAGATTATGATTCTTGACTTACTTGAAGACGAAGATAATGAGGAGCTGACAATTAGCACGCCTTATAGTTACATATTTTCTTGCTTGTGTAATATTTGTGAATACATATTGTAGGTGATATGACACTTGCTTTGGGTAACAAGACTTGTAATTTGAGTGTGTATATATTGGTTATACTAGCTTTGCATACAATATATTCTTTTGAAATGATATAATAATTAGTTTCTCATTTAGTATATACAAAATTTATGTGAACTTTTTTGTTATTTATATTTTAATGGGATATGAAATTAATATTTTGTTAGTATAATAAGTTAATAATATAACAAAATAATAAATTAAAAAGAATAATTTGGAAATTCATTATAATTTAGTGGTTCATTTGTCATTCATAAGTTCAACTTCAATGAAGGAATTTCTCTCACACTAAATTCATAAAAAAATCACAAATTATAATGAATCATAGTCTGATTAGCATGAGGGACTTGGTATAATGAATCATAATCTAGCAACGAAATTTTGTAACGACCTATAAAATTCGTTACAAAAAATGAAAACCTTTCACAAATTGTAATGAATGAAAAATTTTGTTGCTAAACATGCATTTTTGGCAATGACAAAAGTCGTTGCCAAATGTCCATTAAGAATTGGAAATGAAAAAGTAAATAGGCGGGATTTTTTTTTTCTGCCAATGAATTGGCAACGAAATTTTACAACAACCTATGAATTTCGTTGCGAAAAATGAAAGCCTTTTAAAATCTATAACGAATGACAAATTTCGTTGCTAAACATGCATTTTTTGCCCAAAAAATCGTTGCCAAATGTCTATTTTTTTATAGTGAGCGTGAGTAATAATGATGTATGCATAAAAGGCGTAGCATATATGAAATGTGAAATATGTGTTATGTGATAACTGTTAGACTTGCTGAGCAACGTAGTTGCTCACCCTTGCTTTAAACAAATATTTGCAGCGAAGAAGTTAAGTTCGAAGATTTCAGTAAAAGCTAAGGGAAATAAATTTGGTTATGATTTGGAGTGAACAAAGTTCAAGTTTTGATGATGAATCTATATCGTCATGATTGATCTAATTTTTTATGTAACCCTAACTGGGTATTTATGTCACGGGATGTTAAAGGTTATAACGTTGTAAAGATAGCTATGAGAACAAGTGGTATACCTTACGTCCATTGTGTAAAATTATACGAGTTAAATATTTTAAGAAAATTGTATATGTTATGAACGTAGTGTGCTGTATTGGAAATCCAGTGTGCTATATTATGCATTTAGTTTACTAGGATACAAAGAAGGGTGTATAGAAAGGTAAGATCAAGTGTTTGGATGGTCAGTGGTATTTACTAATAATTAATGTAATGAGCTTAAATCATAATGCATATGATTTTTAAGATGTAATAGGTTATGTAAAGATTGCGATTCTGAAATGAAAGAATGATGTAAAGTGTTAAATAAACAAATGATAGTAATTTTATTAATGATAAATTTTGTGGATATATTGTAAGAAGTGGTGCATTAACGCACAAGGTCTGCTTTAGCAAGTACATGGATTTTGGGGGCGTTACAATTAATGTATCAACTATTCGGAGATGTTGTGACATTTGACACTACATCATATAGGACAAATAAGTATGAAATGCCGTTTGTTTCATTTAGGGTTGACCATTATTATCAGTGTATTTTGTTTGGATTTGCATTGTTAAGGGACGAGATAGATGACACTTTTGTTTGGGTATTAGAAACATGGCAAGAAGCCATGGACTATAAGAAACCTATAACCATCATCACTGACCAAGATAAGGCCACATGAGTAATGCTATTGCTACAGTACTCCCTTCCACTTATCATGTTTTGTTTTCTTGGCATATTAACAAAAAAATTCCTAAGAAATTGCATCATGTTTATTATGAGCACCCATCGTTCAAAGATCAGTTTAACAATTGTGTGCATAATTCATTGTCCATCGATGAGTTTGAAAAGCATTAGGAAATTCTGATGAAGGATTATGATTTGTATAACAATGACTGGCTCAAAAGTCTATATGATGTTCCGAAAAAATGGATTCGTCTGTATACAAAGAGATATTTTGCTGCAGGAATGACAACCACTGGAAGAACCAAGGGCATGAACAGTTTTTTTGATGAGTTTGTTAATGCTTTAACAGGCATGAAAGATTTTGTAGTGAAGAGTCAAAAGGCTATAGAGAAATAATTCATCAGAGAGAGGAAGGCCGACTACATAACCAAGCATTGAAAACGGAATATGTTCTGCGGGTCGTCCTTGGAAATGTATACTGCAAATTTATACACAAAAGAGATGTTTAGACGTTTCCAACGTCAACTCATCGATTTTATGAAGTTTAATGTGCATAAAATTAGTGAGGTGTGCGTTAGTGATACTAAGGTTTAGCAGTGTATAGGGAAGATGCAACTGAAGGTAATAAGAGATATAAAGAAGTCAACAATCGTTAGTTGCAATCGATAACATGTAATTGCCAATTGTTTTCTCATTTCGGTGAACTCTGCAGGCATATCTTGAGATATTTCATGTTTAAGAGTATTTCATAAATACCTGATGACATGATTCTTTCGCAGTGGACTAGGGATGCAAACAAGAGCAATGATGAAGAAATCCTCGTTACTCCAACGAATGCTGATTTTGAACAAAATCAGTTAATGCGCTACAATCATTTGATGAGTGATTTTCAAGAATTGGCGACTAAAGCTGCTTGTTAAGTCAGAGGTTACAAAGCTATCCTTAAACTGAATGCACGAGAAAAAGTCTTGGTTGACTAGTATGATCCAGATGAGAATATCACTGAACTGACAGATGACAATCTTGAACGCGCAGTTAGAGGTACACATCAGGATATGACTTTCAACGTTGAAGGTAAAGAACATGTATTGGAAGAGGAAATCAAGGAGTTTTTCCCGCCAGTGGCATCTCAAACAAAGGAGCAAAAAAAAATAATTCAGATTTAAAAGTTCAGTTGAGAAAATTGTTAGGACTAAGCTGTAACAAAAATGTGCAATTTGCCGCTATGAAATCGACCACGACAAACACAATCACTATAGTGTATTGGCGATTCCTGAACTAAATAAATAAGTTTCACATTCGTTCATTTAGTAGTATATCATTCATGTGATGGTTTTTCTACAAGAATATCAGACAATATTATTATGATATGTATGTGTCTCCTTTATCTACGTTATTATTATTACAATTTGCATGTGTCTCCTTTATTATTATTACACTTATTATTATTATTGCACTTATTATTATTATTATTATTATTATTATTATTATTATTATTATTATTATTACACTTATTATTATTATTATTACACTTATTATTATTATTATTATTACACTTATTATTATTATTATTATTATTATTATTATTATTATAAGTGTAATAATAATAAGAAATTGGGCGGGGGAGAGATCCAACAGTATAATGACAACTCACACTTCCTTTATATTGTTTTTTTAACTTTTTTTTTTTCTAATTATTAATCTTTGAATTATTAACAAATTTTTTATCAGAAAATTGTAACCATAAAAAACTAATAAAATACATAAACTTGTATTTCCTCCTGTTCACGCTTGAATCTGTCGGAACGCTTGACTACCGTTAACGGCACTAAACCGGCATAGAAAAGTAACTGAGAGCTTAACGGCTTGGACAACCGGGGGATAACTCTAGTGTGAGAATAAGTACATGTCTCAAGAAATGTTAATAATGGAGGTGCTTAGAGTTTAGCTAGGTAAATTAAAGATTTGAGGAAAATTGACTAGAGACAGTTAGAGCAGAAGTAAGTGTTAGTAATCGTTTGGATTTAATTAAAAACTCATGTTTGTAAAACGGTAATTGAACGATTCTCTTGAATGTGTAGGAGTTTAAGACGTGTTAGAAAACCGATCTAACAATACCGAATGTACAAATTGTAGAAAGCAAACGCAGTATTGAGTCCTGGTATATCCCGGACGAAACAAGTTGGGCATTTGTAGAGGTATTGATGAGACGGAGAACTAATCCATTAGTTCACGGATTAAGAAACATTCAGTTTATTATATTGATAATTGATTGAAAATAATATATAAATGGAAGAATAAGAGGAAAAGATAACGTATGATTGAAGATTTAAAACCTGGAGTTATGAAAAGAAAAGTGTAAAGATAAGTGAACATTGTGAAACTAATTTGAGTATTAGGAATTTAATGTGAGTAAAGATGAATTAAGGAAATTCATAGTGGAGAGAAGGTTGAAGATTATTAATTATAATTTTGAGGACAAAATTCTTATAAGGAGGAGAGAATGTAATATCCTGAATATTTATAAAACTTATAAATATGATATTAAATGACAAAATATGATTATACTGTAATTTTGAGGAAGAAATTATTGTAAGTTGGGTTGAATGTAATATCCCAAATATTTCAAATATGATATGAAAAGATCTATATAAAGGTTGTCAATTCAAAACCTAAGAATGATTACTCGAGTATACATTGAGCTATCGTAGAGACCTAATATGATTCGAATCTATGATCGTATACGATTAGAGGTTAAAAATCTTTAACCTAATCTGTGTTATGTGATGTAAAGCTTGAATTAAGCTTCAAATGTGCTATATGATGTTTCGATATGCGTTTGATTATGTGTTTTGGTTCAAGTATTCAACTTTAACACTTGTTAAAATCAAAAAGTCAATTTAAAAGTAAAGCCAAAATTAAAAAAAGAGTTATAACCCAAACCCTAAATTAGGGTTACAACTTAAACTAGGGTTAAACCCTAAAAATATAACCTAGGCTCTCTAGAGAAACGTGTACGTCTTTTTGACATTCCGTTTCAAAATATGTCGTTCCTACGAAGTAAGTAATAATGAATACAAGTTTTCCCAAAAAAATAGTGGTAATCACTATTTACGAGAAAACACTTTTCGTCGTTTGAGTTTTTGCATTTCATAACTTAACGTTTATATGGAGTATAGATAATAGGGAGCCAATAAAAATTAAATTTAGAAGGAAAACACTTTTTTGTAGAAATCGCCTTTCATTTTCTAGAAATTTCACATTCTTAAATAACATTTATACTGGGAATAAATTTAATTCCACTAATAAAAATTTGACCTAAAAATAATTTTTGAAGATTATTATTTACAAATATGGGACGAATACGAAATAAATACGGAAAGAATACGGAGAATAATGCAAGTTTTCTGACCTTGTAAATTTTTTTAGCTAGGAATTCTTTTGCGATATTTGTATAAGCAATGTGTTTACCCCATAATATGCAGTTATTGCTTTCTGTTCAGCATAACATAAGGCATGAACTACGTTTTTCACTGCATTGCAGTTATTACTTTTATTCAGCATAACATAAGACATGATTTGTTTATTTTTGTGAATTTGAAATGATAATATATCAAGACTTGAATTATTGTTGTCAAAACCAAATTGTTTGGTACGACATCTATATTGAATAAAGATAATCCCTATATGGGATTTTGTGAGGCAGTAATACACTGGCCTTTGTGTGTACGGGCACCAGTAGGACGATATGCATACACCTAGGATATTGAATAGGCTGATCCCCTGCGATATATCCGAACAAATAATTTCTAAGTAGTATGACTTACAGAAATTATAATGTTTGGTTTGAAAGACAAAGCTATAGTTTCTAAGTCATCTATGACCGACATAAACTATAATAAAATGTGACAAACCTCAGTAAAAATTAAAAATTGTTGAATCTTATTGTTCTTTCAACTTAAACACTGTATGCGTAAGCTTTATGCTTTAAATTGACTTATTGAGCTTCTAGTAGCTCATTCTTGCAAATAAATTTCCTTTTGCAGCCATAAATGATATACTTGGATGTTCAGGGACGAACCCCAATGGGAAGAGACAATGTTAGAATAGTTTATTTTTCGTACGTTTGTATTTAAAGTCTTTTAAAGACTTAATGTAATAAAGAACATGATACTAGGAATGATGTAACCGAACTTAATAATATAGTAATATATTATCAACTTTTGTTATATCAAACTACGTTGCACTTTGATTTTTGATTATTTATAGTGTTGGTACTAATTTAGAACAGTATTAATACGAACTATACATCTGGGTGAGGGTGTTAAATGATTGAAGGAGTTATGTAAGAACCAAAAGTTGCTCCTCTGCTCCAAGAACAAACTTATCATTTAATATTGTGAATTTCTGATAGGAACTATTGCTATAAAAGAGATATACATGATATACGAATCTATACATCCAAGTGAGGGTATCCAAACACATCAAATGTTCTGACGAGAACAACTTATGTGATGTGATACTGTGAATCTTGGATAGATAGAAGTTATACATTATGGAATATTTATAGTTAATCAGTTAGACGTGAGCACCAGATCTGCTATAGGGAGTATATAAATTTGGGGGCGTACATGTTGGTATCAAAGTTGTCGACTATAGCTCTAAGGTAGGGATGCCTGCCTTAGGATATAGTCAGTAGGAGATATTGAGTCTATAAAACAAGTACTACACATAAGATAACCCTAAAACTTTATACCTTTTTTGTGTAAAATTGCTTCATCATAAATACTAATTAAGTAATTTTTTTTTCTAGGATGTCTAGGGAATTGTGTGTTTAACTAGTGGTAGTATATAAATCACTAGTCGGTTATGTAATCTCAGCACGTGATATATAAATTATGTTAATAGAAACTAAATTGTTTACTATATCTACTTTACATACTTCTGTTTATACTAGTCTTTTCTTGTTTATAGAATAATGCCACCAACAAGGAGAGAAGTAAACTCATAGAGAGATATAAGAGAGAAATGATCTGTTTAACAATAGAAGTTCATTCAGAGATAATAGAAAATTCAATTGGACACGGTATAAATTTATTTGGAGATAATAAATATGTATTTTGAGATTGTAAGAATTAAACTCATAAAGGAGTTATAAATATTGAAGATTTAACAAAAATTGACTATAGACAGTTGGAGCAGAAGTACATGTTAATAATTGTTTAAATTCAATTGAAAACTCATGTTAGTAAAATGGTAATTGAATGACTTTCTTGAATGGGCAGGAGTTTAAGATGTGTTAGAAAATCGATCTAACAATACTAAAGGTACAAAGTTTAGAACGAAAATGCAGTATTGAGTCTCGGTATATCCCGGACAAAACTGGTTGGGCATTTGTAGAGGTTGTCTACCTCAGTTGGTAAATTATTATCCTGTTTATAACCTACATGACCATAATATTGGTTCATGCATTAGTTACATACATATGCATGCCATAACTTGCTATATAAGCTATCATTTAGCTCTACATAACCCTTAACATATAACACATTGTTCATTTAAGTCTTAACATCTGCCACATCGATTATTTTTATCAAATTATGGCTTACATACATGTTCCTATCATTTAATATCAAAACATTTCATTTTTGGCAAAATAAATAATTTTTTTTCAAAGTTCAATACACTGCGCCCTGGTGCAGTATTTCTTCTTAAACACTTTGCTGGCCACACAGAGTTCTCGACTTAACTTCACCCCGGCTGGCTCTGATTCCGCCCCGGTGAGCTCCTCACAGCACCACTGCGCCCCGGTGTCCTAGCGTAAAAGATGGCGCCCCGGCGCCATGTTAATTTTTTCAGAAAAAATTTCTTTTCAAAATCTCTTCTATCTCTGGTCCTAATTTGATTTTCTGAGTTCTAACACTTCACATAACACACATAACATGTATTGGACTTGTATGGGCCTTCAAAATATTTAAAAATCATAAAATAACCTTATTTTTCCAATGTTTTTATTTTAGTCGTTGGCGAACATTTTAAAATGTTTAAAATGGACAATTGTCACCATACGAACCAAATGATTTCTAATTCGAATCTAACACGTGTATTTACAAAAAAAAAACTTAGATGTTTGGCCTCATTTGACCTTCAATTACACAAAATGGCCAAAAATCACACATTGGTGTGATTTTGCCAACTTTTCAAAACTTAACCCTTGAACACCATTTGAATTCTTATACACCATGCACATATAGCTTAACACATGCTCATTTAGCAACTTTTTATACTTGTACAACTTCTATATGCATCTTCAAAAATACTTTACAGATTATGATTTGATTAATACACAAATCATAGCATAATATTGTAACTTTTCAACACAAGTTATATCTTTATACCATTTGTGATCTTATGTTGCTACCTAGCATGATATTATATATGCTTCCAAC